>CM062818.1:1175044694-1176259647 GCA_031772625.1 Pinus tabuliformis | reverse complement strand
TAAAGGGGTGGATATAGGTTATTAGCCTAACCAGAGGTTAGATTAATCCTAGGGTTAGGACGTAGATGGGTTGATAGTAGCCCCATATGGACTATCATTTCCCAGAACTGTATGTACATAGCTATAGTGCTATAGGGTGGGATATGTAATATATTTTGGGATTTTATATAGTTTTTTGTATAATAGGGGATAAGGAAATGATCTAGGGAGCTAGATAGTAGAGTTAGGAGTTAATATGAATTTGTGAGGTGAAGTGTAGGGGAGAGGCTAAGTTTGTGAGCTGAAACTTAGACTTAGGAAGTGAATGGACTGTGGAGACATGATTTTTACACAAGAAATGTGGCTTCTTTTCACTGAAGAGAGTCAAAGCTTGACTTGGTTTTTTACAAAGATGAAGTGATAACAGGACTGGTTGGGCAGATCCCAAGGTCCTCAAGGGGATGTTAGTGAGTGATTTGGAGATTTAGAAGAAAGGGGAATTAGACATGCCTCGCTTGAGCTCCTCCAAATGGAAATTGCCTTATACTTGTGATATGAATAGTTATAACATTAAAAAATGTGAAATGGATCACATAGCTTGATTCTGCAACCACAAAACTACTTATCTAGCCTCCTTACCTAGCATTTTTTCTTCTTTTTGCATGGGTGCACTTGGACTTGCAGACCCTAATTATCCTTTTTTCTTTTGACTACCCTCCTATCTAAACGTACCCTTATATCATCCAGGGGCTCAGATTAAGCTGTTGAGCACCCTTGTTTCTCTACCTATCTACAAATCTACCAAGATTAAGCTGTTTGGACATATATTCATTCTCTATATTCTACAACAAGAAATTGAAACCTAGGGAAGCCAAGATTAAGCTGTTTGGACTTCCCTTAACTAAAAAACTCATCAAAATGGATTAACTCATCAAAATTTGGAATACAGCAGTGGCATTTGGACTGACACACTTTCATGGCCTCTTCTTTGGCCTCTTTCTGGAAATATGGAACCTTGCAACATAAAAAGATGACATATTTGGCACTTTCAACTGTCAATCATGAAATATGAACACCTATTGCGATAGGAGGCTAACAGTGGCTCCACTTGGGGATGCCTTTTCCTTGTGAAAAGCTAAGAACAGCAGGTCAGACTACCTTCATCTTCTATTTCTGCTGTAGACTGAAACTTCCCTTGTGCTGGTTGTCAAATGATTGAAAATTTGAAACCTGAACACAACATTCTCATAAACTGAATTTTTATACAATAGCAACAATGCCTGCTTTTTTCTGCGTGCTCTATCATTACATGCACCTGTGCCTGAGAACCTGCCTTTTGAAATAAACACAACATATGGGAACAAAACTCGAGTACTTCCCTTGATTCTGTTTTGAAAAAAGGGTGCTGATGTAAACTGAAAATCCTCCTTTCTTTTAATACTTTTGACTGAAAAACTGTCTGCTCTTTTGCTGAGATTAATGTAATGACAGAGATCTAAATGGAGGACTTGCTTTGGTTCTGCCTTTAAAGAACTTTGCTGCGCTGTTCCATTATTCGGCCTGCTAAAAAAACAAAGTGTTGAAAATACAAGTATTTATGTACAAATATAATACAGCTGCATTGTGTTTAACAACAGGGATCATAATAATGCTTTAGCATTTGGCCATTGACAAGGCCTTCTTCAGTTATGCCGCCCTCTACAGATTTGAGGAAATATGTGTTATTGCCCTGCACAATGCTGATAACAAATGGACCTTTCCATAAAAAATCAAATTTTGCATGTTTTCCCTTGTCTTTTCTTCGTGAGTCCCACCTTATAACTTTGTTGCCAACATAGAAATCCTGAGCCTTAGCTCTCTTATCAAACATCCTTTTGAGCTTCTCTTGCAAAATTTCAGCTCTGTCATAGACCTGCTCTCTTGTTGCTGAAGATGAATGGTCTTATTGATTCTTCGTTGAACATCATTTGGTTCAGCCTGGATCTCTTGTAACAGCTTGATGATAGGAATGCCCAAGGGAGATGGAAATCTAGCCTCCATGCCATACACCAGCTCATAAGGGCTCATCCCAATGGATTTCTTTGTTGAAAGTCTGTCTGCCCATAGGGCATTTGTGAGCTTTCTATGCCAGTTCTTCTTGTTTTCTTCTAGCACTTTCTTTATGATGTTGATGAGGCTTTTGTTGGATGATTCGGCCAAGCCATTACCTTGAGGGTAATAGGCTGTGGAGTGCCCCAAGGTAATGTGAAATTTATGGAAAAAATTGATCATCTTTTTGGATTTGAAGGTAACGACATTGTCAATAATGATCTTCTCAGGGCAGCCAAATCTAGAAAGGATGTTGGTCTCAAGGAATTGGATAATAAAGGAGTCATTGACCTGTCTACATGGGATGGCTTCAATCCATTTAGTGAGATAATCGGTGGCAGTTAGAATCCACTTATGCTGGCCTGAGAAAGAGGGGTGGATTTCTCCAATGAAGTCAAGACCCCATTGTTGAAAAGGCTTCTCGGTTGAGATGGGCTTAAGAGGCAAAGGTAACAGCTTTCTTTTGCCCTCAAAGATTTGGCATTTATGACATGAGATGGCGAACTTCTTTACATCTGCAAACAAAGAGGGCCAATAGAAACCGGTCCTTAAAATTTTATCAGCAGTGGACTTCCAATATAGATGTCCTCCACAGTCCCCTGCATGGAATTCTTTCATCACATTGTTAGTTTCATTCATGGTTAAACAATTAAGAAATATGCCTTCATGACTTTTCCAAAATACTGCACCATCTAAGATACAAAACTTGGAAGCTTTCATCTTTAAAAATATTTTCTTGGTTCTGGACAATCCTGGGGGAGCAAACAGGTTTAACAAAACAAAGCATATATCAGCATACCATGGGGATTGCAAAAAGGTTTCACTGATCTGTGGAGTCGCCAGCTCCTGTTCATTGTCCAGTTGGTTAATGTCTAAGGCTTGAAAGTTTGTTTCAGACATCAGTTTGGCTAAACCTTGTCCCTTTATGAGCTTGGTTGGTTTTATTTCTATGTCATACTCAAGGATGTTAGCAATCCACTTGCCTCTTTTTCCTTCTAATCCCTCTTGAGTTAATATGTTTTTTACAACATCATTTGGAACATAAGAAATCACATGTGAATATAAAATGTAAACTCTGAAGTCTTTGCTTGCTTTAACAAGGGAATAGGCCTACTTCTCCATGATTTGGTACTTCAAAGGGGCATCTCTTAAGGCTCGGCTGAAAAATGCAATTGGCTTTTCATTTCCTTGGTCATGTTTTTGCAAAAGGACAACAACTATGGTGTGTTCAGATGCAAATGAAAAAATGATGAAATCCTTATCAAATTGAGGACTTGTGAGGACTGGGGCTTGGGTTAAGGCAGTTTTGATACTCTCAAAGGCTTGCTTGGTTTCAAGAGACCATTTTACCTTGGCATCCTTTTTTAACATGTTTCTTAACAGTCTTATCAGCTTGGCTAGATTTGGGATAAATCTCCTTAGGAAATTGATCTTTCCCAGGAATGCTTGCAACTCTTTTATGTTTCTTGGAAATGGGATTTGAAGGATGGCTTGAATTCTTTCAGGATCAATTCTAATCCCATCTTTTGAGATGATATGGCCTAGTAATTTACCTTCTTCAAGGCCAAAGAGAGACTTCTTGGGGTTCAAGGAAATGCCGTATTTCCTACATGTCATGAATATTTTCCTTAGGTGTTTGAGGTGCTCTTGATCAGATTTGGAGAAAGGGGTAAGGTCATCAAGATAGACAACCAAGAAATCATGGATTCCTTGGCAAATGCAATGTACATGGCCCTTTGAAAGGTAGCAACAACGTTTTTAAGTCTAAAAGGCATCTTCACATATTTAAATGTTCCCCATGGTGTGGTAAAGGTTGTCTTTTCTTAGTCATCCGGGTGAACCCGTATTTGATTAAAACCTGAAAAGCCATCTAGCAAAGAGATTCTAGATGAACCCACTACTCTTTTTAGGATGTGGTCCATTTTTGGCAATGGGTAGTGGTCTTTTAGGGAGACTTGGTTTAAATTTCTTAGATCTACACATAGCCTAATGTCACCTATCTTCTTTCTTGTGGGAACAAGATTGGATACCCATTCAGAAAATATGATGGGTGCTATGATACCTGCTTCAAAAATTCTTTTCACTTCCTTTTCAATCAAAGGGAGAAGCACAGGATTGATTCTCCTTAGTTTCTGTTTGAAGGGCTTTTGATTTGGTTTTAAGGGAATGGTGTGTTGGATCACTGAGGTGTCATAGGACTTCAAGTCCTCATAACTCAAAAAAAATACATATTGGAATTCTTTAAACAAATCAACATATTTGGGCTTTTGATTGGGTGGTAAAGATTGAGATAGTTTGATCATTTTGGGCTTCTATGTTGTCCCAATGTTGTGTTCTTCTATAGTAGCGTTTAAGGGCTACATTTTTGGCTTTTTGGGAACATCATTTGCATCAAACATTTCTTCTAATGGAGTGAGGCCAGTAGGGAGAAAGTTATCTTTTAGATCAATGATCTCGGCCTCTGTTTTGGCTATTTCCTCCAGATGCATCTGTTTCAGCTCTTCTATGTTTGCATTGTCAAAAATAGTTGGGTTTAGCATTTGTTTGGCTGTTACAGCTGTTACAGCCTGCTGATTTTCATTTGTTTGCTGTTGTTCATTCGTCATAGCATCCATGTCAATGTTAATATTTGAAAACTCATGCTCAAGAGTGAGGAAATTGTTAATCTGGGCATCATTTTCGAACACTTGCCAATCTTTAACATTATTTGGGACATCAGGCCTATGTTTTATCTCAGCAGTGAAATGGTGATTTGGCTCAAAGGGAAGCTTGCATGTACTAGCAAAAGTGGCTAGGCTATGTGCATGAATGTTATGATTTCTTGAAATCTTGGCAAGCCTGGATTCAGTGAATGCATTGAGTATATTAGTGGCAGCAGTCCTATAGGCCCTCATTCTATTGTCATTAATAACAAAGTTGCCTTTCATTTGTTGTATGACTAAATCAGAGTCACCTAGGATGGATACTTTTGCAGCTCCTAGAGATTTGAGCAGTCTAAGGCCTAAAAGGAGAGCCTCATACTCTGCGATGTTGTTGGTGCATTTGAAGTTTAGTCTGTAGGCATGGTCTTCTGCATGATTGTTGTGTGTATTGTGAATCCATACACCTGCCCCTGCTCCTAACCTGTTAACGGAGCCATCAAACTCTAAATACCATGTGATTTCTTGCTTGTGGTTAGTATTAAGAGTTTCAGTCATTCTTGCAGTGGGCAGATTTGAATTTTCTATTTGGGGAGGTTCTAATTGTATGCTGGTTGCCTTGATTGTTTTGATAGTTTCATCAGTATGGGCAATTGATTTTTCATTGATGTGTGTGTCCAGTTCTAAAGCCAACGACTTATCATCAGTGGGAGGACTTGTTTCATCATTAAATAAAATAAAAGAATCCATATCAGAATGGATTGAATAGATAGGGAAGTTTTGGGGCTTTTCCTCACTACTTACCACATACTTCATCAGTGTTTCTCTATATAGTCTCTTTGGTTGCCCAAAGACAGATATAGTGGCATAGGAGAGGTCTAGTTGGAGAGATCCTTGGAGTTTTTCTCCCCAAGATCTTGACAATAGCATGCCATACTTTGGTGGAATGTCAGCAACCACCACATCCATGAGGATTGTCTTGTTTGGGTATTGGACTAAGGAGACACATAAGTCTTTGATTAAGCCTAAACACTTGACCTGACTTGAGTCAAAGGAGAATAAGTCTTTGTAGGGTCTTGTAACATCAAGGTTTAGTTTCTCCATTACAGCTTTGGGCATAAGGTTGTGTGAGGCACCTGAGTCAAACATAGCATTATGCAATACTTTATCATGAATGTGCAAACTGACATAGAATGGTAACACAACTCCATGTCCTGATTTACCATTAACTTCAGGATCAAAAAGTTGCTCAGGTTGATCATCTAGTACATTCACATCATCCATATTTTCTGGCATTTGCAGCGATCTTTTGATTTGCTGCCTATAGATATCATGTTTGGCATGTTCAGATAAAGGGATAGATATCTCCAGTTTACCTATTTCTGCCTCTAAATCAAAAGGTTTTTCTGACTGTGATTTAGTATTGCGACTGGCAGATTTTCCCTTTTCAATTGCTCTTTCAGCGCTTTTCTCTTGTTCTTCATTGATTTCTTGAACTATTTCTGATTTGGAAAGGTTTTTAGGAGAGTTGTTCAAATATTCTTTTGAGGAAGAAGGTGGCAGAGGGTGATCATTAGAGGGCTGCATGTCTGTGACATCCTCTATGGTGACATCCTTTGGATTTTGGACTGTTTTATCAGCAGTTTCAAGTAACATCCATAACAAGTGGCCAAGTACTCTCATGAAGACTAGAACCCTCCCAAAAACTGAACACAGAGTAGTTTCGTCTATGTTAGGTACCAAGGCAGCCCACCGCAGTCACCTTGTGTAAGTCGCTAAAACCTTGGCCACTATTGATACCTCACATCACAGACACTACCAAGGGGGACATAGTTGCAGAGAATATGTTGTGTGGGCAGGATACCTGAGTCCCTGACTCACCTCCGAAATCCCTGAAGGGATCCCCAATACACAGAATACCCAAAGGAGTTACAAGTGAAGGCGGGCGACCTTCACTTACACTCTGATGTTGTCTCGTATTTAGCTCCACTTTGAACAGAGTGGTCCCAGTAGTATGAGTGCAGAAGGAATTTTCTCTCCTTTAATGACACTAGTTTTGGTTTTTGATCTTGGGCAGTTTACTCACATTGCCTATCCCAATATCCTAGCTTGAACAAATGTTTGTTTGCTCAATAAAGAGTTACTGATTGATATTAGGTAGATTTTATGTGTACTTTTTTAGTGTCATCGATAGGGGAGTTGACGTATGAAATGTGATAGGACTCTAACTCAAAAATCATGCACAAGACAATGCTTTTAAAAAATATTCAATTCGATGAAAGTAAGTTGTATTCTACAGGTGAGAGTCTTTCACATATTCATATTTTCTCCATGCATCTTAGTCATAATAACACATGCATAACCAACAGAAATCTTTCTAATGCTTTCCTAACAATTATTTGAAACCAAAATAAAGCAACTTTTAACCAGCTAAATAGAAGAATGAATAAAAAATGTTGATCTTTCTTTCATAAAAGAATGTTTTAAGAAAGAAAAATCCTAAAAAGAAAAAAAATCTTTCAGGACACCGATCTTGCTAACAAAATGTAGTTGTAGACCTTCTTTCAACCCATGAGCAGGCTTTCTGTCCCCTTGAGTTTGCAAACATAGTTGTATATCAAGATTTAAGGGACTAACGCTTTGTAGCAGTGGCCACAGAGAGTTACTCGGTCCACTAACACTCTATGTATGCAGACATAGAGCTTTATAAAGCACTGTGTAGTTTGCTAACCTGTGTCAGTATGGGAAAATAGCTCAAAGCAAGGCCTTTTGGATTAGATTCAAGGCTAAATACGTGAAGGAAGAATGCAACAAGGTTTTGGTGGGCTAGAAAGGGAATGCAGAAGTATAGGAAGGTCTTAGAAGGAGGAGGAAACTAAGAACTTGTCTAGGTAAACCAGGAACTAGATGTATAGTCCCCAACGGAGTTGTCAATTCTGTTATAGGATAAAATGCATGGTGTATGGAGAATGGAGATACCATCAAGGGTCTTCCTGGGACCCTTGGCAAACTTTAAGATTATCTGTAACCGTCACAAAGTTACATGCATGTTCATAAACAATAACTAACTATCAAAGTAGGACAAATAGATTACCTCAATCCTCCATGTAGATTTGCTAGAGAGCGCAATGCAGCTAGGTGGAAGTCCCCTGAGCCAGCTTTAGGTCAAGTCCTGCACATAGAAGAGACAAGCATAATCACAAGATACAACCCTAATAACTAACACATGAATACATAAAAGAACATCTATTTACACATAACTAAGCTACTTGTTATCGCTAAGATTTTCCAAGAAGTTGTAAGAAGAGGGAAAAGGGTCCGAGGTAACCACAAACCAACTTTTAGGTATAGAATCTAGCCAATCTGTATCCATAGAGGGCTCTCTATTTAAGGTTTAGCTTTGTTTTGAAAGATATTAGGCTAGTTATGAAATCTTAAGGGTTTTGATTGTGTTTGGTGGTGAAATTCAGTAGCAGAGGGGTAGAACTGAATAGTTTAGGCCATTGGGTTAATGGAGTCAAAGAAGATGGCTTAACTAGATTTGGTTTTTCAATAGAGGATGGCTTCACAGGGCAATATAGCTAAACAGGGAGCAAATAAAAACTTGAAAATATGGAATGGACTTAAAATGGATGAAGGGAAATTAAGAATCCTTCATCATGTTTTAAGAAGAGGGAACTTGGATGATTATCAATAAAGAGCAATTAAGAATTTTTTACTAAATATTCAAAATGAATAAACTAGGAAACATGAGCAATTAAGAATTCACTGCTTATGCTAGTTTAGAGGAAAACATTAAGAATAAAAATTATTGGAGACAGATTGCACCTAAGCACTTTCTGAATTATTATTTTTCGTTTTAATATTCAGATATGAAACACAGTTGATATAATAAACTAGAAAACATTAACACATGAGATATAGAATACTTATTGAACCAGTGTTTGACACATGAATCCTGTGAAAAGTCATTTGCATTAATTCTTCATCCATTTAGCCATGCAAGATTTGTCCAACATCACTTTATTCCAAAGTAATCAGTTTTACAGTAATGTCTAAGAATCCACCCACAATACTTCGAATGAGGGAGTATTTATACAAAAAACTTACAAAAAAATATCTCATAACAAAGTGAGATATATTCTAGGATGACTATCGATAAATTACATGAAAAATAGAGACAAATGGTCTCGTAGATAGAAGAAAAGGCAAAATGATGTCTTTTTGTTCCTATTCTTATGAATGTGCTGGAGGTAGGCCCTATGATTGGCCATGTTGCTATCTTCTTTGTAATTCTGTGCTGGCTACCCTGCTTTTGATCTTTTCATTGATACTCTTTACCTACTCTGATACTCTTTGACCGGTTTAATCCTTGTTTACCTTCAGTTACCATCATTGACTCTGGTAAAAAATGGAAATTTACCTTTTTACCAAAGGTAAATCACAAAATTTCTATCATTTCTACCCACCAGTTTTCCTGTGGTATTCTGGTCCTTTGAAGCTTTCTAAGGATTTCATCAGCCTTGGTATATCTGAAAAAATCAGGTTGAACTTGGAACAGGTGTTTTATCTCATGCTCCACATAGAATAGGTTCTCAAGATTATCAAAACGAACTCTGCCTATAGGTATTTCTCTAGCTATACTGGAAGATGAGCTAGCCTGGTTGTTTGCATATTTATCCAACTTGTTAACATAGTCTAACTGTGTCATCAGCTTGTCATTGATAACTAAAGGACCGGGAAATCCTTTGCTCTGCAATACACCAAATTTCTTCATAAAGTCATCAATTTCTTCTTGCATGTTTAGGCATCTCCTTTCCGAATTCTGCATCAAGGAATTTTTAGTCAAAACTTTCTTAATTTCCAAAATAGTCCCTGTTCTATCTCTAATGCCTAGTTCTTCAAGCTGGTATTTATTCTTAGTATTCAAAAAATTAATCAGTCTGGTAGCCTCTTTAGGCACCCTTCCCAATTCTTCCTTTGTTCTCTTGACTTCTTCTAGGGCTAGTTTTATCAACTCCATCTGCTAAAAAATTATTTGGATAGATGGCCAAACATCATTTATTGACTGAGTGATGTTGGCCCAAAGGATTTTTCTAATTTCTACCAAGGTTTTATCAAATGTGAGGTCCTTTTCTAATGATTTCACTTTTTGTTCTAATCCTTTGTTTTCCCTCACTTTCTCTGCAAAATTGATCTTTGAAAGATCATATTTTTGCTCCAAGGTAATAAAGTGCTCTTTTACCTTTTGCAGCTCTATAACTTGGAGCTTCAATTCCTCCATTGATTTTATTAATTCATCTGGGATAAGACCTGAAATCCCTGCTTGTGTTGTACCTGTTGTTGTTGTTCCTACAACTAACTCTGTTGTGACTACTGGAACATTTAGTGCCAGAGTTGTTCCAAGGGTTGAAGGGACTGTAGTGGAAACTACTAGAATTACATTGGGAGGCTGAGAGGCCGACTCTCCCTACTTGTCCTTCAATGATTTCTCTAATTCTTGTTCAGTCTCCTTCAGCTGCTCATTAAGTTTCAGGACTAAATTCATCAGCTCTTCTTCAGTCCTTTGTTGTATAACCTCGGCTATTTGTGGGTGTCGTGAAGGAGGAAACTTTAGCTGCTTCTTAAGGCATATATGTCTTCATCTTTATTTTTAATTAAGGCTTTTGTAGCCTTCACATCTTTAGGATCGTGACCCAACCCAATGATCAATTCTTCTAATGATTTAATCCTGTTGTCTTTAGCCTGTGAAGAGGCTTTGTCCAGCTATAGTTGGGCAGTTGTATTGTTCAAAGAATTTTCCAGCCTTTGGGCCATGATGGATTTGCTTGTTAGTGTAGAATAGACCATCTCCCTTATCTGTTTGTGCAATTCAATCTAGTCCCAGGGATGGATGTCTTTTGCCATGACCTCAAAAATTAGTTTTGAGGTAATCTGCATCTGATTGAGGCTGTTGCATCTTGGGCTTGAAAAAACTCATTATCATTTTCCCTTCTTTGATTTCATAGGCTGACATCAACCTGTTCTAATTAGTTGGAGCCATTTTTAAATACTGATTATACACTTGGATCCTTAATGGCTCATTTATGGATTTTATTTCTTTGAACTTTTTCTTGATGTCTGGATTTTCTTTTCCTGGAGACCTGAAGCATGATAATTCTACACTCTATTGTCTCTCCAATTCATGTCTTTGTGAATTGGAAGATGTCCCTCCTACTGGGAAAGTTTGATGACTATCAACACCTTCTCTTCTTTGGCTATCAATATTCTCTTCATATAATTCTTATTCTAAAAGAGGATTCAGCCTGTGCCTCTTAGCACCGGGTTGTTTAGAGGGTCCACTGGCAGGGGTAGCTAATTCCCTATCTCTCTTTCTAGTCCTGTCCTCATTCAGAGGAGTCTGCAAGATGGGTGGTTCTACCACATTGACTTGAATTGGAGGAATTTGGATGTTGGCCTTCTCTTTGGAAGTTTCAGGCTGTTTTGACATTATGGAATATTCTGTGGCCTATGTGCTTGTCTCTATTTCTTTAACCTTGGAGGTCCCTATGTGTTGTTGGGAAATGTATCCATTCAGAATGCCCCTATCCCACTCTAAGGTGTGATAGTGCCTTAGCAACAAACAAGGAAACTTACTTGAGTATTCTTCTTTATGAAATGTAAATGAGGAGAAAAAATCTAACTAACCTGTTTCTTTCGCTAGTTTGGTGATCCAATCGCTCCTCTCTTCAGTAGCTCCCAGCTCCCAGTTCCCTTACCGGCCCAGCTCCACCGAATTCCTGCAAGATCACTAGAGAGAGAAACTATGCAAAGATATAGATATACATTCATAAAAAGCTCAAGATCAGATTAAGCTAAACATGCAAATATAACAAAACACCATTGATACATAGCATGTAGGAGAAACTCAAATAGTTTATTGATAGAATAAGAAAGTCCAAGAGGAGATACAACCAAGTAAGTTCCGATCCAGCATCTACCTCCCAGCAAAGGAATCCCTTCCTCTCCTCCAACAGAGCATAAATCACCCAGTGTACTAATCTCAATCTCAAACCAACAACAATTCTCTGCAAAGTACAAAATTCCAGCCTTTGGATCTCTAGGATGAGGGATCCATATATAGATGTAAGAAGAGAGGATGAGTCAGCTTATGTTTTGACTTGTGGCTTCTCTCTATCAGTTCTTGCTTCCACTTGGAGGTTGAGAGCCTCTTACTCATCACTAGTCGAATTCATTGAGGCAAGTATCATTGGAGAAGATTCTGGAAGCTTCCATGGTCTTTCCACCTCGTTGAATGAGCTTGCCATTTGTCATTTCCCGCTCAGCGCACCCTAGTAGTGCTTTTAGGTGCGTTGCAACGCACCCAGCTAGTGTACTGGGGTGCACTGCAATGCAGGCAGCTAGTAGAGCATCTGAATTGATCCTGAATTGACTATTTATGAATGGTTTTTGGTGGAGAACTTCTGGGAGAAGCTGTCATTGGTTGACCTTGTTCCTTTAGGGGTAGGAACAACTCTTTTAGGGACTTTGGATCCCTTGGATTATGGACATTTCATGCTCAATGCTGTAAGGCACAAAAATGTCTATAACACTATGGCTAGTGTATTGGTATGTTATGAGTGCCTTTCAGAGGTCCCAGCTGCTGAGGCACTTATTCCTAATGCTGAATTTTGAGAATTATCATAATGTACCTATCCAAGAGAATATGAGTCAAGAGTATTTTCAAGATCTTTCATTACATTTTCTATGTTGACCTGTTCACTATCAATAGCTACTAAGGTCCCTTCTCTCCATTCATCCATGTTGGAAAACTATTCGATTTCTGGGATTCTATGATGCATATAGGGAGACAAACTACTCTTAATTCTTCTATCACAGATAAAACCATGAGGGTCATATGGGGCCCAACTAGAACTTTTTTGTAATCTAAGGTAATTTTCTAGAATTCTTTCTGCTGCATCCCCTGCTTCTCTAGTGTTGTAGATGAAAGGGCCTATTTGATGTTTTATCCTGAGCTGTGCTTTCTTTTTGGCTTTAGTAAAATGGATCAAATCTAAATTGTGCATCTGCCTATAGTATTCCAATGCAAACAACAACATTGGAACATATTTTGGTAACTTGAAGGAGGCAAGCTCACACCCATATATCCTGAATTCTGTAAAGTTCTGGTACAAATACCAGTCACCCACTTTGTACTGCTTGGATAGCTGAAGGATCCTTTTAATGTCAACACTGATCCTGGGAGGGGAAACCCCTGTCAATAAGGTGGTTGCTGGATGAAAAAATTGATCAAGGAATTCATTATAGGAGTAAGGGGTTTTGAAGGAGTCATGGAACACTGCAGACCAGAATATTACAGAACTTCGATTGCCTCTGGTGTCAAGTTTTAGGACAGGGAACAAGAAATTGTCTGACTGATAATAAAGCATGAGATGGTATATAAAGGTGGTATACTTGAAAACTATTTCATTTTCCAGTCTCATGAACTAGTCATGAATCTTATCAGCAATGTAGGAGGCATAGTCATATTTGATAGCAGGGGGATGTCTAGGAGTAAAAATTGACAACAATACTAGGGTTAACTCATCAACGAACTCACTAGTATTGAAACCCATTATTAAAGATATCATATCGACTATGAGTTTTCCCATATCTATGAAGAAAGTGTGCAGATAAGGAGGTGGGCCATTAGGCTGATGTTTCTGCAACATGAATGTCTGACAGAGGCGATTAAGTTCGTCTTGGGACAACTTAGTTGATTTTTCAAGTAAATCTCCCATGGAGAGGGGATTCAGGGATTGAATAGAATGAAATTGTAATATTTCATTAATTGACTTGGCAGTTATCGGAAAAAGGACTGTTTGGATTGGAGACATGATGACTTGGCGATTAGGGTCATAATTGGCATGGCAATGATGAATTATTTATGGGAAAACATGAACTGTGGGTAGAAAGTACATAGGAAGATTAGATTCCCATGGTCCTAGGATATCATAGCCATTCAGGTAGTCATCTCTGCTTTGGAAAAAGATTCTTAGGTGATTTTTGTCAGTGGTAAGGTCTTTTGTCTGAAAGTCCTTATCGACCAAAGGCAGATAGTCTAAATCTCAGTGGGGGGCATTTAGGGGTGCCACATTCAAAGCCAAAGGGGTTTCCATGTCTGGTTCCTGTGGATTCAAATGGAAACTATGATTTTCTATTGGAAACAGGCAACACAGGGGCTAAATGAAACTTAAATGACAAAAATACTGACTAAATTACTATGAATTTTGGGATTTTTCATCAATTAACAGTGGAAAAGAAGTATTTGTAGGGTTTTTCCTGGATTTTGATAAATACCTCTTTTAGGGAATTAGCAATGAAATGCAGGTGATAGGTTTGGCTGGAGGGTTCCATTCAGCGTCAACTGTAAGGTTTTGGAGCAGGTTGGCGACTGGAAAATTAAACTGGTTGACGTCGATGTTCTTTTGCATGGGTACATAGGTTTATAGTATAAAGCAGTGAAAATGACTTATTTGTTTTATTTACAAAGTAAAAGGTTGGCAGGGTTTTGGGTTTTAGGCAGTGATGTCAGCAGTAAATGATGTGATGTTTTTGTCGCATGTGGGAAGGCGGTAAGCGGTTTCATATCGCACCGCTTTTGGGGAAAGGCGGTAATCAACCTCGAGCCAGCGATTCCATAGAACATTCGACACATGGCGAAGGTGCTATGGGAAAACCACTTTGTGATCGCGGGCTAATGTGTGGTCACAAAGGGTTGCACGATATTGATAATAGCTGTCAGATCTTGAGGACCTGATTAGATGGTTGATGCTAGATGTGATATGCAGAGTTTTAACAAAGACGGGGCCAAATGTAATTAAGAATTAACTTAATCATATCGGGAGAGGCGGGATTGGCTGGTAAGGTTATTAATTAACCGTGAGGGCTAATTAATCCCATTTTTTGCGGTGGGGGATTAAGGTTATTAATGAATTATGGATTAATTCATTAATCCTATTTTAAATGTTGATTATGGTTGTATTCAACTGGGGGCAAGATATATAACAATTTGGGGATATTTAATATATTAAATAATACGAGAAAGGGTAAATATTGTAAGGGAATTATACAAAATAAGTTAAAAGTTAATATGACAATGAAATGAAAAAATCACCAAGTATAAAAACATTTGACATGTGTATTTAAACTTAGGCTTAGAGTGAAAAATGGTTTACATGAGAAATATTTGCAATTTTCCTAAGTAAAATAGGATTTTACTTAGGAAAATAATTATGAAGGTGAATGAGTGATCTTATGAATGAATTTAAGCACTTTAGGCTTTATAAACTATTGGGTCGAGGGTCCGGTCCCTCCAAGAGTTAGAGAAATGCTCTAAACCCCTCTCATTTAGCAAATGCCTTAGTACTTCGGGGAAATTAGTGAAAATTTAGGGAAAAATGAGAAGGGGAGTTAATTATTTGACCTTTATTTGCTTGAAATGCTTTCAATGTAATGTCTACCTTGTACTTGTGATGAAAGTAAAAGATTAACACATTTAGAGTCATCATTCATCACATGTAATTCTGCAACATCATCTACCTACCCTACCTACTTTAACCTAACATTTTTTCTTCTTTATTTGGGTGCACTTAGACTGGCAAACCCTTATCAAACTTTTCTTTTCTTTTACATGCAGATATCTATCTAAGTCTAGCCTTATTACATCCAAGGGCTTAGATTAAACTGTTGAGCTCCTTTTATTCACTCTACCTATCTACTTATCTACCAAGATTAAATAGTTTGGTCAGATTTTATTCTCTATCTCTAAAACATAAAATTCAAATATGAACTAGCCAAGCTTAAGTTGTTTGACTGTCCATCAATTGTGGCATAAGTTAACAAGCTGCACACAATTGTTTATTGCACAAGAGTAAAAAGTAGTGGCATTTATACTTGCACACTTTCCTTGATCTTTCTTTTGGTGGGGTTCATTTTCTTTCACTTTTTTTTATCATCTTATTCTTTTTACCCTTTGATTTCTATTTTAGGGTATACCCTCTTTACATTTTTAAAATTTTTTTATTTTTTTGAAAATATGGAAAACCTTTGCAATAAGGAAAGGTATGAACATATTACATAGCTCATCAAGTCAATCATGATATATGACACCTATTGGTATAGGAGAATAACACTACTCATGCTAAAAGGTATTGGACAAACAAGCTAATGAATGATAGTACCAACACCATAGAGTAGATAGTACAACTACAGTTCCATGTTAATGTTAGAAGAGTGATTACAACCATCTGTTGCATCATCCTTCCCTTACCCCTCTAGCTTCTCTTTCTCTCTCTCCCTTCTTACCAACTTCTTATGATTTGAGACAATTCTCAACAATCAAGTATGTTATCCTTTCAAATGATTTTACCTCCATCACCATAGACCTAGCTTTGCTTATGTAGCAATTGAGTTAGGGTTGCCAAGTTCTTCCATGAGTTCCTTAGGGTAAAAGCAATGGATTTTCCATGCTTTTCAACTCTTTCCCATTTTTGTCCTTCATTAGGATTAGAAATCCCCAAAATAGGTCAAACTTGAGATGTTTCCTTGCTTTTCTTGAGTAGATTTAAGAGAAAATATCTATATATTTATGAGTCAATTTGCTCCTTTTACCTTTAGAACTTCATTAGGATCCACTAACATTGTTCCCTAACTAACAACTAGAGTTAGTAGGGTCACTAACACACCCTTAGGCTTACTGAGAAGCTTTATAAAGCACGTTGTCAGTGTATATCCAATGTTAGTGTTGAAACAAGGCATGTGATCTTGGTCTTTGCTTCAGCTATCATGTCTTTCCCCTCTGAGCTGATGAGGGGGTCAATTTCTTGTATAACACCCATGGTCCACGAACCATGGCATTGTATGAAAAAGGATATAAATAGGTGTGTCTTAAAGAGTCTAAGGAATTAAGAAGTAGTATGAGGAAGTGATAGCGAAGAGAAGTGGGTAGGATAGAAGAAAGGCTCTGTAGCTGAGTATGTAGAGGCCTAGGTGGAGTCCGTAGCTGAGTGCGTGGACCCCTACAACTATGTGTGAAGGGTAGTTTTGTGTCTATAACCTTGAACTGAATATTAATAAAGACATTTTCTGAAGAATTCTTGCGTATTTCTATTTATTTTTGTTAATGCTATATGTTGCCGATGAATGATGGTTTTATGGAATATTGATTGAATGTTACGTGATTTTCTTAAATAAGTGTTAATGATGTACACAATGTATGTTTAATTATTTTCACGAAGACTCTGATGAATTCTCTGATGTTTACTAATAACTTAAGTAAATTTGCACAATCCTTAATTTAGGACTTCTCTTTGATGCACGTAAGTAGACAGATTGAATGTTAAAGGTCTGTGAGGACTGATCATAGACTTCCACGAAGGTCTGAAGGCTGTTGTAATAGAGTTGCAATAATGTTCTATAAGAGTGTCCATATGCGCGAAGGTAGATCTGAAGTGTTGGAAGACATCACACTAGTATCTACATGCAGAAACTTGGTTCTTGCATCCACCCATACTGCTTCAAGTGAGACTATAGTCTACACTACACGGGTTGTTGCCGAAAGGGCCAATAGTGTAGGGTCTTGTTGGTTGGCACATCTAATTCTAAACCTAGGTGAGGACCGCCTAAGCCAACACATCATATTATAATTTCACCAGAGGATTGACATAAGACCACCTTCACTATAGAATGGGGTTGATATCAGTATACAATGATGCCTTTTGGACTGAAGAATGCCCCTACTATATTTTCAAGAGTGGTGGTTGCAACTTTCAAAGAATATATTCATTGGTTTTTAGAATTATACTTCGATGATTGGAAAATATTTGGGTTATTGAAGAAACATGTTGTGACCTTAAGACTGATGCTTGACACATGGAGACAATATAAGATTTATTTGAATATCAAGAAGTGCATATTATGTGTCCCTTTTGGTATATTTTTGGGGCATATTTTTGTGAGCAAGGATTGATGGTGGATCCTACGAAGATTGTTATTATTGCCAAGTTTGGAAATAGGAGAACAACCAACGAATATAGAGGATAATATTCCTGATGCAGAATTGTTTTCGATCAGAATAGTGGATGATAACTTTGTTGATATTATTCAATTCTTAACTAGAGGGATGGTCCCGTCAGAATACAATATGAAAAAGAAAAAGTAATTGGTGATTTAGGGAATATATTTTTCACTAATAGTAGGACATTTGTATAAGATGGGACCAGATAAAACACTGTGCAGGTATGTTCCTGAGCACGAAAGACAAGTCATTTTAACAGAAGCTCATAGTGGCATGGCTAGTGGACATTATGCAGGGAAAGCTACTGCACATAAAATTTTAAGAGCTGGATTATGGTGGCCTACACTTGACAAATATGCAAAGGAGTATTGTCGAGCTTGTGATGCCTGCAAAAGAACAGGAAAACCTTCAAGAAGAGATGAAATTCTAGTAGTACCAAAAGTAACATTGCAGGTTTTTGATAAATGGGCTATTGATTTGGTTGGACCTATAAATCTGCCAGGAACAAGGATAGGTGCAAGGTATATAATCACTACGAATGATTATTTTACAAGGTGGGATGAAGCAAAATCAGTGAAGGATTGCAATGCATAAACTATTACGAAGTTGATCTTTGAGTACATATTGTCCATATTTGGGTGTCCAAATATATTTATAAGTGACCAAAGGTCACATTTCCTGAATAAGACCATTAAAGCATTAACTGAGGAATTTCAAGGTTACCACCAAAGGAGCACTCCTTATCATCATCAAGAAAATTGAACTGTGGAATAATTCAATAAAATTTTGGAGAATGTACTGACCAAGGTATGTAATGTAAACATGGATGACTGGGATCTTAGGATTCCATCAGTATTATGGTCTTATAGGACTACATGCAAAAATTTGGCAGGTCAGACATGATTTAGGTTGGTTTATCAGCAAGAAGTTGTGATGCTCAAGGAATACATTGTCCCTAACCTAAGAATTAGATATTTTACAAATATGGCAGGCCCTAACATAATGGAATAAAGGATGTTGCAATTGCCTACTTTGGAAGAAGACAGATTTATAGCAGGATTTCATCAACAAGTACAAAAAGTGAGATAAAATGCTTAGGATGAAAAACATATTAAGAAAAAGAAGTTTTAGGCAGGGAACCTTGTTCTCCTCTATGACACTAGGTTTGTGAAATTTCCAGGGAAATTAAAAACGCGCTGGTTAGGCCCATATGTTATTAAGTATATTACTGATGGAGGTGCAATGGAATTAGTGAAGATAAATGGAGAATTAATTCACGGAAAAGTAAATGGCAATAGGTTGAAGTTGTATAGAGATAACCCTGCCCCTAAAACTTCTACTTAAAGAAGAAATAAGGAATTTCTTACTGTCAAATGTAGTTGAAATTGGGAACTGGACTATAAACTACACTGCAATTAGAGGTTCGACGAAGAAAGTATGGATTGATCTACGACTATAAAGTGTCGATTGATGTAGGACGCGTTATTGCCTACCTTTCGACAGGTATCTTCCTATCGGCTTCAACACTCTATCTAGGAAGACAAACCAGAAACACATTTAATGCCTTGGTACTTGTAGAAATTAGTGGCAAGTCACTTTGTGTTTGATTAGGAGTTCTCAATATTGGCTCTTGGTTAAGCAATTCTATGGGTGTTTGACGACAAAAACTTTTTTCACACTCACTATATTGTACTGTGCATCTTGGAGACCATCACCATTATTGGTGGCCTTCCACGTGTCTATTAATGGTCTCCATAATTGATTGGTAATCAAATGATTTCATGCATGTTCGACATCAACGAATATATTCACATGTATCGATCTATGCTATTCAGTGAAGCAGAAATCGAGACCTTGGGTAGAGGCTTGCATCACTCATCCTTGTTTCCTCTCCCAAGTTACGTATATTGTGTTTTGGAGACAACTCAGCAGAATGATCCTATTATGAAACCAGATCCGCATTGTGCTTATTGCTAGCCAACATCGTCATATCTCTTTTATGAGAAAATCACTCTGACATAGCTATTGAGCATGGGAATGCCCAACTGAGGACATGATTTTATTTGTTTTATATATATGTGTTGTATCAGGTTTCCCATATCGCCCGAAGCTCCAATCCTCTCTCTCTTTTTGTCAAAGAAGGAAAATTACAATTAAGTAAATTATTTCGGCCATCGTCACAGCCTCTGATCTCACACTTTAGGGGGCATCTATTATACAAAAAAATGACCTCCTCATCAACTCAGTGAAGAAAGACACGATGGCTAAACCAATAGCCAGAATCACAACCCTTGTTTCCACACTAACTTTGTCTATACACTGAAAACATTCTTTATAAAGCTCCTTTGTAAGCCTAAGGGAGTGTTAGTGACCTTACTAACTCTACTTGTCGGTTCGGGGAAAATGTTAGTGGATCCTAATGAGAATCTAGAGGTCAAAGGAGTGAATTGAGTCATAAATATCTCTATATTCCCTCCTAAATCTACTTAGAAAAGCAAGGAAACTTCTAGAGTTCGACCTATTTGAGGGATTTCTAATCTTAATGAAGGAGAAAAATGGGAAAGAGGTCAAAATCATGGCAACACCATTGCTTTTACCTAAAGAAACTCATGGAGGAACATGGCAACCCTAAATCAAATGCTACATAAGCAGAGCTAGGGCTATGGTGATAGGATCAGATCATTTGAAAGGATAGCTTACTTGATTCTCGAGCATAGTCTCAAATCTAAGCATAAGAAGTTGGTAAGAAGGGAGAGAGAGAGGAGATAGAGGGGTAAGGGAAAGCTGATGCAACAGATGGTTGTAATCACTCTTCCAACATTAATATAGAACTGCAGTTGTATTGTCTACTCTGTGGTGTTGATATTATCATTCATTTTTTTGTTTGTCCAATACCCTTTAGCATGAGTAGCTTAGTTATGTGTAAATAGATGTCTTTTATATATTCATGTATTAATTATCAAGGTTGTATGATGTGATTATGCTTTTCTCTTCTATGTGCAGGACTTGATCTGGATCTGGCTCAGGGGACTTCCACCTAGTTGCATTGTGCTCTCTAGCAAACCTACATGGAGGCTTGAGGTATTGAATTTGTTTTGCTTTGATATTTAGTTATTGTTTATGGACATGCATGTAGCTTTGTGATAGCTGCAGATAATCTTACATTTTTCCAAGGGTCTTGGGAAGACCCTTGAGGGTATCTCCATTCTCCATACACCATGCATTTTATCCTATAGCAGAATTGGCAACTCCGCTAGGGACTATACATTAGTTCCCGGCTCACCCGGAAATTTCCTAGTTTCCTCCTCATTCTAGACCTTCCTATACTTTTGCATTCCTTTTCTGACCCATCAAGACCTTGCAACATTCGTCCTTCATATATTCAACCCTGGATCTGATCCCCAAAGCCATGTTTTGAAGTATTTTCCCACACTGACACGGGTTAGCAGTGTAAACAGAGCTTTATAAAGCTTTTTGTTTGCACAAACAGTATGTTAGTACCTCCAGTAACTCTCTGTGGCCTCTAGCATAGAGTGTTAGTCACCCAAATTTTGATATGCAGCTATGTCTGTGACCTCAAAGGGTTGGGAAAATTTCTTCCAGACTGATAAGGGATCTGTAGCTGTATTTTGTTAGTAAGATCTATGTCTTGAAATAATTTTTATTTTTTTTTAAATCAAACTTTTTTATTCATTATTCTTCTTAGCTGGTTAAGTTCTGCATTATTTGGTAACAATAGTTGTTAGAAAGAATTGAAAAATTTCTGTCAGTTATGCTAGGTGTTATAATGAATAGGATGCATGGAATGAATATAGATGTATGAAAGACTCTCCCTTGTAGAATACAACTTATTTAATCAAATTTAACATTTATAAGCATTGACTTTTGCATGATTTTGAGTCAAAGTCCCACAAAATATCATATGTAAACACCCCTACCGAAGACACTAAAAAAGTACAATTAAAATCTACCTAAAATCAATCAGTAACTCTGTTTAGAGAAAACAAACATTAGTTCAGGCTAGGATCTTGGGATATGAAGTGTGAGTAAACTGCCCAAGATCAGAAACCAAAACTAGTGTCAATAAAAGAGAGAAAATTCCTTTTTCACTCATACTACCTGGACCACTCTAGTAAAAGCGGAGCTAAATATGAGACAACATCAGACTGTAAGTGAAGATAGCCTACCTTTACTTACAAATCCTTTGGGTATTATGTGTATTGGGAATCTCTTCGGGGATTTCAGAGCTGAGTTGGGGACACAGGTATCCTACCCACACAGTGTACTGTCTGTGACTATGTCCCCCAGGTAGTGTCTGTGATCTAAGGTATCCTTAGTGGCCATACTTTTAGGGAATTACACAAGGTGACTGATGCAGGTGGCCCTAGTACCTAATAGAGACATACCTACTTTGTCTTTAGTTTTTGGGAGGGTGCTCATCTTCACGAGAGTACTTGGCCCCTCAATTTGAGGTTCGGGTGAAGCTCTAGAGTAACTATAACTGTACATTTGGCCAACCCTCTCTGTTATTTATTGTGATACTGGGTTTCGTCTCCAGTGATTGGTGATTATCAGATAGGATCATTTCCCTATATTTGTTGATTGATTCACTTAGTGTATTTTTTATTTTTTAGGTGCCAGAGTGTTATCATCAAGACTTTAATAAACATCACAATAAAATTTATTGCTAAAAATTATCAGTCACCGTGGCTACATCCGGCCCTCGTTGTCAATCTAGATGATTGTTAGGACTTCCTCCACTCATTGTGGAAGATCCACCGAGATCCAGTGAACCAGATTCCCCATCTTCAGGAAATCAATCTCTGATATCTCACATAGAATTAGTTTGGACAACTGATGATTCAAGCTTACTAGAGGATTTCTTTACTGCAGTATTTATTATTCCCTATAACCCTTCGATCACGAATCCATTGTACCCACTCTTGGTTTGAGTTGCACCTGTACCTCCTTTGTCTTCATTTAGAATACTTCCACCATCCCGTCGATGACTAATGGGTCGTGGAACTTTTTGGAGACTTTTGGTCCCCCACCACTTCTCTAGTCAATAGTCACTACCACACCTTTGATGGCAAACCCTGCTATCCCATTTGTCCCAGGTACAAACCCTAACATGACACCCTCCATGAGTGGAACCAAACATGTTGGGTTCCACCCCTTTAGTGTCAAACTCTATAGCTTCGACAAGTGCTACATACAATGTTCCTTATAACGCTCAATATAACACAGTTAGCGCGGGTCCCTTCAATCAAAAATATTGTTGGCATCCATTATATAGTTCTAACCCTAGATTCAAGTATCTGGGGGCACTCCCAATATGCATATACCAGCTGGGAATGTAACAGTTTCCCCTCCATTTTCAGGCATGCATGGTCGGTCACTGATTGACATGAATACCCCTTATTCCAATCAAGGACATATGGTTAGTTTTGTGGCAAGTGGGAATCCTCAAGGAGGTCCCAACCAATCCATGGGGGCACCCTACTCACAACCTCAAATGAGTCAAGGGGGAACTACTTATCTTGTGGGAAATTCTATATCCCAGCATCAGAATCCCCATGGAAATCCGCATTACAATGCCATACCCCAAGGCAACTACTATACCACGCAACCTGTGTATAATATTGGGAATCAAATGATGGGAGGACCACAAGGATCCTCAAGTCATATGTCATTGCCTCAGTCTGATTAGGGAGCATCACACACTCTGCCTTTCTTGGCAACGTTGGATATCCTCGACTTGTAAAAACTTAAAAATGATCCCATCTATCATAACTTACTCTAGTCACCAATCCCACATAAAATACTGACAGGCATCCCTAAGTTCGAAGGGAAACAAGGGGAGGATCTGGGTACCCATATCACCACCTATCATCTTTGGTGTGTTTCTAAATCCATGGTGGATGATAGTATCTGATTATGTCTTTTTCCCCACACCCTTACTGGCAACACAGCCAAGTGGTACATCAAGTTACCATGCCCGTCAGTAAATACCTTTCATGCTCTAGCGATGGAATTCTTAAAGCACTTCTAGCTACCAATCCACTATGAAACTAGGATGAAAGTCCTCACTTCATTATTTCAGGATACCACCACCCACATCTCTGATCATATACATGAATGGAGACGTAGGCAGAGGTTAGTCAAATCTCCCCTCCCAGACTATCTCTTAACAAACTTGTTCTACAAGTCTCTACTCCCCCAAATCGCTAAGGATGTCACCTTAGGTGGTGCGGTCATATAAGACCAATCCATACATCATGCTCGACACTTAGATATCATATATTTGCAGTCTGGCACTCTTTACGACATGATCCCCAATGCCCCTTGAAACTCTAATGCTCCCACTACTCAACAACCTGGAGCGCATGCCGATGGGATTATTGGCACAACCTCTGGGGCACCTGTAAAACAACTCAACAGTCACATTTCCCAGATGACAGTGGACCCCTCTACCAAATTCACTACTCTTCCTACCACAATGATAAACTTTGTGTTGTCTACACAAAAACCTGGTGGTAAGAACAAGAAGAATAAGAAAAATACTGCTCCTTCTAAAGAGCAGTCAACAAAGTAACACAACCCAAAGTAGAAGGATATTGAGCCCTCTGACGATGGAAAGGATAAACCCGTTGGGTTCCCTTGTAAAATATGTGCACAATACCACATGACATATCTGTGTTCGCGTCTTTAGGAATGCACAGATTTCATTGCTGAAAAGGATACTAGTAGGATCCCCGTTGTCATGAATAATCCTTTCCCCACTCAACAGTAGCAACACCTTATCATAAACCAACCCCAACCCCCACAAGGGGGAAATGGTGGCTCTTAACATCCTTAAGCTGGTGAAGGACCCTCTACCATTTACACCTTTGAAATGGTAGATCTACAAACTAGAGCCAAATCTTATGGAGCTCCTGTCACTCATGCAGAGGAACCTTCCTCAAGTCAAAACCCACCACCGCCTAATGATTTTCATAACAAAAGGCCAGTTTCTGACCTTGTGATTCGCCCCCCTAAAGGGGCACTTCAACGCACAATGCACAATACATCTGCATGTGCTGCCTAAAACTACATCATTGTAGAAGACTTGGTGCAAGCTCTGTCGGCTATGTCGGTGCTCAAAGTATTACAAACATGTCTAGCACAAAGGAAATCTTTGCTTTTGGCCATTAGTGGTATCGATCCACAGGATTCCATGGTTACAATTTTCAACATGGAAAAGTGTAAACCTCCCCTTTCTCATGAGCTTGCATTTTAGGTGCAAATATTTTTGAAAGGTAAAGGTATACATAGAACTTTCATCGACGAAGGTGCTTCTACCTACATCATGTTGGCTTCATGTTGGCTCTCTTTGGGTTCTCCAACCCTATCCCCACCATTGAATTCCCTTAAAGCTTTCGATGACCACAATTTCATCCCAAAAGGTTACCTAGCCGACTACCCAATCACTTTGAGTGGGAAAACGGTAATGGTGGATATCAAAGTCGTGGATCACAAACTCAACTATAATCTCCTTTTGGGCGATAGTTGGACTTATGCCATGAATGCCATTGTGTCTTCAGTCTTCTGCATCATCCTATTTCCCTTGGCTGGAAAGATAGTCACAGTGGACCAGTTGTCCTTTTGCACCCTAGATAACTCCCCGTTACTTAGCAGCTTTGTACCCTTAGTGGGTGGTGTACCTGACTCTTACATTAGTATCAGTACTGGTCTATTGAAAGGCTCTTCCCTGATGGGTTGTTTCCCTCTTCTGCCACCTGCGATTCCACAGACGGTCTCTATGGTTTCATCCATTCCTCATGAGCTGATTGATCCTTGGATCCTACCATCCCCTTCAGAAATTAACACTTACGGAGAAAACATGTTGTTGTCATCAGTTGAATTGGCCTACAAGGCCATTCAATATGCATCCAAGTCTCTGGTCACTTTTTTCACGGCCAAAGGTACCACTGCCCCTCCCATAACTGCTCCTTTCGATACCCTCAATCAGGTCCTACCTACGGATGAAGCTATTAGAGATATCATGAGTTTAGAAGAGCGACCTTGGGAGGACTCGCACCATTGTGTTTCAATATCTGATTCAGACATGATTAGTCTTCAAATCTTATCACCCAACATACTAGAGATCGTTTCCTCACCATATACGACTATCCAGACTTTGGACGTAGAAGGAAACATGGGAAATATTTCAAAAACATTGCTCATCGATATTTCAGTCAAGATAGGTATCATAGAAAGTATACAAATTGGAGCAAAATGCAATCCTGAGGAAATTACGAGCTTCACCTACCCATTTAAGGACTTGCACAATGTTTTCCCTTGGTCTTCTGAGGAAATGCATGGCATAGACCCTTCTATTGTCAAGCATGAGATCAAGAAGTACCGAGCATTCTTTTTTATGGTATTTTTCTTGCTCATTAATCCAAAAAATCCTTGAGTCTCCTTCTTCGGGCTTATTAAACTACCGCAAACAAGAGCGATCATTCTTTTTGTGGTATTTTTCTTTCTCGTTAATCCGAAAAACCTCGAGTGTCCTTCTTTGGGCTCGTTAAACTAATACAAGGAAGATATGAGCATGTTCTTTTATGGGATATTTTCTCGCTCTTAAATCAAAATATCCCCAAGTTTTTCATCGTTGGACTCATTAAACACCTATGACGATGGTCAAAGCAACTCTTTTTCGCTCTTTTCCTAGCTCATTAAACTGAAAAAGATCATTAGAGCATTCTTTTTAGGCACTTTTTTCTCGTTAATGAAGCTGAAAAAAAGCTTGAGTTTTTTCTTTAGGCTCATCAAAAATTTATAAAGATGACTCAAGCATTATTTTAGGTACTTTTCTCACTTGTTAAATTGAAAAATCCTGAGTTTTTGTCACTGGGCTTGTTAACAATCTACAATAGCAACCAGAGCACTTGCTTTTTTGGGACCATTTCTCACTCTTAAATTGAAAAAATCCCCAATTTTTTCTCCTTCTTCGGGCTTGTTAAATCTACGACGAAGGAATGAGCAGTTCTTTTACCTCTTTTTCCTTGCTCAATAAAGTAAGAAAAAAAAAGATACCTAAAGTTTTCTTCATTTGACTCATTAAAATTTGATGAAGGTATTGAGTTTGTCGTCGTGTGACTCATTAAAATTTCACGACAAAAATCAAGTTTAGTTTGTCTCCTCGTACTCGTAAAAAAATGAGGTCAACATCTATTGAGCATAGGTTTCTCTTTATTTGGACCCAATAGATTAACTCATGAAAAAGTAACCGATTCGGGTATACTATTAAACTTTTGTCACACCTGGTTAAAAACTATGACAAAGGGACCACCCTAGAGTCATTCTTTATGATCTTTTCAAACTCTCTAAATATGAAAATACCACCAAGTTGTCTCGTCTGGACTCATTAAATTAAACAAATGAGGTATAGATTCACTCTTTTTACGATCCTTTTCAGACTCTTAAAACATGAAAATATCGACGAGTTTGCCTATCTGGACTCATTAAACTAATTAGATAAGGCATAGAGTCACTCTTTTTGCGGTCCTTTTCAGACTCTTAAAAATATGAAAAGATCGATGATTTTACTCGTCAGGACTCACTAAACTAATCAAATGGGGAAAGTAGACAATACAACTATATTCAGTATTAGAAAGTGTGGTTTAGCAGCATTTTCTCCCTTGAACATGGCACTCCCTCAGATAAACCTTCCTTGTGACAACCTCTCAGTATGAATTCGACCATACTATGATTTTAGCCTAAAATACCCCGATGTTCTTGTATCTCTATATCCTAACACTCTTTGGTGTTCATGAGTCCAGTGCTGCATGGTTAAAAACATTATCGTGCCTTCTATTTTTTGGCTTGTTGGGGCCTGACCCAGGATCAGAAGTGATTTAGCCAAACGTATCTTGAAACTACCGGCCCTTTCGACAATAGTTTGTGGTGTGCGGACTGAGGTCTCACCAGAGGTAGTATGGAAGGGTGCTGGAACTAGGTTTCTGCACCCTAGGGATGTCTTGATGAAATCTAGGAAGTTCGCGAACCAAACCTGTGTGCTTGCGCTGCTCTTTGCAACCTTTTGTCCTTCGCAGCTTGTGCAACCACTTCCACGCAGCTCTGTAAAGAGCATGAAGAAGAACTGTCTAGATCCTTTACCCTTACTATGCTATGATTATAGATCTTAACTTGATTGTGTGTGCCCAATATTCTCATTAATCATTCAACATTCATAACAAGTGCACGCAATCATAAAACTATAAGAGATGCATAAAATTAATAGAAGCATAGACACACAATATTTCATAATCAACTTATCTTTTATTAATTCTTTGTCCAAGTACAATCCCAGCTCCACCTTGCACACTTATTTGCAAGGGTCCGCGCACTCAGCTGCAGAGCCTCTACCTATCACTACGACCCAATACCTTCAGATCTACTTCTAGCTTCTAATCATGCCTTCACATCTCTCTATTGCTCCTCCAAAAACTTAAGACTTCTTTTACACTTAGAGCCTCACTCTATTTATACAATCCCATGGTCCACAGACCATGGATAGGCCGACAACTTTACATTAAATTACATTATCTTAGGGCAGACAACCCTAGACTCTTACGCTCCGCGTGTACATTTCGCGAGGTCTTTACATTACATTTGACCAAAATTCGAGCTTCAAGCCCCAAAAACCTGCTATGGGGGGATTCGCTGCCAAACAGGCCCCCAACACAATCATCATGACTCGTCCTGAGTCACTCGGCTGGTGCGGTGATCTTTGCATGAAGTTCTTCCAACTGTGCCTATGCGGCGTGAAGGTCCGTGACGCACTATGTTGCCATCATCTGGATCTACTCCATTTCTGCTTCTGAATCATCTACATATGACTTGATTCTCTACTTTGATGTTTGTTTCTAGTACCCGTGTTTATAGTCCCGCACCTTCGTCCAGCTTATCGGGTCATGAAGATTGTACTTTGACCGGTTAGTCAAACAGCTGCCCTACCCTTTTAAGTTCAAGTGATTGCCATTCACTCTTCCTGGGAAGGGTTCTCCATTAAGTTTGACTAGCTAGACCTCACCTCCGTCTGTGACTTATTTCACCACATATGATCCTAACCAATGCATTTTGAATTTTCCTAGAAATTTGTCGAACTTCTTGTCTTACAGCAACACTAAATCATTTACCTTGAATGTGAGCAACTTGATATGGTGATCGTGCCAGGATTTCTCGCACTGTTTCTGTACCTGTTGATGGAATCCCACCAAAAATTGTTCTTCCTTGAGTTCTTCTAATTGCGCGAGTCTCTCTTCCAAGGCTTCATGGTCTGACATGCCTGTAATTGTTGTTATCCACAAACTGGGTACGATGTATTACATTGGCATGACTACTTCCATGCCATATACTAAACTGAAAGGTGTCTGACCCATAAATTTTTTGCACGTGGTTCTGTATGCCCATAATACGGTAGGTATGCGTAGGTCCTAATCATTTCGTTGCACCTTACATACTTTGGTCAGCGTAGTCTCCAGAATTTTGTTGAATGCTTCTACTGTCCCATTAGCTTATGGATGGTACGGTGTACTTTGCTGATGATACACCTAGAATTCCACGGTGAGTGTACTGATGGTTTCATTCAAGAAGTGCATCCCGAAATCACTCATTAAAATTTTCGGGCAACCAAACCGTGTCAACACATTGTCAAATAAAAATTTTGCAGCTATAGTGGTTGTACAGTCCTTAACTGGCTGTGCTTCCACCCATCAAGTCAAGTATTCTGTCGTGGTGATGATGTAGTGTACACACGCCTTCCCTTGAGGTTTGATTGGTCCCACAAAGTTGATTTCCATTTTTTCGAATGGTGGCAGTGTCATTTGTGGATTGAGTGGCATCTCATCCCTTCGTGATGGTTTCCTAGTCCTTTGACATATGTCACAGACCCAACAGTGTGCTTTCGAATCTTGATGTAGGGTTGGCCACCATAGCCCAGCGCGAAGAATCTTATGTGTCGTGGCACATCCTACATAGTGTCCTCCTGCATCCCCCCCCATGTGCTTCCGCAAGGACCTATCCTCGTTCAAATTCAGGTACATATCTTCGCAATATCTCATCGTTTTCCATTTTGTAGAGGTGCCCCGCGATGACAAAAAAGTCCACCGCGCACACCACTAATTCCTTCTTTTGCTAAACTGAATATTCCTTCGATGTAGTCCCTGTGGTTAAAAATTGGATTATACCTTCGAAGTGGCTGTCTGCAATGCGTACTGCAAAGAGATATGCATCAGGTAGTCCTTCTTCCGAATTTGTTGGCTCCTCGCCTGTCTCAATTCATGATAAGTGATCTAGTCCTACATTTAGGCGTCCCGGATTTACGATGACCTCAAAGTCACATTCTTGAAATAGGAACAATCATTTGCATATGTGCCCCCCCAACACAGGCTTGTTCACCAGGTATTTCGACCCGGAATGATTAGTATACATCTTGAAGTGCCCGCCAGGTAAATAATGTCGGTATTTCTGGAGTGCGTATACCATTTCCAATGCTTCACGCTCAGTAGTAGAGTAGTTCTTTTCGGCTTTGGACAGTAGCTGATTCACGAATGTGATCAGGTGATCCATGCCTTCCATGCCTTCCTGCGTAAGTATAGCTCCCAGCGCAATACACGATGCATCAACTTGTACATGAAATTCTACGTCCCATTTTGGGAAGACCAGGATGGGAGCGGATGCCATTTTCTCCTTAAGAACATCCAAACTTTTCCTACAATCATCATTCCAACAATATGTAGCATATTGTTTCAATAGTTTTTCCATTGGCGTTGTTATTTGTGCATAGCTCTGGATAAAATTTCTATAGTAACCAATGTGCCCCAACATAGCACGTAGTCATTTGACACTTCGCGGCGCTTCCAGATTGATAAATACAACAATCTTCATAGGATCCACCATCAAGCCTTATTTGCAGACCACATGGCTAAGCAGGTTTCCAAAGGGGACAAGGAAAGTGCACCTTTTAAGATTCAGTGCAATCTGGTGTCATCAGCAAGTATCCAACATCAAATGTAAGCTTGGTATATGGTGTTTAACTAACCCAAATATAGTCCAATTGTCTAGATAGACCTCCAAGAACTTGTGGATGTATTCCTTGAATATGGCCACCATTATACAAAAATATTGTTGGCACGTTCTTCAGTTAAAAGGGCATAACGGTGTATTGAAAACAGCCCCATTCGGTTGCAAAGGTTATCATGCTCCTGTCTTCCGACGCGATATTGATTTGATGGTACCCTGAGAAGCCATCTGTGAATAAGTAAGCTTCCTAACCACCAACATTCTCCAATAATTCATATGTAAACAGTGTCAGGAATGGATCGTGAACACAGGCATCGTTAAGCTTCCTGAGGTCCACACGTCTTCTAATTTCTCCCTTTTGTTTTTTCTCCTGTACTACCATGGGACTCACCCAGTCATATTCTTCCACTGGTTCAATAATTCTTGCTGCAAGCATTTTGTCTAATTTGTCACGGACCTTTTCTTTATACTTTGGATTCAACCTGTAAGGTCACTGTTTAACTAGCTTTACATCCGGTTTTAGAGTGATCTTCATCATACCTAAGTCGCCAATGATCCCCTTTAAGTCCTTTATTTTGGTTAGGAACAAATCTTGATATTCATGGAGTAACTCGGCGACCTTATCTACCGTAGCATCGTCCCAATAGTCCCCAAGCGTCGCATACTTCAGCTCCGCGTTTGTGCCAATGTTTACCTACTTTGTTTCTAGCGGCTCAGTGATGTCAGGATCCTCAATCGATGGTCCTTGAACTTCATGACACCCTTCATTTTCTGGAATATTAATATTTTGGGGGTCATCATCATCCTCCTCTACTTGCACGTTATAACATTCTAGGGCACTTCTTAACTATGCTGCCCATGCTGGTTGAACTACTTGTCGTGGTTTTGGTGGTATTTTGAAGATGACGACTTTTACGGCTTGTAATGCGTCGTCAACGGTATCTGACCATCGGTCTTCAAATGTGAATGTTAACAAAAATCCCTCACACAAGACATCCCATTCACCCGTACCATGTCGGAGTTCCATCTCATTATACCAATTCATGGGTATGACATCCAGGGTATGGTAGAATAAGTGTACCCATTCAGGCTAAGGTTCTTCCCCATAGGCCTTGGTCCATTTCACGAGGTGCATGTGTGGGTCATCTCGTCCATCATATTTATATTCTATTCGTAGTTGCGGTTTCCCAAATCGTAGGCACATCATCCTTCTACATCCGCATGAGTTTTCAAATTTTCCTTGATGTGTTCCTCCCTAGCACACAGGTTTCGTGCGTAGTGCCCACTTCAATGCATCGAACCGCTGTTGTTTCGGTATTGCACCTTCAAACTTTCTCAAGAATTCGTTTACCACTGTTAATCCATCATATGTTGGTAGATCTCAGGCCTATTTTGTTACACAACATAGTGATCTAATCATCATGTTGCAATTCAGCGTTGTCACTTCGTTCAATCGATTGTGCCAGTGTTCGTCTTCTTTGTTTGAATTCGTGGTGCAAGAACTCACATGATCCCATGAGATCCTTCCGTCTGCAGTCGGATTCGCCCAATCCTACTTTCACGCAGTTATCTTGTAAATGAAATCCAGCTCATCGTCACTTCGATCATTGCACAGAGGTTAAGTGGAGCGTGCCCCTTCGGTCGAGTATAGTAGAACTACTATGCATAGGGATTTTTTTTTGAAGATCATCTTCTGCTTCTTCAAGTTAATGACCCCATTCATATCAATGGCCGAGATGATTCCTAGCAACATGGGATAAGGGTTGTTGTCATCGACAATCTCTATTACTTCAATGTTTGTCTGGGTGCTCGCCGGTTCGATATTGATTGTTACCCCTTGCAACCTCCCCATGGGAAAAATCTTCTGTTGGTTCACCATTTGTAATTGAATAGGGGACCACTGTAACGCGAGCCTACCCATGGGTTCCCATGTTTTCCTTGGTAACACATTCGTGTCCGATCCTAGATCTAGGATGACCTAATCCATTTCATACTCACCAATCTGCACAGTCAACCTCATCTCCCTTCCAGTGCACAATGTATGCTTTCCCAGTTTTCGAATTATGCGTGGTTCCTCTGACCCTGCGCACCTAGTGATCAATTCATGTAGTCCCTGAACTGCCTTATTGTCATGCAGTAGTTTCATGCATATCTCCAAAAAGGTAGTAAGCATAGAAAGATCCATCCCTGGCTCTAGTTGATCCTTACTACCTGAAGTAGAGGCCTCCGTGAATCTCTTCTTAGCTTCCATGAACATCTCCTTTGTGCGTTCTAGGTTAAACTTAGGTTCCTTTGTAGGAGCCTTGTGAACCCATGTACCTTCCTCGTGTTGCTTCCCCTTATCCTTCCCTGTGGTCATACCGCTTCTGAGCATCATGTTCACATTTGGGTCTTCTTTGCATGGTTTAGATCTCATCATTGTTGAGATTGCAACAAGATGATGGAGCTTAGTGAAAAGAGTCGCCTTCACTAAGTGGGCCCGCAGGCTATTTTTTGGCGCAAGTCTATTTTTAGACTATGTCTATTTTTAGACATATGGATCATGTCTATGTTTATGGATGATTGATCAAGTTGGGAAAAATAGATGGACTTCTATTTTTGATGAAAGTGTGAGTGATCATAGTGTGAGTGATCAAAGTCTATTTTTAGACTGGCTGTCAAAAATAGAAAAGTCAAATATTATTATCTCACAATAATATTTGGACTATAAACTTAATCTCATTCTCTTGGAGCACTTCAGTTTGAGCTACAGAAGTGGCACATGCAGATGTCAGAAGGAAATACGCTTTTCTTATGAGTCAGTTGAGTTGTTGCATGCATGACTTCAGTTAGAACTCAATCAGTTGAGTTTGGTGGAGTTGAATGTGGAGTTGATGGAGTTGTGTTCAGTTTAGCTTTGTTAAACTGGTTGTATTTAGTCTAACTGGCAAATAGACTAGAGATGAGTTGAGTGAATTAGTTATTAATTAATTCACAAGTTATTGACTCATAATACAACTAATGAATACATCAGTTAACTCAGTTGCATGTCAGTGCATGTTCAGTTCAACAGGGACAGGTGGTAGAGAATCAGATTGCTATCAGTTGTGACTATAGTTGTGCATCAGATCTTGCACAATCAAGGGATTGAGTATGCCAATGAGTTTGCTCACGTATTTGGCCCACATTTTAGCCTTTTCTCACGTCCAAAAAGAGTGAGTGACTATTTTGCAGGTGAAAAACGAGTTTGGGAAGCTATTCTCATCAGTTCTTTAGCAGGTATTGAGCAGTGGAGGCAGGCAAGTAGTGGAAGAGATTTGGAGATCAGATCTGAGCTGTATTGTGTGTAACAGAGGTGGAGATACTTGTGAGAAGTATTATGATGTGTAATGTTACATGACTCAATCATTAATATACAGATAGTTGGGGTTTTTAGCGAGATGCTTTCCCCGGGATACATACTGTGTTAATGTGTGAATGCTCTTGATGTTTTATTATTATTGATGCTGCTAAATTGATGATCAACGTAGAGGAGCTTATGTATTGTGTATGTTTTCCGCAATAGTACATGATCAGGATAATCTCTGTTGAATATGTGTTAAATTATTCAAAATTTCTACATGGTATCGGAGCTAGATAATTGTAGAAAAAGTTTCTACATGGTATCGGAGCTGTTGATCATCAGATCTACTATTCAGGAAGTGTCTACATTCTATTTCTTCAGGCAGCGTCTGTAATCGGGCCAGGTAGCCTCTGGATTCATCCTTCTTTTGGAAGGTGAGATATCCGGTAAAAGCCCATACATTCAATCTCTGTACGAGAAATATTGTGTTCTCACGAATTTTAGATTGGAGGCGGTTGAGTTTGGAGCTGGTGGAAAATCGAATTTGCAGCAGTGTTGATGAAATGTCTTTCAACGGATTGCAAATGTTATTCCAAAGCAAGAGCGACTTGGCGCTCAAGGATAAACTCAGTAACAATAAAGGTGAGAATGGATCTTCATCAAAGGTATCTGATGAAAAGAATTGCGCTTTGGCTGCCAAAGCAAAGAAGGGGAAGAACAAGAAAGCTTCTCATTCCGGTGCGAAAGGCAAGAAGCAGGATATGTCCAAGGTGAAGTGTTTTCACTGTCACCAGCACGGACACTATGCCACAAATTGTCCGCAGAAGAAGAAGAACAAGCAAGCTGCTGGATCTGCAGGGGGAGAGGCCTTAGCTTCTCAGTTTGAGCTTGATTTTTCATTGATCGCATGCTTGGTTTCAAGTGTAATGGGATCAGTGTGGTTCTTGGACAGTGGTGCGTCTTTTAACATGACGGGAGATAGAGATTTGTTCTCTGATCTGGAGGACAAAGATCTTGGAGTGCACATCGAGATGGGCGATGATGGTAGATACAGTGCGACCGGTATCGATACCATTTCCTTTGAGAGGGAGTCTGGTAAACCCTTTGTATTGAAGGAATTCATGCATGTTCCAGGATTGAAGAAGAATCTCATCTCAGTGGCGATGTTAGAAGACAAGGGGTATGATGTTGTTTTCAGCGAGGGAAAGGCCTTCCTGCGTAGCAAGACAACTGGTGAGACCCGGAAGATAGGGGTTCGAGTGAGGAACCTTTATCAGTTGCATGTAGATGGATGTGCAGCAATGGCAGGCAAGGCAGAAGGATTGGTGAGCCGGGATGATGGCGAGTTGTGGCACAGGAGATTGGGTCACCTTCACCATGGAGCCTTGAAGATACTGCAGCAGATCACTACAGGGCTTCCTAAAGGCACACTTGCGCAGTCAGATCAGTGCAAGGGGTGTACTTTGGGGAAGTTTGTGAAAGCCACCTTTCACGAGAAGGATAGTCTCGCCACGACGATCCTTGAGAGAATTCACACAGACGTGTGTGGACCTTTCTCAGTTGCTTCGACAGCAAAACACAGGTATTATGTGATTTTTGTTGATGATTTCTCTCGTAAGTGCTGGATCTTCTTCATGCAGAAGAAGAGCGAGACATATTCAAAGTTCTGTGAATTCAAAGCACTGGTCGAGAAGGAGTCGGGGAAGAAGGTGAAGGCTCTTAGGAGCGATAATGGTGGTGAATACATCTCGGACGAGTTCAAGGATTTCTGCAAGGGAGAAGGGATTCGTAGAGATCTCATAGCTCCCCATAACCCACAGCAGAACGGGGTAGCTGAGTGGAAGAACAGAACGATTGTGGGTGCTGCACGGGCAATGTTGCATGATCAGGGCCTACCCCTTCACTTGTGGGCGGAAGCATGCAATACAGCAGTTTATGTGCAGAACCGTTGTCCTCATAGGATACTTGGCATGAGTACACCTGAGGAGACTTATTCTGGTAAGAAGCCTGATCTTTCTCATTTGACGATTTTTGGTGCTAACGTTTACATGCATGTGACGAAGGATGCCAGAAAGAAGTTGGAGCCGACTGCAGAGGTTGGGATATTTGTGGGGTACACTGATACGCCCCACAACTATCATGTGTATTTGCCAGACAGTGGTAAAACTGTTGTGCGACGGGATATAAAATTTCAGGAGGAGAAAGCCATGAAGTGTTCGCTTGAGAGGGAGCTACACTTGCATGCAGATGAGGAGCTATTAGTTCCTAAGGATGAGCTTCAGGACGTGGATCAGCCACAGGACGAGGTTCATGGAGTGGAAGAGACCACTCATGCAGCGCCAACCATCAGAGGGCGAAAGCGCTTGACAGGAGTTGAGCGACTAGATCAAGATGCAAAGAAAGTTATAGGACCACCTACAACCCAACGCAGGTAGAGACAGCCACCTGATCGGTACACTGGATACATGGCTCTTATGAGCAAGTGTGTTGTGACTGAGCCATCCTCTTTCGAGGAAGCTGTGGAGGATCCCGCATGGGTAGATGCCATGGTGGAAGAGTATGATTCTATTGTTAGAAAAAATGCATGGGAGATTGTTCCTAGACCAGAAGGGAAATCAGTGGTAGGTTCGAGATGGATCTACAAAGTTAAGCAGGCAGCTGACGGGAGTGTGGAGAAGAACAAGGCAAGATTTGTTGCCCGAGGCTTTTCACAGATTGAGGGGATCGATTATGAGGAGACCTTTGCACCTTTCGCAAGGTATTCTTCCATACAGACGATTCTTGCTCTCTCAGCGCAGATGGGATGGCACATTCATCAGATGGATGTGAAGACTGCGTTCCTCAACGGAGTCATTGAGGAGGAGCTGTACATTGAGCAACCCGAAGGCTTTGAAGTCTTCAGCAGTGAGTCGCATGTGTGCAGGCTCAAGAGAGCGTTGTATGGGTTGAAGCAAGCACCACGTGCTTGGTACACACGGATAGACAACTATTTCACAGGACTTGGATTCTCCAAGAGCGAGGCAGATCCTAACCTATACCAGATTGTGATGGAGGGTAAGTTGCTTATCATTCTACTGTATGTTGATGATTTGATTCTAACGGGTGATGAGTTGTTGATACTGTCATGCAAGAAGGATCTTGCTACAGAGTTTGAGATGAAGGATCTGGGCCTCCTTCACTATTTCCTAGGATTGGAAATATGGCAGTGCAGTGGTGGACTATTTGTTTCTTAGGGAAAGTATGCTCGGGAGATACTGGAGAAGTTCAACATGCATGGCTGCAAGCCTGTTGATACTCCTCTTCCTGGAGGTTGGAGGAAGGAGGATGCCCCTTCGGGAGAAGAAGTGGATGCCACTGTTTATCGACAGTTGGTGGGGTCGCTGATGTATTTGGTCAATACACGACCTGATATATGCTATGCAGTTAACCAGCTTTCACAAGCTATGGTTAAGCCTACCAAGCTCTTCTGGAAGGCGGGCAAGCATGTATTGAGCCACTTGAGAGGCACATCGGGATATGGATCTTGGTATAGGCAGGAGGATGCAGAGTGGGTAGGGAGCCCAACGGACAGAAAGAGCACATCAGGAGGGGTCTTCAGTATCGGATCGACAGTAGTTTCTTGGTATAGCAGGAAGCAGAGATCTGTGTGGATGAGGATGATCTTGGTCAGGTTTTTCGGGTCCAAGCACATCAGGTACCATCATATCAGAGATTGTGTGCAGCGGAGGATCATGTTACTTTCGTACATTCCAACGGAGGATCAGGATGCTGATATTCTGACGAAGGCTCTCACCATGAGCAAATTCGAGTACCACCGAGGCAGGATAGGGGTTGCTGATAATCCATATCTTGTCGAGAGGGAGTGTTGAGATTGCAACAAGATGATGGAGCTTAGTGAAAAGAGTCGCCTTCACTAAGTGGGCTCGTAGGCTATTTTTTGGCGCAAGTCTATTTTTAGACTATGTCTATTTTTAGATATATGGATCATGTCTATGTTTATGGATGATTGATCAAGTTGGGAAAAATAGATGGACTTCTATTTTTGATGAAAGTGTGAGTGATCACAGTGTGAGTGATCAAAGTCTATTTTTAGACTGGCTGTCAAAAATAGAAAAGTCAAATATTATTATCTCACAATAATATTTGGACTATAAACTTAATCTTATTCTCTTGGAGCACTTCAGTTTGAGCTACAGAAGTGTCACATGCAGCTGTCAGAAGGAAATACACTTTTCTTATGAGTCAGTTGAGTTGTTGCATGCATGACTTCAGTTAGAACTCAATCAGTTGAGTTTGGTGGAGTTGATTGTGGAGTTGTGTTCAGTTTAGCTTTGTTAAATTGGTTGTATTTAGTCTAACTGGCAAATAGACTAGAGATGAGTTGAGTGAATTAGTTATTAATTAATTCACAAGTTATTAACTCATAATACAACTAATGAATACATCAGTTAACTCAGTTGCATGTCAGTGCATGTTCAGTTCAACAGGGACAGGTGGTAGAGAATCAGATTGCTATCAGTTGTGACTATAGTTGTGCATCAGATCTTGCACAATCAAGGGATTGAGTATGCCAATGAGTTTGCTCACGTATTTGGCCCACATTTTAGCCTTTGCTCACGTCCACAAAGAGTGAGTGACTATTTTGCAGGTGAAAAACGAGTTTGGGAAGCTATTCTCATCAGTTCTTGAGCAGGTATTGAGCAGTGGAGGCAGGCAAGCAGTGGAAGAGATTTGGAGATCAGATCTGAGCTGTATTGTGTGTAACAGAGGTGGAGATACTTGTGAGAAGTATTATGCTGTGTAATGTTACATGACTCAATCATTAATATACAGATAGTTGGGGTTTTTAGCGAGATGCTTTCCCCGGGATACATACTGTGTTAATGTGTGAATGCTCTTGATGTTTTATTGTTATTGATGCTGCTAAATTGATGATCAACGTAGAGGAGCTTATGTATTGTGTATGTTTTCCGCAATAGTACATGATCAGGATAATCTCTGTTGAATATGTGTTAAATTATTCAAAATTTCTACATGGTATCGGAGCTAGATAATTGTAGAAAAAGTTTCTACATGTGTCACACGGAATCTGTCAAGGGTGCGGACACAACTGACCTTCCTAGAAGTCTAAGACATTCTAATGACAAACAAAACAAACTGGAGCTATCCTTCTCTAAACATACATTATGATATGAGAAATCAAGTGTTTCGTTCTTACCTTTGTCCAAACGCTGTTGTAGAAGTCCAAGCTTTGTTGATCTGGAGGAGCTCCTCCTTTTCTCCAAAACCTGCAATCACCAACAGTCAAACAATTAAATAACACCTGATTATAACATAAAACAAAGCATATTCAACACATAGACCAAGGAGTACATGAAATAACCCATAAACAACAAGTTATTGAGAAGAATGGACCAATTTGCATTAAAGGTAATCAAAAGGAACCATTACAACCTGAGCCTTAGTGTTGTGCAAGCTCCTTCCAGGGTCCACAAGAGTCTTCCTCTACTTTGACAAAGCTCACCCACTTCCAAATAGAACAAGTAAAGATGGCAATCTCTCCTCACAAGCTTCTAAATGGAAGTCCTAATTCCTGCAGCATTTACCCTTAGAAATCTATAGCTTTCAACCTTTTTCCTTCTGGCCTAATGCCTGTATTTATAGGGCTCAAAGAGGAAGTTAATCAGGTCCACCATCAATGGGATAGTCCCCTCTTTGGATGGGATCACTCCCTTATTGATGGGATAAGTTCCTCTTTGGTAGGAGTGCATGAACCATCTGGAGGCGCTCAATACACGTCAAACAACCTTCTAGAATGCTCTAGAAATGACCACAAGTAAGTTTTTGAAGATAAAACTTGCGCATTTTAACCTTTTCAGAGGGACGCACCTACCCCTTTAGATACAGAGCGTCCTTGGACGCAGACCTTATGAACAATAGGTGCGTACCCGCAGGCAAGGTTTGAGAGAACCTGCGTACCCAGAGATAAACATATTTATAAAGAATTTCTCTCTTTCTTGGAGTTTGACATGGATAGCAGAGGCATAAGACTTGCTTAAGAGGGTAGTATGACTGTTGATAGAGCCATACCAACTGTAAATAGCCATGGTGACATTTTTTAGTGTAACAACATGGTATCAGAGCGAGCTAGATAATTGTAGAAAAAGTTTCTACATGGTATCGGAGTTGTTGATCATCAGATCTACTATTCAGGAAGTGTCTACATTCTATTTCTTCAGGCAGAGTCTGTAATCGGGCCAGGTAGCCTCTGGATTCATCCTTCCTTTGGAAGGTGAGATATCCGGTAAAAGCCCATACAGTCAATCTCTGTACGAGAAATATTGTGTTCTCAAGAATTTTAGATCGGAGGTGGTTGAGTTTGGAGCTGGTGGAAAATCGAATTTGCAGCAGTGTTGTTGAAATGTCTTTCAACGGATTGCAAATGTTATTCCAAAGCAAGAGCGACCTGGCACTCAAGGATAAACTCAGTAACAATAAAGGTGAGAATGGATCTTCATCAAAGGTATCTGATGAAGAGAATTGCGCTTTGGTTGCCAAAGCAAAGAAGGGGAAGAACAAGAAAGCTTCTCATTCCGGTGCGAAAGGCAAGAAGCAGGATATGTCCAAGGTGAAGTGTTTTCACTGTCACCAGCACGGACACTATGCCACAAATTGTCCGCAGAAGAAGAAGAACAAGCAAGCTGCTGGATCTGCAGGGGGAGAGGCCTTAGCTTCTCAGTTTGAGCTTGATTTTTCATTGATCGCATGCTTGGTTTCAAGTGTAATGGGATCAGTGTGGTTCTTGGACAGTGGTGCGTCTTTTCACATGACGGGAGATAGAGATTTGTTCTCTGATATGGAGGACAAAGATCTTGGAGTGCACATCGAGATGGGCGATGATGGTAGATACAGTGCGACCGGTATCGGTACCATTTCCTTTGAGAGGGAGTCTGGTAAACCCTTTGTATTGAAGGAAGTCATGCATGTTCCAGGATTGAAGAAGAATCTCATCTCAGTGGCGATGTTAGAAGACAAGGGGTATGATGTTGTTTTCAGCGAGGGAAAGGCCTTCCTGCGCAGCAAGACAACTGGTGAGACCCGGAAGATAGGGGTTCGTGTGAGGAACCTTTATCAGTTGCATGTAGATGGATGCGCAGCAATGGCAGGCAAGGCAGAAGGATTGGTGAGTCGGGATGATGGCGAGTTGTGGCACAGGAGATTGGGTCACCTTCACCATGGAGCCTTGAAGATACTGCAGCAGATCACTACAGGGCTTCCTAAAGGCACACTTGCGTAGTCAGATCAGTGCAAGGGGTGTACTTTGGGGAAGTTTGTGAAAGCCACCTTTCACGAGAAGGATAGTCTCGCCACGACGATCCTTGAGAGAATTCACACAGACGTGTGTGGACCTTTCTCAGTTGCTTCGACAGCAAAACACAGGTATTATGTGATTTTTGTTGATGATTTCTCTCGTAAGTGCTGGATCTTCTTCATGCAGAAGAAGAGCGAGACATATTCAAAGTTCTCTGAATTCAAAGCACTGGTTGAGAAGGAGTCGGGGAAGAAGGTGAAGGCTCTTAGGAGCGATAATGGTGGTGAATACATCTCGGACAAGTTCAAGGATTTCTGTAAGGCAGAAGGGATTCGTAGAGAGCTCATAGCTCCCCATAACCCACAAAAGAATGGGGTAGCTGAGCGGAAGAACAGAACGATTGTGGGTGCTGCATGGGCAATGTTGCATGATCAGGGCCTACCCCTTCACTTGTGGGCGGAAGCATGCAATACAACAGTTTATGTGCAGAACCGTTGTCCTCATAGGATACTTGGCATGAGTACACCTGAGGAGACTTATTCTGGTAAGAAGCCTGATCTTTCTCATTTGACGATTTTTGGTGCTAACATTTACATGCATGTGACGAAGGATGCTAGAAAGAAGTTGGAGCCGACTGCAGAGGTTGGGATATTTGTGGGGTAAACTGATACGCCCCACAACTATCGTGTGTATTTGCCAGATAGTGGTAAAATTGTTGTGCGACGGGATATAAAATTTCAGGAGGAGAAAGCCATGAAGTGTTCGCTTGAGAGGGAGCTACACTTGCATGCAGATGAGGAGCTATTAGTTCCTAAGGATGAGCTTCAGGACATGGATCAGCCACAGGACGAGGTTCATGGAGTGGAAGAGACCACTCATGCAGCGCCAACCATCAGAGGGCGAAAGCGCTTGACAGAAGCTGAGCGACTGGCTCAAGATGCAGAGAAAGTTGTAGGACCACCTACAGCCCAACGCAGGCAGAGACAGTCACCTGATCGGTACACTGAATACATGGCTCTTATGAGCAAGTGTGTTGTGACTGAGCCATCCTCTTTCGAGGAAGCTGTGGAGGATCCCGCATGGGTAGACGCCATGGTGGAAGAGTATGATTCTATTGTCAGAAACAGCGCATGGGAGATTGTTCCTAGATTGAAAGGGAAATCAGTGGTAGGTTCGAGATGGATCTACAAAGTTAAGCAGGCAGCTGACGGGAGTGTGGAGAAGTACAAGGCAAGATTTGTTGCCCGAGGCTTTTCACAGATTGAGGGGATCGATTATGAGGAGACCTTTGCACCTGTCGCAAGGTATTCTTCCATACGGACGATTCTTGCTCTCTCAGCGCAGATGGGATGGCACATTCATCAGATGGATGTGAAGACTGCGTTCCTCAACGGAGTCATTGAGGAGGAGGTGTACATTGAGCAACCCGAAGGCTTTGAAGTCTTCAGCAGTGAGTCACATGTGTGCAGGCTCAAGAGAGCGTTGTATGGGTTGAAGCAAGCACCACGTGCTTGGAACACACGGATAGACAGCTATTTCACAGGACTTGGATTCTCCAAGAGCGAGGCGGATCCTAACCTATACCAGATTGTGGTGGAGGGTAAGTTGCTTATCATTCTACTGTATCTTGATGATTTGATTCTAACGGGTGATGAGCTGTTGATACTGTCATGCAAGAAGGATCTTGCTACAGAGTTTGAGATGAAGGATCTGGGCCTCCTTCACTATTTCCTAGGATTGGAAATATGGCAGCGCAGTGGTGGATTGTTTGTTTCTCAGGGCAAGTATGCTCGGGAGATATTGGAGAAGTTCAACATGCATGGCTGCAAGCCTGTTGATACTCCTCTTCCTGGAGGTTGGAGGAAGGAGGATGCCACTTCGGGAGAAGAAGTGGATGCCACTGTTTATCGACAGTTGGTGGGGTCGCTGATGTATTTGGTCAATACACGACCTGATATATGCTATGCAGTTAACCAGCTTTCACAAGCTATGGTTAAGCCTACCAAGCTCTTCTGGAAGGCGGGCAAGCATGTATTGAGCCACTTGAGAGGCACATCGAGATATGGATCTTGGTACAGGCAGGAGGATGCAGAGTGGGTAGGGAGCCCAACAGACAGAAAGAGCACATCAGGAGGGGTCTTCAGTATCGGATCGACAGTAGTTTCTTGGTACAGTAGGAAGTAGAGATCTGTGTGGATGAGGATGATCTTGGTCGGGTTTTTCGGGTCCAAGCACATCAGGTACCATCATATCAGAGATTGTGTGCAGCAGAGGATCATGTTACTTTCGTACATTCCAATGGAGGATCAGGATGCTTATATTCTGACGAAGGCTCTCACCAGGAGCAAATTCGAGTACCACCGAGGCAGGATAGGGGTTGCTAATAATCCATATCTTGTCGAGAGGGAGTGTTGAGATTGCAATAAGATGATGGAGCTTAGTGAAAAGAGTCGCCTTCACTAAGTGGGCCCGCAGGCTATTTTTTGGCGCAAGTCTATTTTTAGACTATGTCTATTTTTAGACATATGGATCATGTCTATGTTTATGGATGATTGATCAAGTTGGGAAAAATAGATGGACTTCTATTTTTGATGAAAGTGTGAGTGATCACAGTGTGAGTGATCAAAGTCTATTTTTAGACTGGCTGTCAAAAATAGAAAAGTCAAATATTATTATCTCACAATAATATTTGGACTATAAACTTAATCTTATTCTCTTGGAGCACTTCAGTTTGAGCTACAGAAGTGTCACATGCAGCTGTCAGAAGGAAATATGCTTTTCTTATGAGTCAGTTGAGTTGTTGCATGCATGACTTTAGTTAGAACTCAATCAGTTGAGTTTGGTGGAGTTGATTGTGGAGTTGATGGAGTTGTGTTCAGTTTAGCTTTGTTAAACTGGTTGTATTTAGTCTAACTGGCAAATAGACTAGAGATGAGTTGAGTGAATTAGTTATTAATTAATTCACAAGTTATTAACTCATAATACAACTAATGAATACATCAGTTAACTCAGTTGCATGTCAGTGCATGTTCAATTCAATAGGGACAGGTGGTAGATAATCAGATTGCTATCAGTTGTGACTATAGTTGTGCATCAGATCTTGCACAATCAAGGGATTGAGTATGCCAATGAGTTTGCTCACGTATTTGGCCCACATTTTAGCCTTTTCTCACGTCCACAAAGAGTGAGTGACTATTTTGCAGGTGAAAAACGAGTTTGGGAAGCTATTCTCATCAGTTCTTGAGCAGGTATTGAGCAGTGGAGGCAGGCAAGCAGTGGAAGAGATTTGGAGATCAGATCTAAGCTGTATTGTGTGTAACAGAGGTGGAGATACTTGTGAGAAGTATTATGTTGTGTAATGTTACATGACTCAATCATTAATATACAGATAGTTGGGGTTTTTAGAGAGATGCTTTCCCCGAGATACATACTGTGTTAATGTGTGAATGCTCTTGATGCTTTATTGTTATTGATGCCGCTAAATTGATGATCAACGTAGAGGAGCTTATGTATTGTGTATGTTTTCCGCAATAGTACATGATCAGGATAATCTCTGTTGAATATGTGTTAAATTATTCAAAATTTCTACAATCATTTCGATATTCTGAGTCGGAGGAGGCTGGAGTGCCCCTTTTTCATGCATATGTGCAATCAACGTAGGACAATCTACTACTTCATGATTGAACTGAGCACAGTATGAATAGGATATTCACATTGGGTTGGTACAATCGTGAGCATAGTGCCCTAGTCCTTTACAATTGTAACAAATTAACTGTCTGCGGCCCCTTCCTAGTCCCATTCCTCCTCGTCCTTGACCTCGCCCCTGAAATCCAACGTGCCCTATCCCCACAGTTGGGTCGAGGCCTCGCATTTTTGTCTGGATTCTATAGGTTGGGGCTCGATCCATCATGTCACACGGGAATGGGTCGATCTTGCGGACAAGATAGACCTTCCTAGAATCTAAAGAAGACCTAATGACAAGCAAACCAACCAGACACTATCTTTCTCTAAATATGCTTTGATAAACAATAGCAAACAAGTGTTTTTAGGGCCTACCTTAGGTCCAACGCTAGCTTGTGGATGCCTTCACTCCTTTGATCCAAATGAGCTTCTCTTCGTGAATCTGCAAACACAAACAAGGTAAACAAATTCAATAGCACCTGAAAAGCCAATTGCATAAAACATATTTAACATGAAAATCAAGGAGTCCATGAAACAAATAACATAAGATACTTGTTGAGAAAAATGAGTTTGATTGTATTAATTCAAAAGAATAAGAACCTTACAACCTTTGCCTTGACGCTGTACAAGCTCCTCCCAGGGCCCAGCAAGAAGTCTCCTCTACTTTGACAAGTTTCACTCACTCCCCAATGAAACCAAAAAGGTATGTGATCTCTCCTCTTTAGGCTTAACTAGGAAGTCTTGATTTCACCAGCATTTACCCTAAAAAATGTTCAGCTTCTAACCTCCCCAGAAACCAGCCCAATGCCTATATTTATAGTGCAATGGAGGGAGGTTACTAGGTCCTCCTTCAAAGGGATAAAGCCCTTCTTCAAAGGGATAACTCCTCTCATCAAGGGATTAGCTCCTTCTCCTTTGGGATGCATGAACCACCTCAGAGCGAACAATCCACGTCAAAATTCCTTCTAGAAACCTCTAGATTTAACCCAAAGTGAGTTTTTTAAGATAAAACTTGCGCCTTTTGACTTTCACAGGGGTCTGCACCTACACCGTTAGGGACAGAGCGGGAAAGTATGCAGCTTTTGTACACAGAAGGTGCGGGACCGCAGGTGACTATGAGAGAAAGTGCAGAACCAGAGTTACATTGATTTTTAATGTCTTTGTCTCATTTCCAAAGCTTGATTTGAAGAGCTGAGGTCTGAGACCTGCTTAGGAGGACAGTACAAGTGATGACAGACCCATACTGACTGCAAATAATCATGGTGGTTATATTTTTGTGTAACAGATTGCCCCCTAAAGTGCAAAGTCTGTAGTAGATGAGGATTTCTTATCATTTAGGAAGAGTGAAGTACTTTATCATTTCGAGGATCATCTTGTGGAGAACCTGGTCAGAACCTGTAAAAACATTCAATGCAAGATATATATATATGAGATCATATAATCGCTGAGGTAGGCATTCCCATACTCAGATAAAAACTGTCTAGAAACTAACTACTTTTCTGATACAGGAATGATCTTGTAAAATATCACAAGTATAGACTCATGTGGACACAGTATGGGCACAACCATCTGTTTATGAATAGTCCATTATATAATGAATACAAAATTCCTCGCAGCCTGGATTGTGGAAACTAGATCCAGGGTCTTCATTTCTACATCCCAAAACAATACGATTCTATCCATGCGAATGAATGTGTTGATGTCGAACATGGTAGAAACCACTTGATTACCAGTCAATGATGTAAAATGTTAACAAGTGTGAGAGAAACCACCAGTGATGTCAATGGCTCTCAAAGTACCCACTACAATCCATGAGATGCAAATAAATGTGTTGATGTCGAGCATGTCACGGAATCCTTTGATCGAAAGTCAATGATGTAAACTGTCGTCAAAGGCAAGAAACCTGCCATTGATGCATGCAGATCTCAAGGTATTGATGATTCCTAGATCATCTTTCTAGATAATGAGCTGATGTCGATAGAAAGTGATCCGTCGTAGGCAAGCCCACAACACGAAATCATAGATCAAGTTGAAGAAATTTAGTTGCAAGAACTGACTCAGGGATGGTCAAGATGGATGACAGATATTTTGTAGATGAATGACTTATTGGCAGTGACCTCTTGAACACATAACGACACGACAGATGGTTTGGTGATAATTGACCCAAAGTTAATACTCAGAAACTGGATGAAGAATTTCAATGAAGTTTGATCAACTGTTAGGCAAAGGATTTTCCAACCCAGGTGAATAAAAGTGTCGTGTTCAAGAGTGGTTACAAAGTATGACAAATAGGTTCATTTTTCTCTCTTTTCCCCCACCATTTCTGGCAAGTACCTCTTTATTTTTAACAAGCTTGAGGAGGATATCATTTGCTTGATTATAAGCTCATCCTTCGGATGAGTCCAACTTAGTTTAAATTCAAACCCTAAGTAGGAGTGGTTCGTTCCTGTTTGTAATTGAACATGTCCTTTACTATGAAATTTTAACGAGTCCAGTATAGGAGAAACTCGGCGTTTTTTAATTTTAGAGAGTCTGAAAAACTTAAGAATACTCCAGGGTTGACCTTTTTTGTAAATTTGTGTCTCCCAAGCCCTAAAAAGTATAAAATAATACTTGAGAGAACCGCTTGATCTTTTACGACCAAGGAATAATTTTCGTCATTAGTGCCTTTGACTCGAAAAAGTAAAAAAGTGATCAATGACACGTCATTTTATAACCAATATCGAATTTGAAACGACAAAAATCCGGCAATCTTTTCATGTTTTTACGGTCAGAAAAGAGTGGTAAGTGGACCGTCTATTAATTCTATTTTAATGAGTTTAAAAGAAACACTCGACAATCTTTTCATGTTTTAGGAGTCAGAAAAGAGCTTAAAGATGACTCTACATGTTTTTCTGTTGAAAATGATAGATTTCGCCTGAATAATCCTTTATTCTGCACAAAAACACAAACATTACTCATACCTGTTTGAAATGGATAAAAACATCGCAAAATACCTTTTCAAAGTGAAACATAAACAAATTTGTGATTTATTTACTCAAAAAACTTATAAAAAGGGCCTTTGTCAAATCATTTTTACCGTTTGAGTTTGGGTGAGAAAATAGTGCTTTTGCTTAGAAAACTTCCCGTGAAGATTGCGGAAAATCCAATCGTCGGAATCGAGCGTCGTCTTCTCCAGGTAATCCACATCATCCTACTCTTCATTTTTAACCGTTTAATTTTTTGTTTTATTCCTTTATTTTCACTTTTGGGAGGGTTTTTAGGCGCAAAACCCGTGCATGGGGGCCCGCAGGTTTAGCATTGCGGACCCGCGGACCCCGACTTTTTCTCCATTGCGAAAAAGCTCAGGGTCCACACCTTCCGTGTAGACAAAGTGCGGTCCCATGCACTGTGTCTAACCCGGAGGGTGCGTACCCCACCGCAAGGGTTTTGAACCCAAAAATTCTCAAAAATGGACCAATCAAAATATTTTCTAGCAATTTAATTAATCTTTATATTTGATGCAGAGAGTACATCATGCTAGATTGGCGTGAACAAGAGCACAAGGATGTGGATGCTGCCGCATGGAATCATCAGCCTTCACTTGATGCTTTGAGGGCGTGCGAACTGTACAAATTCTGGGCCATTCCTGGCATGAGGGCTCAGGTGGATTTCTTATAGTGGCTGGTTGACAGATGGAGCATAAAGGACCAGTGCTTCTTCATTGGTGGCCACCAGCTCAAAATCGAGCCGACGGACATTTATTTCTTGACTGGTTTGCCTAAGAGAGGCGAATACTTGACTCTGCATGGGACTAGGCTAGGTGGCTAGTCTGTCGATAGCCTCCGACTAGAGTACTACAACAGCCAGGCTAGAGACAAAGGGATAGACATAAAGACGATATCCTGTCCTAAGCTCATGGTGATTGGATTCATTGTCACCAGACTTTGCGGAGATGCCGCATTACATATTGCCACCGGATCCCAGATGCGTATGGCAGTTGATTGCTTTCGAGGCACCATCTTCAACTGGTGCGATGCCGTGTTGGCCAATGTGAAAGGCCAACTGACCAGGGCCAAGAATAGATGACTAAAGACCTTTGTTTATGGGGCTTTGGACGTGAGTTTTGGCCTGGAGAGGGTTCCTATGCTGATCCCACAGCACCTTACTATTGGTGCTGGGCTTCCTCGAGAGCCAAAACTGATGCGATGGGTCGCAGTCATGGCCTGTCACCTGGACAAGAGGACAGAGGTTGCTCGCTTCAAACCTGAGTATTTCCAATGGTTGGAAAACCAGGTCTTTTCCATTCAGGATTTCCCTTACGCTGGGATAGATTTTCGTGGTGACCCAGACATGGTTCTTCCACCAGGAGAGCAGTGGGACGAGTCAGGTAAAATCCTTTTCAACATTTTTCCTATTTTATTTTATTTTTTTTATTTTTCCATCGTCTCAAAACTGATAGTAAAAATTTTAAAATGCAGATGTGGGTCCACAGCGACCAGCCGCTCTTCGGCCTTTCGAGAGGAAGTAACCAGTTGCACCTGCGCCAACCCCACAGGATGAATCAGTAGAGGTTTTGGCCGAGTTGGAGGGTCATCTTGAGCACTTGACAGGAGATATTCCTGAGACCACTATAGACGACATTCCTCGTCGACTTCAGCGCTATGTGATTGGAGTCCCGGGACCTTTTAGGAGGTTCCTTTGCAAGGTGGCCCGTGCAGTGGTTTCTTATAGAGATCATCACCAGTGATAGGATGATCGCCTATTGTTGGCACATGTGACATTTTTGTTTTTTTTACTTATCATTTTTGCCGATCATAAGGTGTTTTTCAACCTATGATCGAGGACAATGTATTTTTTGACACACTCCTATATATATATATATCACTATTACCGACTTATCTTGTTGATCATGTTATGGAATGATTTTAAATTTACATGTATGATTATTGCAAATGTCTATTTAACATTCGAGAAGCAATTGCATCTGCTAATGTATTTAAAGATCTCAGAATATGTTGATATTCAATGTAATCAAATTCACGTTCCAAGAGACGCACTCTAAAAAATAATCTTAATAACACTGGATTTCTAATGGTATACACTCTATTAAGCTGTAATACAACGAGTTCAGAATCTAACCTCACTATCAAACTCCGAATCCCAAATGAAATAGATTCAGACAATAACTCAATCATTGCACTGTACTCGGCAATGTTGTTTGTTGTTTGACCGAGGCTTACCCCATGCATAGATACTAACTCGTCAGAGGGCGAATAGATAACCCAAGTTGTGGAAGATATGTTCCGTGTATTACGACAAGCACCATCAGCGAAACCAATGTATGTTTGGAGAGGCATCGACATCTGCAATATCAAGAGTAAAACCAAGATAAGTAGGAATAATGATGAAAAAACAGTCTCTAAGCTAAGCAGACTATTTAAACTAAAACTCACTAGCTAGAAAGAAAAACTATCCTAACTGAAAATCTCCATATCCATTCTTTTAAGCATAATACCTCTTCAAGTAAAGGCCATTTTTGGGTTTACCCAAAGGGTCCCCATCAAAGTCTACTAATTCATAAGCCCCTTTGGCTAGCTTTCGCTTGACAACATAGGGGCCATGCCACATAGGAATGAATTTTCCAGCGCCTAATTTATCATTAGCTTGATCATAAACTAAGACTAGATCCCCTTCCGAAAAATTTCGAGGGGTCACATTTCGATCATACTGTGCTTTCATCCGTTTTGCATGAGTCTCGATCGCCAATGCAACATCACGTCGATTCTCATCTAATTTAGCCAAGTATAACAAACGTTTTTCCTCTTTGGAAGTGGCTGGAAGTAACTCGATGGCCATTTGCAGTGATGGGATTTCACATTCAATGGGTAACACGGCTTCCAAACCATAGACTAGTTGGAAAGGAGTGAACCCTATTGATGTTTTTACTGAAGTTCGGTATGCCCAAAGCACTGAAAATAGCATGTTGTGCCAATTTGACCGATGAATCCCAATGATTCATTGGATCATGATAACTAAAACTTTGTTGATGGACTCAACCAGACCATTCGCTTGTGGATAATAAGGGTTTGAACTATCGTGACGTAAACCAAGCTGGCATGTAAGTTCGGTCATCATAACGTTTCGAAAATGACGCCCATGATCAGTGATTATCGCTTGTGGGACACCAAACCTAACAATTATATGATTGAACACGAGAATTGCAGCTGTCTTGCCGTCTGCCTCGAATGTAGGCATCGCCTCGACCCACTTAGTAAAATAATCTACCGCAAGGATGATATACGCATGCCCCCTGGCCGAGTGAGGGTTACATGTAATAAAATCGATACCCCATTTGGAAAAAGGACCAAAAACAATTATAGGGTGGAGAGGAGCAGGTGGAGCATGCATCTTACGATAAAAAATCTGGCAGTTGTGGCATTTTTGGACCGCCGTAATACAATCTTTAAATAAAGACAACCAGAAGTAACCAGCGCGCAATATCTGTTGGGCTGTGGCATACCCAGACATATGACCGCCACATGCTCCAGAGTGGCAGTCATTTAGAACCCTTTCAGCTTCCTCGTGAGTTAAGCAACATCGAAAAATAGAGTCTGCCCCATGGCGATAAAGAGTATCTCCAATAATCCTGAATTGTTGGGACTGGAATTGAATTTTCCGATGTTCTGACTTTGAAATTTCTGGCCGAAAGGATTGGGTCTGGAGATAAATGATGATATGCCCATACCACGGATCTAAAGTGATGATTAGAAACAAGGATTCGTCCGCAATGGGCTCCTCCGCCACAGTTTTCGTGTCAGCACGCAGGAAGTCACACATTAACTCCACAAAAACTAAAGATTTCTTAGACTTAGATTTCTCAAATTCCAAGTCGAACTCTTGCAGGATAACGATCCATTTAGAGTACTTGCCCCCTAGAAATTGCTTGGTCAAAATGTATATCATAGGGTTGCAATCTGAAATTACGTAGTTTTACGTAGTAGAATGTAGTGACGAAAACGTTGGACAGCTTGGATGGCTGCCAATGCAAATTCCTCCACATGTGAGTATTTTAGCTCAGTTGGATTTAACGTTCGACTAAGGTAATATATCACATGTTCAGTTCTTGATTCATCTTCCTGAACTAAGACCATTCCAATGGTGGAATGAGAGGCGATGTGATACAAGAAGTAATCCTGGTTGTAGTTGGGAGGATGCAACAACGGTGCATGGGTCAACGCATGTTTGAGTGCAGCAAAAGATTTCTGAGCTATCTCATCCCAATAGAATGGAGTGTTTTGCTTCAACAACCGGGTAAAACCCTTTGTAACCTTGGCGTAGTTAGGAATGAATCGTCATAAAAAAATTTCTTTCCCCTGCAAACTTTGGAGTTGGCGAAGACTCGAAGGAGGAGGCAATTTGATGATAGCTTCAACCTTCGAGGGATCAACGTGAATGCTGGCTTTTGAAACTACAAATCCCAGCAATTGACCCGTTTCTATACAGAAGACACATTTGTGTGGGTTCAACCGAATACGATAATGCCTACACCTCATAAAGATTGCTCGTAAATGGACGAGATGATCAGCTCGATGTAATGAATGAGCAAGAAAATCATCAAGATACGGTTGCACAATGTGTTTGATGTCATGAAACGCATAAGACATCGCCCTTTGAAAAGTTTCTCCGACATTCTTAAGCCCAAAAGGTAATTTGCAATAAGCAAATGTCCCCCATGGACAAATGAAAGCCGTTTTTGGTTGATCGGCAGGTAGAATGTTGATTTGATTGTATCCGGAAAAATCGTCCATAAAGGAGAATATTTCGCTGCCGGCACAATCATCAATGATTTGATCGATATAGGGGGTTGGGTAATTGTCCTTTGGACAGGCTCGATTAATATCCCTATAGTCGATGCATATTCTTATTGTTCCCTGCTTTTTGTTAACCGAAACAATATTCGATACCCAATCCATTAACGGGATCAGATAAATGAAACCTACTTTCAACAGTTTTTCAACTTCTACTTTAATTGCAACAGCTTTTCGTGGGTGAATCTGACGCAAATGTTGCCGAATGGGTTTAGTGTCCGGGTAAGCCTTGATCTCATGAACAACAATCGCGGGATCAATTCCTGGCATTTCCTCATAGGACCAGGCAAACACGTCGCGAAATTCTTGAAATAGGGCCTTATATATTTGAATTTCGTCATCTGTACACGAGGCACCTATATGAATGTTCTCAACAATTCCTGGCTTAACCGAAATGTCAATAGGAAAATTTCGAGAGATGTTTCCCAAATTTAACTCTGAATCGGGATGTTTCATTAGATTCTGAGGTTCCTTGACATATTCAGTTGTAAAAATTGAAGAGAAATCATTTTCAAAATGATCATCCTCAGGTAAAAACGAAAATCTGTGATGGAGATCTTCCCATGGTAAATCATCTACACATAGGATTTCACGAATTTTCTCATCAGAGTGAACAAGTTCAGAAAACGTAGTTAAATCCAAGGTTGATGTGAAAGGTGATTCCTCACGGACCACATTCATTAAGTCATTTATGGTTGAACACGGGTTGGCAAAACACTGCATGGCTTCATAGGCAATTTCATATGGACTCAAAGGCATGGAATTGCCAAATGAGTCTATCTCAGATTCAGAAGGGACGATCCAAGGATCATCATAAATAATGGTGTCTCATGTAATCATATGAATGGTTGCAAATGAAGATGATGTGTTGATTGGAGGAAAAGGAAAAGTTCCCAGTAAACCGGCATCTTTAACTAATCCTACTCCAACATCCTTATATGGGATAGTCGTTTTACCAACATGTTGAATACTCTCCGAAGAGGTTGGGTCAGATGAAAAGTAAGCCAGCTGGTCTATTGTTACAATCTTCCCATTGTGTGGAAACTTTATTACTCGAAAGACCGATGAAACGACCGCTGTCATAGCGTAAGACCAACTTTGACCCAAGAGAAGGTTGTATTCTAGAGGGGCATCAACCACCTCCACATCTAGACTAACGGTTTTTCCTTCAACCCCTATAGGTAAATCCTGTAGAATTCCAAAAGGATGAAACCCACGGCCATCAAAGCCCTTTAGAATCGTCGGGGCTTGATTTAGTGAAGGAGAACCAAGCGATATCCAACACTGTATCGACATAATACACGTTGAGGCTCCCTCATCAATTACAGTCTGATGAATAGGCCTATTTTTTACTATCACTGGAAACTGGAAAGCCATTGGATGAGGCAAACGCAGTGTACTATTTTCTAGATCGAAAATTATTAGGTTCGGGTCCTGAACATCAACAGCTCCTATAGCCGACAAAAGTAATTTACATTGTGCTGGGCATGATTGCATCACTTCCAAAGCCGACATTGATGAGGGTGAAACAGCTAAATCCTCAACAATGTTATAATTCAAAGCCACTCTCGCATGTGGATTGAAAGCTGACTTTCAAAGTATACCCTTGGCGGGCGGTTTGATTACCAAGTCTGGATTAGGTTTCTCGATCTGTAGTGGATCGGAACCGGGAGCTGAGGTTGATGGATTAGAATGGGAAGATTCTGCTTCTTTACCATCAACAGGACTCTTACTACCATAATCTTGCGATCGAGTCGCAATCCTAACATGGGACATCATCAGTATGGGTTCTTCATTGGCACCCGAGGATGAACCTATCATCTTATTGTCTTGAGCCGGAAAAGGATCCTTCAAAACAGTAGGAGTTTGGGAACCCTTGACAATCTTCGCAACCTCTGCACGATGAGGGAAGTCTCTTGTAAAATGTTCATCGTCACAAATGAGACAAGGATAACAAGGTTTGTGCTTTTCATCATTGGATTCCGCCTTTTCAGGTTTCTCCTTTGAACTTTTGTCTGTTTTGTTCTTCTTCTTTCCTTTCTTCTTCCCATCGGATTTTGATTTGGCTGTAGATGATTCTACAACGTGAATATCGACAGAAATCTCTACAGAAGAATCTCCTGTTGGGGAATCAGGCAAGGTTACGATAGGGGAAGAATTCTTGGAAGACTTCTTCTTACTTTTAGTGTTAACCGTGCCAATCATGCCATCAGCGGCATGAGATCCTGAAGGAGCTGCAGTGATTTGATTTTTCTTGGGAAGATCGGGGATTTTTTCATGTAACGTACCTGACTGAGTATAGACCAAGTCAAGGTACTGTGCTTGAGCAATGACTTGCTCCTCAGTAACCACTCCAGCTTTAGCAACATCTTCAGCGATCTTTGGAAACAAAGATTTTACAAACCACTCAGCCAAGATCTGATCCGGAATAAATACCTTCACTAAACGACGTCTACGTCTCCACTCATGAATATGATCTGAAATGTACGTGGATGTCGATTATTTTAGCGAAGTTAACAATTCCGTGCCATTGTCATATCGGACTGGCAACTGAAAATGAGTTAAAAATGAGGTAGCTAACTGACTAAAAGTATAAAAAGTGCCTCGCAGTAACTCAATGTACCACTTGGCCGCGAGACCAATTAGAGTGTGCTGGAAAAGTCTAAGATGGATTGAATCATCTGTGATGGAGTTAGACGCACACCAGAGGTGGTAAGTCATCACACGGTTCGACGGGTCCTCTCCTGATTTGCCTTCGAACTTGGAAATGTTACTGGGCAACTTATTTGGCATTGGCGGCCAAAACGGAAGATAATTAATGGGATCGTTCGTTAGGCGCGACAGGTCAGGCAAGTCCAAATTTTCGATAAATGGTAACTGCTGATTAAGATCCCTAAAACTCTGGGTCATGAGACCAGCCCCAGGAGGAGGATATCCAGGATAACTAGGAATAGGAATCGCGTTCGGGATATTGTATCCTCCCGGAAAACCAGGATTAACCGGACCGTACTGGGGTTGTTGAGGTTGTTGATAAGTGTACCCAGGATACGGTTGATACTGATAAACTGGCTGCTAGACAGCAGGACCAATTGGTACTGTCCCTGGTACGGTTGATAGGTGAATTATGGTTGACTTGTGACAACCGTACTTAAACCAAGTTGTCCTACAGGCATCTGAACCGAAGTTTGAATCGTAGATCCAGACGGTGGTAAAGATGTCTGAGGAGTAGATACAGGAACAGTAGAAACCGGAGCTTTCGATACTCCAGAAGTAGGTGGGGTAGATTGAACAGATGTAGCGACAGTTGTAGCAGCCGTTTGAGGTGGAGTACGAGGTGTACTGGGCCCAGGTTGAGAAACTACCGAAGGTACAAAAGTTTGAACGTTAGACTGAACTGGTTGCTGGGGTGTACCAGAAACTAGGGGTTGTCCAGTTTGAGATGACAACTGTACACTTGGCTGCAACACCTGTTGGGTTTGCGATGGATCCCACACTATATTCATTCTGGGGTATTGACCCATAACAGTTTGAGAATACTGAGGACCATAACGAGGTTGAGGGTAGGATTGATAATTGAAAGGTACATTTCCCGTTCCTTGAACATACGTTTGACCTTGGGGTGGTTGGAAACCTTGGTTTGAGTATTGACCTTGGGGTTGATACCCTTGAGGCACATACTGATACTGGGGTTGACCTTGAGGTATAAATTGATACTGGGGTTGACCTTGGGGTACATATTGAGTCTGGGGTTGACCTTGAGGAACGTACTGCCCCATAGGTATGTACTGTCCTTGAGGTTGCCCCCCAGATGCAAATTGTGTATCTTGAGGTTGCCCCCCAGGCAGTAACTGGCCACCTTGAGGTTGAGGATTGGGAATAGAACCTGACATCACAAGAATGTCTTCTACAATCAACTGCTTTGTACCATTGCTTCCAGTTAATAACCATTGCTCAATGGGTTGAGGAGATGCTCCCAAAAAAGTACCAAAAAGAGACTGATACCCAGAGGAAACAGATGGAACGTCGTACAAAAAAGATTCGGGCGATGGAGTAAACATGGACGACTGTCTTGACATATTTACGATAGTACAAAAACCTCTAGGTGTTGAGTGATAAGGAGCACAAGGTGGTGAGAAACTTAACCCTGAGTTTTCTTAATAATTAGTTAAAGAAAGATACCAAGAAATACTCCTAGGTGGATTGTAAAAAATTGATTCACGCTCCCTTAGTTCAATGACAGGTTGATTTTCAGGGATAGGGATGCCTACTTCTTCTTCTTCCGGAGCAAGTTCTTCAATAGAAATAAGTCTAGAAGGAAGATCTTGAGTGATTACTCTTTCTACCCTAGGTGAACCAGGACCACTAAAAGTTGGAGAAACAAACCCCGATGTCGGAGTAGTAGCAAATTCACTTTCAGGCTCGGATATTTCGGGTTCTTCACCTATATCACTAGTAGATGAAAAGCTACCAGTGATTTCGGAGACAAACACTGACTGTGGATTATATCCTACTACTGGCGTTTGAAAATCAGGATATGCTATCAAAGAAGATTCTCCTTTTTCCGGTGACCCAACTCTACTGTCTCTAGGAGTTACGAGGACTTTTAAGCCTTCAAGTTGGCTCGGTACTTCCTCAGGAGGTTGGCCCCGAAGTCTACGGGACTTCCTCAGTAACTCAGCCACGTTTATAATCTCAGGAGACTGGCCTCGAAGTCTACGGGACTATCTTGGTAATTCAGCCACAGTTAAAGACTTTTAACTACTTCACACGCAAACAAAGTAAAATCTCAATAAAAAGCACCTAAGGTCTCTAAAGAACCAAACAAATTTGAATCACGCGCCTAAAGAATCTAGGAGATCAAACACACACAAACAGTAACTTTCCGGACCGAAAACACTAGTTGGTGATGAAATCCAACGTCGCAGAGTTCAGTACAGAAATGGCGGTTGGAACAGTTACCCCGACAACTTGCTTAATGAATAGATTGGCACAAGTTCCTCCACTTAACCGTCTCGAGTGAATTGAACCCCCCAGAAAATCCAAGTGAGTCTAGCCGACGTCTGCTCCAGGTACAGTGGGATCTTCCCACCACTGTCACCTCAGGAAGAGTCCTAAAGAATATGGCCACTAAGGTTACCAACTGAGACAAATACACCTGGGGGAATAGTCTATGATCCGATACGCATGCAAGGGCAGAGTAGCAAGCTCAATCCCCTTGAAGGCTCCTTGACATAATCCAAGGTTTACCAACAAGTGACCCCAGGCTCCTCGACAATGGTTAATCCGAGGTTTACCGTTTTTAATACGTGAATATCTGGCGTCGTTCCCAATGAGGAAGGATTGATTCCCACACTGGTTCAGACACGATCTCGTGCTTCTCCTTTAAGAGGAGCTTTCCCAGAGCATAAATGCAACAATTGGATTTCTTCCCTACTGCAAGATACAACTACTTGTTTGTTTTTACTGTCTTGGAGAGTTAATTACTCTCCTACTCCAAGACACTAGCCTAAGCTAAGTTGGTGTATCAGAGCCCTAGAAATAAAATTGTTACTATGTGAATTTTACTTTAAGCGTTAATTTTAGTGGTTTTTGTTTAAGTCCAAAGGTGCGGAGATGAAACTCATGGTATGACGAATCAACTCAAAATCACTAAAAATGCACCTAAGATGATCTAAACAATCTTTTTCTCTTCAATGAATTTCTAAACTAAGAAAGAGTTTGAGAATGCAAATACTTTAGAAACACAAATCTTTCTCAATTAAACAATTTAAAAGAAGAACTTTTCCTTTCCAAAGCACTCAAAACGAGACAACTAATTATTTCACAAAAATTTCCCTTTTTCATTTCAAAGCACTCAATCACTACAAAAAACAAACTTTTCCAAAAGAGATTTTTTTTTTTTATATATATTTTTTGCAAAACACTCAAAACTAATGAAAATGACTAACTTTGAGATCTACAAATTATAAAAACCTATTTGAAGTCAAAGCCTACTAAAAGTCTTTTTAAGGATGTTTTACTCAACTAGATGTAAGCTAAGGACTAATTTATGCAGAATCACAAATCAGTCAAGAACAACCAATTTCGTTTTCTTTTTGAAAATGAAAATCCAAACTCTCAAACACAAGCTTTTCGAAGTTTTGTAAAGAGAAAACTCAAAGCGGATTCCTCAAACAAGGGGAGATTTCATACATGGTCAGACTCATAAGAAGGCTGGTAGACACTAAGGTGATCTGAAGTCCCTACAGCTTCTAAGCTCAGAGCCACTACACAACCAAAATGAAAAACAAACCCAACAAGCAAAACTCCTAGGAATTTCACCTAAAACCCTAACACTAGTGAAATTAAACCAAGGAAAGTTTTTGACAGGGTACACACAGGTCTAGGCAATGGCTAAAACCTATAAACAAATTCTAAACTGATAAAAAAGAGAAAAATTTAAAATTTCTCAAAATTTTGACAGGGTACGCAGGAAGCCTGTTTACACAGGTGCGTTCACGCTCTGTGCACAAAGAAAAAGTGCGTACAGGTACGCACTGTGCTTAACTCAGAGGGTGCGTACTTCTCCCAAAGCTATGAAAAATAAAAGCTAACTCAAAATTAACTAAATCCACCCAATCCCACAATCATCAAGACAAAAACAGAAACAAAAATAGAGTTTCTCAGGTCAAAGTATAAACAAGGAAAACAATCAATTCCCCAGCGGAGTCGCCATTTTGTCACACGGAATAAGTCGATCTTGCGGACAAGATAGACCTTCCTAGAATCTAAATAAGACCTAATGACAAGCAAACGAACCAGACACTATCTTTCTCTAAATATGCTTTAATAAACAATAGCAAACAAGTGTTCAGCTCCTCAAACGGTATATCACGTGAACTGTTTTCTGCTGTCCGATTCATCATTCAGCTCTTGCAAAAGGAAAGCATTCTGGCCCCGATGTGCTGCAATCTTGTATGGTCCTTTCCAAATATTTTCAAATTTTTCGTGCTTACCTTTCTCTTCATTCCTCGCATCCCATTTCAGCACTATGTCTCCGATTTCAAACCTGTCCACCTTTGCTTTCCGGTCATATATCCTCTTAATTCTTTCCTGCAGCTTGGAAGTGTGTTGAAATACCTCCTCTCTATTTTGATGCAAATGTATCATTTGGTCTATCCTCCGCAAACACAAACAAGGCAAAAAAATTAAATAGCACCTGAAAAGCCAGTTGCATAAAACATATTTAACATGAAAGTCAAGGAGTCCATGAAACAAATAACATAAGATACTTGTTGAGAAAAATGAGTTTGATTGTATTAATTCAAAAGAAGAAGAACCTTACAACCTTTGCTTTGACGCTGTACAAGCTCCTCCCAGGTTCCAACAAGAAGTCTCCTCTACTTTGACAAGTTTCGCTCACTCCCCAATGAAACCAAAAAGGTATGTGATCTCTCCTCTTTAGGCTTAACTAGGAAGTCTTGATTTCACCAGCATTTACCCTAAAAAGTGTTCAGCTTCTAACCTCCCCAGCAACCAGCCCAATGCCTCTATTTATAGTGCAATGGAGGGAGGTTACTGGGTCCTCCTTCAAAGGGATAAAGCTCTCCTTCAAAGGGATAGCTCCTCTCATCAAGGGATTAGCTCCTTCTCTTTTGGGATGCATGAACCACCTCAGAGCGAACAATCCACGTCAAAATTCCTTCTAGAAACCTCTAGAATTAACCCAAAGTGAGTTTTTTAAGATAAAACTTGCGCCTTTTGACTTTCACAGGGGTCTGCACCTACGCCGTTAGGGACAGAGCGGGCAAGTACACAACTTTGTACACAGAAGGTGCGGGACCGCAGGTGACTATGAGAGAAAGTGCGGAACCAGAGTTACATTGATTTTTAATGTCTTTCTCTCATTTCCAAAGCTTGATTTGAAGAGCTGAGGTCTGAGACCTGCTTAGGAGGACAGTACAAGTGATGATAGACCCATACTGACTGCAAATAATCATGGTGACGATATTTTTGTGTAACACATCATTAACTCGTAGCTACGACAAGTGCACTCATCATGGCCTACTAACCTATAGAAATTACAAAACAATTGTTGGGGAGTCTGTGTATACTTCTACAACAAATGACAATTATCTGTCATGTGTTTTCCTCCTATCTGACAGATCACACACCATAACGTGGGCATTGCACTTGGCCCAGCCTGTGCCTCCGGTCTCAATGGCATTGGCCCCCTCCTACCAAGTAGTTCATGAACACTGGGTAGTGGTCTTTGTCATGGCCCTGGCCTTTGCATTTTATGCACCACACTTCCTCACGTGCCTCTGGCTATAGTGCCCTATCCTGCTTCAAGATCTGCATCTCCAGGCATAGATTCTATAGTTGCACATGGATTTTTTGAACTCCTAGCCCCAGATCTTGTATCGGTGTCTCATGCAATCTCATCACCATTTCCAATGCTTTGGCCTGGGTAGAAAGTTTTTGTTGTGATAGTGCCATCCTCAAGTGTGGTGTCAAAGATGCCACAAACCATGCACGATGTTGTGCATCTGTGAGTGTCATATTAGCCTCACAGATCGCACTCTTTAGTCGCTGATCTAGATGCCAGGGAGTCTCCTATGGAAGCATCACATTCTCTTTAAACTCGATGATTGACTGTGTCTCTAATTTTGGCCAGCTAAATTCTCTATTCAGCGCATTCTGGATCTCTGCTATTCCTGCATTTGGGTGATCATTAGAGTGCTTGATATACCATGTCAACACACAATCCTGCAACACGCTCACTAATGTAGCCTTATTAATGTTGTCATTCATGACCCCTTATGCTTTCCACACTGCTCTTACCACAAACCAGAACTGGTCTGGATCCTCATTTCCTACTCCTCTGAATACAGGTAGCTTTATCGCGCTTGCCATGCTGAACTATGGGGTTGGTGGAGGTGGAGTGGGTGGAGATGGAGGTGAAGGAGGTGAAGCGGGTGGTGGCATGGGTGGGGGTGGTAATTGCAGAATGCGTTGTCTTATCAAATTGACCACACTTCTCGGAGAGACCCGAGCGAGCTCCTCCTCGCTCTCTCATGAAGGTGAAATTAAGGGATTGTTTCCTAATTCCCCACTACCTTTGTAGACCTTTCCGCTCCACGTCGTTCCAATCATTAATGTATTCTTATAACCCTCTTTTCACATAACAACATCTTAATCCAGGTATTCAGAGATTTAATGTACTTACCTCACGGTCCCTTGAGAAAACGTCAGTATGCTTCGTTGTAGCTCACGTTTGTGTCTATTGCAAACTCAGTGATAAATCCACCTATTATCCGGTCAAGCCAATGTTCCATAGGTTGCACGATCTTATCTTTTGATGCCTCTAGTCTATGCACTAATTCCGAAGTCCACACTATCAATTGGTCAAGTTTACAACTTCCCTGGCTATCAGCTAGCCTCATGATCCACTCATACAGTTCAGAAGGAAAGGATATGAAGAAGATCTCCTGGATTTCTGTATACATGTAGTGATCTAGCCACCTTTTTTCGAATACTTGCAGAGTTCTATTTTTGTATGTCACAAAATCGTGAATCTTCTTGTCCAACCACTCTTCTTTTTCCTTCTTTGTTGGGCTCCAGTGGCATGACATCAGACATCCCTTAGGTAGATCCTGGTCCTAGCAACGAAACCATTTGTTGGCTTGTTGGGGCCTTGTTATCAGGAAAACTAGTGTCTATTTAGAGCTGCTAGTCCCACTAAGATGAGTAGCTATCTTAGAAACAAACAAACTAGAGTCACTTGTGTTTTCCTTTGTGAGAGATAGATAAGAAAGAAGAAGAGAGTACCAACCTCAGTTTTTCGCTTGGCTCCCTCCTTGTTTCCTTTCCCCTTTGACAGAATCTCTCCACTTCTTCCTTACTTGTCCCGCTTCAAAGAGCACCTGTAGAGTCAAAGCAACATAATACCATCAAAGAATAGAGATCTATCACTGTAAAAAATATAGGATCAGATATATATTGACCATACAAATGCATATATCAACACAATATTCAGAGATACACAAGAATATGGGGGAAGACTCAAATAGCTTTATTGATAGAAGTAGTAGAAGAGAGAATTACAACCACTTGGTCTAACCCAGTGCCATCCTCCTAGCATGAAAGCCCTCTTCACCTCATACAAAGCAAGATCACCCAACAATGTCTTCAAAGAGAAACCAACAACACTTCCTTGCAAATTACAAAATTCCAGCCTTTGGATCTCTGGGATGAGGGATACATATATAGATGTTTACAGGGGGGTGAGTTAGCTTCTGGGATTTTGATTAGTGTCAGCTCTCTGATAGTTCTTGGTTCCACTTGGAGATTTCATGATCTCTTACTCATCCTTGGGAAAATTCATAGAGGAAAGTGTCAAATGAGCAGCTTCCAAAAGATTCTCAGGGTCTCCACCTAGCAAACTGCTTGTGCCATTTGTCTACTCTCTCTCATTGCACCCTACAGAATGGCTTTCCAGTATGAATCTCACTTTTTGCATGTGGCAGGTGAGATGAATTGCACCCTTAGCATTGGGCAGTCTATATGGTCCTGCTTTGACCAGTTCTCAGTAGTTTTTCATTGATAACTTTCGAGAGATGATGTAATCAGCTGACCTTGCTCCTTAAGGGTAGCAAAAAACACTTGTAGGGACTTAGAAACCCTTGGTTTATGGAGATATATGATTGGGGTTGTAGTGCCAAAATATGTCTATAACAATTTCCCCCTAAAGCATGAGGTTGTAAATCTTTTGATGTCGGGTGAAATGCTTTATTATGAGGATCCGAGGTTTTTTGAACTGGAAGGTGACCTGTAATAAGATACAATATAATACATTATCTTCATAATATTTTCATGATCACACTGAGGCGAGCATTCCCATGCTCAGCTTTATAAATTCATTTTCATGTACATAGGACAGATAACCGTCTGTGTGGAAGACCGATGATTCTGGTAGATCCATCATTTTGGATGATTATCTATGCAGCAATGATGTACATTTGATGTCTTTATTTTCTTGAATATATCGCAGCATGGATGGATGAAACTAGATCCTGGGTCTTCAAAACTCATTCAATCTTTTCCCGAAAGTAGAATTCGGTCCATGTGCAAAGATGTTCTAATGTCGAACATGGAAAGACATCGCCTGATTACCAGCCAATGATGTAAGCTATTAACAGGCGTGAGAGGAATCACCAATGATGATGATGACCCTAAAGGTACTGCAGTACAATTCTTGTGGTGTGAATACATGAATTGATGTCGAACACCACGCAAAATATTTAGTTCAAAGGCCATTACTGTAAACCTTTCACCGGAAGTGAGAAACTTGCCATTGAGGCATGCAAGCTTCAAAGTATTGAAAGGGTTGTTCCTAGGTCAAAATCTTGGATAATGAGCTGACATCAACAAGAAGTGACCCATCATAGGAGGGAATTAATGAATCCCACATCTACGACATGGAACGGAGAAAATGATTTTGTGGAGGTGAAAGCGATGTGATGATACAAGGTTCACGGTGGCGATCATGAAAGAATGAAGCATGAAGGTATTGCAGCGAATGAGACACAAGATGTGTAGGTGAATTCTCTGAGTGACTTCTCTTGAACATATCAGCGACACTGAAATGGATTGGTAGAATTAACCCCAAAAGTGGATGGTACGGTGGAGCAATGGTGATATGACCAGTGAATGGAATAACCCAACCCGACTCAATCATGGTGATGGAGTGAAAGTGTCATGTTCAAGAGTGACCTACTACCAATAAAGTTTCTTCAAGTTTTCTTCCCAATTTTCCCCAGTCATTTCTGAGCAGTACCTATTTATTTTTGTCAAGCTTGAGGAGGATAACATATGCTTGTTCTATAATTTTCCCTTCGGGCAAACCCGTTGCTATGTTTTAACGAGCCTAGCGATAATGGGACTCGCTCTTGTCTGAATGGACAATTTTGTCGCTATTGTTTTAATGAGTTTAATGACAAGGATAACTCGTTTCTTTTCAATTTTAGAGAGTATGGAAAGGAAACTCCAATATTCCTTTTTCATAATATAGTCCCTTAAGTCTAAAAAAGTATAAAACAATGCGAAAGGGATGACTTTTCGATAGTTTTAACGAGCCGAACAAGATAAACGCTTGATCTGTTTGTGTAATAATCCCTCATGTCCAAAAGGATTAAAATCTAGAGGAGGGATGGCACTTCCAATCACTTTAACGAGCTGGAGAGGCCAATTGCTCAGCAATATTTTCATATTTTACGAGTCAGATGAAAAGAGCTTAAAGGAGACTCGTTTTTTGAGGAATGAGTGATGTTTTTGGATAGCAGCTGGTTCCAGGTAATGTTTGGAACTTTTCAATCACGGTGGTGTAAAGAAGGTGGCTAATGGGATCACTCGTCACAGCTATTCCTCAAAAGGGGTAAACAATCAAACGGAGGTGTATGATCGGCTAAAAAAGAGTGGAGGTGATGGTAAGAACACGACCAAGGCTCAAAAGCTGATAATAATGTGATCGCAATGGTTATTTACTAGAGGTGGGTTCAATTTTTAACAAGCTTAAACTCTGGTGGAACATATGCTCATTGCTAGGTTTATTTTTTAATCAGCTTGAACTTCGCGTAAAACTGCTCATGCCAGTCTTATAATAAGGATGTCTCATCGATAGGTTCATTTTTTAGGTAGCTTGCACCATTCAAAATTTTGCTCTGACTCCCTTTATCATGTAAGCTAGGAATGACCAATCCTATGAGTTTAAAGGGTTAAGAATCTACAAACTAAGAAAATAAATGGTCACTTTTCACTCTCATGTAAAAGGGTTTGCATGCCCCCAAGTATAGCAAAGTAGAGTTTCCAGGTTAACCTTCAATTTGCAGATAAAAAATTTGTTTTGTCAGGAAAGGCATACCTTTTGACGAAGGTATCTTATTCCGATATAATCCCATTTTCCTAAATGGACGGGTGTGTCAGACCAGTCATATATCCTCTGTGGAAACCTACCCTATACCTGAAGTTTTCCTGCCGAAGCAGACCAGGGTGCATGCCCCTTGGGTTTCTGTCACAACCACTGAATCACTCGCGCTCATTAGGTGGATGGACTGGAGATTGATGAGACATTCCTTGCACAAAAATACCTGTTAGGGATGGTATTTTACTATTAGCTATGTGTGAACCGGGGAGTGAAAGCTGGTCTGTGAGCTGGACCATTCTGCCTTCATGCGGAAAACACATCACTCGAAAGAGTGAGGAAACAATAGCTCCCATGCTATAAATGTAGTCACACCCAAGGAGTAGATTGTAATATAAAGATCCCTAGACTACCATTACATTCAGATAAATGGTTTTCCTTCTCAAAGTTATAGGCAAATTTGGAAGGATCCCCAATGGTCAACTGGTTCCTTTGTCGAAGCCTATCATATTTCACATCTCAAGAAAAAGCGATGGTGAACCAAGCGCTTTCCAAGGAGTTGAGGAAAGGATACTCACAGAAGCTCCTTCATCTATGATGGTACCAACCATGACCATTCTGTAAGTTTGTACTATGATTCAGAATGGTACATTAGATGGTAGACAGGGTCTGCCTAGTAGATTTCAATTGAAGGAGACGACTAGGTTGCTTGGAGGTGGGACGGAATAAACGGCCAGATACACCTCTGACGAACTTCCTTCCTGCAATAAAGGAATTGGCAGATTGCTCCTATGTTCATCGGAGTCTGTGTTTACGAAAATAATTTGAATGGTGTCATTCTCATTCTCTTTGGTGACTATATTATCTGAAGGTAAATCCTCTGAAGACAAGATGGGGTTGACTGCTGTCTCGACCTATTGACTTTGGTCCAATGTGGACTCAGAGGGTTTACCTTCAATGATAGGTGCTTCGACCGACAACAAAGGTGTGTCAGTCAGATTTTCAACTAGCAATGGACTCGGCAAGAGCTTCTTTTATTGAGGAGGAAGTCGCTGCGGTGATTCAGGACGGTTATCCAAGACTCGTTTAGCTTTGTCCAGGAAGGGACAACTATGGAGGTTATGGTCACCTTCACACAGTCTGCAAGGAAATTCAGATCTTCCTTTTTTTCCAGTGACTTCGTTTTCACTAGTTGACGGTGTACTCTCAACATGATCATTAGAGGTTGACGACACCAGATTGTGCAAGCGGGGAGACCAGTCCCTTAAGATTCATGGGATGCAAGGACAATCTTGATGATAGTGGTCCCCTTTGCAGATGACACATGGAGATTTAGGTTTGGATGGTGCAGTGCATGGATTTTTACTAGATGATGTATGGTTGCCCCTTTTTTCCGTCAGCTTCTTCTTCTTCTTTTCCTTCCCTTTCTTCTTCTTCTCAGTTACTTGGTTTTTAGTTTTACTATCTTCACCAAGCAAAGAGGAAGAAGGAGAGGAAGAAACAAATGAAGTAGAAGGTTGGGGGGCAACTCTAGTATAATCTAGTTGTTGATTTGATTACTCTGGAATCATGGTGCTTTGAACGACAGAGATCGATAAAAGCCATACTAGCAGGCCACTTGTCAATCCTGGAAGGGACAATGTGGCCATATGAGGTGCACCAACATCTCCGCAAGAGGAGAAAGGGTTAGCATTTCCCCTAAGGGGAAATCCTTGATTGGTGGACTCCATTTTCTCAACCTGACATCAACGAGGGAATAGTGACATTATTCCATTTGAAATAAATTTTAGATGCTTTGACACAACTTTCTTTTTCAATTTTTAAGAGTGAAGAAAAAGCTAAAGATGACTCTAGTCACCTTCGATTTTTAATGAGCTTGAAGTGACAAGTGCTTAGATGGAACTTTTCCTTTAAGGAGCCTAAAAAGGAACGAAAGAGACTACTATGGAAATCTAGATAGATGGATTACCAAACCAATCACAAAACTGCATAATACTTTTTACGGTACGGCAGTCAATCTTCCCAAATGCTATGTTCAGTGCATTGTGATCGATAGGGCAACAGACACAACTTCCTAAGGATAAAGGATATAGCCTATTGTGGTCTCCCAATATATACTTGATAGTACGTGGGAGCACAAGTCTGTACTGGCACTTGTTGTCTCAAAGAGGAGGAATCACCCAACCTACGATGAAAGCGACAGTTACCAGGGTTTACAATGCCGGAATATGTCTCTAGCCTAGACTTCTAGATGTTGTGCGTTAGGTTCCAAAGTGTTTTTATGTTCATTGAATTTATTTTACAGTTGATCTTTCTTAAGAAGTTTGCCTTTAAGGTTCACCACGTGATGTAGATATACAACTCCTAAATATGCAATCTAAGATGATAAACAATCATTTACTCTTCTTTTTGCAATGAAAATCCTAGCTACTAAGGAAAGAGAAGCGAGATCCTTTCAACATAGAGCAGAGAGCACACACTAGATGCACTATCCTAAACCAAAATCAACAAGTAGTCTAAATGCAAATGCACATGCATGTATTTGTTTTCCGCTTTCTTAATGTATGAATGACAAAAAGAATTCTTAATACAAATCTAAATTATTTCTTCTTCCAAAGCGATAATAATAACGATTTTCTTTTCAAAAAAAAAGAAAGGGAGACAAGATGACACTTTGCAATTTTGAATTGAAAACTACTTTCGACACTTGAAATACTACAAATTCAGATCAAATACAAGAGTGACAGTGTAATCGACTATCAAAAAGAGTAGGATTCTTTTATTTGACTGAAAACAACACTTGCAACACTTTCAAATCAAAAGACAATAGTTTGATTAGGTTACTATTTTGTAAAGGAGAATTGTAAATGGTGAAAAATACATAAAAACATTCTGATCACAGATAGCAAAACTCTTGAATAAAGCTGAAGACAATGAAGAAAAAACCAAAATCTGGAGGCAGAAATAGTCTTACCTGATCATAGCACCTGTAACACAGGGAAATAGGGATGCATCCCACCTACTACACATGGGAGGTGTGATGCATCCAGTCTGCCAAAAGGAGATAGTGCGATGGTCTAGGAACGAGACTTTAACTTGGTTTTTGGTCACAGTTTGCAGCGTAGTTTAGGGATTTAGGCCGAGCTAATGATAGTCAGTAAATACAAAGTATAGGGGCTGATCTAATGAGGTTACTTGAGCTACCTCTAGGGCACTTAGGATGTTTGCAAGTCAGTTTTTTAGTTCATAAACAAACCCGGAGATTGACTGAAGCAGCATTGATCTACTTTGCACTTGCGTAGCAAATGCAGTTCGAAGGCTAGCTGGCTTAACTTCAGGCTCTGTCTATATTTTATGAAGCAAACAAATAGAGACAAGCAATCAAACTATTCGATCCTCAATGGTGTCGCCATTTTGTTATTGGGAAAACTAGTGTCTATTCAGAGCTGCTAGTCCCACTAAGACGAGTAACTATCTTAGAAACAAAAAAACTAAAGTCAGTTGTGTTTTCCTTTACGAGAGATAGATGAGAAATAAGTAGAGAGTACCAACCTCAATCTTTCACTTGGCTCCTTACTTGTTTCCTTTAACCTTTGAGAGAATCTCGCCACTCCTTCCTTGTCCCGCTTCAAAGAGCACCTGTAGAGTCAAAGCAACATAATTCCATCAAAGCATAGAGATCTATCACTATAAACAATATAGGATCAAATATATATTGACCATACAAATGAATATATCAACAAAATATTCAGAGATACACAAGAATATGGAGGAAGACTCAAATAGCTTTATTGATAGAAGTAGTAGAAGAGATAATTACAACCACTTGGTCTAACCCAGTGCCATCCTCCCACCATGAAAGCCCTCTTCACCTCATACAAAGCAAGATCACCCAACAATGTCTTCAAAGAGAAACCAATAACACTTCCTTGCAAATTACAAAATTCGAGCTTTTGGATCTCTGAGATGAGGGATCCATATATAGATGTTTGCAACGGGGTGAGTCAGCTTCTGGGATTTTGATTAGTGTCATCTCTCTGATAGTTCTTGGTTCCACTTGATGATTTCATGATCTCTTACTCATCCTTGGGCGAATTCAGAGATGCAAGTGTCAAATGAGTAGCTTCTATAAGATTCTCAGGGTCTCCACCTAGTAAACTGCTTGTTCCATTTGTCTGCTCTTTCTCATAGCACCCTATAGAAGGGATTTCTAGTATGCATCGCACTTTTTTCATGTGGTAGGTGACATGCATCATACCCTTAGCACTGGGCAGTCTGTATGGTCTTGCTTTCACTAGTTCTGAGTAGTTTTTCATGGAGAACTTCCGGGAGATGATGTAATCAACTGACCTTGCTCCTTTAGGGTATGAAACAACACTTTTAGGGACTTAGAAACCATTGGTTTATGGACATATATGATTGAGGTTGCAGTGCCCAAATATGTCTATAACAGGCCTGACCCAAGTTCAGAAGTGATTTAGCCAAACAAATCATGAAACTACTGGCCCTTTCGACAATAGTCAGTGGTGCGCGGACTGAGGTCTCACCCAAGGTAGTATGGGAGGGTTTTGGGACTAGGTTTATGCACCCTAGGGATGTCTTGATGAAATCTATGAAGTTCGTGAACTAAACCTGAGCATTTGCACTGCTCCGCGCAACCTTCTGTCCTTCGCATCTTGTGTAACTACTTTCGTGCAGCTCTGTAAAGAGCATGAAGTTGCATTGTTTAGATCCTTTACCTTTACTATGCTATTATTATAGATCTTAACTTAATTATGTGGGCCCAATATTCTCATTAATCATTCAACATTCATAACAAGTGCGCGCAATCATAAAACTATAAAGAGATCCATAAAATAACAGAAGCATAGACACACAATATTTTAGAATCAACTTATCTTTTATTAATTCTTTGTCTAAGTACAATTCCCAACTCTGCCCTGTACACTCAACTGCAGGGGTCTGCGCACACATATGTGGAGCCTCTACCTATCATTATGACCCAATACCTTCAGATCTACTTCTAGCTTCTCATCATGCCTTCTCATCTCTCTATTGCTTCTCCAAAAACTTAAGACTTCTTTCGCACTTAGAGCCTCGTCTATTTATACAATCCCATGGTCCACGGACCATGGGTAGGCTGACACACTTTACATTAAATTAAATTATCTTAGGGTGGACAACCCTAGACTCTTTTACTCTGTGCCCACATTTCGCAGGGTCTTTACATTACACTTGACCAAAATTCAGGCTTCAAGCCCCAAAAACCTGCTACAGGGGGGATCCACTCCCCAACACTATTGTTCAAGGGTTAACCTTTTGTTTCCTCCATCAACCCATCAAGCATATCCTTTCATCATTCCCTCTATCATTTAGAGCCAATGCTCAAAGATTCCTAAAAAAACAAATCGTTCTTGTCTCGTTTCATGTCGATTGATGTAGGACGCATTATTTCCTACCATTCGACAGGTATCTTCCTATCAACTTCAACACTCTATATAGGAAGACAATCCAGAAACACATTTGGTGCCTTGGTAATTGTAGACATTACTGACAAGTCACCTTTTATTTGATTAGGAGTTATCATTATTGGCTCCTAGTTAAGTGATTCTACGGGTGTTCGATGATAAATTTTTTTTTCACACTCACTAGATTGTATTGTGCATCTTGGAGACCATCACCATTATTTGTGGCCTTCCTCGCGTTTGTTAACAGTCTCCATTATTGACTGGTAATTAGAATATTTTTTGCATGTTTGACATCAACGCATATATTCAAATGTATCGATCTATGCTGTTTGGTGAAGTGGAAATCAAGACCTTGGGTAGAGGCTTGTATCACTCAACCTTATTTCCTCTCCAAAGTTGCGTATATTTTTTTTTTGAGACAGCTCATCAGAATGATCCTCTTATGACATCGGATCCGCATTGTGCTTATCTGTGGCCAGCATTATCATATCTCTTTTATGTGAAAATCACTCTGGCATAGCTACTGAGCGTGGGAATGCCCGACTCAGGACATGATTTTAGTTGTTTTATATATATGTGTTGTATTAGGTTTCTCGTACCACCCGAAGCTCCGATCCTCTCTCTCTTTTTATCAAAGAAGGAAAATTATAATTAAGTAAATTATTTCAGCCATCATCATAGCCTCTGATCTCACACTTTAGGGGGCATATGTTATACTACAAAATTACCTCCTCATCAGCTCATAGGAGAAAGACATGATGGCTGAAGCAATAGCCAAAATCATAGGCCTTGTTTCCACACTAACGCTGTCTATACACTGACAACGTGCTTTATAAAGCTTCTCTGTAAGAATAAGGGAGCGTTAGTGACCCTACTAACTCTACTTATTGGTTCAGGGATAACATTAGTGGTTCCTAATGAGAATCTAGAGGTCAAAGGAGTGAATTGACTCATAAATATCTCTATCTTCCCTCCTAAATCTACTCAGAAAAGAAAGAAAACATCTAGAGTTTGACCTATTTGAGGGATTTTTAATCCTAATGAAGGAGAGAAATGGGAAAGAGCTCAAAAGCATGGAAACATCATTGCTTTTACCTAAAGAAACTTATGAAGGAACTTGGCAACCCTAACTCGAATGCTACATAAGCAGAGCTAGGGCTATGGTGATAAGGGTCAGATCATTTGAAAGGGTAGCTTACTTGATTGTCGAGCATAGTCTCAAATGTAAGCATAAGAAGTTGATAAGGAGGGAGAGAGAGAGAGGAGCTAGTGGGGTAAGGGAAGGCTGATGCAAAGATGGTTGTAATCACTCTTCCGACATTAATATAGAACTGTAGTTGTACTGTCTACTCCATGGTGTTGGTACTATCATTCATATATTTGTTTGTCCAATATTGTTTAGCATGAGTAGCTTAGTTATGTGTAATTATATGTTTTTTATATATTCATGTATTAATTATCAAGGTTGTATGTTGTGATTATACTTGTCTCCTCTATGTGCAAGACTTGACTTGGAGCCAGCTCAAGGGACTTCCACCTAGCTGCATTGTGCTCTCCAACGCATCTGAAGTGCCTCCTTTTCCTTCAAAGCCTGCATCTTTTTGGCGAACATTTGCTCATTGTTTACTTTGTACTCACTTATGAGGTTGAAGGTGCACTACTTCCTGGTTCTCAATTCATCTTCCACCCCCATATGCAGCGTGTGGAGGGTCTCATTGGAGTGTTCCACTATATTTAGTTCTATGTTATTGATGGTACTAAGTATGATACGATCATCTATGGACTCTGTGTGAATGGACCCATCTAGCAATGGTATAGTTCTCAGGTCTATGGTCCTTACTAGCTCTTCGGTTTGGCTTGTCCTTGGTGTCAAGATTTCTTTCTCCACACTCGCTTCTCCAATGCCCACCTGTTGTCTTCTTGTTTGGATCTGCAGCTTGTGTAGATCCTTCTAGACACTCCCTAACATCTGCATGTATTTCTACTAGAACTGTTGCAGCACTTTGGTTATTGTATCCCTTATTTTATCATCGATCTCATCAAGATCACCTTCTGTTAACACCATGGGAGCAACCTGTGATTTATTAGATTTCTTCTTTTTCCACATTCCACCCCGATGCTCCTTGCAACATCATTTCAAAATAAATGGGGTACTCTTCCCCTCATCTCCTCCGCCATCTTTGCCTGAAATCTTCTCTTCCTCCGTCTCCGGCGAAGGTGACTTATCACCTTTCTATGACTCACGATGTTCTTCTTCCACTTGCTCCTTTCCTATAGGATAAAATGCACAAAGTAAACAATGAGCGAATGTTCACCAAAAAGATGTAGGATTTGAAGGAAAAGGAGGCATTTTAGATGCGTAGTGCAAGTCTAGAGTCAACACTAGTAGAAGCATGCAAGATAGTGCTTGAGCTTCACATCCCGAAGGATGAATAGCTAGAAGCCAAAATTAGAAAACTAGCTGATGGTGCGTGCGAGGCTAAAGCAGAATTTGGGTGATAACCTTTGAGTTCAACATGAATATTGCAAAGCTGCAATTGAATTTGTAGCCCAAGGATGCACAGCTAGAAGCCAAAATCCAAAAAATAGTCGCTGGTGTGTGTGAGGCTAAAGCGGAAGTTGGACGGGTAATCTTTGAGTTCAACATGAATATTGCAAAGTTGCAGTTGAAGTTGCATCCCACGACTCCACCTATGGTCTGGGAGCAATGTGGAGCGGTGATAAATGAAGGCATGGCTACCTTGGATGCCATAGTGACCTACTGCGCAACATTGTTTGAGCAGGTTATCAAGCTTGTGACTAATCTGCAGGAGGATCTGAACCTGCATACATTGAACACAGAGGTAAGGGAGTTGTAGCGCCAATATGATGAGGTCAAGGCGACTGCATGCTCCTTAGCACCAGCACAATGCCTTGCCAAATTATAGGAAGGAAAACTACTGCTGGCATAGGTGGAGGAAGTACAGAAGAAGGAGGCCTTGCTAAAGGCTAGGTTGCAGCCTTGGTTGGAGGAGGCTTATCAAGTCATGACTACCATTCAGGATAAGCTTAAAGGACTACATCAAAAAAAACAAACAATGAGGCTAGCCATAGAAGGAACAACCATGGAAAAATTGGTCGAGGAAGTTAGGCAAGAAGCAACACAGTGCATTGCTGAAGTTGCAGTGATCTCGGTGGAGCTGGGGGATATTCGCAGTAACATCGTAGTGGTAGCAAAGTGACTCGAGGGTGAGTCATGATATTTATGCTGGGGCTTGTTGGGACGAGGTCCCCTCGATCAGTTTTTGGGTTAAGATAACCCAATTTTTGGTATAGTTTTTTTGAATAATGTAAAGTCTCCATGATTTGTGGATGCAGAGCACGTAGATGAGTAGGATTCAAAGGGGTTTAGCCCCTTGTTTTATGCAAAGTTTGAGTCGGTTTTGAGATTCACCCATGGTCCATAGACCATGGAATTATATGAAAAAGGCTATAAATAGGTGCATCTTAGAGAGTCTCTAAGGAATTAAGAAGTAGTATGAGGAAGTGATAGCAAAGAGAAGTGGGTAGGATAGAAGAAACGCTCTATAGCTGAGTACATAGAGGCCTTGGTGGAGTCTGCAACTAAGTGAATGGACCCTTGCAGCTATGTGCGCAGGGTATTTTTGAGTCTGTAACCTTGAATCAAATATAAATAAATACATTTTCTGAAGAATTATTGCGTATTTCTGTTTATTTTTGTTAATGCTATATGTTGTCGATGAATGATGGGTTTATGGAATATTGATTGAATGTTACACGTTTTTTTCAGTAAGTGTTAATGATGTACAAAATGGATGTTTAATTATTTTCACAAAGACTCTGATGAATTCTTTGATGTTTACTAATAACTTAAGTAAATCTGTGCAAACCCTAATTCAGGACTTCTCTATGATGTGCGTAAGTAGACAGATTGACTGTTAAAGGTCTGCAAGGACTGATCATAGAATTTTTCCAAGGTCTAAAGGTTGTTGTAACAGAGTTGCATTAATGTGCCCTAAGAGTGTGCCATCTGCACGAAGGTAGATCTGAAGTGTTGGAAGACATCACACTAGTCTCTCTATTGGCATTATGATACAGGTGTTGTCCTTGATGGCAACTCGCTCAGAGGTATGATACATGTGTTGTACTTGATGGCAACTCAATCAGAGGACAGATCTTAATACAATAGGTCAAGAGAGAGATATATGCAGGTTAACCTTGATGAAAGAGTGTATACACGTGGGTGAGAAGAACAAAAGGCACGTATACGTACACACGCAGGTTCACAGAAGGAAAGGTGCATACATGTAGAAAAACTAAGTTTTGGTGTGTGGTATTTGGTCCATGGTATTTTAGTATTGGGTCCGAGGTATTAGTTCTAAGTGGCTTTGGACCATGGTATTGAAAGAGGCATAAATCTATATAAGGAGAAGATCATTAGGCCAAAAAGGGTGCAAGGGTAAGTAATGAATGTTTGATGAAGGGTGAAGATCTAGTATGCTGGTTATGGGTTTGTGATGCTTGGATCGATCTTAGTCAAGTTGGAAATGGCAGCGAAGGTATAAGTAATTATCTTTATATCTGTATGCGGGTTCTCTCTGGTGAAAGCACATGTACACACGGTTTTGACACAGTCAAGTAGCATATGCATTATGAGATTTGATGTTTCAGGCTGCTGTTGGTTCTAGTGGTTGTTGCAGAGTTTTGGGCTCTGGTCTGTGTTCAGGTCACTGTATTTTGATGACAGGGTTTCATTGATTCAGTATTGGGTGATTTAGAGATTGATGATGCAGGTATAGTTGATGATTATATTGAAATGGTGATTTTTTGTATTTATGGATCCACTCTGAAAATTTATGAAATGTGGTCCCTGGAAGTGAAGAGAAGGATGTAGCTTTCTATAGGTCAGCACCTACGTACTAGTACCTCAGCTAGTACAAGAGCTAAGGGGGTTGTAGCTCCCTTCCAGGAGAGTCTGGAGAATGAGAGAAGGTTGTAGCCTTCTGCAGGTAGAAGCCTGCGTACTGGTATAAGACTGCACCAGTACATAAATATTGTAAAAAGAAGTTTCTTATTAAAGGAAGAAAGAGACGAGTTGCAGCAGGTGGTTTTCACCCACATTGGGTTTCCACCTTATATCATGGTGTTCATGTGTGTTGCTTATGTGTGATGATCTGTTCTGTTATACTGCTCCTATTTACTGTTCATATGGTTAATAATGTTCTGATGCACTCATTAAGGATCAACTAACTGAATCATAAGTTTACTTGATATACGCTTGTTGCATTACATACAGTTGCATATACACGCGGTTTGTCTTAACTGAAGTAGTGTATATGAATCTGAGTATGAAAATGAAAAAGTTATATTGATTTGGTAATATTGATTCACCACCCCCCCCCCCCCCCCCCCCCCCCCCCCTCTCAGTATTATTTCCAACAATTGGTATCAGAGCAGGTCCTTTGGAAGAAGCTTGATCGCTTAAAGGAAAGATCCATCAGAATGGGTAATCAAGAAAAAGAGGCATCCATCAGGCCACCAATCTTTGATGGGAGCAACTTTATCCACTGGAAGATAAGAACCACAACATATCTACAATCGCTTGGAACAGATGTTTGGGGAATCGTGGAAGGAGGATACACATATCCATTAGCAATTCCTACAGATACAACAGAGAGAAAGCAATATGAACTCAATGCCAAAGCTGTTACTGTCTTATTGGGAAGCTTGTCACAATTAGAATTTGTCAAGGTCATGAAGTTAAAATCAGCCAAAGAAATATGACACAAAATCATTCTAAGCTACGAAGGAGATGAACAGGTAAAACGAGAAAAGCTTCAAACTCTCAGAATACGGTATGAAAATCTTAAGATGCATAGTAATGAAAGCATAGCTAATTACTTCCTGCATATAGATGAGATTGTCAATTGTATGAGGAATATGGGTGAAGAATTTAAGGAATTTGTCTTAGTTAAAAAGGTTTTAAGATCCCTATCTGCTAAATTTGATTCCAAAGTTTCTGCCATAGAAGAAAAGGAGGATCTGCAGAAAATCACTATGATGCAGCTTCACGAAATCTTAACTGCTTTTGAGATGAGAAAAGGAGGACCATCAGATATGAGAGAAGTCGCATTCGAAGTGTTAGAAAATGAATTAGGATACATTTCAGAAGGAGAACATGAGGTAAATTTTGTCAAGAATCTTGAACGGTGATCTGGAAGGTTCAAAGGTAAGCTACCTTTCAAATGCTTTTCATGTGGTAGAGTTGGTCACTACGCTGCTAGATGCCCTCATAACAAAGGAAAGATGTCTGATAGAAGTTATTATATCCATGATAAAAGTAATGACACATCAAATAGTGATGAAGACATTAGACTTCTCATGGCATATGAAAACAAGAACGTAGAACCAGAGGAAGTTACCAGATTAAAAGAATAGTTGGAGTCAGTAACCAGAGTAAGGGAGTAATTACAGGATATAGTAAAAGATCAGAGCATAACAATTCAAAGACTTGAATCGAAGATCCTCTCTCTAAAAGAAGATCTTAAAGAATCAAAGAATCAGAATGAAGAAGCTCTTGAAGAACAAGAACATGAAGTAATCGAATTAAGGCAAGAAGTGGAAGAAGGAAGAAAAGTTGTAGAAAACATAAGGAAGCAGTATCTAGAAAACTAAGAACAACATTAGGTTGAGGTAAATATCTTAAAAAGTAAATTATAAGAAAAGGATAAACTGTTACGATTTCAAGATAGTAATAAGATTTTGGATGACATTCTTGGTAGTCAAAGATCCCATACTATCAAAACTGGTCTTTGCTTTTATGAATCTGTTGAAGGTGAATCTAGCTCACAATGTGAGGCAAGGAACTCTAATGAGAATTCTGAAATGCTCAACAAGGAGATGAGAGGACAACCTCATCAATAGCCAAGGAAATAAATTCCTCAATGAAAATCCTTTACTCCTAACTATGGAAGTAATAGACGATTATTTCCTCCATTGAATAATGTTGAATGTTATGTATGTCATAATCTTGGACATGTTGCAGCCAGATGCAGAAGTAGAATGGTTCAAGACCGTCACACAAGATCATCACATTCCAGGTACTTCAAAGGATATTGTTTTGCTTGCAATATGTTTGGCCACAAAGCAATTGATTGCAATAGAAGGAACATGAAACATGTAAGATGTTATGCATGTAACAATTTTGGACATAAAGCAAGGGAATGAAGGAGAAAAATTCAAATTCCAAAGCAAGAGGATTATACATCATCACAATTCCAGGAATTGAAGAACACAGAATTAGAGACAGAAAGGTGTGACAGAACTCTGTTAGCTGACATATCAGACACAAGGGAAATTAAAAGTGTATACCTTCAGTATTCCATCTTGCATATGATGATATAATGAAGATAAGTCACATATATATGCAAGATAGAGGCTGCAGAGTCGCGTATATGGAGCTCAGAAGAAAAAGGCAGTATAACAGACTCAGGAAATGGTTTGGTCATGGTATATGATGGTTGGCACAGGCTCAGGGGGAGCATATACTTCAAATAATGCATTGTTGGCATTATGGTTAGAAGTCTTTTGTGATGATGCTTATGTGGCTAAATGATACATCTTGCTGGTTGATCAAAAGAATGGTATTGCAGGTTACAGGACTGGATGTTGATGCTTATGGTGCAGATCATATATGGCATATGATAGTGGCTAATGACTATCATGGTCTTGAATGGATTTCTAGTCTTTGTTATAAAGACCTTGCATGTGCTCAGGGGGAGCATGGACAGATTGGCACATCTTGGCATATACAAAGGGGGAGCTCAATCAGAGATTTTAGTAGGTACTCAGGGGGAGTATGGACAACAGAGGGAGAGAACTTCTTGGTCTGCCCTTTGCCCTTGATGTCAAAGGGGGAGAGTGACTTGGTGAGGTGGTTGCCATCAAGTCCAAAGGGGGTGATTGTTGGCATTATGATATAGGTGTTGTACTTGATGGTAACTTGCTTAGAGGTATGATATAGGTGTTGTCCTTGGTGGCAACTCAATCAGAGGACAGATCTTAATACAACAGGTCAAGAGAGAGAGATATACGCAAGTTAACCTTGACGAAAGAGCGTATACATGTGGGTGAGAAGAAAAAAAGGTGCGTATACATACACACGAAGGTTCATAGAAGGAAAGGCACGTACATGTTGGAAAACTAAGTTTTGGTCCATGGTATTTGGTCCGTGGCATTTTTTCCATGGTATTTTAGTATTGGGTCCATGGGATTAGTTCTAAGTGGTTTTGGACCATGGTATTGAAAGAGGCCTAAACCTATATAAGGAGAAAATGATTAGGCCAAAAAGGGTGCAAGGGTAAGTAATGAATGTCTGATGAAGGGTGAAGATCTAGTATGCTGGTTATGGGTTTGTGATGCTTGACTCGATGTGAATCAAGTTGGAAATGGCAACAAAGGTAATGTAATTATCTTTAGATCTGTATGCGGGTTCTCTCTGGTGAAAGTGCGTGTACATGTTTTTTTGACATAGTCAAGTACCGTATGCATTATGAGATTTTATGTTTCAGGTTTCTGTTGGTTCTAGTGGTTGTTGCAAAGTTTTGGGCTCTAGTCTGTGTTCAGGTCACTGTATTTTGATGACAGGGTTTCAGTGATTCAGTATTGGGTGATTTAGAGATTAATGATGTAGGTATAGTTGATGATTGTGTTGAAGTGGTGATTTTTTTGTATTTATGGATCAAGTCTGAAAATTTATGAAACATGGTCCCTGGAAGTGAAGAGAAGGTTGTAGCCTTCTGTAGATCAGCACCTACGTACTAGTACCTTAGCTAGTACAAGAGCTAAGGGGGTTGTAGCTCCCTTCCAGGAGAGTCTGGAGAATGAGAGAAGGTTGTAGCCTTCTGCAGGTAGAATCATGCGTACTGGTATAAGACTGCACCAATACATAAATATTGTAAAAGGAAGTTTCTTATTAAAGGAAGAAAGAGACGAGTTGCAGCAGGTGGTTTTCACCCACATTGGGTTTCCATCTTATATCATGGTGTTCATGTGTGTTGCTTATGTGTGATGATCTATTCTGTTATACTACTCTTGTTTACTGTTCATATGGTTAATAATGTTCCGATGCACTCATTAAGGATCAAATAACTGAATCACAAGTTTACTTGATATATGCTTGTTGCATTACATACAATTGCGTATACACACAGTTTGTCTTAACTGAAGTAGCGTATATGAATCTGAGTACGAAAATGAAAAAGTTATATTGATTTCGTAATACTGATTCACCCCCCCCGCTCAGTATTATTTCCAACGCTCTCCATGCAGAAACTTGGTTCTTGCATCCCCCCATACTGCTTCAGGTGAGACTGTAGTCTGCGCTACTCGGGTTGTTGCCGAAAGGGCCAATAGTGTAGGGTTTTTTTGGTTGGCATATCTAACTATGAACTTGGGTGAGGACCCCCTAAGCCAACATCATATTAGAATTGCATTAGAGGATTGACATAAGACCACCTTCTCTATAGAATGGGGTCGATATCAGTATACAATGATGTCTTTTGGACTAAAGAATGCCCCTACTATATTTTCAAGAGTGGTGGTAGCAACTTTCAAAGAATATATTCACAGGTTTTCAGAAGTATACTTCGATGATTGGAAAATATTTGGGTTATTGAAGAAACATGTTGCGAGCTTAAGATTGATGCTTGACACATGCACACAGTATTAGATTTATTTGAATATCAAGAAGTGCATATTATGTGTCCCTTTTGGTATATTGTTGGGACATATTTTTGCAAGAAAGGATTGATGGTGGATCCTATGAAGATTTTTATTATTGCCAAGGTTGGAAACAAGAGAACAACCAATGAATATAGAGGATAATCTTCCTGATGCGGAATTGTTTTCAATCAGAATAGTGGATGATAACTTTGCTGATATTATTCAATTCTTAACCATAGGTATGGTCCCTTCAGAATACAATATGAAAAAGAAAAAGGAATTGGTGATTAAGGGAATAGATTTTTCACTAATAGCATGAAATTTGTATAAGATGGGACCATATGAAATACTGTGCAGGTATGTCCCAGAGAACAAAAGACAAATAATTTTAACAGAAGCTCATAGTGGTGTGGCTAGTGGACATTATGCAGGGAAAGCTACTGCACATAAAATTTTAATAGTCGGATTATGGTGGCCTACACTTGACAAAGCTACAAACGAGTATTGTCGAGCTTGTGATGTCAACAAAAGAACAGGAAAACCTTCAAGAAGAGATGAAATTCTAATAGTACCAAAAGTAACATTGCAGGTTTTTGATAAATGGGCTATTGATTTTGTTGGACCTATAAATCCGTCAGGAAAAATGACAGGTGCGAGGTATATAATCACTATGATTGATTTTTTGACAAGGTGGGCAAAAGCATAATCAATGAAGGATTGCAATGCATAAACTATTATGAAGTTCATCTTTGAATGCATACTGTCCAGATTTGGGTGTCCAAATATATTGATAACTGACCAAGGGTCACATTTCTTGAATACAACCTTTAAGGCATTAACTAATGAATTTCAAGGTTACCACCAAAGGAGCACTCCTTATCATCGTCAAGAAAATTGAACTATGGAAGAATTCAATAAAATTTTGGAGAATGCACTGACCAAGGTATGTAAGGTAAACATGGATGACTCATATATTAGGATTCCATCAGTATTATGGGCTTATAGGACTTGTTACACTAAAAAATGTCACCATGGCTATTTACAGTTAGTATGGCTCTATCAACAGTCATGCTATCCTCTTAGGCAAGTCTTATACCTCTGCTCTCCATGTCAAACTCCAAAAAGAGAGAAAGTCTTTATAAATGTATTTATCTCTGGGTACGCAGGTTCTCTCAACCTTAACTGCGGGTACGCACCCAATGTTCACAAAAGCTGCGTCTTTGGACGCTCTGTATGTAAAGGGACAGGTGCGTCCCCCTGTAAAGGTCAAAATGCGCAAGTTTCATCTTTAAAAAGTTACTTGTGGTCATTTCTAGAGCATTCTAGAAGGTTGTTCGACGTGTATTGAGCGCCTCCAGATGGTTCATGCACCCCTACCAAAGAGGAACTTATCCCATCAATAAGGGAGCTATCCCATCCAAAGAGGGGATTATCCCATTGATGGTGGACCTGATTAACTTCCTCTTGAGCACTATAAATATAGGCATTGGGCCAGAAGGAGAGGAGGTTGGAAGCTATACATTTCTAAGGGTAAATGTTGCAGGAATTAGGACTCCCATTTAGAAGCTTGTGAGGAGAGATTGCCATCTTTGCTTGTTCTATTTGGAAGTGGGTGAGCTTTGTCAAAGTAAAGGAGAACTCTTGATGGACCCTGAGAGGGACTTTCACAACACCAAGGCTCAGGTTGTATTTGTTCCTTTTGTTACCTATTAATGCAAATGAGTCCATTCTTCTCAATAACTTGTTATTTATGAGTTGTTTCATGTACTCCTTGGTCTATGTGTTAAATATGTTTTATTCTATGAGATTTTCAAGTGCTATTTAATCGTTTGATTGTTAGTGGATGCAGGTTTCAAAGTGAAGGAGGAGCTCATCCAGATCAGCGAAGCTGGACTGCTACAACAGCGCTGGACTACAGGTAGGATCTAAACACTTGATTTCCCATATAGTAAATGCATGTTTAGAGAAGGATTGCTCTTGTTTGTCTTGTTTGTCACTAGAGAGTTTTAGGCTCCTAGGGAGGTTTGTTGTGTCCGCACAATCGACTCTTTCCGCCTGACAAATTGGCGACTCCGCTGGGGAATCCATTGATGTGAAAGTCTTTTCCTTTGTATGGACTTTGCTCTGAGAAAATTGGTTTATTTTTCTGGTTTTTGGCTCTGTGACTTTGTTTTTGGGTGGGCTAGCTTAGGGTTAGTTTCATTTTAGTTTTTCTTGAATTTTCCAGTAGGACGCACCCTCTGAGTATTGCATAGTGCGTCCCTGGACGCACTGTCGCTGTGTGCACAGAGCGGGCCCGCACCTCTCTTAACGAGTTGCCTGCGTCCCCTGCTAAAATTTGAGAAAATTCCATTTTTTTGCATTTTTTCTCTTAGATTTTGCTTTTTCTCAGTTTTTACTGCCCAGATTCATTAGTCTCTTGTCAAAGATCTTCACCTGAACTTGTTCCGATAGCATTGAGTGTTTTAGTGGATTTCATAGAAGTTTAAGCCCTAGGGTTTGATTTTTGAGTAGGTCTTGTAGTGACTTTGACGGTAGAAGTTGTCAAGCCTTTGATCTCTTTGGTTTTGTCAGCCTTCTTAGAAGTCAGACCTGTCATAAAGTCTACCTGCGAGAGCAACTTACCATTGAGTTGTCTCTTTGGCAAATTTCGAAGTGCTTGTTGATTGAGTATTGAATTCCATTTTACAAAAAGAACAAAAAGATTTGAGTTTTGTTTTGACTAGTCTTTTGATTCTGCATTAGCTGGTCCTTGATTTGATTTTGGTCAAGTAAAAAAACCTAGAATCATCTTTGTAGGCTTTTGCCTCGTTAGGTTTTCTTAGAATAAATTTCTTTTTGATTTTCTTGTGAGTCAAGTTTTCATAGATTTTATAGCTTTTAAGATTGATTTTCGTTAAGATAGATTTATATGCTTTATTAAAAAAGAGAAAATACAAAAACATCTCCTTTGAAAAGTTTTGTTTCAAGTAGCTTTGAAGAATTTTGAAAGAAAAAGAGTTTTTCATGCACGTAAGGAGTGGTCACATTTGTATACTTGGAAAGATAAAGAGAATTGTTTCTTTGATTGTCTTTACTAAGAAAGTTGTTTTCTATAATATTTGCATCTCTCAACTCTCTTAGTTAAGAATTTCATTGAAAAGGGAAAAATAGCGTAAATCATCTTAGGTGCATCTTTGTAGTGGTTTGAGTCGAGTCTACACACCATTGGTTTCACTTCCGCTACCTTTTGTCTTTAAGAAAAACCATAAAATTAACGCTTGAAGTAAAATCAACATAGTAACTTTTATTTACTAGGACTCTGAAACACCAATTTAGATCAGGCTAGTGTCTTGGAGTAGGTGAGTAATTAACTCTCCAAGACAACAAAACCAAACAAGTAGCTTATCTTGTGATAGAATAAATCCAATTGTCTCATTTGTACTCTGGGAAAGCTCCTCTTAAAGGAGAAGCACGAGCTCGTGTCCGAACCAGTGAGGGGATCAATCCCCCCTCGTTGGGAACGACGCCAGACACGCACATATTACAAACGGTAAACCTCGGATTAACCATTGTCGAGGAGCCAGGGGTCACTTGTCGGTAAACCTTGGATTATTGTCAAGGAGCCGGCAAGGGGATTGAGCTTGATACTCTGCCCTTGCGTGCTGTCGGAGTTTAGACTGTTCCCCCAGGTGCATTTGTTGCGGTTGGTAACCTTAGTGACCATTATCTTTAGGATTCTACCGAGGTGACGGTGGAGGGAAGATCCCACTGTACCTGGAGCAGACGTCGGCTAGACTCACTTGGATTTTCCGGGGGGTTCACTTCACTCGAGACGGTTAAAGTGGAGGAACTTGTGCCGGTCTATTCATTAAGCAGGTTGCCGGGGTAACTGTTCCACCCGCCACTTCTGTACTGAATCCGACGATGTTGGGCTTCATCACCAACTAGCGTTTTCGGTCTGGAAGGCTACTGTTTGTGCTTGGTTTGACGCCCTAGATTCTTTAGGTGTGTGATTCAAATTTGTTTGGTTCTTTAGAGACTTTAGGTGGTTTGATTTGAGATTTTACTTTGTTTTCGTGTGTAGTAGTTAAAAGTTTTTAGCTGTGGCGGAATTACCGAGACAGTCCCATAGACTTCGGGGCCAGTCTCCTGAAGTTGTTTCTGTGTCCGAATTGTTGAGACGATCCCGTAGACTTAGGGGATCACCTCCTCGAGACGACCCCGGTAATCTAGAAGGTTTAAAGGTCCTTGTAACTCCTCCTAGTGGCAGTAGAGTAGGTTCACCTGAAGAAGGAGAGTCTTCCTTGGTAGTCCATTCAGATTACCAAGGCTTAGAGACAGGTTATAATCCCGAAGCTGTTACAGTTTCCGAGCTTGTTGGTAGTTTTTCATCTGCTAGTGATACAGGTGAAGAACCTGAAATATCTGAACCTGTTACTCCGACTTCTAGTGTTCCAGATTCACCGAGAATAGAACGAGTTATCACGGAAAATCTTCCTACTGGTTTGATTGCTATTGAAGAACTTGCTCCAGAGGAAGAAATAGGCGTCTCTACCCTTGAAGATCAACTTACTATTGAACTCAGGGAGCGTGAATCTAGCTTTTAGAGTCCTCCTAGGAGTACTACTTGGTACCTTTCGTTAACCAATTTGTTAGAAAACTCAGGGGTAGGTTTTTCTACACCTCGTACTCCTTTTCCACCTGGAGGTATTTATACTCCTGTAAATATGTCTGGTCAGTCGTCCGTGTTTACTCAAAGCCCTGAATCTTTTTTACACAGCGGTCCTTCTGTTCCCACCGGGTATCAATCACTTTCTGGTACCTTTGCGGGGGCATCTCCTCAACCCGTTGATCATGGGTTATTAGTTGGAAACAGTGGTAATATACCATTGGGTGTAGGTGACATTTACATGATGTCAGGTTCAGTTCCCGTTTCCCAACCTCAAGGTAGCCAATTACCGCCTGGGGGGCAGCCTCAGTTAACGCCTGGGGGGCAACCTCAAGGTACACCATTTGTGTCTGGGGGGCAACCTCAAGGTCAGTATGTACCCATGGTGAAATACATGCCTCAAGGTCAACCCCAGCCTCAATATGTACCCCAGGGTCAACCTCAGTATCAATATTTACCTCAAGGATGGCAACCTCAAGGGTATCAACCCCAAGGGTATCAACCTCAAGGTCAAGGTCAACCCCAGTACCCGTATTTACCTCAAGGTTATCAACCTCAAGGTCAATACTCGAGTCAAGGCTATCAACCGCCTCAAGGTCAGTCATATGTTCCAAGTATGGGAACTGTACCTTACAATTATCAATCCTATCCTCAATCTGGTTATGGATCTCAGTATCCTCAACCTGTTACGGGTCAATACCCCGGAATGTTAGTGTGGGATCCATCACAGGGTCAACAGGTGTTGTAGCCAAGTTTACAGTTGGTACCTCAAGCTGGACAACCCGTAGTTTCTGGTCCACCCCAGCAACCGCAACCTGTCCAGTCAAATGTTCAAACTTCTGTAACTTCGGTAGTTACTCAGCCGCCAATTTCACCTAGTACTCCATCTCAAACGACTGTTGCAACTACCGCTACATCTGCCGCACTTACTTCTGGATTATCGACAGCTCCGGTTTCTACTGTCTCTGTAACCACTCCTCAGACATCTTTACCGTTGTCCGGATCTACGATTCAAACCACGGTCCAGATGCCTACAGGTCAGCCTGGTATAAGTACAGTTGTCACTACTCAACCTCAATTTGTTCAACAACCGTACCAGGGACAGTACCAACCTGGGCAAGCTGTCCAACAACCGGTTTACCAGTATCAACCGTATCCTGGGTACATCTATCAACAACCTCAACAACCCCAGTACGGTCCGGTTAATCCTGGTTTTCCAGGAGGATATAATATCCCAAATGCGACTCATGTTCCTAGTTATCATGGATATCCTCCTCCTGGGACTGGTCTTGTGACCCAGAGTTTTAGAGATCCTAACCGGCAATTACCGTTTATCGCAACTTTGGATTTACCTGACTTGACGCGCCTAACGAACGATCCAATTCAATATCTTCAGTTCTGGCCGCCAATGCCAAATAAGTTGCCCAGTGATATACCCAAGTTCGAAGGTAAGTCTGGAGAGGATCCGTCCAATCATGTGATGACTTACCACCTCTGGTGTGCTTCAAATTCTATCTCGGATGATTCGATCCGCTTACGTCTTTTCCAGCGTACACTCATTGGTCTCGCGGCCAAGTGGTACATTGAGTTACCACGGGCCTCTTTTTACAATTTTAGCCAGTTAGCTACCTCGTTCTTAACTCACTTTCAGTTTCCGGTCAGATACGATAATGGCACGGAGTTATTAACTTCACTAAAACAATCGACGTCCACATATATTTCTGATCACATTCATGAGTGGAGGCGTCGAAGAAGGCTAGTGAAAGTTTTTATCCCGGACCAAATCTTAGCTGAATGGTTTGTTAAATCATTATTACCGAAGATTACTGAAGATGTAGCTAAGGCCGAAGTAGTTACTGAGGAGCAAGTCATTGCTCAGGCGCAATACCTTGACTTAGTTTACACTCAGTCGGGTACGTTACACGAGAAGATTCCGGATCTTCCAAAATCGAATCAAATCGTTGCTGCTCCTTCGGGATCTCATGCCGCTGATGGTATGATTGGTATCTGAATACAAAGAGCAAGAAGAAGTCTTCCAAGGCTTCAACTACTCCTATAATCACTTTGCCTGATTCCCCGACAGGAGAGTCTTCTCCTGAACTTACCACCGATATTCACGCTGTAGAGTCATCTACGGCCAAATCTAAAAACGGTGGAAAGAAGAAAGGAAAGAAGAAGGCTAAAGCAGACAAGGCTCCGAAGGAGAAAACGGAAAAGTCGGAAACCAATGACGAAAAGCGCAAACCTCGATATCCTTGTCTTATTTGTGAAGAGGATCATTTTACGAGAGATTGCCCTCATCGGGTCGAGGTTGTGAAAATAGTCAAAGGTTCTCCCACTCCTGCTGTGTTAAAAAATCCATTTCCGGAGCAGGAGAATAAGATGATAGGTTCTTCCTCAAATTCCAGTGAAGAACCCATTTTGATGATGTCTCATGTGAGGATTGCGACTCGATCGCAAGATTATGGTAGTAAAGCTCCTGTTGATGGTAAGGAAGCAGAATCTTCTCATTCTAACCCATCAACCTCAACTCCTGGTTCCGATCCACTACAGATCTAAAAACCTAACCCGGACTTAGTAATTAAACCGCCCGCCAAGGGTGTACTTCGAAGGTCTGCTTTCAATCCACATGCGAGAGCGGCCCAGAATTACAACATTGTTGAGGACTTAGTTGTTTCACCCTCAGCAATGTCGGCGTTAGAAGTGCTGCAATCATGCCCAGCACAATGAAAATTACTTTTGTCGGCTATCGGAGCTATTGATGTTCAGGACCCGAACCTGATAATCTTCGATCTAGAAAATAGTGCACCGCGTCTCCCCCATCAAATGGCTTTCCAAATTCCAGTGATAGTAAAAAATAGGCCTATTCATCGGACTGTGATTGATGAAGGAGCTTCTACGTGTATTATGTCGATTCAATGTTGGAGATCGCTTGGTTCTCCTTCGTTGAACCAATCCCCAGCCATCCTTAAGGCCTTTGATGGCCATGGGTTCCGTCCGTTTGGTATTCTATAGGAATTACCTATAGGGGTAGAAGGAAAAACCGTTAGTCTGGATGTGGAGGTGGTTGATGCCCCTCTAGACTACAACCTTCTTTTGGGACGAAGTTGGTCATATGCTATGACAGTGGTCGTTTCATCGGTCTTCAGAGTAATAAAGTTTCCATATAACGGTAAGATCGTGACCATAGATCAGCTGTCATACTTTTCATCCGACCCAGCCTCTTCAGAGAGTATCCAGCATGTCGGTAAGACGACAATCCCTTATAGGGACGTTGGCATAGGTTTAGTTAAAGATTCTGGTTTACTGGGAACTTTTCCTTTCCCTCCAATCAACGCAGACCCTTCATTTGCATCAATTCATATGATTACATCAGAAAACATTATTTATGATGATCCTTGGATCGTCCCATCTGAATATGAGATAGACTCATTCGGTGATGCTATGCCTTTGAGTCCATATGAAATTGCTTATGAAGCTGTCATGTCTTTTACCGACTCGCGTTCAACCGAGCTCGACCAAATGAATGTGGTCAGTGAAGAATCACTTTTCACCTCAACCTTAGAATGGATAGCGTTTCCCGAGGTCGTGTCATCTGACGAACAACTTCACGAAATCCTCAGTGTAGACGATCTACCATGGGAATATCTCCATCACAGATCTTCGTTTTTACCTAAGGATGATGCTTTTGAAAATGATTTTTCATCTATCTTTACCGCTGAATATGTCAAAGACGCTCAGAATCCAACGAAACATTCTGATTCAGAGTTGAATTTAGGGAATATTTCTCATACTATTCCCATTGATATTTCAGTGAAGCCCGGAATTGAGGAGAACATTCATATAGGTGCCGCATGTACAGAAGATGAAATCCAAACTTACAAGGCCCTATTCCAAGAATTCCGCGATGTGTTTGCCTGGTCTTACGAGGAAATGTCGGGAATCGACCCTGCCATTGTTGTTCATGAAATCAATACCTACCCGGATGCTAAACCCGTCCGGCAACGGTTGCGTCAGATTCACCCTCGGAAAGCGGCTGCGATTAAAGCAGAAGTTGAGAAGCTGTTGAAAGCAGGTTTCATTTATCCGATCCCGTTAACGGATTGGGTATCGAATATTGTTCCGGTCAACAAGAAACAAGGAACAATAAGAATCTGTATCGATTATAGGGATATAAATCGAGCTTGTCCAAAAGACAACTATCCTACGCCTTATATCGATCAAATTATTGATGATTGTGTCGGAAGTGAAATGTTTTCCTTTATGGATGGTTTTTCGGGCTATAATCAAATCAATATTCTACCTGCCGACCAACCAAAAACGGCATTCATTTGTCCATGGGGGACGTTTGCTTATTGTAAATTACCTTTTGGGCTTAAGAATGCCGGGGCCACTTTTCAACGCGCGATGTATTATGCATTTCATGACATCAAGCACATTGTGCAACCGTACCTCGATGATTTGCCTGCTCATTCTTTACATCGAGCTGATCACCTTGTCCACTTACGAGCAATCTTCATGAGGTGTAGGCTTTATCGAATTCGGTTGAATCCCCACAAGTGTGTTTTCTGTATAGAGACGGGTCGATTGCTGGGATTTGTTGTTTCAAAAGCCGGCATTCGCGTCGATCCCTCGAAGGTCGAAGCTATCATCAAATTGCCTCCTCCTTCGAGTTTGCGCCAACTCCAAAGTTTGCATGGGAAAGCGAACTTTTTACGCCGATTCATTCCAAACTACGCCGAGGTCACTAAAGGTTTTACACGGTTGTTGAAACAGAACGCTCAATTCTTTTGGGATGATATTTCCCAACAATCTTTTGATGCACTTAAACACGCGTTGACCCATGCATCGTTGTTGCATCCTCCCAACTACAACCAGGACTACTTCTTATACCTCGTAGCTTCGCATTCCACTATTGGAATGGTGTTAGTTCAAGAAGATGAATTCAGAGTGAAACATGTGATATATTATCTTAGTAGGACCTTAAATCCCATCGAGCTAAAATATTCGCATGTGGAGAAATTGGCCCTAGCAGCCGTTCAAGCTGTCCAGCGTTTTCGTCACTACATTCTTCTCCGTAAAACTACAGTTATTTCGGATTGAAACCCTATGATTTATATTTTGACAAAACAACTGCTAGGGGGAAAGTACTCTAAATGGATCGTTATCTTGCAAGAGTTCGACTTGGAGTTCGAGAAGTTCAAGTCTAAGAAATCCTTAGTTTTTGCGGAATTGATGTGTGATTTCCTGCGTGCTGACACAGAAACTGTGGCAGAGGAGTCCATTGCGGACGAATCTTTGTTTCTTATCAGTACTGTAGATCCGTGGTACGGGGATATAATTATCTATCTCCAAACCCAAACCTTTCGGCCTAAAGCTTCAAAGTCCGAACGTCGAAAAATTCGGTTTCAATCCCCGCAATACAAAATTATTGGAGATACACTTTATCGCCGGGGGGCAGACTTAGTTTTTCGACGTTGTTTAACTCACGACGAGGCTGAGAGGGTTTTGAATGATTGTCACTCTGGAGCATGTGGCGGTCATATGTCTGGGTATGCCACAGCTCAGAAGGTGTTGCGCGCTGGCTACTTCTGGCCCTCTATGTTTAAAGATTGTATCATTGCAGTCCGGAAGTGCCACAACTGTCAAGTGTTTGAACGCAAGATGCGCGCACCACCTGCTCCTCTCCACCCTATAATTGTCGTTGGTCCATTCGCCAAATGGGGTATCGATTTTATTACTTGTAACCCTCACTCGGCCGGGGGGCATGCGTATATCATCCTCGCGGTTGATTATTTTACTAAATGGGCCGAGACGATGCCCACATTCGACGCAAGCGGCAAAACAGCTGCAGTTTTCGTATTCAATCATATTATAACTAGGTTTGGTGTCCCACAAGCAATCATTACTGACCATGGGATCCATTTTCGAAACATCATGATGACTGAGCTTACAAGCCAGCTTGGTTTGCGCCACGATAGCTCTACTCCTTATTATCCGCAAGCCAACGGTTTGGTTGAGTCTATCAACAAAGTTCTGGTTATCATGATCCGACGAACCATTGGTATTCATCGGTCGAATTGGCACAACATGTTATTTTCAGCGCTATGGGCATACCGAACCTCAGTGAAAACTTCAACAGGGTTCACTCCTTTCCAGCTAGTTTATGGCTTGGAAGCTGTGTTACCCATTAAATGCGAAATCCCATCACTTCAAATGGCTGTCGAATTACTTCCAGCTACTTCCGAAGAGGAGAAACATTTATTATACTTAGCTAAATTAGATGAGACTCAACGTGACGCTACATTGGCAATCGAGACTCACGCGAAGCGAATGAAAGCTCAGTATGATAGAAATGTGACCCCTCGAAATTTTTCAGAGGGAGACCTAGTTCTATTATATGATCAAGCTACGATAAGCTAGGTGCTGGAAAATTCGTTCCTATGTGGCATGGACCCTACATTGTAAAGCGAAAGCTAGCAAAAGGGGCTTATGAGCTGGTAGATTTTGATGGGGACTCTTTGGGTAAACCCAGAAATGGACTTTACCTAAAGAGGTATTATGCTTAAATGGTGGGTATGGAGAATTTTTAGTTAGGTTAGGTTTTCTTTCTAGCTAGTGTGTTTGTTAGCTTAGTTAGTGTGCTTAGCTTAGAGAGTGTGTTTTTCGTCGTTATTCTGGCTTATCTTGGTTTTACTCTTGATATTGCAGATGTCGACGCCTCTCCAAACATACATTGGATTTGTTGATGGTGCTTGTCATAGTACACGAAATATCTCTTCCGCAGCTTGGGTTATCTATTCACCCTCTGACGAGTTAGTTTCTATGCATGGGGTAAGCCTCGGTCAAACAACGAACAACATTGCAGAATACAGTGCAGTGGTTGAATTATTATCCGAATCTATTTCATTTGGAATTCGATGTTTGATAGTGAGGTTAGATTCTGAACTTGTTGTATTACAGCTTAATAGAGTATATGCCATTAGAAATCCTGTGTTATTAAGGTTTTTTTTGAGAGTGCGTCTCTTGGAATGTGAATTTGATTACATTGAATATCAGCATATTCCAAGGTCTTTAAATACATTAGCAGATGCAATTGCTTCTCGAATGTTGGACAAACATTTACGATAATCATGCAAGTAAATTTAAAAACATTTCATCACATATGTTAAACAAGATAAGCCGGTAATAGTGATATATATATAGATAGGAGTGTGTCAAAAAATATACATCGTCTTCGATCATAGGTTGAAAAACACCTTATGATCAGCAAAAATGATAAGTACAAAAAGCCAAAAATGTCATATGTGTCTACAAAAGTGACTAGCCAATCACTGGTGGTGCTCCCTATACGACACCACTGCACGGGCTACCTTACACAAAAATCTCCTAAACGGCCCAGGGACTGTGACTACATAGCGCTGAAGTCTGATAGGAATATCATCTATGGTAGTCTCAGGTATATTTACCATCAGACGCTCTAGATCCTGCTCCAACTCAGCTAGTGACTCTACAGCTGTGTCCTATGGAGCCGGTACCGGTGCAACTGGATGTCTCCTCTCAAAAGGCCAGAGGTTGGCTGGGCGCCGTGGACCAACATCTGCATTTTGAAAATTTTTACAGTCAGTTTTGAGACTATATATATAAAAAAAACAAAAAAAATATATATAATTTGAAAACATGTGAAAAATAAAGTACCTCTGTCATCCCATTGTTCTCCCTGTGGAAGAACCGTGTCCGGATCACCTCGAAAATCTACTCCGGCATACGGAAAGTCCTGGATCGAAAAAACCTGGTCCTCTAACTAGTGAAAGTAACTATCAGGGAATCGAACAACCATCGTGCCCTCGTCAGGATGCCAGGCCATCACCGTAACCCATCGTATCAGCTTTGGCTCCCGAGGACCCAAGACTTCAACAGTGAGTTGCTGAGGGATCAGCATCGGAACTCTCTCTAAGGAAAAGCTCACAACCAAAGGCCCATATCCAAAGGTCTTCAGTTGTCCGTTCTTTGCCCTAGTCAGTTGGCCCTTCATATTGGCCGACACAACATCACACCAGTTGAAAATGGTGCCTTGGAAACAGTCAATCGCCATCCGCATTTGGGACCCAATGGCAATATGTAAAGTGGCTGCACCGCAAATTCTGGTAACCGTGAAAGCTATAACCTTTAGTTCACGCAGAGAGATGTGTTTGATTTCTACGCCTTTCGCATGGTGTGCATTGGGTGTGCACCAATCTGCCCGGAGACTAGCAAGGGATTGGCCACCCGGCCTAGTCCCGGCTAGATTGAGTTGCTCGCCCCTATTTGGCAAGCCTGTGAGAAAGTATATGTCAGAGGGCTCTATCTCGAGCTAGTGCCCTCCGATGTAAAAGAATTTCTCATGAATGTTCCATCTCTCAACCAGCCACTCCAAGAATCTCACCTGAGCCCTCATGCTAGGTATGGCCCAGTATTTATATAGTCTGCATGCTTTTAGGGCATCAATGGAAGGTTGATGATTAATTGCGGCTAAATCAACGTCCTCGTGCTCTCTTTCTCTCCAATCCAACATGGTGAGTGCCATACACACCAAGAAACAATGATTAGAATTGATTTGGGAAAATTTAAATGGTTATTGGTGGAGTTTGGGGTTTCAAATTCCGCCTTTCGCGGGGGACGCACCCCGCGTTTAGGACACAGAGCGTCGGGACACAACTGGCCTGAAGGTGGGCTGCATCCCCCGACCTTTTTCCTGTACAGGAAAAAGTCGGGGGACACAGGTCACCCTAAGGGCACCTGCGTACCCCGCAGAGCGAACTTTGAAACCCAAAACCCCCTGAAAATCAAAACTAAAACCTAAAACAAACTTTTAATCGGATGAAATTGAAGAGGAGGATGTTGTGAAATACCTGGAAGAGACGACGTTCGATTCTGACGGTCGGATTCTCCGCAGCGACCACGGGAAGTTTCTTGCCAAAAGCCCTTTTTTCAACCTCAACAGTAAAATGGTAAAAATGACATGGTAAAAAGTCTTTTTATAGGTTTTTTGGATGAATGAATGCTAGGTTTGTTCATTTTTCACCATGGAAGGATATTTTTCAATGTATTTTTTCCTATCTTAAACAGGTATGAGTAATGTGTCGTTTTTGTGCAGGACAAAGGGATTTAGAGGGAAAATTGTCATTTTTCACGAACCAAAATATCATAGTCATCTTTTAAGCCCTTTTCTGACTCCTAAAATATGAAAAGATTGCCGAGCGTTTCTTTTACACTCGTTAAAACAGAATTAAAAGAAGGTCCCCTTATAGCTCTTTTCTGACCGTAAAATCAGGAAAAGATTGCCGGGTTTTTGTCGTTTCAAACTCGATACGGAAATAAAACGACGTGTCTTTGATCGCTTTTTACTTTTCAGGTCAGTGGCACTAATTATGAAAGTACTCCTTGGTCGCAAGATCAAGCGGTTCCCCCAGGTATTATTTTATACTTTTTCGGGCTTGAGGGAAACAAATCTATGAAAAAGTTCAACTTGGAGTCTTCTTAAGTTTTTCAGACTCTCCAAAATTGAAAAACGCCGAGTTTCTCCTATACTGGGCTCGTTAAACATTTCACAGTAAAGGACCTGTTCAATTACAAACAGGAACGAACCACTCCTTCCTAGGGTTCGAATCAAAACTAGGTTGGACTCGTCCGAAGGATGAGCTTATAATCAAGCATATGTTATCCTCCTCAAGCTTATTAAAAATAAAGAGGTACTTGCCATAAATGGTGGGGGAAAAGAGAGAAGAATGAGCCTATTTGTTATCCTTTGTCTCAGAAGAAACTTTATTACCACTCTTGGACACGACACTTTTCATTCACCTGGGTTGGGAAATCCTTTACCTCACAGTTGATCAAACCACTTTGAAAGTCTTCAGCCGGGTTCCGGGGATTAACTTTGAGTTATTCATCACCAAACCATCTGTCGTGTCGTTATGTGTTCAAGAGGTCTGCAAGCAAAACTTTCATCTGTAAAATGCTTGTCATCCATTTGACCATCCCTGAGTCAGTCCTTACAGCAACATTTCTTCAACTTGAACAATGATTTCGTGTTGTGGGCTTGCCTGCAACGGGTCACTTTCTATCGACATCAGCACATTATCTAGAGAGATGACTTAGAAATCGTCAGTACCTTGAAGTCTGCATGCATCAATGGCAGGTTTCTCGCCTTTCACGTCAGTTTACATCATTGACTTTCGATCGAAGGATTCCGTGAAATGTTCGACATCAACTCATTCATTCACATCTCATGGTTTGTACTGGGTACTTTGAGAACCATTGACATTACTGGTGGTCTCTCTCACACTTGTTAACAGTTTACATCATCGACTGGTAATCAAGTGGTTTCTACCATGTTCGACATCAACTCATTTATTCGCATGGCTAGAATCGTACCAATTCGGGAAGCGGAAATGAAGACCCTGGATCTAGTTTCCACCATCCAGGTTGCGAGGAGTTTTGTATTCATTATTTAAGTAGACTAATCATAAACAGATGGCTGCGCCCATACTGTGTCTACAAAAGTCTATGATTATGATGTATTACAAGATCATTCCTGTATCAGAGTAGTTAGTCTGTTAGTTAAAGTTTTGATCTGAGTATGGGAATGCCTACCTCAGTGATGATATAATCTTATACATGTATTTTGTGTTGAAAATTGCAGGTTCTGACCAGGCTCTCCACGAGATAATCCTTGAAATGATAAAGTGCTTCACCCTTCCTAGATAATACAAAACCCTAATCTATTACAGGCTTCGCACTTTAGGGGGCAATCTGTTACACTAAAAAATGTCACCATGGCTATTTATAGTTAGTATGGCTCTATCAACAGTCATGCTATCCTCTTAGGCAAGTCTTATACCTCTGCTCTCCATGTCAAACTCCAAAAAGAGAGAAAGTCTTTATAAATGTATTTATCTCTGGGTACGCAGGTTCTCTCAACCTTACCTGCGGGTACGCACCCAATGTTCACAAAAGCTGCGTCTTTGGACGCTCTATATGTAAAGGGACAGGTGCGTCCCCCTGTAAAGGTCAAAATGCACAAGTTTCATCTTTAAAAAGTTACTTGTGGTCATTTCTAGAGCATTCTAGAAGGTTGTTTGACGTGTATTGAGCGCCTCCAGATGGTTCATGCACCCCTACCAAAGAGGAACTTATCCCATCAATAAGGGAGCTATCCCATCCAAAGAGGGGATTATCCCATTGATGGTGGACCTGATTAACTTCCTCTTGAGCACTATAAATATAGGCATTGGGCCAGAAGGAGAGGAGGTTGGAAGCTATACATTTCTAAGGGTAAATGCTGCACGAATTAGGACTCCCATTTAGAAGCTTGTGAGGAGAGATTGCCATCTTTGCTTGTTCTATTTGGAAGTGGGTGAGCTTTGTCAAAGTAAAGGAGAACTCTTGATGGACCCTGGGAGGGACTTGCACAACACCAAGGCTCAGGTTGTATTTGTTCCTTTTGTTACCTATTAATGCAAATGAGTCCATTCTTCTCAATAACTTGTTATTTATGAGTTGTTTCATGTACTCCTTGGTCTATGTGTTAAATATGTTTTATTCTATGAGATTTTCAAGTGCTATTTAATCGTTTGATTGTTAGTGGATGCAGGTTTCAAAGTGAAGGAGGAGCTCATCCGGATCAGCGAAGCTGGACTACTACAACAGCGCTGGACTACAGGTAGGATCTAAACACTTGATTTCCCATATAGTAAATGCATGTTTAGAGAAGGATTGCTCTTGTTTGTCTTGTTTGTCACTAGAGAGTTTTAGGCTCCTAGGGAGGTTGGTTGTGTCCGCACAATCGACTCTTTCCACCTGACAGGACTACATGCAAAATTTTTATAGGTCATACATGATTTAGGTTGGTTTATGGGCAAGAAGCTCTGATACCCATGGAATACATTGTCCCTAACCTAAGAATTAGATATTTTACAAATATGGCAGACCCCGACATAATGGAATAAAGGATGTCAGAGTTACCTACTTTGGAAGAAGACAGGTTTATAGCATGATTTCATCAACAAGTACAGAAAGTGAGATAAAATTCTTGGCATGACACATACATTAAGAAAAAGAAGTTTTAGGCAGGGGACCTTGTTCTCCTCTATGACAGTAGGTTTGTGAAATTTCCAGGGAAATTCAAAACATACTGGTTAGGCCCATATGTTATTAAGTATATTACTGATGGAGGCGCAGTGGAAATAGTGAAGTTAAATGGATAATTAATTCAGGGAAAAGTAAATGGCAATAGGTTGAAGTTGTATAGGGATAACCCTACCCTTAAAACTTTACCCTAAATAAGAAATAAGGAAATTCTTAGTGTCAAATGTAGTTGAAAGTGGGAACTAGAGTATAAACTATGTTGCAATAAGAGGTTTGATGAAGAAAGTACTTCGCTACAATTGGGAATATGTTGAAGTTCAAAGGAAGCTGCAACGTAAGAAAGAGGTGTGCTACAATAGGGAACCTCTCAAAGTTAATTGGGAAAGTAGAAATATGATTGTTAAAAGGGAAAAGACACACATAAAGTTGCATTTAAGATGACATATTGGCAAAATTTAATAATAGATATGCATTTAATGATGAAATATGAACAAAATTAGGATAAAATCAAATCTAATGATGAGGTTTGAAGGCCAAAATTGTTATAAATAGTCACCTCCTTCTCATATTAATAAATTTTCTGAATCAAGAACTCGAATGATTAATAGTGAAAAGAATTTGTAGGAGGCTTCCCTATGTATGTCATCTAAGTGATCTTGGGAGTAGATTGTGAATAATTTTAGTGAGAAGGGATTGTCTGGAGTCATGGAAGCCACTGATATGTCCATGCCAGCATTTGAAACACCCACAATAGCATCAACCACAGTAAAAGCACCATTGCAGTGGACATCACCAAGGAACAAGCAAAATAAGGAAGAAAGAACCAAGAAAAAGCAAGGCAAGAAGCCTGCCAAACTCGTGAAACCTCAAAAGAAACTTGAGAAGGTTAATATTAGTGAAGAAGAAGTGGAGGAAATACAGGCGAAGGAAGGTGGTGTAGTGTTCATCTCACCTCTTCCCTCATACATCCCACCGAGGAAGCCAAGTGCCAAACCAGTAAAGGATTCCAAAGATGCAAAGTATGGGACATTTACACCACTATTGCCGAAAGATGTGCCTTTTTTTAGGAGATATTTTAGGGAAAATCCGGTAGCTCACTTTCACATATTATGATTTTAATGACCGAAAAAGTACCATTAGTTCACACTAGACCATTACCTGAAGCAGTTTCACTACCCAGAGAGTGGAGTGATCCACAAAAGTGGGCGAATGGGTTGGTGCAGTCAGGACTACTCAATATGTTGAATGTGTCACACTTCAACAGAAGTTCAACAAACACAGTGTGCGTGTGATAATTATTATTATTAATACATGATGGACACCTATAGATGTGAAATAAGATCCTCATAGACCAAATCTTGATCTGGAGGATCACAAGATTACCATACCAAGGGTAGAATCCTGCAGAGGGGTCCATGAGAAAGGATCAAGACCACACTTTGGCAGACAATATAAAGAAGAAGTATAGGCTAATCAAAGGAAAAAGGGGCTTTGACGTAAACTCAATCGGTGACCAATAATTCTGCTTCGCCACACATATTTGGCTAGAAATATTATGAGGAAGTGTTGTGCAAATGAAGTTCCTATGTCAGTGTTGTCTTTAGTTGTGCAGTGCACAAATGGATTCCAATATAACTGGGTTGGATACTTATGTAAGGAATTCCTGAAAGACTATCGTGACGTCCAAGAGAAAGGTACATCTTTCCCTTATGCCTGGTTAATCTTGATCATTGCTATGTTAGCATGGAAAGAGCTAGAGGACACACAGTTCCCTTCATTTCCTTCAGATGTATGTGAGGTCACGAGGTATGCTTCGCTATGGAATACCACTCAAAAATTGTGAGTGTAGGATAATAGGATAATTTTTATATTATATCAAATGGATCTAAACATGTTAGTAAACAAGAATCTACACCTTTCACTGAGTTTGCACATATAGTACAGCCCTGTGGCAAGATTCAAGTCAAATTTTCATAAATTATACATACAGGTGCGAAGAGACATGAATAAGAAATGGCATGCATTGCCATATATGGTAAAAGAGGATGATCTGGTAGAATTAGTAGAGACATGGCCCGCATAATGGATACACCATTGGAGGAAGCAGGAGTCAGCGTGACAGAGAAGAAGAGTTGGACACTTCATAGCATGCCGAAGCCAGTGGAAAAGATAAGGAGAAGGAATTAGAGGAAGAGGAAGAGGAAGAATACCACCACAAAGAGGAACATCATGAAGAAGAACACCATGACAAAGAAATCCCTGAGGAGTACCCTCAAGGAGGTGAGGATATGACTAATGAGACAAAAAAGTTAAAAACAAAGAAAATTTTCACAGAGGAAAGAAAGATCCAAGGTGAAGCTACCATTAAGAGTAGAAAGAAGCATAAGGAAGATAAACAAAAAAAAAAAAAAAAATCACACCAATGGTTCTCACTGAATCCTAGAATAGGTTGGAAGGTTGCCATGGTAATTTTATTGCAGGTGTCTAGGAGAGTATTACAGAGCTAAATATTTTGGCACAAACATCTATACCACCAACGCAGATAGGCCACATACTCCAACCAGAAAGATTGATAGAAACAAATTTTGAGATGAGGATAATGCTGATACTTACCAGAGCTCTACAGTTCAACTCTACCAAAGTCAAGTAGCAGGAAAAAGGTTGGGACCATGTAAATTTGAACATGGTAGCACTTCCCTCTATGATCCTACATTACTTGAACCAAGGTATCACAAATGAGCTCAAGGAGCATGAACATTCACCTCAGATTTAAAGATTCACATAGAACAAGACGACATTGTGCTAAAGAAATAGTTTGACCAGGCCATCAAGGACAAGGAACAGACATAGCTACAACAAAAAAGACTGAAAGAGGTGATTGAAGCCACTTTCATGGAAGTTCTGGACATGGATGTCCACGAGGAGGAATATATAGAACATAAGGTCTCCAAGCTCAACCTTGCAATCAAGGAATCCAAGAAGAAAATTACAGATGTATAGTTCAAATATGAGGTAAAGATTAGTGAGCTGCAATTAAATCTACAACAAGTCATGCCACCAGAAGTACGTGAACAGAGGGATATTGACTTAAAAACTAGGATGGATAGCATGTGCACAACATTGGGAGACTGTGAAAAATTGTTGGATGAAAGCATGCAAATTTGGGCTTCACTGAAGGAAGATCCAAATGTTCAGAAACTGCAGGAGGAAATGAAGCAAAAGCAACATCAATTGGAGGAGAGTTACGAAGCTGAGAAGACCTTGCCAATCTTGCAGAGGTTTGCAAAAATTAATGATTCAAAGGAGCTACAAAAGAAAATCGAAGAGTTGAATAAGGAGGAGAAATGTTTGATAGAAAGGACTCAGCCTTGTCAGGATGAGGCCTCCACCTATCATAGGCAGTGGATGAGAAGCTTTAGTAGCTTCGACAAAGCAAGATAGAATTGGCAAAGAATGATGCAAAACATGTCAAAGAAGCATTATTAGAAGAAGTGCATAGCAAGGAAAGCAGCTAGCAGATATTATGTATCAATTCAACAAGACATACAACAAAATTGCAGATAAGATCAAAGACAAAGCAGCTAAGGGACTCGGGACGAGTCACATGTGAGTGTTGAGGGCTTGTTAGGCGTAGCCCAACTTGGTCATATTTTGGGAAAGGAATCCAAATTTTGTGGGTAGAGTGAATAGTAGAAAGGATGTCATGGAGTGAGAAGTGGACCACGTAGCAGAGCAAAATGAGGATTTCACAACAAACTCACCATGAAATATAGAGTTTTCACGTCAAATCACTTACCTTTTTGTAAAATCATATAATATTTTAAAATTTGAATGGTTTTGGACCATATTCCCTTTAATTTTGGAAACCATGGTATTGGGTCCATGGTAATGTAGTGATGTAATCCCTCAAATTAATAGTATATATAGGGGTGAATAATAAAGAAGGGAAGAAGGAATTAATTGATCCAGATCTATGTTTATGGTTGTATTTTTTTTATCTGTACTTTAGAGAAAGGGGTAGTCTCTGTAGCTGAGTGCGTAAAGACCTGGGTCTGCAACTTAGTGCGTAGACCATCTATAGCTTAGTTCACAAACAACTTGTAGTTGTGTGCATAGGTGAAGAACTATTTGTTGTAACAAATTACGTATGATAAGCAACAATACTTTGAGATGTAGTCCCACATTGGGATGAACCATGGTAAAATCTGTATCGTCATATGTTGATTTGCCTATTATCTGCACTTTATTTTAGTATTGTGAAGTTTATGGATCCTTATGATATGTTTAGGTGATGAATGTAATTATTTGGAATAACATATAAGTGCAAAGTAGTTTGTGAATGTGAAGTAGTGTTAAAGCATAAGGAAATACAAAATTTACACATCCTAGTATCCCTCAAGGCTACATAAACCTAGTTCTCCAACCTCCCATAGTCACTTGGGGTGAGACTGTGACTTGCTTGCAGGTCATTGTCGGAAGAGCCATTGACTGAGGGTTTTGTTGGTGTGCAGTAAATAATCAAACCTGGGTCAGCCCAACCTAAGTTAACAATGTCGTCTTCTACAATGCGTACCTTATGATATCCATGTCTGAGATCAATCTTTGAGAACATTGTTGCTCCCTTCAACTGAATGAACAAGTCAACAATCCTTGACAACGAATACCTGTTCTCAATGGTCACTTTGTTCAACTACTTGTAATCAATGCACAACCTAAGAGGACCATCCTTCTTCCTCACAAAAAATTACAGTGCACCCCATGGTGATACACTTGGCCTAATGTATCCATTTTCAAGCATTTCCTTCAACTGTAGCTTACACTCTACCAACTCTGATGTGCTCATCCTGTAAGGTGCCTTAGATGTTGGTGCTGCCCCTGGTACCAACTCAATGGAAACGTCTACTTCCCTATGAGGTGGAAAATTTGAAATATATGCGGGACATATATCTTGAAACTGTTGTAGAACTGGGTACCTGCTCAAAACATCTTCATCCTCAACTTCTTTACTTTTTTCACTAGAAATATGCACTACAAATAACACACACCATTTCCTGTGACTACACTTGGCTTGCATAGCTGTCACCATTCTCCTTGATGTTTCTTTCCTTTTACACTACAATACTCTTTCTTCCCCATTGTCATATAGGCACTCAATAGCCTTGTCATAAGAATCCACCTTGGTCCTATGAAGATACAACCAGTGCATACCCAACAACATATTGTATGATCGCAACAGTAATACATTAAAATTTATTCAGGTAGGCATACCATTCAAATCAAATGCACGAGCTCTTACCCAATGATGAACTCACTTCTTTGTACCTATATCCAACTACATTAACCAGGTCTCTACATGGACTTCTTTATTCAAACCACACTTATCCACCAGGTCAGGATTAACATAATTATAATTAGATCCAAGGTCAGCCAAAATAGAAACAACTTGATCACAAAGCTTACCATCCATCTCAATAATAGACCCTTAGTGATCTACTTGCCTGTTATCTAGTATTGCATATATCCTAGGAATACTTTGTCCAACTTCTCCCACTATTTTTCCATCTTGAGCAATGTAGATCTTCAGTCTACCACCCTGATGTTGTGGAAAATCTCTCCTACAGTGCTCTCCTCCATAAGTCGAACACCACATGGGATCCCTATTTTCACTCTTATTTTGCTCCTTAGACTAAAGTCCCTATCCTCTATTAGATGTATTAAAATTCTTAGGTAGTGTGACATTCTCTTTGTTACATATATCCTAAGTTATTTCTCACTTCTTATCCCATTTTCCTTTATTATTATTATTACCCTCCCAATCTTTCTTAGTCTCATATTTGCATTTCGATTTCTCATAACAATGCTTTATCTTTCTGATGGCTTACTCCAATGATTTATGCTCATCGAACTCAATCCTATCTTTGAATGCTATCGAAAACACACTAATGAATCTATGAATCTTGGCCTTCTCCTCCTTGATGTAAGCCACATACCTTAGTAGCTCCAAGAATCTACTAGTGTACTCCTCATTAGTCATGGATCCCATATTCAGCTCATAGAATTGTTTTCCTTGTCATCATAATATCTCTTTGATAGATACTTCTTCCAGAATTTCTTGTTGAACTCACTCCAAGTCAACTCCTCCTCATAAATATCTATGGCGTATTTTACATCTTCCCACCATACATCTTATTTACCTTTAACATTGAATGTAGCTATTATAGCCTTCATGTTCTCTAATTAATAGTGCAATATGAAGAAATTATTCATTCAAAGTAACCATGCTTCTGTATCTTGTGACTTATTCATATCTCCATCAAATTTAGGTGGCTTTAGTTTCTTAAACGCATCCATAAAATATCCCTTGTCACTCTTCTTGTAAGGATGATAACGATGATGATCATAGTGCCTATTAGAAACAAAACTAGAATATTGATCCAAAATTGAATAGAAATGCAACAAATTAGATATATATATATATATATATATATATATATATATATATATCTATCTATCTATATATATATATATATATATATATATATATATATATAATCATAAATATAGAGATGCAGTAGAAAAAACACTTCATTTCATTAATAAAAAAATATTGAACTATGCTTACAAATAGAATGGAAATAAGATAGCTCGGGTGATGGTAGCTTATCTCTAAGAAGATATGTGGTGGATACATGCCAGCTGAACTGTGTTACAATGAGGCTGAAGGGGCTATTTATTATTAAAAAACATGATAAAAACTTTCACAACAAAAAAACTAACCCTAGGAGATGTAATGCCAAGATTTTGTGGGCCCCATTGAGGTTAGTTGGGTAGCCAACTTCCTGGGGTTGTAACTTGGTAATATTATCTTTGTTTGGTGCGCATGATACCTTGCTAGAAATATATCTCTTAGTACTATAGGTTTTACTACAAACCTCAAAAAATGTTGTTTAGGCGGTAAAAAATGCTTCTAAAGTTCACGACCTGAAAAATGCTAAAAATAGTAAATGTTGAAATAAACAAGGAAATAGATGAAACTGACTGGAGGGTCTATGTGGAATAGGTGGGTGACCACCAATATCCACCTAGATCAAATAGTACATGTTCCTATCACCTCTCCTATCCGAATTATCCAAGAACCTGCCATATGTAATAGTGTCATCTCTATCTGACCTGTACCCACCAAGCGACCTACTGCCATATGCCCCATCAATTTTGTCCTCCCATCCATGACTGAACCGAAGTGGTCCCTGTTGTTGCAATTCTGACAAACTTTGAAGCATTGTTGCATTAACATTTTCTTGCTTCTCCTTTGACTTTATGATTCTATTATTATCTTCTTTGCAACTCCTTATTTCTGCCTTCAAGCTTCTCAATGTGTATGCTAAGTCAAAATAATTCCCAACACCATGTGATCATCTAATCCATAAGGAGAATCTCATGAATTGTAGTCTACCATTCTACTAGTCATCTTGATATATTTCCTACGAGGCATCTTATGTCAGCTAAACCAAATCACAAACAAACCAACATACCTTAGCATAATTTAGGGAGGATATATCATATTCAATATCAACCAACCAGCACAATACATGAATAAACGTAATCATGACAACATGTAAATATGTAACATATAGATAAAACAACATATAAACATCATTCCAACCATAGTCTAGTAATCAATGCATGACCACATCAATCACATACCATGACCTCATGCATGAGAACAACAACCATACCAATGTAAATCTGACAACACTTAAGCACTTGACATGCAAAAAAAATGCATAAGAAATCATACACTCATGATGACACGTCCCACAACAACACTATAAACCTTCACATGGTGACATCACTATAACAATGACCAACACCATACATATGCAATGAGCACATAGATGACAAGCATAAGGAACACATATGAAACTAGGACCAAAACACTGCCCATCCCATCAAAGGGGTGAACCATGTCCTAATACCAATCTATAATAACCGCTTCCCACATCTACCCATGTAACTAGCCAACTAGGGTAAACATGTGACAAATATTTACTATGATATGATTCAACTCCTTATGTGTTAGTTCAAGAAGTCGAACTGATGGAACACAAGAAAAAAGACCTTCCAGGCCTACTACAGAACCCCCAGGAGCCATCCAAACCTTCTAGGTCACTAGCCCCTAAGACAAAGTAACTTTTCACTGCATTAATCCCCCAATTACTCCCACAACATGGGTATGAGTGCAACTGGTGCCCTTGTTGGATGAAGGGGGCCTGACCCAGGGTTGGATTTATTTAGCCAAACAAATCCCTACACTACTAGCCCTTTCGACATCAGCCCACGGAGCACAGATTGAAGTCTCACCCGAAGAAGTATGGGGGGATGCTGGAACCACGTTTCCACACCCTTGAGATGTCTATGGTGTCAATTTAGTCCAAATATGGCTACCTTCATGTAGGTTACTTCACTTACTGTTCTAACCTTCAATACCTTCACGATTTGTTATAATCACCTTTCACGCAACCCTAACCAGGGGCTGAGATGCTTTCGCGCTTCTATGGTAGCGAACTGCACTATTTCCCCAAACTACACTGCAAATATTACTTATCTTCTTACAGATGTTAGTCAACTTCACGTAAATAGATATTATATATTGTATTCACTTAATCAACACAATCATATATATTTGCACATCATATAAACAATAGAAGTGCAATTTATACCCAATATATTCAATGCATAAAACAGGAAATAAATACACAATTGATATGTAACTTCTCTTTATTAATGCTTTCAACTGTTATAGACTCGACTCGCCCTGCGCACTCAGTTGTGGGGGTTTGTGCACTCATCTATATACTACTAGGCCTCTTTGCACTCAACTGTAGAGCCTTCTCCTACTCTACGACCCAAACTAGACTTTACACTTTAATTCTTCCAATATAATCCTTTTATTCCATGTTTAGATTAGATTATTCTTCAATGTCTTATCTACTTAGAGCCTCGCTCTATTTATACAATCCCATGGTCCGCGGACCATGGGTAGGTCTCTACAACTAACATTACATTACAAAATTGAGGGCAGATAACCCTATGAATTTTTTACAAGCTACGTGCTCTGCGCCCACAAAATGCAGAGTCTTTACATCGGAGTTACAATTTTTGACCAAAATCTGGGCTCTAAGCCCAAAAAATTCCCTTGGGGGATCCCGCGCTCAATAGACCCCCAACAAAAACATCGTGACTCACCCTTGAGTCACTTTTTCAGTGTGGAGTTCTTTGCATGAAGACCTCCCAATTCTGCCTGAATCACTGCAAGATCGGCATCGCACTGAGCGGCTACCTATTGTACTTCCTCGATTTGTTGTGCAAAGACCAATGTATCTGAACTGCTACCTTGAACCTTTTCCTATGTTTCCTGCAGCTGCACGAGCTTTGATTCAATGGAGGCAATAATGATGTATGCCTCATCAATCCATGATTGTAGGCTCGCCTTCAAAATGGCTTCCTTATGTTGAGAAGCATCTACCTATTCCTTGAGTGTTTTCACCTACTGCATCCTTGCGAGCCTCTGTGTAAGGGCAACCATCTGTGCAGTGCCTTTAACTTCATTGTAGGTTCTCTGTGGTGACTATTATCACTTATATTTTCCTTGAATTTTTTGGAAGAGGAAAGGGGTCCGAGGTAACCACAAACCAACTTTTAGGTATAGAATCTAGTCAATTTGTACCCAGAGAGGGCTCTCTCTTTATGATTTAGCTTGGTTTTGAAAGATTTTAGGCTAGCTGAGAAGTTTAGGAGTTCTGTGTGAGTTTCGTTGGTGAGATTCAATAGAAAAGGGGTAAACTGAGTATCTTGGTCCATTGGGCTAATGGAGTCAAAGAAGATGGCTTAACTGGACTTGGTTTCTTAACAAAAGATGGTTTCACAGGGCAATATGGTCAAACAGGGAACACATAACAACTTGGAATAGATGGAATGGGCTTAAAATGGGTGAAGGGAAATTAATAATCCTTCATCATATTTAAAGAGGGAACTTGAATGATTACTACTAAAGAGCAGTTAAGTATTCTTTAATAAATAATCAAAATGAACGAATTAGAAAACAAGAGCAATTAAGATTTCACTGTTTATCCTAATTCAGAAGAAAACATGGAGAATAATAACGATTGAAAACAGAGTGCAATCAAGCATATTCTAAATTACTCTTTTTCATTTATCATTCAGATGTGAAACATAGATGATATAATAAACAAGGAAAACTTTAAAACATAAGGTATAGAGGACTTATTGATCCGGTGTTTGATTCAAGAAATCTGTGAAAAGTCCTTTGCTTCAATTCTTTATCCAGCAAGCCATACAAAAGTTGGTCCAATCAGCACTTTATTCCAAAATAATCAATATTACATAAATTTATAAGAATCCACATCAAAATACTTCAAATGAAGAAGTATTTATACTAATTGTAAAATGAAATATCTTGAAAAAATATCAAGATTAGTTTCACAAATATCTCCAACTGTTTACATTAATAGAACTTAAATAAAGGACATTCAAAACTAATGAATCTGTTTGGCACTATCTCTATGGATTAACGGTGACAAAGAAGAGAAAATGTAATTTGATAGCAACTCTTAGTTGATGATGAGGCATCCTAGTCACTAACTGCATCCTTCCTTTGTGCATTCTGCCCCAAAAATTCTGCAAACTTAGGGTCCAATGATATGCTTGTATATCTCAATCTATGATAGATATGTAAAAAGTGAAATAATTTTTTGTATATAGGAATGTTTTTGAGATAAACCTCTCTCAGTTTCCCAAAATTCATCTCCAGCTGTTCACAATATTCTCTGTAAAAAGATGTCAAAAATAGGACTTTGCACAAACTAAAAAATAGGCTGTGAAGACATGCACTTATCTCCCTCTTGGTAATACCTATGTAAAACGTGAGATAGGTTTTTGTATATTGGCTTGTGAGGAACAAAAATGTCCTCTATTTTCTTGAAATAATTCTTGGACTGGCCACAATAGTTTCTGCAAAACTATGACTTAAACAGGAAATTTCTAAAGAATGTACCATTTTTGCTCTAATTTCATCTTTTAACCTTAAACTTCTTTTGACTATTTTTCACTTTTACTTTGGATAAACTTCATTGTAGCTGGTGAAAGTGTTTTCATATTTGTTTAACCCTCAATGTCTTCATTTATAATTTTACTATTTACTATTTACTATTTACTTTTTACTTTTACTGCTTTGTTTTTTCATTTGTCTTCACTTTGACATGAATTTGTATGCTATGCTTTGTAACTGTCTTCCTTGCTGTTTATCTTCATGCTAGCTGATTTACTTGACTTGGTCTTCAATCTGATACTCTTTAATCCTAATACACTTTGACTGTTCTTTATTGTGTCCTTTTACCTTCAATGTGTAGTTTAGGTTTTTACTGTCTGTTTCAACAGTAAATTGTTTAATTTCCTATTTCCTTTGCTTGTCTTTCAACTGTATGTTTTATCTTCCATCTCTGTTTGAATAGATTTGATAACACTCTTGGAGTAAACAGGTCTTATGACTAGTATTAAGACTGTTTATCCAAGGATGTGGTCTTCTGATCACCTATAAAACAAAACAAATTGTTAAGAAAGCATTGGTTTGCAGGGGAGGTTGAAAAGGTTTCATTTGAGCTTGAGAGGTCTGTGGAGTGAGTCCAGAATGATTTTTGGGAGGTAAACCATGCTCAAATCAGTTAATAGAGGCTTTAGGTGGCACTGCTGGGTTACATAGGGTTTTACTACACAATCAGGTGAAAACTAGCAAAACTAGGGGTTTTGTTTTAAACGGGTAAATGGTTGGTATTGGCGGGTGAATGAAAATGAAAATTGGTGACCACTGAATGACAGGAAATTTTATCGTTTATGGGAGGTGGTAAGTAGTTTATGTCATACCGCTTATGGGGAAGGGTGGTATTTGACCTCGAGCCAGTGATTCCATATGATGAGCTACGCGTGGCGAGGGTACTATTTGCAAAATCACTCCACGATCGCACGCTAACATTCGGTCGCAAAGGGTCGTGTGATATGCACGAAAGTCATCAGATTTGGGGGGCTTGATCGAATGACTATCGCGGACGCGAAGTGATGGGAATTTAATGAGAGTGGGCCCGATGTAATTAAAGATTTTTTAATCATATCGGGAGCGACGGGATTGGTCAGGAAAGCTATTAATTAACCGTGGGGGTTAATTAATCCTTTGTTAATATGGTGGGGGGTGGGGTTCTTAATTAGTTACAGATTAACTAATTAATCCCAATTAATGGTGTATTATGGTTATATTTTAACCAAAGGGGCAGGATATGTAAAAATTTGGGGTTTTGTATAATATCATAATATGGGCGTGGGTAATTTTGTTTTATTCGGGAATTACATAATAATAACATTAGTGGTTAATATGAACAAATCAATGGGAAAGCACTAAGTTAAATGTTTTCTGAAAATGTATTTCATCATACAACACTTATACCTTAGGCTAATGATATATGAGGGTTTCATGTAGATAGAATGTTTTTAGTTTTCCTAAGTAAAATAGGATTTTACTTAGGAAAAGCCTTATAAAGGGAATGAGTGACTTTATGAAGGGGTGAATATTGATGAAGGGGATTTAAGTGCTTTAGGTATTTCAAATTATAGGGCCGAGGGTCCGGTCCCTCCAAAAGTCAGAGAAATGCTCTGAGCCCCCTAACTTATTTATAGGTACCTTTAGCAATTAGGGGAAATTAGTGAATTTTTTGGGAAAAATGTAGTAAAGAAGTTAATTAATTTGACTTTGGTTCCTTGATGTGCTATCTTCCATGTAATACATGCCCTTTCTTTGTGATGAAAGTAAAATATTGATACATTAAACTTAACCATTCACCACACCTTTACTCTGCAACCATCATCTACTTACCCTACCTACTTTATCCTAGCATTTTTACTTCTTTATTAGGGTGCACTTAAACTGGCAAACCCTTATCACACTTTCTTTTCTTTTACATATAGATATCTATCTAAGTCTAGCCTTATTACATCCAAGGGCTCAGATTAAACTATTGAGCTCCTTTTATTCACTCTACCTATCTACTCATCTGCCAAGATTAAACAGTTTGGTCAGATTTTTATTTTCTATCTCTAGAACATAAAATTGAAAAAATGGAAGAACCAAGTTTAAACTATTTGGTTACCATGGATTGTGGCATAAGTTTAATATGCACAAAATCTTTATTGTACATAAGTAAAAGTAGTGGCATTTAGACTTGCACACTTTCATGGTCTTTTTGTTTTTCTTTGGGGTTCATTGTCTGATTTTTTGACCTTTTCTTTATTCTTTTTACCCTTTTATTCTTTTTCTAGGGCATACCCTCTTTACATTTTTTAATTTTTGATTTTTTACAAATATGGAAAACCTTTGCAACAAGTAAAGGTATGAACATATTACATAGCTCATCAAGTCAATCATGATATATGACACCTATTGGTATAAGAGCATAACAGTGACGTCCCTCACCGTCTCCCCAATCTTGTGGAGATGATAATGGTGTAAAGCTTGTTAAACTTTTGTGAAGAGGAACACCCCTTTGATGCTTATGAATTGTGGTGCAATGTGTTGGGTCGAAAGGGGTTCAAACGTCACTACCATTTTAAATAATTTGAATCTTTTGAATTATTTCTTCCAAATTTTGTTTTGAAATTAAACAACATGCACCTCTAGATCATGTCTCCTTCCATCTAGACTTCCTTGCTCGCTCACATCATCTCCGGTGGGATACACGAATGAAATTTAATAGTACATGTGACCCCCAGTGTTGAAATGGTAAGCTTAGAGTTGACGGATGTGATCCATTCCAACCCCTGATGTCAAGCACATATCAACCACAGTATCACCTACTGTAACATGGTGGGAACCATCTACTAAGTGGGCCCCTCCCACTGGCTCATCGAAATCAAAGGTAAATGGTAATAGGTAAGGGCAAAGGCTAAGGCCTATTTGCACCTAGGGTCTTTGGGGTGATGTCCCTCACTGTCTCCCTAATGTCATGCAGATCCCCCTAAGTGAGGGTGATCAGGTTGAAAGAAGTCTTTAAAGCCTTCGACTTCTTCCGTAGCCCTACCTACTCTCTTGGGCATGGTCATTTTAGCTGGGTGGACACTGTCTGTAGGTCCACGCCACCTTACTCTGTATCTGTCTCTTGTTCAAGCGAAGGTGAATTTTCTCCGTCATGCTCTTCCTCAGCTACCTTTTGTTATTCTTCCACCTGGTCCTTAGCTATTACTGCTTCGTTCCTACATTTTTCTGCCAACTGCGCCATACGCAGTTTCACCTCGTCCTTTTTCCGTTGTGCAGTAGACTTTTCTGCTTGCACTGTGGATTTGGCTGGAGTGCGCCACTCCAGAAGCCATGACTCAAGGATTGCGAAGATGATGTTGTATGTCGCCAAGTAAGGTAGCTTGCACGATGTCTTTGTGGAGTCGTTCTGCACCTTGATGTAAACGTGATGGAAACCTGCCTTAAACTCCGTGAACCTTTACAGACTATTGTAGACCATAGGTGATAACTGTGGCTTGTGATTAATCCCCATTCGGATGTTAATCTCCATGAACACCTAGAAGATTTTACTATCCCTTATCCTCTGTGCATCTTGGGTTGCCCACAGCAAAGCATACTTTGCTGCCTCCAAAAGGTCCTACACGATTGTCGGGAACTGGCTGTCTTCAAGCAATTCCCATGCCACCAGTACTATGGACAACAGAAGCCAGGCATAGTGAAAAGTCTTCCCCTGCTCCTGTGCCTCGTGACAGTTCTCAAGGAACTCTTCACATAAGTAGTTTTCCTAGTTGAACTGGACCCCTTCTGTGCATTGCGCTGCAAGTGCAACCACTGGCATGGGCACCTCATCTACATGGCACTTCCGCATAACCTTCCCTACCAATATCTGCATCGCAACTTTGACCACAGGGTTATTGATGCTGGAAATCGTATACCCTCTCTTCTTCTTCTCTAGCTTAAACTTCTTCTTCATGGCCTCCACAATGGCCAAATCATCACTCTTACCCTCTGAGATGTTCGTTGGATCCTCCCCTTTGCAAGGGAGTTAGGTAATTCTATGAATCAAGTGGTTTGTGATGGGGATGGGCTCCTCCAGCCACAAGCACCCATCATGCACCAAGCAGAGCAACTTCCTGATGACAAAAATGGTCACTGGGGCGCGATGGTAATGCGGCACCCAGAGTAGGTTTAACAATCCTGCCTTTTCTACACCTCTCAGCCACTTACGTGGCTCCAACTCTATGATTCCAGTCGACACATCTTTCTTTTGGCGCATTAGCTGCGTGGTTGCCAAATGTGGGAACTTCTCGTGGTCTACGAGATCCCAGTCTTCAAATTTTAGTAGAAGCACTCGCCCTAAGTGCGTTACTTCAAAATAATGTTGTTGGGGAGTAGCGGAGTCTGCAAAGAGCTCTTTCTCTTATCTATATCTTTAGGCACCTTAGATTTATCCTTCCGTGGAGGAACATATGTGGGCAACTTGGTAAGAGGGTCCACTCCCTGGGTGTCAACCTCCATTTCTACATCCTCCTCCTCCTCTACCAATATTTCTTCAAGTTATTCCTCCTCATCGGCCTCCAAATTAATAGCTTTCCCCTTTTCTTCCATGGTAACCTTAGTCCTTAATGGGTTCCCAGGGGATACGCACATTGGTACCATAACCTTCTTGTCTTTCTTGGGTCTCAGCGTGCACAACGATTTAGGGATTTCTGTGACTATCCCGATACTTTGTGGGACTTCTACTTCCATAATGGCCTTTGTGGCTTCCTCAGCGGTCATTACTCCAGTATACATGGCTTCCTTAGGTGTTTTCATAGTGTTATTCAACAATTCTCTTAACAACTCACGTAATTGCTTAAATAACGAATTTGCCTTCAGAAGATCGAACAAATCTGAGTTCATGACTGTTTGTGCGTGCAACAACTCTGTCCTCAAATTGCCAAGTGTTGAATGTTGGATAGCCCTTTGTAATTTATAGTGCCTTTTGAATTTTACTTTGACCGTTCCCCCCACATTCGGTCCATTAATGCTCGATTGGCAGCAGATTTTCAAGAATCTAGCCCGTAAAGTTTGCCTTAAATGCCTATCGCTGGCTGCATTTGGTCTCAAACCAAGCATCACATCATGAATAGTAACTGTAATGGTCACTTTCCAGCTGACCTGTGTGGCAACGCAGCTACCCTCACATTGTCGTGGACCCTGTGACACTTCGCTACTGTGCGCAATCCTGACATCACGCAGCTCTTGGGCAGAGTCCTTTATAGTCCTAGGGCTCCATTCAGCTACCTATAGCACTAAGAATATGCCTCTATCAGCTAGTCAGATGGTCAAGCCCCTTGTGTACACCTTCAAATGACTGCCATTGAGTTTTCCTAGGAAGAGTTCTCCGTTTAACTTTACCAAGTGCACCGCGCCACCATCTGTGATCTCCTTAATAACATACGGTCCCAACCAATGCATTCTAAGCTTCCATAGGAATTTATCAAACTTACTATGATACAAAAACACCAAATCATTCACCTAAAGGTGCACAACTTAATATGTGGATCATGCCAAGCCTTTTCGCACTGCTTTTGGACCTGCTGATGAAATCCAGCCAAAAATCATTCTTCCTCAAGCTCCTCCAACTGCGTGAGCCTCTCCTCAAGGGCTCCGTGATCCGTCATACTGTAAGCGCTGCTATGCGCAGACTAGGCACGATGTATTCCGTACACATTACAACTTCCACTGCATAGACAAGCCTAAAAGGTATCTGTCCCATCAATTTCTTGCATGTCATCCTATAAGCCCATAATACTATGGGTACGCGCAAGTCCCAATCATTTTGCTGTGCATTGCATACTTTGTTCAGTGTGTGGCATACCTTGTTGAATGCTTCTGCACAGAGAACCATCTGTGCGATTTTTATTTCTACATAATGTATTTCCAATATTAAGAGCCATTTTCACATCGGTCCCCCCAAAACATGCTTATTTATCATACATTTTAGCACGGAGTTCATGTGCATCTGCGTAGGTGGTTTTCCACATGTCTGTGCCCACCTGGCCGGATGCATCCGTAGAACATCTCGTCCATTGTATTTTTTTGTCAATTGTGCCCTAGGCTTTCCAAATTGCAAGCACATCATTCTCCTAAATTCACGCTAGTCGTCAAAGCTTCCTTTGTGTGTACCCCACCACCTCGCGGGCGTAGTGTGCAGTACCTAGTCCAAGGCCTGTAAATATTGCTTTTCTAGCACCTCCCTTTCAAATTTATTCAAGAAGGTATCTACCTCACTTAAACCATCATAAGTAGGTAGGTCTCTTACTTCTATCGATACACAATGCAGTGACCTTGTCATCATATTACAACTTGGTGTAGTTACCTCATGTAAGCGATTCTGTCATCGCTTTGTCTCCTCATCTGAATCTGAAGTATAGGAGCTTTTGCACTCCCATGCAATCCACCCATCCACAGTGGGATTCACCTAGTCCTGGTTTCATGTTGTTATATTGTAGATTCATTCCAAATCATCATCACTTTCATAGTCGTGCACTGGCTCTGTATAGCGCAATCCTTCAGTAGGGTCCAGGGGTATAATTACGCGTAGTGACTTCCTTTCAAAAATCATTTTTCGCTTTTTTAGATTAATCACCCCGCTCATGTTAGTTGTCCAATCAATTCCTAAGAGCACGGGGTAGGGATTGTTGTCATCAACAATCTATATCACTTCAAAGTTTTCCAGTGCACTCACTCCCTCAATATCCACGGTTATTCCCTGCAATCGCCCCATGGGTATTATTTTCTAATGGTTCGCCATCCTTAGGTGAATTGGAGATGACTGCAGGGTAGGTCGCCCCATTCGCTCCCATGTCTGTTTCAGAAGAACGTTAAAATCCAATCCTAAATTTTGGATGACTTGCTCCATCTCATATTCTATGATCTGCGTGGTTAGTCTCATTTCTCTTCACGTTCTTGTCTTATGTTTTCCGATCTTCTTGACTACTTGCGGTTCCACTGCATCTATTAATGAGTTCCTATAGCCCTTTCACCACCTTACTCTCGTGCAGTAGCTTCATACATGTTTCCAGGAATGTTGTGAGCATAGATGGGTCCATCTCCGGCTCCAGCTTATCTTTTCTTCCAGAAGTGGAGGCATCAACAAAGCTCTTCTTGGATTCCATGAAGGTTTCCCGAGTGCACTCCAAATCAAACTTTGCTTCCTTCGCTAGAGCTTTGTGAACCCAAGTAATATCTTCTAGTTTTTTTCCTTCGTCATCTCCCATCATGATTCCACTTTAGAGCACAATATTCACATTTAGATATTCCTCACATGGCTTAGACCTCATCATCTATAGGTTTTGAGTCAGGGGAGGTAGTAGTGCTCCTTTGTCACGTATCCTAGCTATCAGTGTAGGACAATGTTCTATCTCATGATCAAACAAGTTGCAATACAAACACGACAGGCATGTTGTATTTGTGCAATCACGGGTATAATGTCTTGGCCCTTTGCAATTGTAGCATATCAACTGTCTGTGACCTCTTCCAGGTCCTCCTCCTCCTCAGCCTTGTCCGCACCCTTGAAATCTTATTTGCACCATTATTTCATTTTGGTCAAGGGGCCGCATTTCAGCCTGAACTCTATAGGTGGGATTTCTATCCATCATTAACTCATAGCTTATACAAGTGCACTCATCGTTTCCCTCTAACCTACAAAATTTTCAGAACAACTGTTGCGAATTTTGTGTATACTTCTATAGCAAGTGGCAATTGTCCATGGGATGTTTTCCTGCTATTTGACAAATCGTGCAACACAAAGCAAGTGCTACACTAGGTCCTGCTTCTGGTCTTAAGGGCATCGGTCCTCCCCTTGCAAAGTAAGTTGTGAGAACTGGGTAGTGGGCCTTGTCATGACCTTAACCCTTGCATTTTATGCACCATACCTCTTCACGCAGTTCTAGTCGAGCTGTCCTGCCCTATTTCAAACTCTGCATCTCAAGGCCTAAATTCTTCAGCTACGCATAGATGTATTGAACTCCTAAGTTAGGATCCTATATTGGGGTCTCATGTAGTCTCATAGCAATCTCTATGACCTCTGATTGAGTCTTTATCTACTGCTGCAATAGTGCACTTCTTAAATGTGGCATTAGCGAAGCTACAAACCACTTGCGATGTTGTCCATCCATCAGATTCATATTATTTTCATGAATCATACATTTTAGCCTCTCATCTAGCTCCCAAGGAGTCTCACCTGGTAGCATCGTGATCTCTTTGAATCCAATGATCGACTGTGCTTTAGACTTCGGCCTGCTAAATTCTCTGTTTAGTGCTGCTTGGATATCCCCAATCCCCGAATTTTGATTATCATTAGAGTGCTTAATATACCAGGTTAGTGCATAGTTCTACAGCGTGCTAACCAATTACGCTTTCTTTATATTGTCATCTGTAACTCCTTGTGCTTCCCATACAGCCCTTACCACGAACCAAAATTGGTGAGAATCCTCATTTCCAACACCTTTGAACACAGGCCACTTCATTGTGCTTTCCATATTGAATCGCGATGGTGGTGGAGGTGGTACGGGTGAAGACGAAGGTGATGGTGGTGAAGCTGGTGGCAGTGTGGGTGGAGGTGGTATTTTCAAAATTCTTTGCCTTATGAAATGGATTGCACTTCGTGGTGAGACCTTCGCATGCTCATCCTCATCCCCTCGTGAAGATGAAATCAAGGGGCTAGCTTTTGGTCACTTATTTCCTTCATTCCTATAATCTTTTCCACTTCGCGTAGCTCCGAACATCAAGATAACTACATAAACCTCTTTTCGCACAATATCATTTTAATCCAAGTATTCAAATACTTTACTACTTACCTCGTGGTGCTTTGAGAAAGCGTACTTAACTCAGGTGTCAACCATGAACTCAGTAATGAATCCTCCTATAATACGATTGAGCCAATGATCAATGGCGCGCGTGATATTATCCTCTAATGCTTCCAACCTTCGCACTAGATATGGGGTCCACTCAATAGGACCGTCAAGTTTCCACCTTCCTTGGCTATCCTCTAACTTTGTGATCTACTCATATAGCTCAGTAGGGAAGGACACAAAGAATATTCTGTGCATCTCCGTGTACAGGTAGCAGTTCAACCACTCTTCTTTTGACAGTCGCGGGTTCATGTTCTCCTATGCTGTGAACTCGTTAATTCTTCTGTCCAACCAGCCTTCAATTTCCTTCTTATTTGGATTCCAATAATATGACATCAGACATCTCTATGAAGATTCTGGTCCCAGCAACGGAACCATTTGTTGGCTTGAGGGGGCCTAACCTAGGTTCAGAGTTATTTAGCCAAAAAAATCCCTACACTATTGTCCCTTTTGGCATCAGCCTGCGGAGCGTGGACTAAAGTCTCACCCTAAGCTATATGGGGGGATGCTAGAAACAAGTTTCTGCACCCTTGAGATGTCTGTGGTGTTGATTTAGTCCAACTATGCCTACCTTCGCGCAGGTTACTTTGCATACTATTCTAACCTTCAATAGCCTCACGATTTGTTATAATAGCCTTTCACATAGCCCTAACTAGGGGCTGTGATGCTTTTGCGCTGCTATGGCAGCGAACTGCACTATTTCCTCGAACTACACCGCGAATCTTACTTATCTTCTTACAGATGTTAGTCAACTTCACGTAAATAGATATTCTATCTTGTATTCACTTAATCAATACAATCATATATATTTGCACATCATATAAACAATAGAAGTGCAATTTATACCCAATATATTCAATGCATAAAACAGGAAATAAATACACAAAATTGATATGTAGCTTCTCTTTATTAATTCTTTCAATTGTTACAGACTCAACTTGCCTTGTGCACTTAGCTGCAGGGGTCTACGCACTCAATTGGGGACTACTAGGCCTCTACGCACTCAACTGTAGAGCCTTCTCCTACTCTATGAGCCAAACTAGACTTTACACTTCCATTCTTCCACTATGCTTCTATTCCATGTTTAGATTAGATTATTCTTCAATGTCTTAACTACTTAGAGCCTCACTCTATTTATACAATCCCATGGTCTATGACCATGTGTAGGTCTCTACAGCTGACTTTACATTACAAAATTGAGGGCAGACAACCCTATGACCTTTTTATAAGTTATGTGCTCCATGCCCACAAAATGAGGAGTCTTTACATTGGAGTTACAATTTTTTACCAAAATCTAGTCTCTAAGCCCCAAAAATTCCCTTGGGGGATCCCGCACTCAACAGCCTTGCAGTCACTCCCATAGCATGGGCATGCTTGTGACTAGGGACTTCCCCAAGCAGTTCTATGCTTGTGACTCTGAATTTTGTGCCAATTTTTTAGGCCCATGCCTCATGTCACTGCCTAGAACTCCATGACACTTATAGAAATGAAATATAACAGTAGAATAGTTATACAAATGTAATTAATTGAATAATGACTTGACTGGACCCCTGCTAGCCATGATAAACATTTTGTCAAACATGTCACAATATGCATTCTACAGGTTTAAACAATATATCTAAGCATAGGGGTATCATACTAATTTGAGAATCACTAAGAAGCATTGATGCCTCATCAAAATAAATACATTACTATGTATTAAGGCTCATATTCATTGTACATTCATTGATTAACCAAAACATGATGAGAGGCATAGATTTTCACTATCATAAAACTCATTCATAACTAACATAAAACCAATATAAATATCAAGGATGTAACAACCATATAAGCCACACACAAGCAAGTATATTTATCCATAAAATACCAAGGAGAAAGAGAGCTCTTATTGATGATTTCATAATCCTACCATGTATGGCACTTCCACGAACCACCCGACCGTAAAATATGTTGAACCAAATCTTTATTTCAGCGAATCATCCCTGTGCCATATTCCAAGCATGAATGTGGGATCTCATAAAAAAGATCATCAAAGCCATCCATGGCTTCTAGAGGAAAAACCACATTAACCCTCAACCTGTGATTCCACCTCATAGTCATACATCACTAACAATCACCAAATTGGTCTCTACCAAAGTTGTCCAGGGCTCTAGAGCATTTGTTCGAACCAAGGCTCTAAGGTTATTAACTCAACCCACAACTATTGTCGAGCTCTAGAGAATTTGTCCAACAAAGGCTTCAGGACTACTAACTCAACCCACCAAGGGCTCTAGAGCATTTTTCCAACCAAGGCTCTAGGACTAGTAACTCAATCCAAGTTGTTACAAGGCTCGAGAGTGTTTGTCGAACTAAGGCTCCAAGAACTAATAACTCAACCCACAGCTAAAGTAACATAAGATCCAACCAAATAACATAGAAAATGAACCCAGAAAACCATGGTTATCCAGGAAATGGTAAGGCTAGGAAAATCCACTGTTAATCTAGGAAATCCTCCATGCCAATGACATATCATAACCAAGAAACCACATGCATATGACATGCATGCCAACACTCCTCCAAGAGAGCTCTAAGAAAAATCTAAGTGTCTAAGAGTATGAGAAAGAGAGATAATAGAGAGAGTGATCCAAAACAAAACTGACAAAAGGTTACAAATTGATCCTCATAAGCCTTTTTATCATTGAGGCCTCTATTTTCTTCATTTTCCATTATTTTATTTTATTTTACTCCTCACATGAAACCTGTCACCTTTCACCTTCCTTTTATCCTAATTTCCATTATTTTCTTAAGTAAAATGTCAATAAATGCCTCTTATCTTTGCAAAGCCTTTTCCATTGCCATTGGAAATTTCCTTAGCCATTAATTAATCACAAGTGATCCCCATCACTATGTTTTTTCCCAACATTCAACTTGGAATATGTGTCCCATGACCTTGGTTAATAATTTTCCATTATTAACTTTTACATGGATTTTTGACCAGGGTTGTTACACCATCATCAGAGCTTGTGATCCTTTCTCTTATTGGACTTCACAAATCTTGGCATAGTTTCTAGGATGTTGTGAATGGTAGAGAGAAACTCCTTGATTAGGAGAGATTGTGGTCAGATCTTGTGAAGGAAGAGATAAGGAGGAATACAAGAGATGGAGTCTCAGTTAGGACTAATGAGGAGGATGTTACTTTTGTTGGGTGTGGAGCTTGATTATCTTCTTTATTCCAAGGTATTTCCGCATTGGACCCTAGTTCGTCATGGGGCAGCAATGCTGCTCATTTATGCACGCCACCAAGTAGGTCGATGGGGGTGACGACGATTATTTAGATCCCCCTCTGGCGGGGGATCAGGGGCAACGCCCCCGAATCTAAAAATAGATGTAAAATTTCTTTGTAAAATGTTGTAATTTCATAGTCAATCTGGGTCGTTCATTAGGCAGAAATCTAACGGTAGAAGTTATGTCTAATTTACGTTTTCTTGCCCTAGAAGGCAACCCCTCGCTATATATGAGGGAATTTTATTGCAACTACGTAGATGTGTATTATGAGCGAGAAAAAGAGAGGAGATTGCATGAGATCAAGAGGGAATTACAAAATTTTAGGGGGACCACCCTAGAAGATTTAGTACTACTTACTGCCAATGGGGCAGGGATGGATCTCAGTAAGCACCCAACGAACACATGATAGCCCACCCCTCATTCATTACTTTTACTACTTCCTTCACTACGCAACCTGCTGAGAGCCAACCTTCACTATGGAACTTGCTTCACGATAAGCCCTATGCCCCGCTAAGTGCCCTTCAGTAAAGACAGGCAAGCAGGCCCAGTGCTTCCTGTCGTCTTTCGTGCGAGCCAAAGTACTTAATGCATTATATATGTGCATTAACCCATATATGGATTCATTATTGGAGGCAGAGGCGCGAAGCCCTAGTTTTGCTTTTCTCCAGGGAGCGTTCGACTGCTACACTGAATTGTGAATTTGTGTTGTAGGATGTATCTCTTCATTTTGCTAGATAATATAAAAGGAAAGATTGGTTGCTCTTTCTTGGACGTAGCCCAATTTTGGTGAGCCACGTATTTATGTGTCTCTCTTGTTTTATGTATTTTCTGTGTTTATATTTCTGCAATATTTTATGTGTTCCATTTCTTTGTAATATATAATTTTCTAACAACTAGTATCAAAGCCAAAGGTCTATTTGGATGATAAACTCACAGGAGAGAAGGGTTCCTAGTTTGAGTGGGAGCAATGGTAGAAGATGGTAGGTTTAGGATCAAAAAATTTAACGGCCAGAACTACCAGTTGTGGAAGATGCATATGGAATATTACTTGTATCAAAAATATTTGTACCTACCATTAAGCAGAAAGACAAAGAAGCCAACGAGTATGATAGACATAGAATTGGATATTCTCGATAGAAAGGCACTTGGAACAATACGGTTGTGCCTAGCAGTGTCGGTAGAATTTAATATTTCAAAGGAAATAACAACAAAGGATTTAATGTCACCATTGGCCAACTTATATGAAAAACCCTGGGCCTCAAATAAAATATTTCTTATGAATCATTTATTTAATATGAAGATGTCATAAGGTGGATCTATTATTGATCATTTCAATGAATTTAATACAGTTAGGAGTCAGTTAACTTCTCTAGGGGTAACTTTTGATGATGAAGTTAGGGCTCTATTATTTCTATACTCATTGCAAGAAAGTTGGAATGGTTTAGTTATGGCCATTAGTAACTTTGTCTCTGGATCTAGCACTTTAAAGTTTGACGATGTTGTCGATGCAATCCTTAGTGAGGAAATGCGATGGAAAAGCTTCGATGAGACATCAGGTAATTATTTGACTGCAAAGACTAGGGGAAGAAAAATGGAAAGAGGAAAGAGCCCAGGATATTGTAGTAAGTCAAGGAAAGGTTGTGGAGTACGTAAATATCCTCTACGGACATAGATGATCCCTCTAGCCTGAGAATGGGTCCAGCCACAAATAGAACAATCTAATGTAAACTTCCTTAGATTAGAATCAAATAAGAGGGCCTACCTCTTATAGCACTAATCCACTTGATGTTGTTATTGCCTCCTTGCTCCAACTTCCTTTCGTTCCCTTTGTTCAAACAGCTGAAACAAACATGCAAGAGAAAACAACAAACATGGTAGCATAAAATCAAATTCAATCTACTTAAAAGGTCAAGGAGTTTTAAGCTATAAAATGTAATATTACACATGCTATAGGAAATAAACCATTAGTTGTATTAATAAAACTTCAAAGAGAAATACAACTACAGCCTTGACGTTGCAGGCTCCCTTTGGCATGTCTGAGTTCCAATACCACTATAATAAGCATCCCATGATTCACCCTCAAAAAAATGAAAGTTCACGGACTCTTTCCTTTTGCTCCAAACCAAACACCACAAGCTTACTCTCCCTTCACAAACAAACTAGAAGGCTAAGGTTATCAAAATGGCTCTCAACATTTGCAGATTATTTCAACCCTTTCATTAGCTAGCTGAGGGTGTGAAATGGGGAGTTTATATAGCTTTGATGGAGGGGAAATGGATCCTCTTATGGTGGGAGAGGCCTTATCCCTTTTGGTTTGTTCCATTTTAATAGGGGAAAGGAGCCCAAATAGTCTCTCTCAGCTCTATCTTGCTCAACCATTTACCAGACTTCTGTTCACAAAGCTTCTAGACCTAGAAGCTTCGACTCCATTTTTAAAAACTTGCTAAAAGAGGGTCGGCATGGGTGATGAATGGATCACTTGTGTTATTTGGTGCTAGTCCTAGTTTTAAACTCTACAAATTGGTAGAGGGGAAGAACTGAGCACTTGCACCGATCTTGAAAACTTGGTTTGAAGGAAGCTTATTGGGAAATTATGTAAGAGGGAAATGTACTGCAAATTAAGATGGATGTAGGGACATCTTCTTCATGGCTGGGAAACATATGAGGGTCACTGTAGAGGTCCTCCAAGATTGAGGAATGGGGATGTCACACGGAATGAGTCGATCTTGTGGACAAGATTAACCTCCCTAGAATCTAACGATATCTAGTGACAATCAAGCCAATCAAAAACTATCGTTCTCTAAATATGCAATTTATAAACAAAGGCAAACAAGTGTTTTAGGCCTGCCTTGGGTACAATGCAAGTTTGTGGAAGGCTCGCTCCTTTGATCCAAATGAGCTCCCTTGTAGCAAATCTGCAAACACAAACAAGCAAACAAATTAAATAGCACCTGAAAAGCCAATATCATAAAACATTCTCATCATGATGATCAAGGAATTCATGAAACAAATGACATAAGACAATTTGTTGAGAAAAATGAATCTGATTGTATTAATTCAAATCAAAGAAGAACTTTACAACCTGTGCCTTGATTTTGTACAAGCTCCTCCCAGAGTCCAACAAGAAGTCTCCTCTACTTTGACAAGTTTCACTCTCTTCCCAATGAAGCCAAAAGGTATGTAATCTCTCCTCTCAAGCTTAACTAGGAAGTCTCAATTCCACCAGTATTTACCCTAGAAAATGTTCAGCTTATAACCTCCCTAGCAACCAGCCCAATGCCTTAATTGATAGTGCAATGGAGGGAAGTTACTAGGTCCACCTTCAAAGGGATAAAGCCCTCCTTCAAAGGGATAGCTCCTCTCATCAAGGGATTAGCTCCTTCACTTTTGGGATGCATGAACCACCTAGGAGCGAACCATCCACGTCAAGATTCCTTCTAGAATCATCTAGAATTAACCCAAAGTGAGTTTTTAAGAATAAACTTGCGCCTTTTTTACTTTCACAGGGGTCCGCACCCACTCCTTTAGAGACAGAGTAGGCAGGTCCGCAGGTAACACGAACAAAGGGTGCAGGACCGCAGGCAATATTGAGAGAAAGTGTGGAACTAGAGCTTTAATGATTTTTAAGGTCTTAATCTCATTTTCAAAGCTTGAAATGAAGAGCCGAGGTTTGAGACTTGCTTAGGAGGACGGTATGAATGATAATAAACCCATACTCACTGCAAATAGTCATGGTGACAATATTTTGTGTAACAGATTGCCCCCTAAAGTGCGAAGTCTGTAGTAGATGAAGATTTCATTTATCATCTAGGAAGATTGAAGTACTTTATCATTTCGAGGATCATCTTGTGGAGAGCCCGGTTGGAACCTGTAAAAACATTCAATGAAAAATATATATATGAGATCATATCATCACTGAGGTAGGCATTCCCATACTCAGATCAAAACTGACTAGAAAACTAACTACTGCTCTGATATAGGAATGATATTGTAACACATCACAAGTATAGACACATGTAGACACAGTATGGATGCAACCATCTGTTTATGAATAGTCCATTGTATAATGAATACAAAATTCCTCGCAGCCTAGATGGTGGAAACTAGATCCAGGATCTTCATTTCTACTTCCTGAAATAGTACGATTCTAACCATGTGAATGAATGTGTCGAAGTCGAACATGGTAGAAACCACTTGATTACCAGTCAATGATGTAAGTTGTTAACAAGTGTGAGAGAAACCACCAGTAATGTCAATGGCTATCAAAGTACTCAGTACAATCCATGAAATGTGAATAGATGTGTTGATGTCGAACATGTCACGGAATCCTTTGATCAAAGGTCAATGATGCAACCTATCGTCGAAGGCGAGAAACCTGCCATTGAGGCATGCATATCCCAAGGTACTGACGATTTCTAGATCATCTTTCTAGACAATGAGCTGAAGTCGATAGAAAGCAATCTGTCGTAGGAAATCCCACAACACGAAATCATAGATCAAGTTTGAAGAAATTTAGTTACAAGGACTGACTCAGGGATGGTCAAAATGGATGACAGATATTTTGTAGATGAATGTTTTCACACTGACCTCTTGAACACATAACGACACAGCAGATGGTTTGGTGACAATTCACCTAAAGTTAATACCCAGAAACTAGCTGAAGACTTTCAATATGGTTTGAGCAACTGTTAGGCAAAGGATTTCCCAACCCAGGTGAATAAAAGTGTTGTGTTCAAGAGTGGTTACAAAGTATGAAAAACAGGCTCATTTTTCTCTCTTTTCCCCCACCATTTCTGGCAAGTACCTCTTTATTTTTGACAAGCTTAAGGAGGATAACATTTGCTTGATTATAAGCTCATCCTTCGGATGAGTCCAACTTAGTTTAATTTCAAACCCTAAGAAGGAGTGGTCCGTTCCTGTTTGTAATTGAATAGGTGCTTTACTATTAAATTTTAACGAGTCCAATATAGGAGAAACTCAGCGTTTTTCAATTTTAGAGAGTCTGAAAAACTTAAGAAGACTCCATGGTTGTCCTTTTTCATAAATTTGTGTCTCCCAAGCCCGAAAAAGTATAAAATAATTCTTGAGAGAACCGCTTGATCATTACGACCAAGGAGTACTTTTCATAATTAGTGCCTCTGATCCAAAAAAGTAAAAAAATGATCAATGACACGTTGTTTTATAACCAATATCGAATTTGAAACGACAAAAATCCGGCAATCTTTTCATGTTTTTATGGTCAGAAAAGGGTTGTAAGTGGACCATCATTTTAGTTCCGTTTTAACGAGATAAAAAAGAAAAACTCAACAATCTTTTCATGTTTTAGGAGTAAGAAAAGAGCTTAAAGGTGACTCTATTGACCGTAATTAGTCAACGTATACCTTTTTCGTAAATGGTCCACTTCAGTCCGTAAAAGGGGTAAACTTATACTGAAAGGAAAATTATTCATTTATTTTAACGAGTTTGAATAGTCAAGTACTCGGTAATATTTTCATGTTTAGAGAGTCTGAAAAGGGCTTAAAAGAGAACTCCAAGGTTTCACTTTTTCGTAAGTCTTAACCAGTTCGAAAAAGGGACAAAATTGTACTCATATGGTCGAAATTCAATTTAATTTACGAGCAGGAAAAGACGGAAAGAACTCAGCATTGTCATTTGTTTTATGAGAATGAAAGATAGCAAAATAATCTCGGGATTTCATGAGTTTAACGAGTCTTGAAAATAACCAAAATTGACTCGAGATAGGTTTCATTTTTCCAAAAGCTTGAAACAGAGAAAAAATAGGCTTCAGAGTAGTTTCATTTTTACACAAGCTTGAAACAGAAAGAAAACTATGCTTGATGCCCCCTAAGCGTAACTGCTAGAGAGCATGCCCCCCCCAGCTTCATTTCATTCAAATAAGTACATTGCTGGTAAGTAATAGCTGGATGGAATGAAGGTTCATTTACGAGATCATATGAAAGACCCGACCTAAAACTGTAAGAAAATTATGCAAAAAACTAAAATAACTAACCTAAATATACAACTTAACATCTATGAGATCTAGTCAAACTCTCGACTCAATTAGAGGAGGATTTGTTTCATTTTTTTAACAAGCTTGACACAGGAAAAGAACTATGCTCGGATCTAGTTTCATGTTTACACAAGCTTGAAACGAAAAACTATGCTTGTTATAAGTTCGCATGCCCCTAGCATAATGACGCAAATCATGGTACATACTGTGTCTACATGTGTCTATACTTGTGGTGTGTTACAAGATCATTCCTATATCAGAGCAGTAGTTAGTTTTCTAGTCAGTTTTGATCTGAGTATGGGAATGCCTACCTCAGTGATTATATGATCTCATATATATATTTTTCATTGAATGTTTTTACACTGACCTCTTGAACACATAATGACACAACAGATGGTTTGGTGACAATTCACCCAAAGTTAATACCTAGAAACCGGCTGAAGACATTCAATATGGTTTGATCAATTGTTAGGCAAAGGATTTCCCAACCAAGGTGAATAAAAGTGTCGTGTTCAAGAGTGGTTACAAAGTATGACAAACAGGCTCATTTTTCTCTCTTTTCGCCCACCATTTCTGGCAAGTACCTCTTTATTTTTGACAAGCTTGAGGAGGATAACATTTGCTTGATTATAAGCTCATCCTTCGGATCAGTCCAACTTAGTTTAAATTCGAACCCTAGGAAGGAGTGGTCCGTTCCTGTTTGTAATTGAACAGGTCCTTTACTGTTAAATTTTAACGAGTCCAGTATAGGAGAAACTCGACGTTTTTCAATTTTAGAGAGTTTGAAAAACTTAAGAAGACTCCATGGTTGTCCTTTTTCGTAAATTTGTGTCTCCCAAGCCCAAAAAAGTATAAAATAATACTTGAGAGAACCGCTTGATCATTACGACCAAGGAGTACTTTTCATAATTAGTGCCTCTGATCCGAAAAAGTAAAAAAGCGATCAATGAAATGTTGTTTTATAACCAATATCGAATTTGAAACAACAAAAATCCAGTAATCTTTTCATGTTTTTACGGTCAGAAAAGGGTTGTAAGTGGACCGTCTTTTTAGTTCCGCTTTAATGAGCTCAAAAGGAAAAAATCGACAATCTTTTCATGTTTTAGGAGTCAGAAAAGAGCTTAAAGGTGACTTTATTGACCGTAATTAGTCAACGTATACCTTTTTCGTAAATAGTCCACTTCAGTCTGTAAAAGGGGTAAACTTATACTGAAAGGACGATTATTCATTTATTTTAACGAGTTTGAATAATCAAGTACCTGGCAATCTTTTCATGTTTAGAGAGTCTGAAAAGGGCTTAAAAGAGAACTCCAAGGTTTCACTTTTTCGTAAGTTTTAACGAGTTCGAAAAAGGGACAAAAATGTACTCATATGGCCGACTTTCAATTTAATTTACGAGCAGGAAAAGGCGAAAAGAACTCGACATTATCATTTGTTTTACGAGAATGAAAGATAGCAAAATAATCTCGGGATTTTCATGAGTTTAACGAGTCTTGAAAATAACCAAAATTGACTTGAGATAGGTTTCATTTTTACAAAAGCTTGAAACAAAGAAAAACTAGGCTTCAGAGTAGTTTCATTTTTACACAAGCTTGAAACAGAAAGATAACTATGCTTGATGCCCCCTAAGCATAACTGCTAGAGCGCATGCCCCCCCAACTTCATTTCATTCAACTAATTACATTGCTGGTAAGTAATAGCTGGATGGAATGAATTTACGAGATCATATGAAATACCCGACCTAAAACTGTCAGAAAATTATGCAAAAAACTGAAATAACTAACCTAAATATACAACTTAACATTTATGAGATCTATTCAAACTCTCGACTCAATTAGAGGAGGATTTGTTTCATTTTCTAATGAGCTTGACACAGGAAAAGAACTATGCTCGGATCCAGTTTCATGTTTACGCAAGCTTGAAACGAAAAACTATGCTTGTTATAAGTTTGCATGCCCCCAACATAATGACGCAAATCGAGGTACATGCCCCCCAAGCTTCATTGCATTCAACAAGGTGGATGAAATGAAGGTTTACATTTGAAATCTTGGAAAGACTCGTGGGAGTTGTTTCATTTTTTAGTGAGGTTGACATAAGAAAAGAACTATCCTCAAAACCCTTGTTTCATTTTTTAAATGAGCTTGACACAAGATAAGGAACTATGCACATAACTACTCTCTACAATCTACCAAACAAGGAACTATACTCTAAAAAACCTTGATTCATTTTTTAACGAGCTTGACACAAGACAAGGAACTATGCTCTAAAATGCTTGATTCATTTTTTAACGAGCTTGACACAAGCCAAGGAACTATGCTCATAAAATCCTTGATTCTTTTTTTAATGAGCTTGACATAAGACAAGGAACTATACTCTAAAATCCTTGATTCATTTTTTAACGAGCTTGACACAAGACAAGGAACTATGCTCATAAGATCCTTGATTCATTTTTTAACGAGCTTGACAAGACAAGGAACTATGCTCTAAAATCCTTGATTCATTTTTTAATGAGCTTGACACAAGACAAGGAACTATGCTAATGACTAATCTCTACAATCTACCTATATAACCTATCCTTGTTTCATTTTTTAACGAGGTTGACACAGGAACAAAACTATCCTCACACTCACTGATTCATTTTTTAACGAGGTCGACACAGTAAAAGGAACTTTCCTTGAACTAACTGATTCATTTTTTAATGAGGTTGACATAGGAAAAGAACTGTCCTCATACCTGTTTCATTTTTTAATGAGGTTGACTTAGTAATAGGAACTATCCTCTGACCAATTGATTCATTTTTTAATGAGGTTGAAACAGGAAAAGAACTGTCCTCACACTCACTGATTCATTTTTTAACGAGGTCGGCACAGTAAAAGGATCATTCCTCGAACCAATTGATTCATTTTTTAACGAGGTTGACACAGGAAAAGAACTGTCCTCATACTCACTGATTCATTTTTTAACGAGGTCGACACAGTAAAAGGAACTTTCCTCGAACCAACTTATTCATTTTTTAACGAGGTTGACATAGGAAAAGAATTGTCCTCATACTCACTGATTCATTTTTTAACGAGGTCGACACAGTAAAAGGAACTTTCCTCGAACCAACTGATTCATTTTTTAACGAGGTTGACACAGGAAAAGAACTGTCCTCATACTCACTGATTCATTTTTTAACAAGGTCGAAACAGTAAAAGGAACTTTCCTCGAACCAACTGATTCATTTTTTAACGAGGCTGACACAGGAAAAGAACTATCCTCATACTCACTGATTCATTTTTTAACGAGGTTGACACAGTAAAAGGAACTTTCCTCGAACCAACTGATTCATTTTTTAACGAGGTTGACACAGGAAAAGAACTGTCCTCGAACTCACTGATCATGGCTTCCAAGAGGTGTTCATCAGAAGGAAGAATAGTTCTCTGGAAGGAACACATGTCAAGGGACTCAAAAGGGATAAGAAAATCATGTTCAAGTAATCCCATAGAGTTTTCAATGTCAATTACCGGATCTAAATCAAAGGAAGATGAGCAAACAGTGAGAGGCTCACTTTCATCGGTAACTGAAAACATGGGACCAGTTGCCACATAATTAACCCGTGGCGAGGTAGATACCACTTTAGAATCAAGAACATTTAGGGGTGTCATATTATTTGTAGTTGAAACAAGACTAGGGAATGAACACTGGTCTACAGTCACAATATTTCCATTGTGAGGGAAAGACATCACGCGAAAGAGTGTCGATATGACAGCTTTCATTGCATAAACATAGTCTTGTCCAAGGAGTAAATTGAAATCCAAGGGACCTCAAACTACCATGAGATCAATATAGACAGTTTTACCTTCTAAGGTAATAGAAAACTTAGGAAGGATCCCTAAAGTTTCACTGATGGTTCTGTTAAAAGCTTTCAGATTTTGTGTAATAGGTGCAAGCTGAGGGGAACCCAAATCTTTCCAAGTAGTTGAGGATAAAATACTAACAGAAGCACCTTCATCTACCTGTGTGCGGTGCATGTCCCTACCACCAACCTTGACAATGATTTGGAAAGGGATGGAGGAAGGAAGAAGAGGTTCTGTCAATCTATTCCAATCAAAGGAAAAGACCTCAGTACTTGGAGGGGGTTCTATAGAAACAAGTGAAATGCCCCCCGGTGTAGAAGAATATGATGTAACAAGAAGAACCTGAGCAGTATGAAGTTCACTCTCTAAAGGGAGAGTGGGATCAACCGAATGTGAAATTGAATCGACCACTTGATCAACTAATGGACCATCAACCTGAGTGATATGAGTTTCACTCTGCAATGGAAGAGTGGGATCGAATGTACTTGAAATTAGATCAATCACTCCGTCAGTTGACGCTAGGTTGGGAGAAAGTTTACGATAACCAGTTGGAAATTCTTGTTGTGGAACAGTAAGGTTTTCTAACAATTTTGAGGCTTCATCCATGTGAGGGCAAATGTGAGTTTGATGACTCCCTTTGCATAACTTACAAGGAAACCTAACTTTACCCTTTTTCCCAGGAACCTGACTATCACTGGTTAATGGATCAATGGAAAGTTGATGATATTTTTTTGACCATACTTCCAAGACCTTTGGAATACTAGGACAATTGATAAGGAATTGGTCACCCTTACAAAGCCTGCAATGGTATTTGGGTTTACGATGCATGTTGGAGGTTTCCTCAACACAACTAACACTTACAGTCGTGGTTGGTTGGTTGACTTCTTTCTTATCTTGCTTCTTCTTCTTCTTCTTCTTCTTCTTACCTTTCTTCTTCTTCTTAGCCACCTGGTTACTAGCATCGAGGCTTTTACCAAGTGAAGAGGAAGAAATGGAGGAAGAAAAATTAGGTGAAGAAGGTAAAGGGCCAACAGAAGGTTGGTGATGTTGAGATGGTGAACTCTGTTGAGGTGAAGCATTCGGTTGAGGTGCAACAATTGGAGTATTTGGGGCCAATGAAGTTGAAAATAACCATATCGTTAAACCTATTGTAAATCCAGGTAATGACAAAGTAGCCATATAAGGAGGACCAACATTTCGAAAGTAAGGAAAAGTACTAGGATTCTCGTTAAGAGGGGTTCCTTGGTTGGTAAATTCCGGAACATTTGCCATTATATTCAACTTCAGTGAATTCTATTAACAATTTAAAACTAAAATTACCAATTCACAATTCACACCTAACAATTAAAATTCACAATCCACACCTATGGTCTCTAAAAGTAAAAACAAACAAATTAACACGTGCTATCAAATCTAGGAGTCAAACCACACACAAATAGTAACTTTCCGTATTGAAAACACTAGTTGGTGTATAAATCCAACATCGCAGAATTCAATACAGAAATGGCGGTTGGAACAGTTACCCCGACAACCTGCCTAATGAATAGATTGGCACAATTTTCTCCACTAAACTGTCTCGAGTGAAGAGAACCCCCCATAAAATCCAAGTGAGTCTAGCTGACGTCTGCTCCAGGTACAGTGGGATCTTCCCTCCACCGTCACCTTAGGAAAGAATCCTATAGAATATGGTCACTATGGTTACCAACGGAAACAAATATACCTGGGGGAACAGTCTACTATCTGATATGCACGCAAGGGCAGAGTAACAAGATCAATCCCCTTGAAGGTTCCTTGACATAATCCAAGGTTTACCAACAAGTGACCCCAGGCTCCTCGACAATGGTTAATCCGAGGTTTACCATTTTTAATACGTGAATATCTTCTATCGTTCCTAATGAGGAAGGATTGATTCCCACACTGGTTCAAATATGATCTTGTGCTTCTCCTTTAAGAGGAGCTTTCCCAGAGCATAGATGTAACATTGGATTTTATCTCCTACCGCAAGATACAGCTACTTGTTTGTTTTACTATCTTGGAGAGTTAACTAAAACCTATTCCAAGACACTAGCCTAAGCTAAATTGGTGGAAAGAGCCCTAAAAATGTAAAAATTACTAGATGAATTTTAATTAAGCGCTGTGTTATTTAGGTTGTTATTACTCAAAAGGATAAATGGATATGAAACCAATGGTGTTATGACCCAACCCAAAACTGAATGCGATCGAATATGATAATGTAATCTTTTCAATTTGATGAATCCTAACTAAAGTAAGGAGAGAGTTTCCATTCACTTCCAACAATGCAAAAAATTGATCACTAAGAAAAAATATAACAAATTCTCTAATGCACTAATTTCATTAATAAAAACTAATGCAAATCAATTCCAAAACATTTTTTATTTTTATTTTTTTGTATTTAAAACAAGAATAAAAATATGTAAATTCAAATCAAAGAAAGCTGATCTAAATCTATGATTGATTTTTTAGAATGTAAACTATGCAATTGTAATCTATGCACAATTCACTTGAAAAGCATGCAAATGTAATTTATGCACATTTTTCATTGATATTCTAAAAATGAGAATTATAATTATGCAAATGTGATCTATGCAAGAGAATTGTCAAACACAAGATGATTTTAATGTAATCTAAGAACCAATCAAGTGTAAGTCAAGAAAACTGGGTGAGAGTTCCAAAGATCAAAAATAAAAACACTCAAAGGTGATTAACACTCATACACAATTTAGCCCCCCCCCCGGTGAATGAGAGGGAATTTATGCAAAATTGTGAAAAGACTGAGACAGACCTCCAAGTAATGACCAAAGGAAATCAAATTAAGAATTTCTCAAAAAAGAGACTCAAAACACCCAATTGATAAAAGCTTAAAAAAAGAATGCCAATGGAATTAACTGAAGAAAAGTTCTTGACAAGTCACGTGCAGATTTGGGCAGAGGCTAAAAACACATTAACAAAACCTAAGCTGACTGAAAGAGAAAATCTTAAGTTTTTCAAAATTTTGATAGGGTCCGTAGGCCTGCAATTCACCTAGGTGTGGTACCGCTCTGTGTGTAAAGCAAAAGGGTGGATAGGTCCGCACTGTGTTACAAGAAGAGGGTGTGGTCCTCTCCAAAAAGTATGAAAAACAAAAAATAATCCAAGATCTACTAAATCTACCCAATTCCACACACAACGAGCCAAAAATAGAAACAAAAACACGGTTTCTCAAGTCAAAGTAAAGCAAATCAAAAAATCAAGTCCCTAGCGGAGTCACCATTTTGTCACACAGAATGAGTCGATCTTGCAGACAAGATTGACCACCCTAGAATCTAACGATATCTAGTGACAAGCAAGCCAATCAAAAACTATCTTTCTCTAAATATGCAATTTATAAACAAAGGCAAACAAGTGTTTTAGGCCTACCTTGAGTCCAATGCAAGTTTGTGGAAGCCTCGCTCCTTTGATCCAAATGAGCTCCCTTGTAGCAAATCTGCAAACGAAAACAAGAAAACAAATTAAATAGCACCTGCAAAGCCAATATCATAAAGCATACTCATGATGATGATGAAGGAATTCATGAAACAAATGACATAAGACAATTTGTTGAGAAAAATGATTCTGATTGTATTAATTCAAATCATAGAAGAACTTTACAACCTGTGCCTTGATGCTGTACAAGTTCCTCCCAGGGTCCAACAAGAAGTATCCTCTACTTTGACAAGTTTCACTCTCTTCCCAATGAATCCAAAAGGTATGTAATCTCTCATCTCAAGATTAACTAGGAAGTCTCAATTCCACCAGCATTTACCCTCAAAAATGTTCAGCTTCTAACCTCCCTAGCAACCAACCCAATGCCTTAATTTATAGTGCAATGAAGGGAAGTTACTAGGTCCACCTTCAAAGGGATAAATCCCTCCTTCAAAGGGATATCTCCTCTCATCAAGGGATTAGCTCATTCAATTTTGGGATGCATGAACCACCTAGGAGCGAACCATCCACGTCAAGATTCCTTCTAGAATCATCTAGAATCAACCCAAAGTGAGTTTTAAGAATAAACTTGTGCCTTTTTGACTTTCACAGGGGTTCGCACCCACTCCTTTAGAGACAGAGTGGGCAGGTTCGCAGGTAACATGAACAAAGGGTGCGGGACCGCAGGCAACAATGAGAGAAAGTGTGGAACCAGAGCTTTAATGATTTTTAAGGTCTTTCTCTCATTTTCAAAGCTTGACATGAAGAACTGAGGTTTGAGACTTGCTTAGGAGGACAATATGAATGATGATAGACCCATACTGACTGCAAATAGTCATGGTGACAATATTTTGTGAGTACAGGGATAGTGATAAAATTTTTTGTAACAGATGCCCCCTAAAGCATGAAGGCCGAACAAGAGTGAGGGGTGAAATTATTTTATGAGTAGATGCATGGAACCGAAGGCCACCATCAGAAAACCTGCTAGCAAGCATAGATACATATACATCATTGAAATCTCTAAGACATGAATCATGGTATGGACACAATCATCCATAAAAATATCATGTAAATGGATCCAAGGTATGGGTGTAGCCATCCAATAAGAAGGATCATATCCAACCCAAGGTATGGTCATAGCCATCCAGTAATGAGAAGGATCACATATATTAGAATCATGGTATGGTCACAACCATCAATATGAAAGAGACATGTATGTAAGCATGATCATGTGACATCACCCTGCAACCTGGACTTATGTAATCTGAGCCCAAGGTCTTGTGCTCCAACACGACATGATCAAGGTACAATATCTAGCATGTGAATAGATGTGTTGATGTTGAACATACTAGAAAATCACTTTATTACCAGTCAATGATGTGAACTATTAACAGAGTTTGAATAATGAACTAAATTCAAACAGCCATGAAGTCACCCAATTGAAGGCCAATGATGTGAACCTTTCATCAAGTGCAAGGAACTTGCCATTAGGGCATGCAACCTCTAAGGTACTAAAAGGGGATCTCTCGACCAACTTCACAGATAATGAGGTGAAGGCGACAGGAAGTGACCATGTCAAAGGAGGGCCATGATGTATTCCACATCATTGACATGAGACAAGGGATGCAATGATTATGAATGATACAGAGAACCAGGAAAGAATGTAAACTACAAAAGGATTAACTCTTCACTATATCAGTGACATGACTCTGAAGTTTGGAAGATTTCAGATCCATAAGATTGGAGGTCATGATGATAAGGTAGAGATCAAATGGAAAGGCAAAAAATGGCAGCCCAAACCCAAGAAGGTCAATGATGTAGCCAGGATATCCCAACCTGACACGAAGCATAAGAGTGTCATGTTCAAGAGTGACTAACTCCTGACACAACTCGTAAAAATTTCCCATTTTCCCCCACCATTCCTGGCAGGTACCCCAATTATTTTTTATCGCAAGCTTGAAGGGGATAGCATATGCTTTCATTATAAGTCCATCCTTTGGATGAATCCAACTTAGCAAGATTAATGATCCCTATGAGAGAGAATCTCATGTCCATCATTGTGATGAATCTAATGTCGTTTAATCTTTTAACGAGCCTGAAAAATATGTAGCTAGGTACCTTTTTCATGTATAGAGAGTTTGAAAAAGACATGGAAAAGAAAAATCCAAAGGCCCCCTTTTCGTACAGTTGTGTTTCTCGAGCCTGAAAAGGTAGAAAATAATGCTTGAGAGAACCACTTGACCATGTCAACCAAGGCATACCTTTTTCGTAAATAGTTTATTCCAGCCCAAAAAAGGGATAAATATATACTGGGTAAATGATGTTTTGTAGTCTTTAACAAGTTCAAAATGACAAGAGCTCGGAAATATTTTCGTGTTTTATGAGTTGAAAAAGAGCTTAAAGCATACCCTCCATTTGTATTCTCTTTAACGAGTCAAAGGGAAAAATACTCAACGATATTTTCATTTAAGTTTTTTTACGAGTTGAGAAAAGACATTAAACATGACTCCAACACCATCATCAACAATCGCATCACCTATCACTGCACAAGAAGAAAACACATTATCCAATTTATAAGGTAAAAATAGGTGAAAAATGCTTTTAAAACCCTAAAACATCATGAAAAGTTTATAAAAAGGGAAAAAGTAAATCATTTTTTACCATTTACCTTTTTTACCTCATTTGGAGCAATTTTTACCCACTTGTGCCCTAAATCTTCAGGAGTGGATTGCCACAGATCTAGGAGGTTGATTGATGAATCATCTGTTGCAGGTAAGAGCTCAGGCCCTAAGCTTTGTTTTCATACCCGTTTTTCTTTCTTTTAACTGTTTTTTCAAGTTCTTGAGGGCATTTTTGTAAAAACAATTCGCCCTCAGTCAGTGCGAGATCTAGGCATGGGATGGCACTGATCGAGGGTTAATACCATGGGAACTTGTGCCGGTGCAGAGAGTATAATTTTTTCCATTTTCACCCAAATTCATCGTTGTAAATTCGCAATTCCTTTGTCAAGGACTAATGTTAACTTGAATGTATGGTGTTTTTAGGCAAATTACAACAAGAAATATGGTGATCGAGTGGAAAGAACATGAATAAGAAGGAGTTGATGCATTAGCATTGGATGATCAAAACTGACTGGATGCTTTGAGGAACTCTAGGCTCCTCAAGTTCTTTCTTACACCGGGCCTTCAGTCTCAACCCGATGTTGGGTTGTGTTATATTATTTCCATGACTAGCCCACATAATTAACTGGGGGGTTAGAGGGGGGGTAGAGCCCCCCCTTTGTTGCGCTGATTGCGTAGTGAGGGGGTCACAGGGGGTTTGAGGGGTGCAGGTAACCCCCCTCTATGGGGTCCTATATTAGGTTGGGTGGACCTACCTATGGTTTTGTGCATGATTTTCCCACATGGTTTTGGCCATGATTGTTTTCGGTCCATGGTTTTGGACGCGATGGTTTTCGGTCCATGGTATTGGATGGTTCGACATATATAAATATGTATTGTAACATTGAAAGGAACATAATGAAAAGTCAATCTGGTAGTCCTAGTTTTGGAATCCAAGGGACAATCTCTGTGTATATGTGTTTTATGTGTTATGCTCTCGCATTGCCTATTTTCTGTGTTTTAGAATTCATATGCAGGTAATTTTTTACGAGGTGAAAACCTACATTTGGTATCAGAGTTGTTTTGGCTTCAAGGGGACTCCTTTGTCGCTAAGGAGTTTTTCTTAGGCCTGTGGTAGACCCTGTTGAGTGGTAGATCTGCGAGATCGATTCTAGTGGTGAAAAAAGATGGCGAGTAGTGGAAAGATAGAGATCCAGAAAGTTAATGGTTAGAGTTTTGAGTTGTGGAAACTGAGGATGGAGGATCTATTGGTGGATAAATATCAGTGGATCACAGTAGATTTAGGTACTAAACCAACAGGAGTGTGCAATGAATAATGGAAGAAGTTGGATCGGAAGGCAAAGAGCACAATATGATCATGTGTCTCAGATTTAATATTTTTGAATGTATTAGGGGAAGCTTCAACGAAGGCTTTGTGGGACAAGTTAGGGACTTTATACCAATCTAAGTCTCTGGTGAATAAATTTTTCTTGTGAAAAAAGTTGTATAACCTGAGGATGAAAGATTGAGACTCGGTGATAGAGCATTTGAATGCATTTAATACTATGGTAAGTCAGTTATCATCTGTTGACATTAAAATTTCAGATGAAGATAAGTGCATTAGTTTGTTGTGTTCTCTACCAGATTCATGGGATAGTCTGGTTATTACAATAAGTAGAAATGAAACTGCCTTGCAGTTTGATGAAATAGTCTCAACCTTGCTGATGGAGGAAATGAGATGGAAAAAAATGGAGAGCCTGAATGGTGATGCCTTGTTTGTATGAGGATGGCCCCAGAATAGAAAAAAAAATAAGTCATCTAGAGGGAGATCTAAATCTCCAGGAAAACTTGTAAAGGTGGTGCGCTAGAAATGTAGATAGGAAGGGCACTACAAAAGGGACTGTAAATCTAAATCTCCCAATAAGGGAAAGGGATCTGATGATGCTCCTTCTGCAGAGGTGAAAACCACCTCAGATGAAGGTAGAGATGTGTACTTTGCTTCTTCAAGTACAGATGTAGATCATGAGGCATGGTTGATTGACTCAGGTGCATCCTTTCACTTCACTCCCCATAGAGATTGGTTTTGCGAGTATGAGAAATGTGATGGTGGTGATGTCTTCTTAGGGGATGATAGCAAGGCTAGAATCATTTGTCGCATAAAAGTAAAGTTGAAGTTGTAAGGTGGAAGGGTTAGAACACTTATGGGTGTTCTGCATATTCCTGCATTAGCTAGAAATTTGATTTCTTTAAGCAAGTTGGATGATGCAGGTGTAAAAATAGTGTTCGAGAAGGATACTTGCAAGATGGTCTAGGGAGCACTGGTATTAATGTGGGGAGTTTAGATTGGAACTCTATACAAGATGCAAGGTAGCATTGTTTTTTATGGGTGCAATAGCTTGTGGTTCCTAAAAGTGGAGCAGTGGTATCTGGAGAGAAGACCATGATGTGGCATCAAAGGGTTGGAAATATTGGAGAGAAGTGCCTTCGAATAGTTCATGGTAAATGTATGGTAGAAGGTATGAGTAGTAGCTCTCTAGATTTTTATTTCAGTGAAAATTGTGTATATGGGAAGCAAAATCGGGTGAGTTTCCCCTCTGGTGGTAAGAGGGTGAAACAGATATTAGAGCTTGTGCACAGTGATGTGTTTGGACATGTGAAGGTTCCATCACTAGGTAAGTCTGCGTACTATGTATCATTTATAGATGACTTCTCAAGGAATACACGGATATATTTCCTTAAGAAGAAATCTAAAGTCTTTGATAGGTTTAAAGAATTTAAGGCTTTGGTAGAAAACTAGACAGAGAAGAAGATAAAGGTGCTGAGGACAGATAACCGTGGAGATTTTTGCAATATGGAATTTAAAGAATTCTTTAAGAAGTGTGGTATAACACGGCAAAAGACTACTCCATATACACCTCATCAAAATGGAGTTGCGGAAAGAATGAACAAGACATTGATGGAAAGGGCAAGAAGCATGCTTAGTGGTGTCAGGTTAGGACAGGAATTCTGGGTAGACGCATTGGCGTTAGAGGATAAGACTCCACAAGAGTTATGGACTGGTAAGAAACCCTCTCTTTCACATTTGAGGGTATTCGTATGTGATGCATATGTACATGTTCCAAAGGAGAAACGAACCAAGTTGGATAGTAAATCTAAAAAGTGCATCTTTATTGGGTATAAGGATGGTTTAAAGGGTTATAAGTTTTGGAACCTAGTAACAAGGAAGGTTGTGTACAACCAAGATGTGGTGTTCAGAGAGGTGAAATATGTTATTAAACATGAAGTCCAACCAAAGGAACTTGAGAAGATAGAGTTTGAGCTAAAGGAGGAAGAATCGGACTCTACAGCAGAGGAGGAATCAGAAGATGAAGAGCCACAAACTCCGGGTGTGAGAATATCAGTTCGAGAAAGAAGGCAACCAAAAAGGTATAGTCCATCTACATTCTGTTCAAATTTTGCTTTATCTATTACTGATGATGATCCCAGAACTGTGAAGGAAGCAGTAGATTCAGAGGATGGAAAACTCTGAAAAGAGGCCATGTGTTATTGGGAAATCTAGTGTCTATGCAGAGCTGCTAGTCCCACTAAGACTAGTAGCTATCTTAGAAATAAACAAACTAAAACTACTTTCGTTTTCCTTTATGAGAAGTACATAAGAGGGGAACAAAGGAGACCAACCTCTGTCTTGCGCTTGGTTCGTTGCTTGATTCCTCTCCCTTTTGATAGATCTTTGCCACTCGCTTCCTTGTCTACCCAGCTTCAAAGAGAACTTGTGGAATCAAAGAAGCATAACACTATCCAAGAACAAAGATCTACTATCACAAACAACATAGGACCAGATATATATTGACCACACAAATGCATATATCATCAATCATACAAGAATATGGAGGAAAACTTGAATAGCTTTATTAATATCAAGAATAGCCAAAGAGGATTACAACCAATTGTTCTGACCCAGCGTCGTCCTCTCAGAAAGAAAGCCCTTCTTCACCTCATGAAAAGCTTAGATCACCCAACACTATGATGTTACACCAAGAAATCAGCAACACTTCCTTACAAGATACAAAATTCCAGCCTCTGGATCTCTAGGATGAGGGATCCATATATAGATGATTGTAGGGAGGTGAGTCAGCTTCTGAGATTTGATTATTTTCCTCTCTCTGATAGTTCTTGATTCCACTTGGAGATTCATGATCTCTTACTCATCCCTGGGCAAATTCAGAGAGGCAAGTGTCACAGGAGAAGTTTCTGGAAGATTCCATGATCATCCACCTCGCAAATTGACTCTGCCATTTGTTCACTCTCACCCATCGCACCCCATGGAAGGGATTTTTAGTATGCATCGCACCTCCTATGTGAATTTAGGTGGGATGCATCGTATTTTGACCATGGAGCAGGTGAGATGGTCCAGCTTTGACCAGTTCTGAGTAGTTTTTCATGGAGAACTTATGGGAGATGATGTAATCAGCTGACCTTGCTCTTTTAGGGGATGAGACAACACTTTTAGGGACTTAGGAGTCGGTTTATGGACATGTTTGATTGGGGCTGCAGCGCCCAAAAATGTCTATAACAATTGCCCCCTAAAGCATGAGGTCGTTAATCTTTTGATGTTGGGTGAAATGCTTTATCATGAGGATTCAAAGTTTTTTTGAGCTGGAAGGCGACCTATAATAAGATACAATACAATACATTATCTTCATAATATTTGCATGATCTAGCTAAGGCGGGCATTCCCATGCTCAGCTTTATAAATTCAATTTCATGTACATAAGAGAGACAATCGTCTGTGTGCAGACTGATGATTCTGGTAAAGACATCATCCCTTAGATTGGATGATTATCTATGCAGCAATGATGTATATTTGATCTCTTTATTTTCCTGAATATATATCACAGCCCAGATGGATGAAACTAGATCTGGGGTCTTCAATCTCGTTCGATCTTCACTCACAGTACAAGTTGATCCATGTGAGAGATGTTCTGCAGTCGAACATCGAAAGACATTGTCTGTTTACCAGCCATTGATGTAAGTTGTTAACAGGCACGAGAGGAATCACTGATAATGATGATGACCCTCAAGGTACGATAGTACAATTCACGTGGTGTGAAAAAGGGACTTGGTGTCGAACACCACGCAAAATATTTCGGTCAAAGGCCATTGATGTAAACCTATCACCGAAAGTGAGAAACTTGCCATTGAGGCATGCAAGCTTCAAAGTACTGAAAGGGTTGTTCCTAGATCGACTTCCTGGATAATGAGCTGATGTTGACAAGAAGTGATCCGTTGTAGGAGGGCCTTAATGAATCCCACATCTACGACACAGAAAAAATCAACTGATTTTAATGGAGGTGAAAAAGATCAGATGATATAAGGCTCAGGGTGGTGGTCATGAAAGAATGGAGTGTAAATGTATTGCAGTGGATGAGACACTGGTGAATTCTCTGAGCAACTTCTCTTGAACATATTGGTGACACTGACATGATGAATTGGTAGTGTTAACCCCAAATGTGGATGGTGTGATGGACCAATGGTGATATGACAAGTGAACAAAACAACCCAACCCGACTTGGATGCGGAGTGAAAGTGTCATGTTCAAGAGCGACTTGCTACCAATAAAGTTTCTTCAAGTTTTCTTCCAAAATTTTCCCCAGTCATTGCTGACCAGTACCTCTTCATTTTTTTCAAGCTTGAGGAGGATAAAATATGCTTGTTCTATAATTTTCCCTTTGGGCAAACCCATCACTATGTTTTAACGAGCCTAGCGATAGTGAAACTCTTTCTTGTCTGTATGGACAAGTTTGTCACTATTCAGTTTTAACGAGTTTAACAACAAAGATAACTCGGTCCTTTTCAATTTTAGAGAGTCTGAAAGGGACGTAAAGAAAACTACGACAATCCATTTTCTTCATATAATCCCTTAAGTCTGAAAAATTATAAAATAATACGAAAGGGATGAATTTTCGGTAATTTTAACGAGCCGAACAAAACAAGCGCTCGATCTTTTTGTGTAGTAATCCCTCAGGTCCAAAAAGATTAAAATCTAAAGGAGGGATATCACTTCTGGTCACTTTAACAAGCTGGAGAGTCCAATTACTTGGCAATCTTTTCATATTTTACGAGTCAGATGAAAAGAGCTTAAAGGAGACTGGTTTTTCGAGGAACGAGTAATAAATTTGGGTAGCAGCTGATTCCAAGTAAGGTTTGGAATTTTCCAATCATGGCAGTGTCACAAGGATGGCTAACAGGATCACTCTTCGCAGCTGTTCCTCAAAAGGGTAAAAAATCAAGTGGAGGTGAATGATCGGCCAAAACAGAGTGGAGGTGATGATGAGAATACGACCAAGGCTCAAAGTTTGATGATAATACATTCACGATGGTTATTTACCGGAAATTGGTTCATTTTTTAATGAATGAGCTTAAACTCTGGGGGAAACATTTGCTCATTGCTTATGTTTAATTTTTAACGAGCTTGAACTCCACATAAAAACTACTCGATCTAGTCATATAATAAGGATGTCTCATCTAAGATTCCCATTTTTTATGGAGCTTGCACCTTACAAAGCTTTGCCCCACATCCTTTCTTTATGCAAGTTAGGAAACGACCAATTCTACAAGTTTAAAGGGTTATAGGACCTAAAAAGTTAAAAAATAAATGGTCGCTTTTTGCTTGCCTGCCAAAAGGTTTGCATGCCCCCAAGTATAGTGAAGTAGAGTTTCCCAGATTACCCCTCAATTTTCAGACAAAACATTTGTTTTATCGGGAAAGGCCTACCTTTTCCAGGTTACCCTTCAATTTGCAGACAAAACATTTGTTCTATCGGGAAAGGCCTACCTTCTAATGGAGGTATCTTATTCCGGTATAATTCCATAAACCAATCATATATCCTTCACAAAAACCTACCCTATGCCCAAGGTTTTCCTGCCGAAACAAACCAGGGTGCATACCCCCTGGGTTTCAGTCATGTCCTCCCAAATCACTCGCACTCATCAGGTGGACGAACTAGAGATTGATGAGACATTCCTTACATGAAAAGACCATTTAGGGATGGTATTTTACTATTTGCTATGTGTGAGCCAGGGAACGAAAGCTGGTCTACGAGCTTGACCACTCTTCCTTCATGCGGAAAACACATTACTCTAAAGAGCGAGGAGACAATGGCTCCCATGCAATAAATATAGTCGCATCCAAGTAGTAGATTATAATCTAGGGGTCCTTGAACTACCATTACGTTCATGTGAACGGTTTTCCTTCTCAATGTTATCGGCACATTAGGAAGGATCCCTAACGGTCGACTGGTTCCTTTGTCAAAACCTGTTAGATTTCTCATCTTAGGCAAAAGTGATGGCAAACCAAGCGCTTTCCAAGCAGTTGAGGAAAGGATACTCACAAAAGCCCCTTCATCTATGATGGTACCGGCCATGACGATTCTGTATATTTGTGAAATGATTCAAAATGGTACACTAGCCGGTAAACGGGGTTTGCCTAGTAGATTCCAATCGAAGGAAACAACTAGGTTGCTTGGAGGTGGGACCGAATAGACGATCGGATATGACTCTAACGAACTTCCTTCTTGTGGTAAAGGAACGGGTAGACTGCCCCCATGTTCATCAGAGTCTGGGTCTACGAAGAGAATTTGAACAGTGTCGTTCTTATTCTCTTCGGTGACTATATCATTTGAAGATGGACCTTCTGAAGGCAAGACTGGGTCAACTGTTGCCTCAACCTTTTGACTTTCTTCTGGTGTGAATACAGATGGTTTATCTTCAATGATAGATGCTTCGACCGGCCACAATGGCGTGTCAATCAGATTTTCAACTAGTGATGGACTTGCAAGAGTTTCTTATATCCAGGAGGAAGCCGTAACGGTGAAACCGGAGGGTTGTCCAAAACTCTTTTAGCCTCGTCTAGGAAGGGACAATGGTGGACGACGTGATCGCCTTCACACAGTTTACAAGGGAAATTACTTTTCCTTTTCTATCCCGAAGCTTCGCTTTCTCTAGTTGACGGTGTACTTTCAACATGATCATCAGAGGTTGTTGACATCAAATTGTGCAAATGAGGAGACCAATCCCTTAAGATCCGAGGGATGCAAGGACAATCTCGATGATAGTGATCTCCTTTGCAAATGACACATGGATATTTAGGCTTTGACAGTGCAGTGTGTGGATTTTCACTAGATGATTCCTGGTTGCCCCTTTTCGCCTTCGACTCCTTCTTCTTCTTCTCTTTCTTCTCCTTCCCCTTCTCCTTCTTAGTTACTTGAATTTTGGGTTTACCAGCTTCATCAAGCAAAGAGGAAGGAGGAGAGGGAGAATCGGATGAAGTAGAAGGTTGGGGGGTAGCTTTGGTATCATCTAGTTGCTGACTTGATTGCTCAGGAATCACGGTGTTTTGAACGACAGAGGTTGATAAGAGCCATACAGGCAAGCTGATTGTCAATCCTGGAAGCGACAATGTGGCCATATGGGGTGCACCAACATCTCCCCAAGACGAGAAAGGAATAGGATTTCCTCTAAGGGGAAATCCTTGGTTGGTGGACTCCATTTTTCTCAACCTAAGACCAACGTAGGAAAGGTGATGTTTATTCCGATTAAAATAAATTTTAGACGCTTTGAAACAACTTGTTTTTTCAATTTTTAAGAGTCGAGAAAAAACAAAAGATGACTCTAGTCGCCTTCGATTTTTAATGAGCTTGAAGGGACAAGTGCTTAGATGGACCTTTTCCTTTAAGGAGTCTGAAAGGGAATGAAAGAGACTACTATTGAAATCTAGACAGAGGGATTACCAAACCAATCGCAAAACTACAGAATACTTTTTATGGTACGGCAGTCAATCTTCCCGAATGTTGTGTTCACTGCATTGCGATCGATAGGGTGGCAGACACGGCTTCCTATGGATAAAGGATATAGCCTATTGTGGTCTCTCAATATATACGCGACGGTACATGGGAGCACAAGTCCGTACTGGCACTTGTCATCTCAAAGTGGAGGAATCACCCAACCAGCAATGAAAACAATAGTTACCAGGCTTTACGACGCCGAAATATGTCTCTAGCCTAGACTTCTAAATGTTGTGCATTAGGTTCCAAAGCATTTTTAGATTCATTCAATTTATTTTATAGTTGATCTTGTTTAAGAAATTTTCCTTTCAGGTTCACTACTTTCGTTTTCCTTTATGAGAAGTAGATAAGAGGGGAACAAAGGAGACCAACCTCTGTCTTGCGCTTGGTTCCTTGCTTGATTCCTCTCCTTTCTGATAGATCTTTGCCACTCGCTTCCTCGTCTACCCAGCTTCAAAGAGCACCTGTGGAATCAAAGCAGCATAACACTATCCAAGAACAGAGATCTACTATCACAAACAATATAGGACCAGATATATATTGACCACACAAATGCATATATCATCAATCATACAAGAATATGGAGGAAAACTTGAATAACTTTATTAATATCAAGAATAGCCAAAGAGGATTACAACCAATTGTTCTGACCCAGCATCGTCTTCTCAGCAAGAAATCCCTTCTTTGCCTCATGAAAAGCTTATATCACCCAACACTATGATGTTACACCAAGAAATCAGTAGCACTTCCTTAAAAGATACAAAATTCCAGCCTCTGGATCTCTGGGATGAGGGATCCATATATAGATGATTGCAAGGAGGTGAGTCAGCTTCTGAGATTTGATTAGTGTCCTCTCTCTGATATTTCTTGATTCCACTTGGAGATTCATGATCTCTTACTCATCCCTGGGTGAATTCAGAGAGGCAAGTGTCAGAGGAGAAGATTCTAGAAGATTCCATGATCATCCACCTCGCAAATTGACTCTGCAATTTGTCCACTCTCGCCCATCGCACCCCATGGAAGGGCTTTTTAGTATGCATCGCACCTCCCGTGTGCATTTAGGTGGGATGCATTGCACTTTGACCATGGAGCAGGTGAGAAGGTGAGATGGTCCAGATTTGACTAGTTCTGAGTAGTTTTTCATGGAGAACTTCTGGGAGATGATCTAATTAGCTGACCTTGTTATTTTAGGGGATGGGACAACACTTTTAGGGACTTAGGAGTCCTTGGTTTATGGACATGTTTGATTGGGGTTGCAGTGCCCAAAAATGTCTATAACACCATGGTTGATTAAATGGTATATTTGCACAAAAATGAGGCTTGGGATTTGGTGGAGTTGCCGACTGGAAGGAAACCCATTGGCACCAAATGGGTGTTCAAGAAGAAGACAAATGCAGAAGGAAAGGTGGAGAAATACAAAGCTCGGTTGGTAGCAAAAGGTTATTCCCAAGTGCCAGGAATTGATTTCGGTGATATTTTTTCTCTTGTTGCCAAGGTAGCTTTTATTAGATTACTTTTATTTGTTGCTACTACTTTCGATTTTGAGGTAGAATAGATGGATGTGAAGACAAAATTTCTTCACGGGGATCTGGAAGAGGAAATATACATGAAGAAACCTGAAGGCTTTGCGGTGAAGGGTAAGAAAGAACTGGTATGCAAGTTAAAGAAGTCTCTGTATGGGTTAAAACTTTCACCAAGGGTGTGCTATTAGAAATTTGATACATTTATACGGGGACGTGCATTCACGAGAAGCAAAGCAGATCACTGTGTGTATTTTAAATTAATTGGTTACCGTGTTATTTATCTAGTCTTGTACGTGGATGATATGTTGCTGGTTGGAAACGACAAAGAAATTATCCAGGATTTGAAGACCCAATTGTCCTCCAAGTTCGACATGAAAGATCTTGGTGCTACAAACTATATTTTGGGCATGGAAATTAAAAGAGACCGGGAAAAGAGGAAGCTCTGGTTTAATATGTAGGATAGTAAACTGGTGAAGGTTCCTATTCTTGTAGGTGTGAGGTTATCTATTGAACAGTGTCCCAAGACACAAGAAGAGGAAGAGGACAGGTTCCATGTTCCATATGCAACTGTATTTGGTAGCCTGATGTATGCAATGGTCCGTACTAGACCAGACATTGCACATGCAATGGGAGTATTGAGTAGGTTTATGTCAAAACCAGGGAAGGAGCACTGGACAACAGTGAAGCAAGTTTTCAGGTATTTGTGTGGAACTAGTGATTATGGTTTGTGCTACCAAGGAATACCAGGATTGAACAAAGTGTTGGATATTCATGTCTTTGTTGATGCATACTGGGTTGGAGATCTGGATCAGAGAAGATCTACAAGTGGGTAAGTGTTTAACCTATTTGGAGGTGCAACCAATTAGATGAGTAAGAAACAATCTATAGTGGCACTATCAACTACATAGGGAGAATACATGGAAGCCACTCATGCAAGCAAGGAAGCGGTTTGGTTGTAGAGTTTGTGTTCAAGTATGGGGTTAGTACAGGGAGCTATAAGGATAGACTGTGATAGCAAAAGTGAAATTTTCTTGGCAAGGAACCCTACATATCATTCAAAGACAAAGCACATTGATGTTCAGTATCACTTTGTGAGGGATATGATAGAAGGAAAAAAGGTGTTGCTAGTAAAGGTTGACACTTTGAAGAATATTGCAGATCATTAACAAAATTTGTGAGCTCTGAGAAGTTCTATTGGCGTAGAGAAATAATGGGTGTTGCAGGGCTAGACAAATGACTAATCTCTCTTGTGGCCACATGTGGAAAGAAAACAACAAGTGGGATAATGTTTGGTTGTATTATATTATTTCCATGACTAGCCCACGTAATTAACCGGGGGGTTAGAGGGGGGCCGGAGCCCCCCTTTTGTTGCACTGATTGCATAGTAGGGGGGTCACAGGAGGTTTGGGGGGTGCAGGTAACCCCCCTCTATGGGGTCTAGGGTAGTTTTTGGACCCTATATTAGGTTGGGCGGACCAACCTATGGTTTTGTGCATGATTTTCGCACATGGTTTTGGACGCGATGGTTTTCGGTCCATGGTTTTGGACATGATGGTTTTCGGTCCATGGTATTGGATGCTTCGGCATGTATAAATATGTATTGTAACATTGAAAGGAACATAATGAAAAATCAAGCTAGTAGTCCTGATTTTGGGATCCAGGGGAAATCTTTGTGTATATGTGTTTTATGTGTTATGCTCTCACATTGTTTATTTTCTGTGTTTTACAATTTGTATGTAGGTAATTTCTGTACGGGGTGAAAACGTACACCCAGGCTGCTACAATACTTGATCAATCTGTGGGACATTGGACAGGAATTATTTGTGATCTATGACCAAGAGCTAGAGCTAGAGACTTTAGACATCTATTTCATCTTGGATTGTCCCGCAGACAGAAACCGGTCTAATTGTATGGGGCCAGGGCCATTGGGACGAGTGTGAACATGCTCCTTGCCGAACATTGTCCCAAAGCTTTGAAATCTAAAAGCAGCAAGGTTGACATCATGACCATAAATGACCTTTTATTGAAATTGCTTCTTTTTACCATTAATAGAGTTGTTGGGGTTCAAGCATTGCATGAGTCCAACAAGTCCAAATTCCAGTATGCCATAGAGTACTCAATTGGGCAGAAACCATTAAAGTGAACATGAAACACCAATTATCCAAATGCAAGGAGGGGAACTTGAGGCAATTTGGATATGGTTCCGTTCTGGTGACTTTGTTCTTGGAATGGATCCTGTTGTTCCACTATCAGCTGGAAGAGGTAAGTCCCCCAATACCATGAGATCCACGGATGGTCCGGTGTAGTGAACTAATGCCTAGAACTAGTGGAGGCCAACACATGTCACACAAGACTACTTTCTTTGCGTGGCTGAGGCATCAACTGATTTTGGTAGAGGATTGGCTATATAACGATACTGACTTCCATGGAAATCCTGACATGCTGCTCCTAGAAGCAAAGGATTTTGATGATGGAGGTAAGCAAAAAATTTTGATTTTTTTTTTTTAAATATATGTATTCATGACACTTCGAGTTTTTAATTGCATATGTAGGACCAAAGCAACCAGCCAGGATTTCCCTGATCGCTAGACATGTTAGTTGATAGTTTGAGATTGCTCCTTATCAGGAAGGAGTTGATAATGAGGAAGAAATTGCGTGGAATCTTGATAACCTGACAAGAGGCATCCCAAAGTATTATTGGATGGTGGATATTCCATGACAATATCAGCGGCACATAGTGGGAATGTCAGATCGGTTCCACCAGTTACTAACTCGCGTAGTATGAGAAGTGATGTGCTATCATGAGCACAATGTCGAGTAGTCCATAGTTTTAGCATTTATAGTTTTGAGGTTTGCCAGCCATGGATGTACTGAACACATATATTATTTTTTGGGTTTTGATGTATGACACTCAAACATTATCGACATATATATATGCTACATTCCCGTTTCCTATGATATAATGTTCTATTGTTTCACGTATTGCGTAAATGTCTTTCTAACACATAATTAGCTAATGCATCTATTAATGTAATCATATGTCTAGGAATGTGATGGTATGTGATATAATCAAAATTTCTCTCCAAAAGACGAATATGCAAATACATTCTCAATATGCGAGGGTTTCTGATGGAATATTACCCATTGAGCTGAAGAACAAGAAGTTGTAAATCAAGGTTAACAACCATTGCTTGAATGTCAAGAGCAATGGCTTCTGAGAAGAGTTCAATGACTGCGATATATTTAGCAATGTTATTAGTTGTTTGACCCAAATAAGTACCTTGAAGATCAATCAACTCACCATTTGGGGCATAAATAGACCATGCCATGGAGGATAAATTCCAAGTACTACGACAAGCACCATCAGCGAAACTAACATAAGGAGCCATAGACATCTGCAAAGTACGTGAAGACATAATAAGCAGGAGAGTTGCTTGAAAAACACACAAAACCAAACTTGCACAAAAATGAATAACACACTTATGTACAAAAGTAGCCATGCAAGATGACTCAGGAATAGTACCTTTTGAGATACAGCCCATTACAGGGCTTGTCCAAGGGGTTGCCCTCATAATCAATCAGCTCATAGGCCCCTTTCTATAACACATGCTTGAAAATATATGGCCCATGCCACATGGGTTCGAATTTACCTGCCCCCAGCTTATCATTAGCTTGGTCATATAGCAGGACCAGATCATCATCAGAAAAAGCATGAGGAGAGACTAACTGATCAAAATGGGACTTAACCCACTTTTTCTATGCTTCAATGACTAAAGCAGTGAGATGGTGGGTTTCATCCAATCATTCTAAATACAGGAGACACTCTTCTTGAGGTGAGGTTTCGAGGAGTAGTTAGACAACCGATTTAAGGGAGGGAATTTCAAACTTAATTGGTAAAGTTGCTTCTAGACTATAGACAAGCTAGAAAGGCATGAATCCATTTGTGTCTTTAGTCAAGGTTCAGTATGCCCACATCGCTAAAAAAAGAATGAGATTCCAATTGGATTTGTGCATCCGGATGGTGCGCTAAAGCATAGTGACTAACACTTTGTTTAGAGCTTCAACTTGGTCATTGGTCTGAGGGTAATATGGAGTTGAGCCATTGTGACACAAATCCAATGTAGAAGTCAGCTCAGCCATCATGTAATCACAAAAATGGGAGCCATGATCAGTGACAATGGCTTGAAGCACTCTAAAAATGGAAATAAAATTACTGAATAGAAATTGCGCCATCGTTTTATCATCACCTGAATATGTAGGCATCGCTTCGGCCCATTTTATGAAGTAATCCACAACAACAATAATATAATCATACCCCCCAGCCAAAAGAGGGTTACAGGTCATAAAATAAATGCCCCATTTGGAAAAGGGACCAACGGTAATAATGGGGTGAAGGAGAGTGAGTGGGGTGTGCATTTTTTTTGGATAAATCTGGCACTCATGGCATTTGCGAATAGCAAGGATGGAATCCTTGAATATGGAGGGCCAAAAGTAACCAACACGGAGGATTTTTTGAGCAGTGCCATAGCCAGAGAGATGACCACCACATGCACCATAATGGAAATCATTTAAGACTCTTTCAGCCTCATCAGAGTTAAACATCGACGAAGAATTGAATCAACACCATTGCGGTATAAAGTATCCCCAATGATGCGGTAAGGTTGGGATTGATGATGAATAAGTCAGTGATCATTCTTGGTCAACACAGTTTAGAAAGTAAAATTTTGTAGATAGACGATGATATCACCATACCAAGGGTACAGAGTGCTAATCAGAAAGAGTGTCTCATTAGGGAGCTACTCATCAGCAATAGTAGGAAGAGAAGCAGAGGGAAGAGAGAAAATCAACTCAGAAAATACAAATGATTTCTTGGATTTGGCAGTAGTGAATTCCAAATCAAATTCTTGGAGGATGAAAATCCACTTAGAATACTTTCCCCCAAGTAACGGATGAGTCAGAATGTAATTCATGGGGTTACACTTGGAAATCACAATTGTAGTGTGGAGGAGAATATAATGTCGAAAGCATTGAATAGCCTAAACAACAGCCAAAGCCAACTTCTTGACATGAGCATAATGGGTCTCAGTATCAAGGAGATTGTGACTGAGGTAATAAATGACATGTTCATGACCTTCGTTGTCGTCTTGCACCAGCACCATGGTGATAGTGCTAGAAGCTATAGCTAGATAGAGGAAATAATCGCGATGATAGTTCAGAGGATGCAACAAAGGAGCATTAATGAGGACAATTTTCAAGTCATCAAAGGACTTTTGGGTAGCCTCATCCCAAATGAATGGAGTTCCTTTCTTAAGAAATCGAGTGAACCCTCAAGCTCACTCAACATATTTAGGCACAAAGCAACGAAGGAAATTCACTTTCCCTTGCAGACTTTGTAATTGATGCAACGAAGAGGGAGGGGGTAGATTAACAATAGCCCCAACTTTGAGAGGATCAAGACGAATCCTATCTTTTGAAACAATAAAACTGAGGAGTCATTTGGACTTGATGCAGAAGACATACTTATGCAGATTCAGCCAAACGTTATAGTGTCTAAAATGAATAAATATTTGTCGAAGATGATCGGGATGGTCATGGCGCTTAGGTGAATGAGGAGGAAGATCATCCAAATAAGGCTGAACGATGTTTGGAAAGCATAGGAAATCTCTCTTTCAAAATTATCCCCAACTTCCTTAAGGCCAAAAGGGAGCTTTTTATATGCAAAAGTCCCCCATGAACAGATAAAGGTGGTCTTATCTTTGTCGTTTGGTGCAATGTTTATCTGGTTATAACTAGAAAAATTGTCCATTAAGGAGAAGATCTAACTCCCATCACATTTATTGATGATATGGTCTGTAAAAAAAGTGGGATGATTATCATTTGGACATGCACAATTAAGGTCACAATAATCAACATAGACTCAAATGGTGTCCTTTCTTCTTAGCTACCAGTACGATATTGGACATCCAATCTGTCAAATGGATATGATAAATAAATCTAGCTTTAAGAAGATTTTCAACTTCCCCTTTAATGGTGACCATTTTTCTAGGGCGAACTGGATGAAGTCGTTGGTGAATAGGCTTCACGTTAGGATAAGTCAGATTTTCTTGCACGACTATATTTGGGCTAATGCCATGCATTTCTTCATATGACCATGCAAAAACATCTTGCAATTCTTGAAAAAGATGAGTATAGAGATTGATCTCATCAGGAGAACAAGTCACCCCAATATGAACGTTTTCAACGACACCTGGTTTAACAAAAATGTCAATAGGCATCATTTTCATAATATTACCCATGTTCCCTTCTGACCAAACTTCATGGGTCATGATAGGCGTCTGAAGTGGTTGGGTTTGGAGACAAGAATAGAACTTCTCAAGACAGGTAGACATTACCGCCAGGCCAAGCAAGAACAAAGAATGATGATGAGTATCATTCCACGGTGCTTCCTCCAAAGACATAATTTCCATGATACTTTCATCAGAAGGAAAAGTCTTGATTAAGGGATCGGGAGAATCCGAAGAAACATGCCACGGTGATTGTGAATATGCATCGAGAGACATACTCGAAGCAGTATGATCAGTAGGTACCGAAGTTGAAATGGAAACAATCTCCACATAATTGATCTTGGCAGGGCTTAATGACATGACATCACCCCACGTATCAACAAGATCAGGAGACGAAATGATCCAAGGATTAGACTTAACCGAGATCATATTGACTGAGGCAACATGCAGAGGTGGGAGAGGAAAAATACCCATCAAGGTAGGATCTTTAAAAAGTCCAGCCCCCACACACTCATAAGGAGCACTGATATGTTTCACATAAGGAAAATTTCCATCCGAGGAAGAAGAAGCAAAAAAGGAAAACTAGTCAACCGTGACGATCTTCCCTTGATGAGGAATGCAGATCACACATAACAAAGAGGGGGTTACAACATGCATAGCATGGGTCCAACTCCGTACGAGTAGAATACTATAGTTAAGATTTGCATCCACAATTTCTACTTCGACATTGACTGTCTTGCCTTCCAAGGTAATGGCAAGATTAGGAAGGACACCAAATGGTCAAGAATCATGCACATCAAAGGGTTCCAAAGTGTTAGGTGATTGGCTCATGGTAGGAGAACCAATTTCTTTCCAATAAGAGATAGACATGATGTAGGTGGAAGCAACTTCATCAATGACGATCATGTGAATTATCTTATCAATAATCATCACTTGAATGAGAAAGGAAATCTGATGAGGTAAGCGCAGAGCATGGTTTTCCAGATTAAAACAAATAACGCCAGCAACGCCTTTCACTAAGAAGGAGAACTTTGAAGGACCTCGATAGCAGACATAGCTGATGGCACTTGAGCCAAATCCTCAACAATGTTATAATTTTCAATAGCTTGAGTGTTTGGATTATACGAGGACTTTCGCAGCACACCCTGAGAGGGTGGTCAAGTAACGAAATCAGGATTAGGTCGCTCTATATGGAGAGAACCAGAGGTAGACAGGATAGAGGAGGAAGGGGTACCTTCTTTCTCTTTTCCTGCTATCAGATTAGGTGGTTGATAATATTTTGATATTGTAGCCACATTTATAGGCATATTCATCATAAACACTTCGAAACCTTTGGAAGAGGAAGACTAAGGTTGGTCTACCATTTGAGTGTGTTAGGATGGAAAGGGATCTTTCAGGATAGTCAAGGTCCCTTTAAACAAGTGACTCAGTCGGGGTCCTTTTAAACAAGTGACTAACTTCAGATCATCAGGTACAATCTTTAGTATAGTGATCCTCCTCATAGATGAGGCATGGATACTTGGGCTTTCTTTGAGAGGAATTGACAGCAGACGACTTAGGAGGGCCCTGTTTCAGAGCATCGACTTTTCCCTTTCCTTTGCCCTTATTTTTACCTTTAGAGGATTTGTAGGCTGTGGTAGACTAGACAACATGAACCTCTGGGGTTTTACCAAGACTCAGTGAATTTCAAGAGGGATCATTGGAACCAGTGTTTGAGACCGCCTTCTACTTGGAAGAATATTTCACGGGAGCTTGAGACACAGAACCAATCACTCCATCAACAAGTTGGGTAGTTAGAGACTTGGATGTTGTTAGATATGATGATGGTCTTGGAGCATCGGTTAACATATCATATACTGTGCCAGATTATGAGTAGACAAGGTCTAAATACTAGACACAAGTGATGGCTTGCTCCTCAGTGACACACCCACCCATAACTATGTCATCAGCAATTTTGCTGATGAATGACTTGGTGAACCATTCTGTCAACAACTGATCATTAATTTCAAACTTGATTAGGCGATGCTGATGCCTCCATTCATGGATGTGATCGAAGATATGGGTCGCAGTGTCTTGCTTGAGTGACATAAGTATATGGGTGCCAGTTTCATAGTGAACTAAAAATTGGAAATGAGTGAGGAAAGCCATAACAAGAGTGTTGAAGTCATTGTAGGTACCTCGAGGCAATTCGGTGTACCACTTCACTGTAGCACTTGTGAGAGTTCATTGAAAGAGTTGAAGACGAATGGAATCATCAACGTATGAATTGGAGGAGCACCAAAGGTGATATGTTATCACGTGGGCTTATGGATCCTCCTTTGCTTTTCCCTCAAACTTCGGACAATCGCTTGGAATCTTGGACAGAACTAGAGGCCAGTATGGTGAATGAAGAATGGATCATTCATAAGTCTAGAAACATCTGGTATATCCAATGTGGCTAAGAATGACAATTGCGTATTAAAAGTCATTTGGGGCCTCTGAGCAGGCCCGGACTGTAGAACCCATCCTTGTTGGTAAGGATTCTACCCCCATAGTGGAGGGTTTTATCCATGTGGCATCTGATTTTACCCCCACTGTAGGTTACCTTGCTCGTAGGGAAGATTTTGGCCTTAGTAGCCTTGATGTTGTCTAGCCATAAGCTGTTGATAAGCAACATATGGCATAAACAGTTGTTGAGAATGTTGACCTTGGACATACAGATTATGTACCTACTACCACTGGACACAAGGATTTTGAACCTGCTACCCTTGGACATAAGGATTTCGAACCCGTTGCCCTGGACATAAGAATTCTGAACATATTTCCCTTGGACATAAATATTTTGAAACTGTTGCTGCAAGAATTGACCTTGACCTGGCAAAGGTTGACCCTGTTGATATGAGTATAAGGGTTGCTGTTGTCCGGCTTGACCTTGTTGCTGCAAGGGCTGGGCTTGCTGCTATAAAGGTTGTCCCTGTGGCTACAAGTGTTGACCTTGCAAGGACATAGGTTGGGAGGACTAGTGAACAAACTATATTTTGCGGCTGCAAAATTTTTCTACAACTATTGCAAGGGTTCCCCCTGTGGTTGTTGCAGTTGTCCTTGCTATTGTACTACTTGCCCTTACTGCCATAAGGATGGCCCTTGCTGCTGCGAAGGTTTCCCTTGCTACTGCAAGGGTGTCCCTTGCTATTGCAAGGGTACTTTTATAGTTCCTGGGGTGACACCCTCAGGGTACTCAAAGTTCCTAAATTGGATCTGGCAATATCCATTAGGCACAGAGGATGGAACAGGCTGAGCATAGGACCCATATTGAGGGACGTAAGGTGGATTTACCATTGCTTGTGAACCATATGGAACATAAGGAGGTCGGAATGGAACCTGAGCCCCATATAGTTGCTGGTACTAGACGTTACTTGACCGAGATGGACCAGCAAGGCTCGACTGCTGGTATTAGACATTACTCGAACCAAAAGGACCAGCAGGGTTTGGAATAGCACGGTAAGAGAGTTGATTCATTCCAACCATGTGAGTTTGTGATCCTCACACATTTTTCATGCTAGAAATCATAGAGATATTTGGTTCTTGCCCCTAGGAGGTGGTACAACCTGTCCACTTACTCGAGGGGTTGAAGAACTTATAGAGACTTGACTCGAGACTTTTGGTTGAATCAGAAAAGTCAGATGAAATGACAATATGAGTGGAGTTAGAATTGTGGGTTGCATTGGAACTGAAGTAACCACAATATGCATAATCGGTTTAGAGGTCGGGTTCCGAATGAATGGACCTGAGGTGGGCATAGCGCCAGACGGCTAGATAGGGTTGTGATATAATGACAAGGCACTAGGAGTGCCCGAAACCAACTAGTCTAAAGAAGTATAACCATACAGTAATAAAGGCTTGCTATACCTAGGGTAGACTGTAGTCGGAATGCTTCCCGTATCAGGGAAACCTTCTGGAGGGAACAAATATCCCATCTCATCAACTACATGAGGAGTGTGTGTAGTAGAAACCTTAGAGTGACCTGGAGAGGAGACTGGGATCTCGCCTTATGATTCCATGGGTGGAAACAAATGACGAAAGACAACCGAATATGTTCGAGGAGATAATTCTAAAGGAATACCAGGTTGATCGTACGAACTATACAGATTCTGTGGTGATATCACAATAGGATCGAACAAAGGATTCAGAGGGTAAATAACCAGTCCCTGTTGACCTTCAAGGTTCGAAAGACTCTTGAAATTTGGATGGGATTACCAGATATTCTGAGCCAGATTATTAATATGACCTAGTATTTGATGGAGGAGGACAGGATGAGAAAGTTTGAATACTTAGAACAATTCCAAGTTCAACACCTTGATCCTCGAGTGACTGCAGGAGTTCAGGGAGAGGCTCCTCAGATAATATTTAAGATGGAGGAGTGGAAGAGGAACTAGGAAAACTTGGTGGTTTTGCCACAATGACTTTATCTCAAAAAATAAGAGAAAATAGATTAATTTCAGGGTTTCTTTAAAATATATTAAGGGTAAACTCACAATGTGGTCCAAAATAAGATTATCAGGAATGTGATGTGATCATGGGAAAATAATTTTTTAGGACACTGAAACACACTGATGCCTTTCCATGTTTTAATAGTCGAGAAAAAAGTAAAGATGATTCTAGTCACTTTTAGTTTGAAAAAGCTCAAAAGGACAAGTGCTCGATGATCTTTTAAATTTAAAGAGTCAAAAAGACCAAAATGATTGTTCATAATAATCTAGGAAAAAGGATTACCATGTAAATGTGAGTTGCATAATACCTCCTGGAAAACTAAGAACTGCAGGCAAGAAATCTCCCCAAATGTTGTGTTTGGTGTATCATGTTTACAAGGTGGCAGACTCGGCTTCCTACGGATAAAGGATTGAAAACCTAGTGGGGTCTCCCTTTATATATGCGATGGTACGGGGAGCACAAGTCCATACGAGCATTGTCTAGTGTCAAAGTGAACGATAGTTGCTAGGTTTAAAGATGCCAAAACATGTCTCTAGCCTAGACCTCTAAATGTGAGTGTTAAGTTTCAAATTCACCTTAGGTTAATTGAATATATTTTAGAAGTTTGTCTTCAAATTAAGTCTCAGTTTTTAGGCCCTATTTATGTCACTTGAAAAAATCCTAAATGCAACTATATGAGACAAAACCCTTTCAATTCGATGAATTTTTACACTAATTTAGAGTAGAGAAAACATCCAATGCAATAAACAAGCAACTGAAAGCAAGATGAATCTTCACTACTTCGTTTTCTGAAACAAAATAATGAAAATTATTTCTACTTCCTATCTTTCCTATCCATGTGGCATTTTATTTTTCCCCCACAATAGGTTACCTTGCCCATAGGGATGATTCTGACCTTAGTAGCCTTGATATTGTCTAGCCATAAGCTGCTGATAAGCAACATATGGATTAAAAGGTTGTTGAACATGTTGACTTTGGACATGCAGATTATGTACCTACTACAAGTGGACATAAGGATTTTGAACCTGCTACCCTTGGACATAAAGATTTTGCACCTATTGCCCCTAGACATAAGAATTCTGAACCTATTTCCCTTGGACATAAGGATTTTGAAACTGCTGCTACAAGAATTGACCTTGACCTGGAAAAGGCTGACCCTGTTGACATGAGTACAAGGGTTGTTGCTGCCCGACTTGACCTTGTTGCTGCAAGGGCTGGCCTTGCTGCTGTAAAGGTTTTCCTTGTGGCTATAGAGGTTGACCTTGCAAGGACATAGGTTGGGAGGAATAGTGAACAAACTATATCTACGGCTGCAAAGTTTTCTACAACTGTTGCAAGGGTTGCCCCCGCGGTTGTTGCAGTTGTCCTTGCTACTGTACTACTTGCCCTTACTGTCACAAGGATGGCCCTTGCTGCTGCGAAGGTTTCCCTTGCTACTGCAAGGGTTCCCCTTGCTGCTGCAAGGGTACTTATATAGTTTTTGGGGTGACACCCTCAGGGTACTCAAAGTTCCTAAATTGGATCTGGCGATATCCACTAGGCATAGAGGATGGAACAGGTTGATCATAGGGCCCATATTGAGGGACGTAAGGTGGATTTACCATCGCTCGTGAACCATATGGAACATAAGGAGGTTGGAATGGAACCTGAGCCCCATATGGCTGCTGGTACTAGACGTTACTTGACCGAGATGGACCAGAAGGGTTCGGAATAACACGGTAAGAGGGCTGATTCATTCCAACCATGTGAGTTTGTGATCCTCACACATTTTTCATGCTAGACATCATAGAGATATTTAGTTCTTTCCCCCAGGCAGTGGTACAACCTATCCACTTACTCGAGGGGTCAAAGAACTTATAGAGACTTGACTCAAGACTTTTGGTTGAATTGGAAGAGTCAGCTGAAATGACGAAATGAGTGGAGTCAGAATTGTGGGTTGCACTGGAACTGAAGTAACCACAGTATGCACAATGATTTTAGAGGTCAGGTTCTGAATGAATGGACTTGAGGTGGGCATAGAACCAGACAGCCAGGTAGGGTTGTGATATAACGACAAGGCACTAGGAGAAGCCAACTGGTTTAGAGAAGTATAACCACACGGTAACAAAGGCTTGCTATACCCAGGGTGAACGGTAGTTGGAATGCTTCCCGTATCAGGGAAACCTTCTGGAGGGAATGAATATCCCAGCTCATCAACTAAATGAGGAGTGTGTGTAGCAGAAACCTTCGAGTGACCCGGAGAGGAGACTGGGATCTTGCCTTATGATTCCATGGGTCGAAACAAATGACGACGGACAACTGAATATGTTCGAGGAGATAATTCTAAAGGAATACTAGGTTGATCGTACGAACTATAAGAATTCTGTAGTGATATCACAATAGGATCGAACAAAGGATTCAGAGGGTAAATAACCAGTCCCTATTGACCTTTAGGGATTAGCGACTCTCGAAAGTCTGGATGGGATTACTAGATTTTCTGAGCCAGATTCATAATATGACCTAGTATCTGATGGAGGAGGATAGGATGACAAATTTTGAATACTCAGAACAATTCCAAGTTCAACACCTTGATCCTCAAGTGACTGCGGGAGTTCAGGGAGAGGCTCCTTAGGTAATATTTAAGATGGAGGAGTGGAAGAGGAACTAGGCAAACCTGATGGTTTTGCCACGATGACTTTGTCTCAAAAAACAAGAGAAAAGAGGTTAATTTCAAGGTTTCTTTAAAATATATTAAGGGTAAACTCACGATGTGGTCCAAAATAAGATTATCAGGAATGTGATGTGATCATGGGAAAATAATTTTTTAAGACACTGAAACACACTGATGCCTTTTCATGTTTTAATAGTCGAGAAAAAGGTAAAGATGACTCTAGTCACTTTTAGTTTGAACAAGCTTGAAAGGACAAGTGCTCGATGATCTTTTAAATTTAAAGAGTCAAAAAGACCAAAATGATTGTTCAGAATAATCTAGGCAAAAGTATTACCAAGTAACCATGAGTTGCATAATACCTCCTAGAAAACCAAGAACTACGGGCAAGCAATCTCCCAAAATGCTGTGTTTGGTGTATCATGTTTACAAGGTGGTAGACTCGGCTTCCTATGGATAAAGGATTGAAAACCTAGTGGGGTCTCCCTCTATATATGCGATGGTACGGGGAGCACAAGTCCATACTAGCATTGTCTAGTGTTGAAGTGAATGACAACTGCTAGGTTTAAAGATGCCAAAACATGTCTCTAGCCTAGACCTCTAAATGTGAGTGTTAAGTTTCAAATGCACCTTAGGTTAATTGAATATATTTTAGAAGTTTGTCTTGAAATTAACTCTCAGTTTTTAGGCCCTATCGATGTCACTTGAAAAAATCCTAAATGCAACTATATGAGACAAAACCCTTTCAATTCGATGATTTTTTACACTAATTTAGAGTAGAGAAAACATCCAATGCAATAAAAAAGCAATTGAAAGCAAGATGACTCTTCACTACTTCGATTTCTGAAACAAAATAATGAAAATTATTTCTACTTCCTATCTTTCCTACCAAATGAACTTCAGCTAGTCCTTTCAACAATAAAAGAAGTTCACTTCATTTCAAATGTTCATGATGTTGCAATTCTAGCTTTTGAATGATGCTACTTAATGCAACATATCAGTTTAGAAAACTAGAGTGATGTATTTTTTCAACAGAATGATAAAATGAATATTCACATGACATTTCAATGGAAATTATCAAAAAAAGAGCATCAAGCATATACCAAGAAAGATAATAAGAACTCCTCTCAAACCAAGTATGCAAAGACTCAATCAAAACAAAGAAAGAAATGTAATCTATGCTTGAAAAGAGACGTTCAAATCAAGAGAAAATCAAATGAAACTTTTACACTTGTTCAATCGAAAAAAAAGCAATGCAAGGACTAAAATGTGAAATGAATAGGGTAGTTAACCAACAACTTGACTTGATGATCAGACAAATAATTGAATGGACAATGACCTAGATTCCCTAGGGACACAAACCATCCAAATAATTCAAAAAATCGAGTAAGAAAACTCAAACCAATCAAGCAAACAAATAAATCTAATGAAGGTTTCTAGAGAGGTAGAATACAGGCGAACAAGCCAAGAAATAGAACTTATGAGGGTAGGAAACATTGGCAATGATCAAGGAGAAACCATAACCTTAACCTATAGGAATCAGCGCGAGTGCTTAATTGAAAACAAGCACCACATGGGGGTACGAGGCAACTGTTTAAGAGTAAATTGCACTGGTCGACGTGACTGTCAAAAACTAAACATCGTTGATCGACGATTTCAAGTAAAAAATAAATTTTTTCAGAGATAAAAATCATACCTATCACTCTAAATTTAAGACTCTATGTAGTAGACAATGTGAATCACAAATAACCAAAAATAAAGAGTGATATGACAAAAGTCAACACAAATCATGAAATGCAAACGATTCAAAGAGAGGGATGGCTCCCTAGCAGAGCCACCAATTTGTGGAGTAGGTAAATCTCTTATGTGGGCAGAGGTGTTCCCTCTAACCTAAGAATGGGTCTAGCCATAAACAAAACAATCTAAAGTAAACTTCCTTAGATTAGAATTGAATAAGAGGGCCTACCTCTTATAGCGCTAGTCCACTTGATGTTGATCTTGCCTCCTTGCTCCAGCTTCCTTTCATTCCTTTTGTTCAAACACCTGAAACAAACATGCAAGAGACAACAACAAACATGATAGCATAAAATCGAATTCAATCTACTTAAAATGTCAAGGAGTTTTAAGCTATCAAATGTAATATTACACACGATATAGGAAATAAACCATTAGTTGTATTAATAAAACTTCAAAGAGAAATACAACCGGAGCCTTGACGTTGCAGGTTCCCTTTGGCATGTCTAGGTTCTAGCACCGCTATAAGCATCTCATGATTCACCCTGAAAATAATGGAAGTTCAAGTCCTCTTTCCTTTTGCTCCAAACCAAACACCACAAGCTTATTCTCCTTCACACACAAAATACAAGGATAAGGTTCTCAATATGGCTCTCAATATTTGTAGATTATTTCAGCCCTTTCTTTAGCTATCTGAGTGTGTGAAATGGGGAGTTTATATAGCTTCAATGTAGGGGAAATGGATCCTCTTATGGTGGGAGAGGTCTTATCCCTTTTGGTTTGTTCCATTTTAATAGGGGAAAGGACCCCAAATAGTCTCGCTCGGCTCTATCTTTCTCAACTATTTACCATAATTTTGTTCATGAATCTTCCATACCTGGAAGCTTTGACTCCATTTTTAAAAACTTGCCAAAAGAGAATTAGCGTAGGTGATGAATGGATCACTTACACCATTCAAAACTAGTCCTAGTTTTAAAATCTGCAAATGGGCCCAAGGGAAGAACTGAGCACTAGCATCGGTCTTGAAAACTGGGTTTGAAGGAAGATTCTTAGGAAATGATGTAAGAGGGAAATGTATTACAGATGAAGAGGGATGTAGGGACATTTTCTTCATGGCAGGGAAACATATGAGGGTCACTATAGAGATCCTCTAGGATCGAGGAATGGGAGTACATGGACAATGACAAAATGATGTGTAACAAAGGTAGATCCAAGTCCAGATTGAGGATACTGTGATAGAAATGCAAGAAGAAAGGACACTTGAAGAAAGACTACAAGTCTCAGAAGGGAAAAGAAGGATACGTGCAGAAAGAAAACAATCATGAAGCGAATGTGACAGGTGATAAGTTGCAAGATGCTTTGATTATTTCATTAGAAAATATTATTGATGCCTAGGTGGTAGATTCAGGGGCCTCATTCCATGCCACACCTAATAGGAAACATTTTCATGATTATGTTCAAGGACATTTTGGATAGATTCAAATGTGTGATGATAAACCCTGTAAAATCATTGAAATGGGTACAATTTTCATAAAACAGAAAAATGGAAATCAATGGATGTTGAAGGAGGTAAGGCATGTTCCAGATCTGAAGAAAATTATAATTTAAACAGGCCAATTGGGAGGTGAAGGTTATGTAACTAATTTTACATATAAAACTTGGAAGGTCACTAAAGGAGCCTTGGTAATAGAAAAGGGAGAAAAGTTTGGTACATTGTAATTATGCAATGGTATTTCTATTTATGTTAATGCTTTAACCTCTACAGGAGTAAATATGGCATTGTGGCATCATAGGCTAGGGAACATGAGTGAGAAGGGGATATAGATTCTTCACTCAAGAAATTTTTTTCCAAGTTTGAAGCATGTTGATTTGGAATTCTGTGAGATTGTGTTTATGGAAAACAGAATAGAGTCAGATTCTTTAGAGTTGGGAAAGAAAAGAAGAGCAAAAAATTAGATCTTGTGCATACAGATGTATGGGGACCTGATCACGTATCATCTCTCAATGCCTCTCACTATTATGTTACTTTTATTGATGATGCAACCAAAAAATCCTGGATTTATTGTATTCGAAATAAATCTGATGTATTTGATACTTTCAAGAAATAGAAAGCTTTGGTTGTAAATGAGACAAGAAAAAGGTTGAAGTGTCTCATATCAGACAACAGAGGTGAATATTACGGCAAAGATTTTGATAGGTATTGTTAATAGAATCAAATTCACAGAGAGAAGACAGTTCTAGGAACACCACAAGAAAATGGTGTGACATAAAGGATGAAGAGAACAATCATGGAGCGTGCAAGGTGCATGAGATGCATGCAGGATTGCGTTTACAATTTTGGGCAGATGTTGTAGATACTGTTGTTTATCTAATAAACAAACGGCCTTCAAGATCCTTGGATGGGGATATTCCAGAAGAGGAATGGAAATGTAAAAAGGTAAACTACTCATTTTTAAAGACTTTTGGTTGTGAAGCCTTTGTTCACATTAATAAAGAAAATAGAATAAATCTTGAGGCAAAATCAAAGAAATGTACTTTTATTGGATATGGTGTTAATGATTTTGGTTATCGCTTTTATGATTATGAAAAACATAAAATCAATAGGAGTAGAGATGTCATATTCAATGAAAAGGTTTTGTATAAGGATCAGATGTAAGAAAAGAAATAGGAAAAATAAAATAGAGAATACACAGTGCTTGATGAGATCACAAAAAAAGTGAAGGTACCTGAAAACCATAATGATAAATAGTAAGAAGAACAACAACAACCACAACAAAAACAAGAACCTAAAATGCCATAAAGTGGTGTTAGAAGATCTACTAGGATAAGTAGACCCCTCGATTGATATTCTCCTTCATTATATTATGTATTTTTGATTGATTCTGGTGAACTAGAATGTTATGAAGAAGTGGCGCAGGTAGAAAACAGGAAGAAGTGGGAGAAAGCCATGAAAGAAGAGATGGACTCCTTAGTACATAAAAAGACTTGGGACTTAGTCAGGTTGCCTCCTGGTAAAACATCATTGTAGAATAAATGGGTTTATAGGTTGAAGGAAGAAGATGGAGGTAGAAAAAGGTATAAAGCTAGAGTTGTGGTGAAGGGGTTTGCAAAGAAAAAGGGTATAGACTTTGATGATATATTTTCTCTTGTTGTTAAATGACTTCAATAGGAACTATTTTAAGTCTAGTAACAGCTGAAGATTTGCATCTTGAGTAGTTAGATGTAAAGACAACCTTTCTCCATGGGGATTTTGAGGAAGAGATATATATGCAATATCCACAAGGATATGAGGTAAAAGTGAACGAGAAACTAGTATGCAAGTAGATTTTATGGCTTAAAATAGGGTCCAAGGTAGTGGTCTCTAAAATCTGACAGGTTTATGTTTGATCAAGGTTATAGTATATGCCACTCTGATCATTATGTTTATCTCAAAAGGAAAAATGATGGAAGCTATATTATATTGTTATTGTATGTAGATGACATGCTTGTTGCAGGTTCTAAAATGCAGGAAATAAATGTGCTCAAAACAAAATTGGCAAACTCATTTGCAATGAAGGATTTGGGTGCTACAAAACAAATCCTTGTTATGAGAATAATAGGAGACAGGAAGAATCACAAATTAACATTGTCTCAGAGTGAGTACATACAAAAGGTGTTGAAAATATTTAATATGCAAAATGAAAAAATAGTGAGTATACCTTTGGCTATCCATTTCAAACTAAGGAAGAAATGGGTTATATGTCTAAAGTTCCATAGGCATCAGAAGTTGGAAGTTTAATGTATGCAATGGTCTACACAAGGCTTGATATTGCACATGCAGTGGGAGTTGTAAGTAGGTACATGAAAAATCCAGGTAAAGAACATTTGATGGTGGTGAAGTGGATTCTCAGGTATTTGGGAGGTACCAAAAATCAAGTATTATTCTTTTTTGGTTCAAGCATTGCTCTACAACAATATGCTGATGCAAATATGTCGGGTGTGTTGTCACTCAAATTTTCCTAGAAGTTGTTGGAAAGAGGAAAGGGGTCCGAGGTAACCACAAACCAACTTTTAGGTACATAATCTAGCCAATCTGTATCCAGAGAGGGTTCTCTCTTTAAGGTTTAGCTTTGTTTTGAAAGATATTAGGCTAGTTATGAAAGCTTGGGGTTTTGATTGTATTTGGTGGTGAAATTCAATAGCAGAGGGGTACGACTGAATATTTTAGGCCATTGGGCTAATGGAGTCAAAGAAGATGGCTCAACTGGATTTGGTTTCTCAAAAAAGGATGGCTTCACAGGGCAAGATAACTAAAAAGGGAGCAAATAGAGACTTGAAAAGATGGAAAGGACTTAAAAGGGATGAAGGGAAATTAAGAATCCTTCAACATGTTTTAAGAGGAGAGAACTTGGATGATCACCAATAAAGAGCAATTAAGAATTATTTACTAAATGATCAAAATGAGTAAACTAGGAAACATGAGCAATTAAGAATTCACTACTTATGCTAGTTTAGAAGAAAACATTTAGAATAAAAACGATTGAAGACAGATTGCACTTAAGCACTTTCTGAATTATTCTTTTTCGTTTTAATATTCAGATATGAAACACAATTGATATAATAAACAATAAAAAAATAACACATGAGATATAAGATACTTATTTGTTTGGTGTTTGACACAAGAATCCTGTGAAAATTCCTTTGCATTAATTCTTCATCTAGCTAGCCATGCAAGCTTTGTCCAACAACACTTTATTCCAAAGTAATCAGTTTTACAACAATGTCTAAGAATCCACCCTAAATACTCCAAATGAGGGAGTATTTATACCAAAAATTACAATAAAAATATCTCATAACAAAGTGAGATATATTCTAGGAGGACTAACTATAAGTTACATGAAAAATAGAGATAGATGGTCTCATAGATAGAAGATAGAGGCAAATTGATGGCTTACTGTCCCTATTCTTGTGAATGTGCTGGAGGCAGGCCCTATGCTTGGGCATCTTGCCGTCTTCTTTATAATTATGTGCTGGCTACCCTGCTTTTGATCTTCTTATTGATACTCTTTGACTTGCTTTGATACTCTTTACCTAGTTTATCCTTATTTATCTTCTGTTACCATCATTGACTTTGGTAAAAAATGGAAATCTACCTTTTTACCAAGGGTAAATCAAAAAATTTCTATCATATCTGCCCACCACTTTTCCTATGGTATTCTAGTAATTTAATGTTTTCTAAGGATCTCATCAGCCTCAGTGTATTTGAAAATATTAGGCTGAACTTGGAACAAATGTTTTATTTCATGCTCCATGTAGAATAGGTTCTCTAGACTGTCAAAAAGAACTCTGCCTGTAGGTATTGCTTTTGGTGTAGCTGCACTAGCAAATGAGCTATCATGGTTATTTGTATACTTAGCCAACTTGTCAACATATTCTATCTATGTCATTAGCTTGTCATTAATAACTAAAGGATTGGGAAGTCCTTTACTCTGCAATATGCCAAATTTCTGCATAAAATCATCAATTTCCTCTTGCATGTTTAGGCATCTCCTTTCCAAATTCTACATTAATGACCTTTTAGTTAAAACTTTCTTGATTTCCAAAATTGTCCCTGTTCTGTCTCCTATGCCCAGTTCTTTGAGCTGGTACTTATTATTGGTATTCAAAAAATTAATTAGTCTAGTAACCTCCTCAGGCATCCTTCCTAATTCTACTTTAGTTCTTTGAACTTCTTCAAGAGTTAGCTTTACCAAATAAATCTGTTGGACACCTAATCCTAAATGGGTTAGTGTGGAAGCCGAATAGACCAAAGCAGTCCAAGAGACCTTGGGATCTGAAACCCAAGAGTCACATATTGTACTATAAATGTATATCTTATGTTAATAAAAAAAATGTATTGCATGTTTTATCTTTCATATCTTTCTTTGTTGTCCATGTGTGTTTAACATGGTATCAGAGCAGGCGTATTCATGCCCTGCATAAGTAATTTGAGCCATTTGTTTATGGCCTTTTTGTGCAGTGTATTTCTGCCATATTCCTTTATACAGACCTGTGCATTGTCTGCCATATTCACTTGAACGTATGAAACGTTCCTCTCTCTGCCTCTGCCAGCGCTTTGTCCTCAAACGGCTATGTCAATCTGCCACACCTGCTCTAATACAGTCTGGCCTGCGCCTTGCTCTTCTGTTGCACTGACCTGATTTGAAACGTTTTCCTTGTACCTGCGCTCTGGGCCTGACAAGGTATCTCTGCGCTTGTCAGCTATGCGTTTTATATATTCTCCCATGCAAAAATGAAAAAAAAACACTTCTGCCATTAGTCTTTGTATCGATTCACCGAATCACTGCTCCGCTCTACCATGCAATAATATGCCTGACAGTTTTTACTACATGCATTTTTTGGCTTTTCTTTGGTGGTGCAATTTCCTATGCCATCATTGGCTCGAGGTTATTTAATAACACTCGGCCCCTCGACTGTCATGCCCTATAGCTCCACTCTAGTGTAATATCGGATACCACTCATACTGTGTTGTCGTTACCTCCTCCGGTGATCATGCGTAACGGTGGTCATACTTGCTGTGTGATATGTTAGGTTTACATTGCTACCCCCACTCATTGCACATCCTCTCGTTGAGGTTTGCGCTGCAAGGCTCTGATATACCACTGTTATATATACAGTGCATCCTAGCCATTGTAGATTTTCGCGATAAAGTTTTTGATTTTTGTAGATGAACGTCAAGGTGGAAAAGTATATTTCCTGGTGTTGTTAGAACAGTCGAACAAAGGTGCATGCGATGGTGGCCTATGTGAATGTTGGTTATGGTGGGGCGAGCATGGAGATGCTTCTTGGAGGTGCTACGTGAATGGAAGCACTATTGGCTCACTGATCTTGCAAACTCACTTCTCGTAGAAATGCAGCAAAGATTGGATTAATATAATAGCCCCAGGTTACTCACGGTTCGTTTTGGTCTTAGAGAGAACGATCCCCATTGCGGGGTGTTGCAGGTTGGAAGAAGAAGCTCATTTTAAGATCTATATTATTTTTCTTGCGTCATACACCCTTTTCTGGATTTTATTCAACATTAAATCGGAGAAAGCCGAGAGCTAATCTTCCAGTTTGGCTGCCTGATTTATCCAAATGGACCCTTTCTAGCCTGGTCTATACTCACCCATCCGACGGGTATTTATGCATAGCCGCCATCGAATGAAGCCCTAATTTTATAGAGCCCGTGGAGCGCAATATCTGATTCCGCCGCTGGGTTGATGTCCAGAGGTGGGCGTATGTATATCAGCATCTTAGCGTGTGGAGGCGTATTAGTGTGTAGAAGCGCATCAATCTATGAAGCATGTTTCTGTTTCGTTGAATAAGATAAGGATCAGCGTACAAGGCAAATACCGATATACGTGTGGAGTCTCGCCCTGAAGTCATGCCCGATCAGAAGATGAGCGGTCAATCACTCGGCCGTCATGGTTTCAGAAAATGAAGCGTTTGACAAAATAGAGTGCTCCTATTTCTTTGGCATCGATCAACTTCCTCCTAGCTGCCGAAGAGCCGTTCCTTGACATTTGCTTCTTTTTCAGAGGATGGGATTGGAACACAGTAGAAGGTATCGTGGGAAAGCAGGCACTCGATAGCCTCGAAGCAAGAGCGCTTCTTTCCAAAGATTCAAATGGGGTTGTAAGTGTGCATAATGTCATTTTATCTCTTGTTAAGAAAACGGAAACAGAAACGAGATTCAAACTCACCAATGCAGGTCAAATAGAGGAACTACATGAGAAGGATATTAAAGGTATTTGGGTTGAAAGCAAAAATACGGATCTTTTCCATAAACTGGCTACAAACTTGTATTTTTTGTGGTTGTTTCAGTTGAGCAGCATATCACTGTACCTATGCTTGAAATCTTAATGAGTATAGACTATTGGAAGTGATGTTTGGTGATGTACCTCTGCTATAGAGGGTCTCAAACTTCCTCATCTCATTGGATGTGTGGCTGTGAATATATTGAAGGCACTCCATATTTATTTCTCTATCTTGGAGCTGAATATGTTGCATATATTATCACTGTGGTGTTTTCTTTGTAATGATGGAGCTTCTTTGATGTTATAACACTTATCTACAACCACTGTTCTTCCTAACATTTGCTGGTATATTCTACTTCAAATCTCTGTTATTATTAGAGTTGATATATCAGAGGTATATGTAATCCATTCCTGTAGTTGAAGTTCGAATTTGAAAGAAGGAAGAAGTCATTTAGTTGTGCATCCATACAAAGCGTATCTTGGTATACCTGAGCATTTTAAGGGTGAAACATATCTATTGTATCTGTGTTGGAAGGACTTTGAGCCTCTCATTCTTGTTGGACACAAATCTCTGAGTGATTGGCTAAATTCCTAGCTGGAATCTCTGTATTTTGAGGGCAGAACACATAATAAAGCCCTGCTGAAGTTTTTAACAAATTGCATATGGTATTAGTTGAGTACCTTTTGAATACCTTCGTTGAAGATTTTTACATCATTGGGGTCATTTCCAATAAAAAAGGGGTTGAGATTCTTGGGTTTATTATACAAGGAAGAGGTCGAGCTACCCTTGTGTATATTCGTGGAGTTTGAGTCGTGTCTCCATTGCTGGTATTCACGGATTTTTTATTCTTTTTGCATTCCTGAGCTTCCAGAAGGGATATAGAGGCAAAAATTTGAAGGAATCAGCTATGTAACTTAATTTAAAAAGTCTAGTCAGATGTGAAATTTCTATAGAATTTAAAGAACAAAATATCTGAAAGTATGGTATTGGACAATGTATTTTTCAAACTGATATTCTTAATTTTTGAAATCTTCAATAGTTGGGGTTTGTCTATACTTGCTATAGTCTCCACTAGGATTGTTGAGTGTTCATTTCTTTGTTGAGACAATGGCTAGATTTGATGATGTATTAGAGTTACTGAATACACTAACACACTCCACTATTGGTGGGAAGGTAAATGTTAGCAAAGACACTCTTTGTGACATTCAGACCTGCCTGCATGATGCACAAGAAAAGATTGATTTTTTGCAACTAGAATCTCAGTTCCAGCAAGATGAGCTTCAACAGATTTGTCACTCCAAATTGTTTTCTGCTCAAAACAATATGTTGTTCAAGGTTAAACCAGAAAGTGGTGAAATTAGTAAGATTGAGGTTGAATCAGATCCAGAATCCAATAAAGCAGCAGTTGTACATGCAGATGTAGAAACTCAGTCTGCACTTCCCAAGCCCATCATCAGACCTTGGGAATAGCTTGTCCACAACAAGCACAAAACTAGTCTTGGATATGACAAGGACTTGTCCTTTCATATTCCAGACTACACCAAGCCCATTCAGTTTCAGAGTGCTAGATTCATTCATGACAGTTCACCTGCTCTTCATGACAGTTCAGCTTCAGCTGTTCCAGACTCTGCCCCTCTTCCACAGCAACAACAACAACAACAACAGATCGTTAAATGCCAACACTGTGACTGAGTTGGCCATCTGAAAGATCACTGTTTTGATCTTCATCCATGTAAGCACTATCATAAAACCAGCCATTCTTCACACATATGCTTCAGAAATAAATGTCCTGCAAGAACAAAGATTCATCTTGGATGGATCGCTTCTTGGCAATGGGCATCAACAACCAATAAGATATTCCAAACACATGTCAGAACTTGTTCCAGAATATTGAACAGTCTTGCAGTCGAGTTTCCTCCATCATCTCACCTTGTATCTAACAGGGGGGGAAATGATGGTCATCTACAAGCTTCAAAGTCACATCAAGCGAGCCTGAGCCACAACCTGCCACACCAGTTTTAGAGTTGTAGCCAGAGACAAAGATGCCCGTGAACATGCCTTCAGTTGGCAATCTGGGACACTTCCTCTAGCAGAAGACTTCAGCTTCTTGCCAGTTTTGGAAGGATTCCAGGAACACAATTGAGAACACTTCCTCTAGCAGAAGACTTCAACTTCTTGCCAATTTTGGAAGAGTTCAAGGAATTGCATTAAGCATTCCAGAGTTGTTGGTTATCCTTAAACCATCACAGGTTGAGACTTCCCTTTTCAGGTTGAAGTTTTACCTTTTATGCGGGGTGAGACCTCCCTTTTATGGTTGAAGGTTTCCCTCTTTAAAACAATAGGATCACTTCCTCTAGCAGAAAACTTCAGTTTCTTGCCAGTTTTGGAAGAGTTCCGAGAACTGCACTAAGCGTTCCAGTGTTGGTGGTCATCCTTAAACCACCACCCTTTATACCAACATTTCAGAGAGCACATTCAGCCTAGTGCTGCCATGCATTTTTTGCACATTTTGTATTACAGCTCTCTTCTTGGACTCATACATAACCCTTCAGATTAAGGGGCAGAATGTTGGACACCTAATCCTAAATGGGTTAGTGTGGAAGCCGAATAGACCAAAGCAATCCAACAGACCTTGGGATCTGAAACCCAAGAGTCACATATTGTACTATAAATGTATATCTTATGTTAATAAAAAAATGTATTGCATGTTTTATCTTTCATATCTTTCTTTGCTGTCCATGTGTGTTTAAAAAAATCTACTCTGTATAGATGGCCAAACATCATTTATTGATTGATTGATGTTGGTCCAAAGAATCTTTCTAATATCTGCTAAGGGCTTATCAAATGTGAGGTCATTTTCTAATGATTTCACCTTTTGTTCTAACCCTTCGTTCTCCCTCACCTTTTCTACAAAATTTATCTTTGAAAGATCATATTTTTGTTCTAAGGTAACAAATTGTTATTTTACCTTTTGTAACTCTGAAACTTGGAGCTTCAACTCCTCCATTGATTTCATTAATTCTTTTGTGCTTAGACCTGAGATACCTGCTTGTGCTGTTCCTGCTGTTTCTTCTGCTGTGACCACTAGAAAGTTTGGTGCCAGAGCTATTCCAAGGGTTGAAGGGACTACAATGGAAACTATTGGAATCACATTGGGAGGCTGAGAGGTCGACTCTCCCTGCTTTTCCTTTAATGATTTTTCTAGTTCTTGTTTAGTCTCCTTCAACTATTCATTAAGCTTGAGGACTAAGTCCGTCAGCTCTTCTTCAGACCTTTGTTGTATGACCTTAGTAGTCTGTGGATGCCTTGAAAGAGCCAAATTTAGCTGCTTTCTTAAGGCAGCTATGTCTTCATCTTTCTTTTTAATTAAGGCTTTTGTAGCCTTCACATATTTTGGATCATGACCCAATCCAATGATCAATTCTTCTAAAGATTTAATCCTGTTGTCTTTAGCTTGTGAGGAGGCTTTCTCCAGCTGTAATTGGGCAGTTGTATTGTTCAAAGAATTTTCTAGTCTTTGGGCCATCATGGCCTTACCAGTCAATGTAGAATAGACCATCTCCCCTGTCTGTTTGTGTAACTCAATTTGGTCCAAGGGATGAATGTCCTTTGCCATGACCTCAAAATCGGTTTTGAGGTAATCTGTAGTTGATTGAGGCTGTTGCACTTTAGGTTTGAAAAAACTCATTATCATTTTACCTTCTTTGATTTCATAGGTTGACATCAACCTATTTTGATTAGTGGGAGCCATTTTCAAATATTGATTGTAGACCTGGATCCTCAATGGCTCATTTTTGTCTTTTATTTCTTTAAACTTATTTTTGATATCTAGATTGTCTATTCCAGGGGGCCTGAAAGATGATACTTCTGCACTTTGTTTTCTCTCCAATTCCTGCCTCTATGAGCTGGAAGGTGTCCCACCTACTGGGAAAGTTTGATTACTATCTACACCTTTTCTTTGACTATCAGTAGTCTCTTCAAAAAATTCCTCTTCTGAAAGAGGATTTAACCTATGCCTTTTAGCACTAGGCTGTTTTGAGGGTCCACTGGTAGGACTAGCTACTTCCATGTCTCTCTTTTTGTTCTTTTCTTCATTCAGAGGAGTCTGCAAGATTGGGGGTTCTCCCACATTGACTTGAGTTGGAGGAGTGTGTATGTGGGCCTACTCTTTAGAAGTTTCAGGTTGTTTAGACATTATTGACTATTTTGTAGCCTAAGTGCTTGTCTCTGTTTCTTTACCTTTGGAAGTCCCTATGAGTGGTGTATCGGTCTGCTATGTGCCTTTCAGAGGTCCCAACTGTTGAGGCACTTATCCCTGATGCTGACTTCTAAGAAGTCTCAAAATGTACATGTCCAAAAGAATCTAGGTCAAGAGTCTTTTCAAGATCTTTCATTACATTTTCTATGTTGACCTGCTCACTATCAGTTTCTACTAAGGTCCCTTCCCTCCATTCATCCATGTTGGAAAATTGTTCAATCTCTGGGATTCTATGGTGCAAATATGGTGACAGCCTATTCTTCATTCTTCTATCACAGATAAAGCTATGAGGGTCATATGGAACCCAACCAAAACTTTTGTGTAATTTAAGGTAATCTTCTAGAATTCTCTCTGCTTCTTTCCCTGCTTCTCTAGTGTTGCAGATGAAAGGGCCTAATTGATGTTTGATCCTGAGTTGTGCTTTCTTTTTGGCTTTAGTAAAATGGACCAAATCTGAGTTTATCATCTTCCTATAGTATTCCAATGCAAATAGTCTCATTGGAACATACTTTGGTAACTTGAAAGGGGAAAGTTCACACCAATACATCCTGATTTATGTATAGTTCTGGTGTAAATACCAGTCACCCGCTTTGTACTGCTTGGAGAGCTGAAGGATCCTTTTAATGTCATCATTGATCCTGGGAGGGGAAATCCATGTCAATAATGTGGTTGCTGGATGAACAAATTGATCAATGAACTCAGTATATGAGTAAGGGGAATCAAAGGATTCATGGAAGATGTAAGTCCAAAAGATAACAGACCTTGGATTGCCCTTGGTATCAAGTTTCATGATAGGGAATGGGAAATTATCTGACTGATAATAAAGCATGAGATGATATATAAAGGTGGTATACTTGAAAACCCTTTCATTCTCTAGTCTCATGAACTGGTCATGAATTTTATCAGCAATAAAGGAGGCATAATCATACTTGATAGTAGGGGGTTGTCCAGGAGTAAAGATTGACAACAACACTAGGGTTAGATCATCAACGTACTCACTACTGTTGAATCCCATAACTAAAGATATCATATCAGCTATGAGCCTTCCCATAACTGTGAAGAAAGTTTTCATGTAAGGAGGTGGGCCCTTAGGCTGATGTTTCTGTAGTATGAAAGTCTGACAGAGGTGATTAAGTTTGGTTTGGGACAATTTAGTTGATTTCTCAAGTAAATCTCCAATGGAAAGGGGAGTGAGAGCTTGACTGGGGTGAAATTACAACATTTCATTTATTGATTCAGCGGTTATTTGGAAGAGGACTGTTAGGCTAGGAGACATAACTGCTTTGTGGTTAGGGTCATAATTGGCATGGCATTGATGAATTATATCAGGGAAAACATGGACTGAGTGGAGAAAGTATATGGGAAGATTGGATTCCCATAGTCCTATGATATCAGAGCCATTCAAGTAGTCATCTCTACTTTGGCAAAAGACTTTGAGGTGATTTTTGTCAGTGGTTAGGTCTTTTATTTTGAAGTCCTTATCTACCAAAGGCAGATAGTCTAAATCTTGATGAGGGGCCTTAATGGGTGCAACATTCAAAGCCAGTGGGGTTTCCATTTCTGGTTCTTGTGGCTTCAGAAGGAAACTCTAGTTTTCTTTGTGAAATGGGAAACACAGAGACTATAGAGGATTTAAATGACGAAAATAATAACTGAATTGTAATGAATTTGGGCCTTTTTTGTCAATTAATAGTGGAAAACAAGTATTTGCAGGGTTTTTGTTGGGAATTTGATAAATACCTATTTTTTGGGGAATGAGCAATGAAATGCAGGTACTAGGCATGGCTGGAGGGTTCTAGTTGGTGACAACTGCAAGGTTTTGGAGCAGGTTGGTGACTAAAAGCTTGAACTATTTGACCTTGACGTTCGTTTGCATGGGCACACAGGTTTACAGAATAAAACAACACATATGATTTGTTTTTGTTTTATTTACAAAGTCAAAGGTTGGCAGGGTTTTGGATTTTAGGTGGGTGATGTCAGTGGCAAATGATATGATGTTTTGTCGTATGTGGGAAGGTAGTAAGTGGTTTCATATCACACTGCTTATGGGGAAGGGCGGTAATAGTCCTCGAGCCAGCGATTCCATAGAGCTTTCGACGCGTGGCGGGGTACTGTTCAGGAAACCGCTTTGTGATCACACGCTAACGTGTGGTCACAAAGGGTCGCGCGATATTCATAATGGCCATCAGATCTTGAGGACCTGATCGAACGGTTGTCGGGGTGTATGAAGTGACGGGGTTATAATGGAGGCAGGCCCGATATGTTTAAAGATTAATTAATCACATCGGGGGCGGCGAGATTGGCTGGTGAGGTTATTAATTAACCATGAGGGTTAATTAATCCCGTTTAATAAAGTAGAGGGTCGAGGTTCTTAATGGGTTACTGATTAACTCATTAATCCTATTTAAAACAAATTATGGTTATATTTAACCGAGGGCGGGATATATAATATTTGGGGATTTTATATAGTTAAATAATACGGGAGTGGGTTAATTTTTACAAGGGATTTATATAATAATATGTTAATAGTTAATATGATAAATGAAATGAAAAGTGCTAAGTTTAAACATTTCATGTATATATTTGAACTTAGGCTTAAAGTGAAAAAACAGGTTTTTATGAGAAATATTTGTAATTTTCCTAAGTAAAATAGGATTTTACTTAGGAAAATACTTATGAAGGTGAATGAATGATTTTAAGTACTTAGGCTTTATAAACTATTGGGCCGAGGGTCCGGTCCCTCCAGAAGTCAGAGAAATGCTCTGAGCCCCTCTAATTTAGCAAATACCTTAGCACTTAAGGGAAATTAGTGAAAATTTAGGGAAAATGAGAAGGGGAGTTAATTATTCTAACTTTGCTTTACTTGAGATGTTTTCACTATAATACATGCCTTGGCCTTGTGATGAAAGTAAAATATTAACACATTTAGAGTCATCATTCATCACATATAATTCTGCAACCATCATCTACCTACCCTACCTACTTTAACCTAACATTTTTACTTCTTTATTTGGGTGCACTTAGACTGAAAAAACCTTATCAAACTTTTCTTTTCTTTTAAATGGCAATGCCTATCTAAGTCTACACCTATTACATCCAAGGACTCATATTAAACTGTTGAGCTCCTTTTTTCACTCTACCCATCTACTTATCTGCCAAGATTACACTGTTTGGTTAGATTTTATTCTCTATTTCTAAAACATGAAATTGAAATATGAACTATCCAAGCTTAAGCTATTTGAATATTCATCAATTGTGGCATAGGTGACAAGCTACACACAATTGTTTATTATACAAAAGTAAAAGAGTAGTGGCATTTAGACTTGCACACTTTCCTTGGTCTTTCTTTTTGGTGGGGTTCATTTTCTTTCATTTTTTGACCATCATTTATTCTTTTTACCCTTTGATTTTTCTTTTAGGGTATACCTTCTTTACATTTTTTAAATTTTTTGATTTTTTTTTTTGAAAATATGGAAAACCTTTGAAACAAGGAAAGGTATGAACATATTACATAGCTCATCAAGTCAATCATGATATATGACACCTATTGGTATAGGGGCATAACAGGGTGATAAAGATAACATGAGGAGCACCACAAGGTATCTGTTTATTGTAGGTGGAACAACTATCAGTTTGATTTCAAAACTGCAAGGTGTTGTTGCAATCTCAACAATGGAAGCAGAGTATGTTGTTGCTACAAAGGTTAGTAAAGAATTGATTTGGTTACAAAGGTTTCTGGATGAATGGGGTAAGAAGTAGGAGTCGGGCAGGTTATAGAGTGATAGAGAGAGTGCCATACATCTTGCAAAGAACTCTTCATTTCATTCCAAGACTAAAGATATACAACTCAAGTACCATTTCATATGGTTAGTGTTGGAAGATGGACAGTTGAAGCTGCAGAAGATACACACTAGCCATAATCCTGCATATATGTTAATAAAATCTCTAACCAAGGAGAAACTAAGATTCTTATCGGTTTCATTTGTTCTTCAAGTATGATGATGAAGATGAGAAACATCCAGGTCCAAAGTGGAGTCATTGTCCAAAAAATGAAGCAGTGGTGGAGTTGTTATAATCAGTCTCCAAGTGGGAGATTTTTGGGTGTGGAGCTTGATTATCTTCTTTGTTCAAAGGTATCATCACATTGGACCTCAGTTTGTAATGGGGCAGCAACACTACTTGTTGATGCAAGCCGCCAGGGTGGTCTAGGGAGGGCAACGATGATTCTTTAGAGCACCCCCCCACCCCCCCTAGAGAGGGATCAAGGGTAAGGCCCCCGAAGATAAAAATAGATGTAAAATTTCCTTGTAAAATGTTGTAATTCTGTTGTCAATCTGGGTCGTTCATTAGGCAGAAATCTGATGGTAGAATTTATGTTTAATTTAGTTTTTTTTTCCATAGAAGGAAACCCCTCGTTATATATGATGGAATTGTATTGCGACTATATAGATGTGTATTTTGAGCGAGAAAGATGGAGGAGATTGTGTGAGACCAAGAGGGAATTACAACGGATCTATTGTAGGTCGTATCTCTTCAGTTTGCTAGATAAAATAAAAGGAAGAATTGGTTATTTCTCTGTGGACATAGCCAAAATTCGCTGAACTGCGTATATCTGTGCCTCTCTTGTTTTATGTGTTTTTTGTTGTTATGTTTCTGAAATATTTTATGTGTTCCATTGCTTTGTAATATATAATTTTCTAACAAATTTTTCATAGGGCTATATTGTTCTTTGCTTTGATAATTTCGTTTCTTCATTAACACATTATGTTCACCCCATAACATCATGACATTATTTATTTTTTTCATTATTATTCATCAGCATATGCAACTATATAGAAAGAACAATAACATCATCATCAATGCAGTGAAACATAAAGGAACAATATAAGAAAAACATGGACACATAGAGACACCAGGATTGGTCGGACACCAGGGCAAAACCCACAATGGGGAAAATCCTTGAAAATATTATTCTAATAGATTGCCATCAAATGATTCATATAAAGAGAGTACAATAATCCATATCTTCACAATAACTAGAATATCCATGAAATGGATACATCTAAACTTCAAAACTTTGATTCAGATAACTGTAATGTATTATCATTGTCTATAGCCTATTGCCGAAGACTTCTGTCAATGAGCAAGATCTTTGGAATAGTGAAATATCATCTTAGAGTCCTAGTCACAAGGAGGAGGAATTTTGTGAGTGACTATGACCAACATGGTCACCCTATGTGAACTACATGATAGCGACTGTGGCAGCTCGGTTGCTCCCATACCATTCTATGCAAGCGATCGGGGACCAAACTGACCTAAACTCCTAGTCGCTCTCATGAATACTTTGTGCCACCATCTAAGGATCCAAATTTTTTTCTCATGACCATTGTGCTCCAATGTCCAGGGACACAAATTCATAGTTCTGTGCCAACAACTTTGAATCAGAAAACCCCAGTTCAATGCAAGCTTCATCCTGAAGTTTTGGACCCTTGAGCGAGCTTCCTCTAGCAGACCTATGCAAGCCAAGAAAAAATAGAATAGGAGGAAGAGAGTTTGATGTGTGTCCAAATGAACTTGAGGTCTCTTATATTTATAGGATTCCATGAGGGTCCACTTGACCTGCCCATTGGTACATGTGCATAGGGCCGACCTGATCCAGAATATATGTATGAATAAAGTAATTCATAACTTAACCTCCTTGTCCAAATGAGGTGAGATTTAGGTCGATTTTGGTCCCCTCGGAAAGAGGAATATAATTCCATCATAATATCCATCAAATGAGTAATCCAAAGTAGAATTTGACCATAGTTTCATATTTTTAACACTCCCTCTCAACTAGAAAGAATTCCTCCTACCAATATCAGAACATCGATCAACATCACATACTTCCCATCTCAAGTATCTCATCATCTCGAATCATCAATGTACATCTCTTTTTAATTCCTTATTATATCTTGATTGTTCTTGCGCATATGCTGAATATTCTTGAACCTAGAAGAAGAATAATTTTCTACCGGAGGGGAGCTTAAGCTACTACCTTCTATTCATCAGGCTAAAACCTAGAATCTCTATGTTAGGCCAGGAGTAACTCCAGTTTGGCAGAAAACTGATTCGATTTATTTCATTAGGTAGCTATTGTTCTATATAAAGGATGTGACTACTCAGTTCATCTCCTGATGACTGTTCACATTCCTAATTTAACTATTTACACAAATTCACCCAATCGCAGAGGATTAGGTGTCAACATTCCCCCCCTTAATCTGAAGGGATGTTGGTGAGTCCAAACATCGTTTTGAATCTTTCAAGATTTTCTCTTCCAAGTGCTTTGGTGAAGATGTCTACAATTTGCTTACTTGTGGAACAATGACGGAGATGGATTGTTTTGGCCTCAACATGATGTCGGATCAGATGATATTTAGTATTGATGTGCTTTGTACGATCATGGAAATTTGGGTTCTTGGCCAACATTATTGCAGAGGTGTTGTCAATCATGAGTGGAGTTGATTGTACTTGTTTTACCTGCAAATCTTCAAGAATTTTCCTGAGCCACACAATTTCTTTTGTTGCTTCAGCTACTGCCACGTATTCTGCTTCTGTTGTTGAATCTACTGGAACGGATTGTTTGCGTGATCTCTAGGAGACAGCTCCTGATCCAAGACTCATAGCATATCCTGAAGTAGATACCCCAGTTTCTTTGTCTCCATCGAAGTCTAAATCAGAGTATCCAATCAAGCTGAAGTGGTCCACCTGTGTATACTTGATTCCAAGGTCTTGAGTTCCCTTCAAGTACCTTAGAACCCTTTTTCCAACAGACCAATGTCCCTCACAAGGCTTTTGCATAAACCTAGAGAGGATTCCAACAGCAAATGAAATGTCTGGTCTGGTAGTAGTGAGGTAGATGAGACTTCCTACAAGCTGTCTATACTTTGTTGCATCCTCAAATTCCTTTCCTTCAATAGATGTGAGCTTTAAGTTTTGTTCCATTGGAGTAGAAAGAGGATTGCACTCTGTCCTGCCAAATCTGTTTAACAAATCTCCAATGTATTTCTTTTGAGAAAGAAATATGGATTTTGGATGTTGGGTTACTTCAATGCCAAGATAGTAATGAACATAGCCCAAATCAGTCATTTCAAAACTTTTCCCCAATTCCTTCTTTATGGAAGCAATGTAGCTTTCATTGTTCCCTGTCATTAAAAGATCATCTACATATACCAAAAGATGTACAACTGTTTTGCAAACTTTCTTGACAAATAAAGTTGCATCATCAAGATCAAAATGATTGAAGTTGAGTTTCAGAAGATGCTTAGTTAGTTTTTCATACCAGGCTCGTGGTGCTTATTTGAGGCCATACAAGGACTTCACAAGTTTGCATACTTTATGTTCATGTCCTTTCACAGCAAATCCTTCAGGTTGGGACATAAAAACATTCTCTTTTAGATCTCCATTCAAGAAGGTAGTTTTTACATCCATTTGATGGACTTTCCAACCGTTCTGAGCTGCTAGTGCAAAGAGTGTCCGGATGGTGGCCCATTTTGTTGTGGGGGCAAAAGTTTCCTCATAATCAACTCCTTCCTTCTGTGCAAAAACTTTTGCCACAAGCCTAGCTTTGTGCTTGTCAAGTGAGCCGTCAACTTTGTACTTGTTGTTACACAGTAATTTGTCACTGTCTCCCTGTCAGTCTCCCTACTATGTCATGAGTTCAAATTAATCATGCTCATGCTCTCTGATGTTGCCAAATGACCCACTTTGCCAAAGTTTTTCCCATCATCGTGACTGTTATTAAAATAACCGCGCTGACTCGCACCTCATAATACAACGAATGCGCTGCCAGCGCGGAAGCACACTTGTTTCCCGCGCTAGTCGAATTTCATGAACCAGCGCATCTTCTATTCATATTGGGTCGTGCTGACATAACCTTCCCTGTTATTCAAATGCGATGTCAGCGCTCCAGTGCAGTTATACACCTGCGCTGATCTTGTTTGGGCGAGTTTGTTCTAACAGCCGGCCTTCCATATGACTCCAGACCTGGTTGTTGGCCTTGTAAATGTCGCCCTCCCTTCTCTGGCATGTCTATTTCGTCATTTGAGCCACCTTCCTTGGAGATAAGCTCATCCTCCCACCATTCATGGAGACTCCTTCTCCTATTTAAGCCTCTACCATTCCCATGAGCAGCTAGTTTTTGACAGTGTGGAATTGATAGTGCTTAGAGTGTTGCTGCTAGTGTGTGAATTTGATAGGTAGTTGGTGTGACAAGTGTGGGATTGCTAGAGAGCTTAAGGAAGGTTGTGAAGTGTTGCTTTCTTGTGTAAACTTGTGTGAGAGAGAGTTTTTGTCTTGGGAGATCTACCTCCAAGGGTGAATGCTTAAGAGACTTGCTGGCTGGACCCTCTTGAGAAGGATTCGACGTCAGAACTTTGGTTGTACTCCTCTCTGTTATTGATTAATAATAGATGACTACTATTATGGTTCCACTCTCATTTGTCTTTGTAATGGTTAATGTGAGTTATGTCCTTTCTGACTGATGTATAATTGCATTTATTAGATTTCACGCTTGTGTTTGTGTTTCTCTTTGTGTGTGCAGGTGTCTATTCACGAGGATCATGGAGGATTGTGACCGGCCAAAGCGAAGGAGCGAGAGCGACGTCTCTTCATCAAACATTAGCATTGGAATCCAGGTAGGTTCTCATTATCTACCTTTTATTTGCAATTAGGAACTTGCATGGTAGCATTGACTGATTGTTGCTAGACCCATTCTCAGCTAGTAGGGATCGCCTCTATCTATAGAGGGGATTTACCTCTCCAACAATTTGGCGACTCCACTGGGGAGCTGGCCTTTGTCCCTTTTTGTTCATTCTTGCTTTGAGTTTGATTGTTGCTCTCTTTTCAAAGATTGGGGATTAGTTCTCTGCTTTTGGATTTCCTGGTTCAGTCTGGGAGGTGCCTTGATTGTTTAAAGAGTCATTGCCTTGGTTTGGGAGCTTTTGGCTTGATTGTGCCTATTTTTTAGCTTCAGCGCAGTTTATAATAAAACAGTCGCGCTGCCATCGCATAGTTGTTTCTTTGACTTCATGGTCATCGCGTTTGTACATTTAACAGTCGTGACGGTTCTGAAAATCGAACCAGCGCGGTTAAGCCGTGTACTTCCACGGTGACAGCGCTTTGTTGCTACGCGTGGTTTCTGATCAGCGCTTTGTTGCTGTGTACCACCCGCGCTGATACATGTAGAATTGAATTCTTTTCAATTCTGCCTCCTGAGCCTATTGGTTTGACTATCCCTTGCTCTTTCCACCTTGCTTATGACTTGATTTCTATTGTCTAAACATTGAAGCACTTGCTTGGGAAGTCTTGTTGGGCAGATCTTGTTTTTTTGTCTTGTGACCTGGTGTTGTCATCCCGATATCGTTGGATTGGCTTTGTTTCGTTACTCGTTCACAAAGATTCGTTTACTACTTGCCTGTTGCTTTTGCGAAAACCTTCCTCTTTGCTTGCTTTGCTTGGTTGTTTAGGTGATTGTTATTGAACCAGTCTTCGTATTGTTTCGATTACTTCTCACTACCCGGACACAGATTACAGTTGTTTGGGGTCAACCGGTTCTTTTCACATTTGTTTGTTATTATTTCTCTTTACTCGGTGTTGCTGTCTCTCAAAATTCATTTTAAGTGCATTGTGCCATTGGAAAAGAAATCGAACTAATATCTTTTGCATTCAGTAGTTAATGGGAAAAAGAGCGTTTCATTGATTTGTGTTCTCAAAAGAAAAAGTTTCATTTCCTTGCCATTAGCTGCATTAGATGGTTTGATTGATTGTGTTCATTTTGTTTGATCGAAAATTCTTAACCCTCTCATAGTTAGAATTCATCGAACGAAATGGTATTCTTTGGCATGTAGTTTGCATCTAGGTAATTGTGAGAGATCACACGGTAGGACCTGAAACCGAAACTTAATTCAAGATCAACCATAAAATAAACTGAATATACCTAAAAACGCATTGGAACTTAACGCAAACAATTAGAGGTCTAGGCTAGAGACGTGCTCCGGTGTCGTTAAACCTAGTCACTGTTGTTTCACACTACGGTTGGGTGATTCCTCCTTTTATGACTCGATAGTGGTCTAGCACGGACTTGAGCTCCCACGTACTGTTGGGTATATAGGGGAGACTCCACTAGGTTATCATCCTTGATCCATAGGAAGCCGAGTCTGCCGCCTTGCGAGCCGTAACGCACCGAACACAACATTCGGGAAGATTGACTGCAGTACAGAAAGTCCTTGGTTCTCATACGATTGCCAAGGTGTATAAGCAGTTTTACGGATTGCTTGGTAAACCCTTTGCCTAGAGTCTCCAGAGTAGTCACTTTTGATCCTTTTCGGACTCCTTAAAAGAAAAGGTGCCAGTGAGCGTCTTGTCACTTCGTGCTCATTAAACATTCGAAGGAGACTAGAGTCATCTTTTCGTCCTTTTCTCGACTCTTAAAACATGAAAAGGTCAAGTTTAGTTCCTGTGTCTTAAAAATTTATTCAGCCACGTTAACATCACCTAGTTAGATCTTGTGTGTGTTAGTTTGAGTAGGGTCCTTTATCGTTAGACTCCCTTAGGTCTTGTGTGAAGTTTGTCATCCTGTCTGACCCGTCAACTCCCGTTCCAAGTGATCAAGGCTCTCCATCTTCCGCTGCTCCTGAGGTACCAGTTATAAGTGATACTCTTCCTGTTATCCCAAGTATCCAACCTATCAACTCTCGTGCCCCGGGCGACGAAGATTACGAAGTCGATTGGAACCCTATCTGGGAGCCTGACGAGGACGATATTCCTGTTACCCCCCCTGGTGTTTCGTCTCCAATGTCTACCTCCCATATGGATGAGACATCTCCTAACACAAGTGAGACACCTGTGGTGTCGAATATTGACACTCCCATCCCAACTACTTCTCCACTCCCCCCACGCTATCAGTCATTGAGGGATAGGGTAGCTGCCAGGACTCCTGCTTCAACCATGTGGGATCCTCATGTCACTCCCACCACGGGACCTTTTGTTTCACAACCCCATACTACACCTGTTACCTCAGTTCCGACGAATCCAACTGTTTGTGTAGCACATTCAACTCCGGTCGTTAGTGCCGTAACAACGTCTTCATCTTTGAACACTGGTGCTGGTCCCCCTCACGGTCAAGTGAGTAGTGGCCAGCCGGAACTCTCGCCTAGAGTCATCCACCCTCTTCTGGTCCTGTTCCAGGAGGGGGGCCATATGATGCCTATGGGCAAGCTGTTCAGGATCCGAATGCGCAAAGTCCACTCTTTTATTACGATTCTACTGGTCAATACCTTCAACTTTCTCAATCCTTGCCTACTCAACCTTTCGTTGAGGTTTCGGTACCGTTATCCATTGCTTGGGACTCTAGTACTCTCCCTTTTCATGGAGGCCAAGCAATGCCTGCACAGCTCCAAGGACCGCCTAATCAAGGCTGGCCACCTTATGTGCAAGCCCCCCAAGGGCAGCCACATTATGGCCAGTCTTACCCAGAACAATCTGGGGACCCACAAGGACAACCCTATCAGGGACAACCTTCGGCCGCTGGTGGTCCATCGTTTACCTATCTGAGTCAACCTTCTGGTTATCTAGGGCAACCTAGTACCCAGCAAGGTTACCCGTCTGGACAACCAGGACAACCTTACATCCAACAAGGCCAACCTGGTCTCTAGCAGGATTATCCCTCTGAGCAAGCTGGTCAAACTTATATTCCACAAGGTCAACCGACAGTCCAACAGGGGTATCCTTCTGGGAAAGGGGGCAGCTTTACGTATAGCAGGGCCAATCCACTGCTCAGCCTAGTCATCCTCCTGGGCAAGGGGGGCAGCCCTACGTACAACAGGGCCAACCCACTGCTCAGTCTATGCATCCTTCTGGGAAAACGGGCCAGCTTTCTGCACAGCAAGGCCAACCCACTACCCAGCTTAGTCATCCTTCTGGACAGGCTGGCCAACCTCAAGGACAACTGGCCGTCCAGCCCGCTAAACCATCTGTTCCGCAAGGACAACCCCTGGTTGCTCAAAGACAACCTGGTACCCAGCAAGCGCATCCTTCTGGGTAAACAGGTCCATCCCAAACCCAACCAGGCCAACCTTCCGGCCAGATGGTCCAAGCCCAACCTATTCAAGGACATCTTTCTGGGCCCCAAACTCAAATTGGTTATCAAATGCAAGGTGGGCCACGGCCCCAACCTTCTTACCAAGCGTAGCCTTCTTATCAGGCTCAGTATGGAGCTCAGCAAATGTATGGCTACCAGCAACCCCAGGGGCAAACTCAGTTTACCCCTTATCAAAATTATCAACAGATGCAAGTCACTCCTTACCAGAATTATCAGTACGCTACACCTGCAGGTCAAGTTGCTAATCCATGGAGTGATGGGGGGCAGACCCAGGGTCAACTGTCTGCATATGGACAGAATCCGTATGGACAGAACCCCTACGGGCAAAATCCCTATGGGCAAAGCCCCTTCGGGCCGGGCCCATCTGGACAAAGTCCATGGGGGCAACCACCACCTGGTTGGAACCCTGGTACTACCTCTCTTCCACAGCCACAAATGTCCTTTAACCCTCAGTTGCCTTTCTTAGCGATGTTGGAACTCTCGGATGTGTCCAAGTTGATGAATGATCCCATTCTTCATAACCCATATTGGCCACCAGTTCCGACTAAAATACCCGGTGATTGCCCAAAATTTGATGGCAATGCTGGTGAAGACCCTCAAGCCCATGTCACGACCTATCACCTTTGGTGTTCATCGAACTCATGGCTTGATGACTCTATCCGGCTCCGCCTCTTTCAAAGAACTCTCACCGGCTCAGCCGCTAAGTGGTATATTGGGCTGAATCGCGAAACATTTCAAGATTTCAACTCGCTGGCTATGGCATTCCTAACTCATTTTCAATTACCCATTCGGTATGAGACAGGGACACATCTCCTTACGTCTCTCAAACAGGACACCGCTACGCATATATCTGATCATATACATGAATGGAGAAGGCATCATCGCTTGATCAAATTTTGGATTCCTGATCAACTCCTGACCGATTGGTTCACGACTTCCTTTGTCCCTGCGATCGCGCGAGACATCGCCATGGGGGCTTGTGTAACTGAAGAGCAAGCTATCGCGCGTGCTTAGTACCTTGACTTAGTATACTCTTAGTCGGGTACTTTATATGATTATTTGCTAGACGCCCCGAGGCCTGGACAATCCAAGGCTCCGCCAAAACCATCTGTTGACGGAGTTATTGGCTCTGTAAACTCGTCATCAAAGAAATCGGTCGCGAACCCTGGGAAGCAAAAACAGAACGCTTCTAATGGAAATGCTTCTCAGGGCCAATCTAATTCTGGAAGTACCTCCGAGGTAAACGCCATTCAATCCACCACGACAGATAAATCCTCGAAAGGGAAAAAGAAAGGAAAAGCCAAGAATAAATCCGAACAACCCAAACAGGATTCCCCTAAGCCTCCACCCGAGGAAGTAGCCAAACGAAAACCTAAGTATCCTTGTCTTATCTGTGATGAGGATCACTACAATAAGGACTACCCAAGGTGGTTCGAAGTTAGCCGATTATTGAAAGGTTCTCCTGGGACTCCTACCGTGCTTAAAGAACCTTTCCCTTCCTAGCAAACTCAAATGGTGGCAGACCCATCTCAACCCTCTTCCTCGTTTGGCTCTCAAGTATTCATGGCTGGAACGATTCCCATCCATGTCACCACTCGAGTGAAAGAATATCCCTCTCCTACAGGGAAAGAGCCGGAGGTCCCCTCCAGCGCTCCTCTGTCCAGTTCTCGTTCTCTCCACATCGAAAGACCCAGCACTGAGACGATCCCCCGACCCCCTCCGAAAGGTGTACTCCGAAAGTCGTCTTACAAACCTAATGCTCATGCTGCCCAGCATTATAGCATTGTTGAGGACTTAGCTCAGGCTCCGTCTGCTATGTCCGCTCTAGAAGTCCTCCAGAGCTGCCCCTCCCAGAGGAAGTCCTTGCTATCAGCTATCGGTGGCATAGACCCGGCTGATTCAGATTTGATTTCTTTCGATCTCGAGGGTTTTACGCCGAGACTGCCTCACCAAGTCGCTTTCCTTATACAGGTCATCATCAATGGCAAAACGATTCATCGTACAGTCATTGATGAAGGTGCCTCGACTTGCATCATGTCTGTTGCTTGCTGGAAGGCTATTGGTTCTCCTACGTTAAGTCAGTCTCCTACGACGTTAGAAGCCTTTGATGGAAGAGAGTCCCGTCCTTACGGTATCCTCCAATGCTTGCCCATATCTTTGGAAGGGAAGATGGTAGAAGTGGAGGTTGAAGTTGTCGACGCCAATCTTACCTACAACCTCCTCCTCGGACGCAGCTGGACATATGCCATGCAAGCCATGGCTTCCTCCCTTTTCCGTGTCATTCGTTTCCCTCATCAAGGGAAGATTGTCATGGTGGACCAGCTCTCCTTCTTCGCCTCTTCTTCCGAAGGTAATGTGCCGTTCGTGGAGCATACCTCTAAATCATTCGAGAGTGTGGGAGCTGGGCTCTTTAAAGATCCTGCCCTAATGGGTGTCTTTCCCCTTCCACCTCCGAATCTCACCCCTATTAACATGATTTCCGTACGTTCTGATCCGTGGGTCCTTCCTCCCGCTAATCAGATAGACTCCTGGGGTGATATGATGCCGTTGAGTCCTGCCGAGCTCAACTACGTCGAAATCGTTGCTGCATCGGCTCCACCTCCCGAACCTGCTCTTTCGAGCGGTGTTCCCGATTCGTATGTTCATTTCCCTTGGCTTGGAGATGATGCTACGTCGGATCCATTAAAGGAAATATTTCCTTCCGATGAAGCCATCATAGAGACCATGTCTCTCGAAGAGCTCCCTTGGTCAGATCATCACCACCGCTCTTCCTTTCTCCCTGCCCATCAGGAAATGATCGCATGTCTCGAGCGGTTTGCTCCGTGTATCCCATCCTCGCCCCTCCAAACGCCTATTCAAATTTACCAAGTATTTTCTGAGGGCAATATGGGGAACATTACGCAAACCCAACCTATCGACATCTCTGTGAAACCAGGGATTGTCGAGCACATTCATATTGGAGTCACTTGCACTCCAGAGGAAGTTCAACTCTACATTGACTTATTTCACGAATTTTGTGATGTCTTTGCTTGGTCCTATGAAGAAATGCCTGGCATAAACCCTAGTATAGTGGTGCACGAGATACCTACATATCCAGGTGCTAAGCCTGTTCGTTAGCGCTTATGCCCTATGCACCCCCGAAAGGCCGCAGCCATCAAAGCAGAAGTCGAAAAGCTTCTCAAGGCTGGTTTCATTTACCCCATTCCACTGACGGATTGGGTTTCTAATATAGTCCCTGTGAACAAAAAGCAGGGCACTATCTGAGTCTGTGTTGATTACCGTGATATCAATCGTGCATGTCCTAAGGATAACTTCCCTACACCCTTCATCGATCAGCTTATCGATGAGTGTGCAGGAAGCGAAATTTACTCGTTTATGGACGGCTTCTCTGGATATAACCAGATCAACATTGCACCCGCTGATCAACATAAGACGGCTTTTATCTGTCCTTGGGGCACTTTTCCCTATAAGAAGCTCCCTTTCGGTCTAAAGAATGTCGGCGCTACGTTCCAAAGTACAATGTCCTATGCCTTTCATGACATTCGTCACATCGTACAGCCGTACCTGGATGACCTCCCAACTCATTCAATCAAGCGTCAGGACCATCCCACCCTTCTTCGTGAAATTTTTCTCCGCTGTCGACACTACCGTATTAGGCTCAATCCTCATAAGTGTGTCTTCTGTGTTGAATCGGGCCGACTACTCGGGTTTATCATCTCCCGAGAAGGCATCCGTTTGGATCCCCTCAAAGTTGAGGCCATTCTGAATCTTCCTCCCCCTGCTTCTTTGCAGCAGTTACAGAGCTTGCAGGGCAAAGAAAATTTCCTTAGACGATTCATTCTGAATTATGCCGAGGTGGCTAAGGGCTTCACACAGTTGTTGAAGCGAGACACACCCTTTCATTGGGATGCTATCGCTCAGGAGTCTTTCGAGCGACTCAAGGGCCTCCTTGTCTCTGCTCCATTATTAAGACCTCCGAACTACCATAGTGATTATACTCTCTATCTGGCTGCTGCTGATATCACTATTGGCATGGTTCTAGTGCAGGATGATGATGACGGCAATGAGCACGTTATCTATTACCTCAGCCGCAACCTCTTGGATACGGAAACTCGCTACGCTTACGTCGAGAAGTTGGCATTGGCTGCTGTCTGCGCCGTCCAACGTTTCTGGCATTATATCCTGTTGCGCACCACGACCGTGATTTCTGACTGCAACCCAATGACGTACATTTTGTCACGTCAGTTGCTGGGGGGCAAATACTCGAAATGGATCGTAATCCTCCAAGAGTTTGACTTGGAATTTACTGCTGCCAAGTCTAAGAAGTCTCTGGTCTTTGCTGAATTGCTCTGTTCTTTGCCATCTCCTTCTGCACCCTCTCTTTCGGAAGAGCATATCCCGGACGAAACGTTGTTTCTAATCAGCACCCTCGACCCTTGGTATGGGGACATCATAGTATATTTGCAGACGTCTTCCTTTCGTCCCAATGTGTCGAAAGACGCTTGACGAAGGATTCGTCATCAATCTCAATCCTATCGCATTATTGGCGATACCCTGTACCGCCTCGGCGCTGATTCTGTTCTCCGCCGATGTTTGACTCTCGAGGAGGCTGAGCGAGTGTTGAATGACTGCCACTTCGGTGCTTGTGGTGGTCACATGTCCAGATATGCCATCGCCCAGAAAATCCTCCTTGCTCGTTATTTCTGGCCTTCTATCTTCAAGGATTGCATCCTTGCCGTCAGTTCATGCCATGAATGCCATATCTACCACTGGAAAATGCGTGCACCTCCTGCACCAATGCACCATGTTGTTACCGTAGGTCCTTTTGCCAAATGGGGCATCGATTATACATACTGTAACCCTCGTTCAGCAAGGGGGCATATGTATATCATCGTTGCTATGGATTATTTCACCAAATGGGCCGAAGCGATGCCTACATTGAATGAAGACGGTCACACAGCGGCGCAGTTTTTGTTTAATCATGTCATTACACGGTTTGGAGTCCCTCAGGCTATCGTCATGGATCACAAAAAGCATTTTCGTAATCACATGATGACAGAACTAACGACCCAACTTGGTTTGCGTCAAGATAGTTCGATGCCGTACTACCCTCAATCCAATGGCCAAGTTGAAGCCGTGAACAAAGTCTTGATCACAATGCTCCAATGTACCGTTGGTACACACAAGTCTAATTGGCATCTGATGTTGTTCCCCGCCTTGTGGGCCTACCGGACCTCTGTGAAGGATGCCACCGGTTTCACCCCTTTTCAGCTAGTTTATGGAATGGAGGCCACCCTTCCTATTGAATGTGGGATTCCTTCGTTAAAGTTAGCTGTCGAGTTTCTTCCCAACACCACTCCGGTGGAGGAACGGCTTCTTTATTTAGAATGGCTAGACGAGACCCGTCGCTTACCTTCTCTAGCTATCGAAGCACATAAGAAGAGAGTTAAGGCTCACTTCGATAATACCATTCAACCTCGTTCCTTTTTTGAGGGAGATCTAGTACTGCTCTATGATCAAGCTAAGGATAATCTAGGGGTAGGTAAACTTGAACCCATGTGGCTAGGTGGTGGGCTCCAGTATTGTAGCAATAATGCTACAACTCCTGGAGCTTCCTTCTCTAATTTTATCAACCCGGTAGTTCGTAACAAACTTGGAAGCGACGGTGCTGTATGCACAAGTATTAGCTCTTGTCACAGCTGTCACTTGGTCAGCTGGCACAAGTCCACTAGGGCTCAAGCCAACTTCTATATGTTCTCAGAAGAAGCTTTCTAAATGATGAATGAAGGCTATCTCAAAGGAAGTTAACCTACTTTGCAAGAATGAACTGAAAGCCAACCAAACATGGAAACCCTAGTAAACCCTAATATGACTAGTTTAATCTCTATGATGCAATGGTGGGAGTGCAAACTTCTAGAAATGATGCCATTACTTCTAGTGAGATGAGATGCATGAATTTAAACTACTTTCATTGGAGAGAACACATTTTTGTATTTTTGCTCAAGTGGGTGGAGTTATTGTGATTGTGCTTCTTACTAGGTCTTGACTGTGCAAGGGTAGTTCAAAGGGAAGGAAGGCTTGGGAAAGGTCAGGTTGACTCTAAGAGGTTCCAGGGGATCCCTCACATCAGTCCACAGGAGTCCACAACGTTCAGGTGCTTGGAAACCGTGTTTGCAGGCTTCTACAGGATGTCTGCAGGGGATCCTACAGGAAACTCGGGATTTCTACAGGATGTCTGCTAACTTCTACAGGATGTTCTACAGTCGGAGTTTTGGGTGATGGAGGAGTGAAGGAGCTGTATGGATGGATGGGTAAGATGAAAGAGGAGCTTGAGATGGCCTATGGACAGAGAGATGAGGTGGAGAGAGAGTGGATAGAGCTGGTTGGTCGATAGAAGGGTAGGGGCAATGGAAGGTCAAAAAGATTGAGCAACATGGACAGTAGAAGGGTTGGAAGGCAAATGAGCTGAACAGAGGATGAGTAGGTGGCTTAGGCACGGTTCAGAAGGATAAGAACACGATGAAGTGGTGCTGCGCAGTGTAAATGAAACAAATCACCCTTATCTTGCATGTAAACGAAAGTTCACCAACCTATTCTAACTGTTTTATTAGGAATCAAAGAACAACAATGTAAGTTGAAAGGAATTCGTGCATGATGCTGAACCAAAGAGTCATTACTCAAGATAAAATCGCATGGAAAATTCTTCAATTGAAAACATTACAACAATACTCGCATGCATATGTTAAAACAGTGTTTTTTTTCAGTTTTCACGGTCTACACTTCCGGTCCCCAAACAGAGGTGAAAGTGAGCATGCATTCAACCTTTTTGGACTCAATGTAACCTCAATCTCCCTAAGCTAATTTTGAACTACTGAAAAAACTACATTCATGAAACTAACCTACATAACAAAACCGAAACAATCAACTCAGCAAACTGTATTTTTCAAGTGCATGTAAAGGAAAGAAATGCAATGATAAAGAAAGACAAGTAACAATACAAAGGAAAGGAGGTCTATTGCTCTCAGGTTGGGCCCTAACCTGAGAGCTATAGCTCCCCTAAGAACTCAGAATCGAATCCAAATCTGACTGCCTTTATTAAAACATCATAATCATGAGTCTAACAACATGCCAAAACTGGCTTACAAAGAGCAAAAACAGAGCTACAGATCGTAATCCAAAATCTACAACAAAAGTTCAAGAGTCTCCACGAAGGCTACAGCCTTAATATTTATACATGATGAGGGCCAAGCTAGCCTCCTCAATTAGTGGAGCTTGGCTGTCCAACTGAAAGTAAACTGCCGTTCCTGTAGAATCTGTTGGCTGCCTTCTAGCTCGGTGGTGCTAGCTGTTGGAGCTCGGAGTTGGGGTGGAGATCACGAGGGAAGTCATTCAAGGATGTGGACAACCTCCCTATAAACCTGCAATGCCACCTTGGCTGTCTCCTTGTCTCCATTTGCGTGGTCTTTGCTCCATTTAATTCCAAAAAACTTGAAATCATCATGTATTAGCCACATAGGCATAATGACTGCCCTTCTTCCTACAAATAACACGAATATACTAAGAAATGATGCATAAGTGATAAAAAATGAAGGGCTGAGCAAGGTAAGTAGGCCAAATTAGCCCAAATTGTTACCAAAATTTGGGGCTCATCATCACCCCCCAGCTAAAATATTTGCTCATCCCTGAGCAATTTTGCTCCAGCTCCTTGTCCTTGGCCGAGAACTAGGCTCCAGAATATGCTCTTTCTTTCCTACTCTTGGTGGCTCTGCCTGTTCTACCCTTGGTGGTGATGAGGGTGCCGCTCCTTCCCTCTTCTCTTTTTCCTTGACCTTGAGCCAGGCTTTTGAAGCCGATTGGTCTAACCTTCCCTTCCAAGTAGTTGTTTTTGGGCTCCTCCTCTCGTAGGTGACCGATATCTTCGAGGGGGACATCTCACTGGGTGAAGTAGGGGCATCCCCTGTAGTGATTTGGCTGTTGGATGTAGGCTGTGGCTTGCCCGTCTTTATTCTCATACTTCTTCGAGCTTCAAAGTATAGAGGGGTCTCCCTCTTTCTCTTCTCCTTTGGCTTAGGAGGTGTGCTGAGACCGTCCAGCACAGCTGCTGCCTCCCTTTCACGAATGTCAGTTCTCTTCTCCTTGGGTTTCACTTTTTCGGAGCTTCCTGTAGAAGACCCTGTTTTAGTCACTTTCGGGCTTCCTGTAGAAGCCGGTTTCGGCTTTCCTGTAGAAACAGGTGTCGCCGCCTTGGTTTGCTTTGCTGCATGAGTTTTTCTTTTTGACGTAGTTGCGGTCGCTGTCGAGGCACTCTTGCTGATGTGGACCTTCTCAGCCTTGTCCACTCTGCCTTGCAACCTTTTCTCTCTTGCTGTCAAGATGGGTGTGTCATATTTCTCCTTGTCATCCTTTTTCTCTTGTTTCCTCTCTTGCTTTTTCTTTTGCTCTGTGGTCGGGGTCTTTTGGCCTTTTTCTTTCTTTACTGCGGCCACTGACTCTTTCTCCTCCCTGCTAGAAGAACTGAGCTCTTCGGTTAGCATCTTTATATCTCCATCCTTTGTCAAATTCCTGAAGGCTTCCCATGAGAGAGGAACCTTGTATGTGTGGAGCGCATCCTCCACGAGGAGTTTGATCAGTCCATGGTGGGCTACCTGGTCTAGTATGCCTTCTTTCAACTTGGTTGCACACTCAATCAGAGACTGTAGTAGAAAGTAAGGGAGACTGAGCTTGTTTTCTACAGGTAGCTCCATCTGGTGCCGTAATTCAGTGAGTAACTGAAAATGATACCCGTATACAATGCTAAAACGGCCTTCGCAGGTGATGTACTTCATAATTTGCAGGCTCACTTCATTCCATGGTGGCAGTAAACTGGTTCTACGAACCCCATTTTTGTCTTCTAAGAATTCCTCCTCTGGTGGAAAGAATTCTTTCTTAGCTTGTTGGCTCAATTTCCTTTTTTCTTTATCCCATGGTAATCCCATTGGGATCTCCGTAACTCGGCTGATGAATTGTGGGGTGAGTTTGAGGCTCAGACCCCTGAAGGTAACGGTGGCCAACGTTTTAGATTTCGGCCTCAGAGCTTGCAAAAACTTTTATGCCACTTCGTCATCATATCCCTGCAATTTGTCACAGAAGGATATCCATTGTGCTCGTGTGAAGAGCTCCACCACCTCAGGATTTTCTCTTAGCTTCGATGAATCAGTGGGCTCCCTTCTGATGAACCCACCCGGCATGGTGAAAAACTGTTGTGTTAGCTGGAGGTGGAAAATGGAAAAGAAATTTGGTCTACTGGGACAGAGCGTAGGATTATGCCTCTGTCATGCACATAATTCACAAAGCTTACCCCCTGCAAACCTTTAACACAGCTAATTACACTGACATCCTGTAGGACGACAGTTCATGCATGGCAGACAACAATTGCAACAATTTTTCTTCGACCAGACTGTAGACGACGATTCTGCCACCTTCAAAAACCAATTGCATGGAGAGTTCAGGCTTACCTTTTTAATTCGCCACCTTTTGACGTGAGGAACTCGGCTTCTTGTAGAAACAGATTTCCTGTAGGAGCAGCTTTCCTCTAGGAGCAGCATGCAATTTCCGGGGGATACTGCAGTGGGTCTGTGCTCTTGCTGTTGCTTCACAAGCGTTCTGATGGCCAAATACTCGGAGTATCGAACTGCAGAGGGATCCAAATGATCACTCGAGTCACAAACGGTGAATGATAAATGCATGAGGTTGATAATATAGCCGATTAGATTTGAATCGGCGGAATCCGTGGCGCGGGGGTGAGCTGTCCCTGCCGGACCGTTGGGCGACGTCACACCATCATTCTTCTGCAAGTTTACTTACTGCCGCATCATTCCCTGTAGATCCGCCGCCGCCATTATCGTTAGAACTTGTTTCTCCCCGAGTGGACGGTTCTCACGTGTCCACTGCCAATTTTTTCCACGGCCACCATTCACACATCCAGCTCGACCAGCTAACTGGTCAACGTGGCCAATCGATTGACCATACAACCGATCAACCCATCCATTTCACACTTTGCAAACATTTTCAAAGTAAAATTCATGCAATTCGTCGGAAGAAAGGGTCGAGACACTTACCTGTGCGGCCGCAACACGATTGTTCAGGCTCTTGGACGACGATGAGTGGATTTGGTTGCTGCTGCTTGATTTGCACAGGCCCGGAGGTTCACATTCATAGGCCGTTGACGATGGATTGGATGCTTCAGATGCATGCACCCGCGTTTTCCTTGTATATGGTGTGCACTCTAGCGGGCTTAACTGTTACGGGACTCCGGCAGGATGTCCTGTAACAGTTTCTTCCTCCTCGGGTGCATGCTGCATGACGAAGGCAATGGCCCAACGATCACACTCACAGAGCTCATGGATGGCTGAGATGGAGATGGTATGACATCTCAGCATTTTTTTCATCTTAAAAATTACTTTCTCTTGATAACTCAATGATCTGCTTTGATGGCGCAGGTAACTTGGTTGCATGTCGACAGGGATGGTGGAAAGAGATGATAGCAATGTATAAGGGTGACAACAGTAGCTTGCATGTGTCCAAACCAATCCTTGGTCGTTAGATCTCCTCATAAAATGAATTCTGGCCCATCCCGAACTTCTACAGGAGGTTTCATGTAGAAATACAGAACTTCCTGTAGAAAAGTCGCGTTTCCTGGAGAAAAGTCTGCACCTTCCTGTAGAAAGTCTGCATCTTCCTGTAGAAGACTCAAGCCATGATGAAATTGTGCACATACCTTGGAGGAAATGGGTATTCTTGGAGGAGGTGCTGGTGAGGTCACATGGCAGCATGATAAGGATCTTCGGCTTTGCATTAAGACCTCCTCTTCTTCATAGAACACATGCGACCTGCATGCATTATAAACTTGTTGTCCCTATATTTTTGCTTATTGTTTTTTCTTTTTTTTCTTTTTTTCTTTTTTTCTCCTTTTTTTTTTTTTTTTTGAAAGATAACAGGGGCACCTCAATGAGGTTTTCACCCTTGCCATCTGCCTTAAGTGCCTCAGAGAGGTTTTCACTCAAGGATATTTTTCAAATCTCTCTTTTTTTTTTTTTTGAAAGACAATAGGGGCGCCTCAATGAGGTTTTCACCCCTACCACCTGCCTTGGGAGCCTCAGAAAGGTTTTCACCCAAGGATCTTTATTATTATTATTATTATTATATATATATATTTTAAATCTTTCAGGGTATGCCCAAAGCAGAGGCAGAACCCTTCTCTATGACCAACACTGATTTCTCCATAGTTTTGATGAACTCTTGTCTTGAGAGAGGCTTCCTGTAGATCTTCAATCGATGCCCATTGACAAGCATGGGGATGGCCTCCTCATCAATGGTTCGAATAAGAACATATCCATTTTCATGGCATTTTTCCACTGCATATGGTCCTAGCCATCTGGTTCTCAGCTTCCCCTTGAAATCTTTGTATCTGGAGTCATACAACAAGGCCCAATCTCCCGGCTGGAATTTCTTGTCATGGAGATGTTGGTCATGCCACACCTTCCTCTGAAGCTGAACCACTTCTGAGTGAAGGAGGGCCTTCATCCGGTGCTCGTCCAGTCCATTCAGCTGCAATAACCTTTCTTGTTGTGCATGGCTGAGATCTAGATCTAGCTGAGCTGCCATCCTCAAAGTGTTGTACTCAAACTCAATGGACAACAAAGCTTTCTTCCCATAGACCAGCTCATAAGGTGTGAAGCCGGTGGTGGTCTTCCAGGTGGTGTTGTAAGCCCATGTGGCCTCAACCAGGCGATCTGTCCAATCTTTCCTACTGCTGCTCACCACCTTAGTCAAAATCCCTTCCAATGCTCTGTTGGTGACTTCCACTTGCCCATTTGCCTGTGGATGATAGGGGGTGGAAGTCTTATGCTTGATCTTGTGGTGAGCTAGTAGGTCTTCAATCAAGTTGGATGTGAACTGGCTCCCTTGATCGGTGACCAGCTCTCTTGGGTAGCCAAATTTGTAGAAGATGTTTTTTCTTAAGAACTCGGCCACCTTCTCTTCTGTTGCTGCCTTGATTGCTTTAGTCTCTGCCCACTTTGTCAGGTAGTCAGTGCACACAATGATGTAAGACCTTTGCCTCGAAGGAGGGTTGATTGGACCCACAAAATCCATACCCCACTTCTCAAATGGCTCAAGAGTCACTTGACGTTGGAAATGCATCTCATCCCTTGGAGTCGGTTTCCCCATTCTTTGGCATCGGTCACATTGGCTGATATATCTTCTGACATCTTGATGAAGTGTGGACCAATAGTAGCTTGCCTGCAGGATTTTGAAGGCAGTCCTCTTTGCTGCAAAATGTCCTCCACAAGGCCCATCATGACAAGTGAGGAGGATATCAAAGACTTCCTCCTCCCTTACACAACGCCTTAAGATCTGATCAGGGCCAAGCTTGAAAAGATTGCCCCCGATCCAAGTAAATAAGGCACTTTTTCTGATGATTCTGCTCTTCTCTCTTGAAGATAGGTGCAGAGGGAACTGTGCTGAAACAAGGTAGTTTTCTATATCAACAAACCATGGAGAGAGTACTGAGATAGCAAACAGATGTTCATCGGGCATCTGGTCATCCACCGTTCCATCCTCATCTGCAGAAAAATCCAATCTAAATAAAAAGTCAGCAACGACATTTTCTTTACCTGGTTTGTCAACAATGGTCAAATCAAACTGTTGCAACAAAAGTAACCATCTAATAATACGAGCATTCACATCTGGTTTATTCATTAAATATCTAATTGCAGCATGATCCGTATGTACAAAGGTTTGATAGCCAGTAATATAATGTCGGAACTTGTTCAGTGCATGGACCACAACCAAGAATTATTTCTCGGTTACAGTGTAATTCAGCTCGGCTTTGGACAAGTTTTTGCTAACAAAGTAAATGGCATATGGAAGTTTTTGTTCAACTTGTCCTAAAGCTACCCCTATGGCTTTGTTTGAGGCATCAGTGTGGATGTGGAAAGGTAGGGCCCAGTTTGGGCCTCTCAAGATTGGGGCTGACACCAACTTGTCCTTTAATTCATTCAAAGCCCTCTGACAATTGTTAGTCCATTTAAACTCCACATCTTTTTCCAACAGACCAAACAATGGTGAGGCTAGCTTGCTGAAGTCTTTAATGAATCTCCGGTAATACCCTGCTAATCCTAAGAAACTCTGGACATCCCTTACCTTTTGGGGAGGTGGAACCTTCTTGATGAGAGCAATTTTGTTAGGATCCACTTCTAACCCTTGGCAAGAAATGGTATGGCCTAGCACAGTCCCTTCAGTCATCGGGAATTCACATTTTTCAGGACTAAGGGATAGGTTCATCTCAATGCATTTGGTTAGGACCTTTCCTAGATTGGACAATGCTTCCTGGCAGTTGGACCCATAAGGAGTGAAGTCATCCATATAGATTTCCACCGCATCATGGACCAGCTCCGAGAAGATGCTCAAGACAGCTCTCTGGAAGGTAGCAGGAGAATTGGATAGCCCAAAGGGAAGAACTCGGTAGGCAAAGGTACGCCAAGGACAAGTGAAGGTGGTCTTATCTTGGTCTTCCAGGCTGATTTGGATTTGGTTGTACCCGCTGAACCCATCGAGGAAAGAGAAGAACTTCTTTCCTACCAGTCCATCCAACACTTGATCTATGAAAGGTAGAGGGAAATGGTCTTTCTTGGTAGCTTTGTTCAGTTCTCGATAGTCCACACAGATTCTCCACTTCCCATTTTTCTTGGGAACCAACACCAGAGGGGACACCCATTCACTATCTGAGATGGGGTAAATGAATCCGGCATCCAATAGTTTTTGCAATTCTTCCTTGACAATGTCATTAAGGGCTGGATTCATTCTCCTCTGAGGTTGCCTAACTGGTTTACAACCCTCTTTGATGTATATGTGATGGGTACAGAACGAGGGATGGACTCCTTTCATCTCCTTATAGCTCCAAGCAAAAGCATCTAGGTGACTAGCCAACAGGCTACACAGCTCCTTTTCCTGGGAAGGAGATAGGGAGGAGTTGATCTTTAACGATCTCTCAGGGCCGAACTCCACATTCTTGACTCTCGGAGTAACAGGGTTGGTGGCACAAAGGTCCACTAAGGTGTTGGCTTGGGTGTCCTCCACCAATTTCTCTAAGGATAGTGCACTGGAAGGTGGATTCTGGATCAAAGTCTCAATCAAGTCATCCTCGGTTGGGGGGTCTCTTCTAGTGGTATCTAGGGTGCACAAAGGTGCTGAGTACACCTCATCCTCTTCTCCTTCCTCCAACCACAGTGGTAAGTCACGCTCTAAGGAGGGTTGGCAGGAGGATATAGGACTAGCTGCTTGGACATAGGACCGTTTTTTATGGTCATGTTTCCTGCACGACAACTGATGTAAGCATCTGCAGTGGCTAACCAAGGCCTTCCCAAAATTAGAGGATATCCAGTAAGCTTTGCCTTGGGTTGCAAAACCAAGAAATCTTCAGGGTATTCCCAAGAGTCGACAGAGACCAAGACATCCTCCACAATCCCTTCAGGAGTCACAGTGGAGCGATCTACTAGTTGCAGTACTGTCGAGGTCTTCCTCAAGGAACCCTGAAGATTGAGTTTGAGCATGGTATCCCTGGTCATCACATTAATGGCAGCCCCCAGATCAATCAAGGTGTGAGGTATGATGGTGCCATTGATGTGGACATCTACTACAGGACTCCCAGGATCTAGGTACTTTGGGAAGATGACTTGTCCTAACATAAGGTCAGACAGTTGTCCTAAGACATTGATGGTTGAAGCATCTCTCTTTCGCCTGCCTGGGTGTTTAAAACACTTTTCCTTAACCAGTTTGTTGTATATTGGCACATCCTTGATGGCTTGGAGAAGTGGTATTTTTACACACAACTGCTTGAGTTCTCCCAGAAGCTCATCCTCCTCTGGGTTGGGTTGTGTGGTGGCTGTTAGTCTCTCAGGAAAGGGTGGAATAGCCTTTGTTTCACTTTCCTGTTTGTCGTCCTCGTCCTCTGGGGGAGGAGGTTGGCGATCCGGAAGAGTCTTTCCAGATCGAATATTGATCTCCTGGATCTCCACAGCATAGGTAGGACATGATGTTTCCCCAGTGTATACCTGCTGGGCCTGTCTATTGTTGGGGTTCGGGTTCGGTTGAGCAGGAATTTGAGGTTGCCTTAGAGGAGCAGGAGGTAATGGCTGAGGTTGAACTGGTGGTGGAGGCAAAATGGCGGGAGGAGTGTTGTACTGGGGCCTCCACCCCGTCTGAGGTGCATTCCACTGAGGCTGCGGCTGGGCATGTGAATGATATGAATGAGTAGTGGGTTGAGTAGGGTACTGAGGTGGATAAGACCATGGAGGAGGCATAGACCAGGAAGGATGAGCAGGGGGACCCCAGGAAGGCATAGGAGTCGATTGGTTGGGGCTGTAATAAGCTTGGGGTGCCCCTTGCATCCCCTGCTGGTAAGGTCTAGGTCCTTGTGGCCTCCTTTGGTTGAGGAAATGGAGAGGTTCAGTGGGAGCTTCTGCCCCTTGGTACATAGCTTTAAACCCAGGTAAGGTTGGACATTGATTTGTGGGATGGTCCTCCTCACAAACGAAGCACACTTCAACCGAATGCAATGGGCGTTCGTTCTTAGGGTGTCTCCTTGTACATCTAGGGCAGAAGATAGCCAAGGCCCTCTCAGCTTCTTCCTTCTTCTGCTGGATCCTGAATGTGTCCAGTTGCATGGCGATGGTCTGTCCCACCTCACTCTTAAGATCTTCTAATTGATTTGCAAACTCATGCTTGGAGAAAGGAATACCAGCTGAGAGAGGGTTTCCTCTACCTCGTTTCCGGGCTGCCCTAGAGTGGTTTCTGAACACAGTCTTGATGTCCTCATAAGGCAGTTGGTAAATATCTCCCCTAGCTAACATGTGAAGGGTATCTAAAAGGTCTTCAGGGACTCCTGGGAGCAGGACCAACTTGAGGGATTCAGGGTCAAGTGTGCACCTAGCCCACTTATAGCTAAGTTGGAACCTCTCCTCATAATCCTCTAAGGACTCATCATTTCCCATGGTCATCCGAAAGATTTCTCCCTTGGTTTCCTTGGACCTACAGTAGTCCCGATACTTGGTATTGAAAGCTTGCTGCATCTGAGCCCAAGTGGTGATACTATTCCCAGGTAAGCCCATGAACCAGTGTAATGCTGCATCCTTAAGAGTGGAAGGGAAGAGTTTCAGCTTCTGCTCATCTTCACTATAGTCATAGGTTCTACAAAGGACAGCAAACTCAAACAAGAAGGTATCAGGATCTTCAGTAGTCAGTCCATGGAAGTGAGGCAGAGCAGAGGGGTTAATGTTTTTCATTTTCATGTCTCCATTGGTCTCTCGGATGGGGAAGGCACCTTCTATTCTCTCATCTTCTCTTCTATTGTTAGCCATGGCTTCAGATGGGATGGTCTCTAATTCTTCTTCTGCTATAGGATCTTCGTATATCTCAGGAGGTTCACCTATAGGTTCTTCTGGATCACTGTCACCGAAGAAGAGAGAAGGGTGACTCAGTGATGTGGTGGGGGTGTTGGGTAGGAATTTGCCTGTTTTATCTCGGTTCCTACGAGGCATGAAATGGAAAGACTTTTTGATTGCTTTTGTTTTTTTTCTTTGGTACCTGCAAAACTGAAACAGATTGATCTACAACTAACTATCTTGCTGAAATAAAAATGCAGAATTGAAATGAAAGCAGGAAAGGACTAATCTACTTTGCTCAAATGGAATTGCAGGAATGGAAATGCTATTCTACGCTTGCAGAATCGAAAGGCTAATCTATGCTTGCAGAATTGAAATTGCGGAATCGAAATGCTAATCTATGAAATCAGGAAATGTCTATGCTACTTTTGTAGAATGGAAATGAAATAAACTACTTGGCAGAAGGTGAGAGTAAGAAAATAGAAGAAAAGCAACAATTACTAATACTCTGACGCTTCCCCGGCAACGGCGCCAAAAAGATGGTGGGCTCTAGTATTGTAGCAATAATGCTACAACTCTTGGAGCTTCCTTCTCTAATTTTATCAACCCAATAGTTCGTAACAAACTTGGAAGCGACGGTGCTGTATGCACAAGTACTAGCTCTTGTCGCAACTGTCAATTGGTCAGCTGGCACAAGTCCGCTAGGGCTCAAGCCAACTTCTATATGTTCTCAGAAGAATCTTTCTAAATGATGAACGAAGGCTATCTCAAAGGAAGTTAACTTACTTTGCAAGAATGAACTGAAAGCCAACCAAACATGGAAACCCTAGTAAACCCTAATCTGACTAGTTTAATCTCTATGATGCAATGGTGGGAGTGCAAACTTCTAGAAATGATGACATTACTTCTAGTGAGATGAGATGCATGAATTTAAACTACTTTCATTGGAGAGAACACATTTTTGTATTTTTGCTCAAGTGGGTGGAGTTATTGTGATTGTGCTTCTTACTAGGTCTTGACTGTGCAGGGGTAGTTCGAAGGGAAGGAAGGCTTGGGAAAGGTCGGGATGACTCTAAGAGGTTCCAGGGGATCCCTCACATCAGTCCACAGGGGTCCACAACGTTCAGGTGTTTGGCAACCGTGTTTGCAGGCTTCTACAGGATGTCTGCAGGGGATCCTACAGGAAACTCGGGATTTCTACAGGATGTCTGCTAACTTCTACAGGATGTTCTACAATCGGAGTTTTGGGTGATGGAGGAGTGATGGAGCTATATGGATGGATGGGTGAGATGAAAGAGGAGCTTGAGATGGCCTATGGACAGAGAGATGAGGTGGAGAGAGTGTGGATAGAGCTGGTTGGTCGATAGAAGGGTAGGGGCAATGGAAGGTCAAAAAGATTGAGCAACGTGGACAGTAGAAGGGTTGGAAGGAAAATGAGCTGAACAGAGGATGAGTAGGTGGCTTAGGCATGGTTCAGAAGGATAAGAACACGATGAAGTGGTGCTACGCAGTGTAAACGAAACAAATCACCCTTATCTTGCATGTAAACGAAAGTTCACCAACCTATTCTAACTGTTTTATTAGGAATCAAAGAACATCAATGTAAGTTGAAAGGAATTTGTGCATGATGCTGAACCAAAGAGTCATTACTCAAGATAAAATCGCATGGACAATTCTTCAATCGAAAACATTACAACAATACTCGCATGCATATGTTAAAATAGTGTTTTTTTACAGTTTGCACGGTCTACACTTCCGGTCCCCAAACAGAGGTGAAAGTGAGCATGCATTCAACCTTTTTGGACTCAATGTAACCTCAATCTCCCTAAGCTAATTCTGAACTACTGAAACAACTGCATTCATGAAACTAACCTACATAACAAAACCGAAACAATCAACTCAGCAAACTGTATTTTTCAAGTGCATGTAAAGGAAAGAAATGCAATGATAAAGAAAGACAAGTAACAATACAAAGGAAAGGAGGTCTATTGCTCTCAGGTTGGGCCCTAACCTGAGAGCTATAGCTCCCCTAAGAACTCAGAATCGAATCCAAATCTGACTGCCTTTATTAAAACATCATAATCATGAGTCTAACAACATGCCAAAACTAGCTTACAAAGAGAAAAAACAGAGCTACAGCTCGTAATCCAAAATCTACAACAAAAGTTCAAGAGTCTCCACGAAGCCTACAGCTTTAATATTTATACATGATGAGGGCTAAGCTGGCCTCCTCAATTAGTGGAGCTTGGCTGTCCAACTGAAAGTAAACTATTGTTCCTGTAGAATCTGTTGGCTGCCTTCTAGCTCGGTGGTGCTAGCTGTTGGAGCTCGGAGTTGGGGTGGAGATCACGAGGGAAGTCATTCAAGGCTATGGACAACCTCCCTATAAACCCGCAATGCCACCTTGGCTGTCTCCTTGTCTCCATTTGTGTGGTCTTTGCTCCATTTAATGCCAAAAAACATGAAATCATCATGTATTAGCCACATAGGCATAATGACTGCCCTTCTTCCTACAAATAACACGAATATACTAAGAAATGATGCATAAGTGATAAAAAATGAAGGGTTGAGCAAGGTAAGTAAGCCAAATGAGCCCAAATTGTTACCAAAATTTGGGGCTCATCACTAGGCCCCTATATTGTGAAGAGAGTTTTGCAGAAGGGGGCATATGAGCTGATTGACTACGAAGGAAATCCTCTCGATAAGCCCCGTAACGGGCTTTATTTGAAAAAATACTATGCATGATTTTGTGCACCTAGTTTGTACATACGTGTGTTTTTAGCAAGTGTGTTATGTGTGTATGATTTCACGTTTTGCTTTGGTGTGAAGGCGTGTTTGCCTCTTATTGTGCTTTCTGCTTCTTGTGCAGATGTCTAGTGCACCTTATGTTGGTTTCGCTGATGGTGCCTGTCGTAGCACTTGCAATTTGTCTTCTGCGGCGTGGGAGATCTATGATCCTCACGGAGAGTTGCTAGATCTTCAAGGTGTGTGCTTGGTTCGTACCACTAATAATGTTGCCGAATACAGTGCTGTAATTGAGTTATTAGCCGAAGCAGTTGATCTCGGCATTCATGCATTGGTGGTGAACCTAGACTCTCAACTTGTCGTCCATCAACTCAACGGGCGATATTCTGTCAGAGACCAACGCAATTTAAGGTTGTATTTACATGTAAGATTGTTAGAAAGGAATTTTGATTACATCACATATCAACATATTCCAAGACGATTAAACACATTAACTGATGCATTGGCAAACCATGTATTAGACAGACATTTGCGTAACAGATAAAAATTATACAAGAAGACATAGAAAACATAATAAGACCATAGGATAAGCATATATGTATATCATAATGTTTGCACCGTGTGCATCAAAAATAAAATCCTTTTCCAAGCACAGTTTGCATGTGTGTTGTCATGTGTGCTTTTAAGCTTGCGTAAAAATTAAAATATGTGGGTCGTATGTTATGCAACTGATACATTAGATTACATTTGTGTTAGACATTTGCATAGCATATAAAAACATCATCACATGTAAAAGATCCATCCAAAATCAGTATATATATATATATATATATATATATATATATATATATATATATATCATGTGGCACACCAAGGCGCTCAAAAATAAGTGTATATGTCTAGATAAGGCCTGTGTTCTCAGTACATCTGAGACGCATGTCTCTCAAAAAACATCAGTAGGAAATAAGACCTAGATGTCTACTATGGTGGGTTATGCTCTCTGTATACTACAGCCACCCGTGCCACCCGCCTCAAAAGGCAGTGCATCCTGGGTTCTACCCCCACTGTATGGATCTGAGATGCTATGGGGACCTCCTCTATCCCCTGGTAATCTGGAATCCCTGCCAGTAAGCCCTCGAGGTTCTGTATCACAGTCTCCATCGTATTGACTCCTGGAGGAGCCAGGGCCAGGGCTCCAATGCCTTGTGCCTCTCTCCACGTCTCTGGGGCCAGACCAAGGGGTCTTGTCGGTCCTACATCTGCATACCATAGCATTCATCGTAAAGACATGTACATGAGAAATTAAAAACATTACAAAAAATAAAAATTAAAAAGAGATCAAGTGGCTTACCACCATCGTCCCAATTCTCTCCCGTAGGCAGTGGCATGTCTGGATCTCCACGGAAGTCTATGCCAGCATATGGCCAGTCCTCCACAAAAATAACCTGCCGATCCAGCCACTCTCGGAAATATACTCCCCATGCCACTGGTCGGCCGCCACCTCCTCGCGGCATGACATGGCCCCATCGACTAGCCCTCGTCTCTCGGGGGCCTCTGGGTGGATCCACGACCATGTCCTGTAGCTGTAATGCCGGTACCCACTCCAGCATGAGCGGGAGTAAAATCGACCCATAGCCAAACTGCTTCGACTCACCACGTCGGCAGTTGCTCAGCTGTCTCTTCATACTGGTTGTTACTGCTGCTGCCCAGTTGAATATCGTGGGATTCAAACACTCGAGAGCTAATAGGAGATGGGTCTTCGAAGCCTCGTGATTGGCCAAGGAGCCCGCTGCCTGGGTCACCATGAAGAGTATGGTTCGAAGGATTATTTCCTCCACCATAGGAATAGCTACCTTCCCACTCCGCGTTTTGCGTGCCTGTGGGCACACCCGAGCCATCAGCATATCTAGGGTTTCACCACTGGGTCGCTGCCCCTCCAAAATGGGCATCTCACCTCGACGTGATAACCCGGTCAAAAAATAGATATCTGTATAATCGAACTCGATATCTCGGCCTCGAATCACAAACTTCCCATCAACAGGATTCCAGGCTCTGATTAGGAACTCGAGAAGATCAGGCTGTGCTCGCAGGCGCGGAGTTAGGAAGAATTTGAGCAACCCGCATGCTGGCATTGCATTACGGCACCCAGCATCGGCGAATGCCACTATATCCTCATTATCATGAGCTCGCTCTTGCCAAACAAATGCCATTTTGTCCTGCATGGCCACAAAAAATCATTAGAGCCCTGACCGTTAAAATTTACACGTTCAAATTGTTAAAAATTTAGTTTCGCAGCGTCAGTGCGACTGTTTTTAAAACAGTCGCGCTGATAATGGTGCCCTTTGATATTTTTCTTGGGTCAGCACGGAAGCACATGTGTTTTCCGGGCTGATCCGGGGGTGGTATGTGTAAATATTATTCGATCAGCGCGGATCCGATGAGGAAATCCGCATTGACCGAGAGCGAATTCAAGTTCAAAAAATTCGCCCAAACTAGCACTTCCCACCGTGAAAATGCAGCTAAAATGTTTCAAAATGGAGCGTAGGAGAAGGAGAACCTACCTGGAACAGATTGCACTGTCCGCACGGGATGGAATTTGGTTCGTCAACCTCGCAGCTCCACAACGTCCTCCACGGCTCAAAATGGTAACAATGGTAAAAACCTCCTTTTACCCCCTATTTATGGTAAAAATTTTATAATTAACTATCATTTTTCATAAATGTGGGATTTTGTGATGTTTTTTACCATGTGCTTGGTGCCAATGTCGTTTTACTATGTTTTTATGCATGTGGTACATATTATCTCGAACAGGTTTACGCGTGCGGTGTTTCTTGTGCAGATTCTCATACCGGTGGGGTCACGACGGTCCTATACACACTTGGTCCCGCAACGTCGTCTTTAAGCTCTTTTTCGACGTAAAGCAAGAAAAGATGGCCGAGCCCCCCTCTCGGCTCGTTAAAAAGAACGAGAGGCGGTCGCCTTTAAAGCTCTTTTTTCGACCGTTTAAACTAAAAATATTGCCGGGTGTTTGTCATTTCGAACTCATTATTGGCTCCAAAACGACGTACTTCTGACCGCTTTTCTACTTTTTCGGGTCAAAGTCACTACTTACGAAAAGTACTCCTCGATCATACTAGTCGGGTGGTTCTTTCGAGCATTGTTTTATACTTTTTCGGGCTCGAGAGACATAACTTTACGAAAAAGGACCCCCCTAAAATTTTCTTTTACGGTGTCTTTTCAGACTCTCTAAACAGGAAAAGACGTCGAGTTCTTCCTTTGTCAGACTCGTTAAAACTTATTGACATCGGACACCGTCAAAATGACGCTTTCCAAGCATATTCTATCCCCGTCAAGCTTGTCGTCCAAAAATAATCGGGGTACCTGCCATAAATGGTGGGGAAAATGGAACTGTAATAATTGTCGTGTCGGCAGTATGTCGCTCTTGAACATGGCACTAGTCTGCATTCGTGTCTGGGTGGGGATTTCTCATCTTGTTTTACACTAGCCTCCGTGGGTTTGGGTTATCCTATTTGGCCTCTCATTTTCTCATTGCCTTGTCACCATGACCTCTGCTCATTTGATGTCAGATACTGCCAAATCCACTGTCGTGCCGCCCATATGTTCAAGAGAAGTTGACCTCTGCAAAATTACAACCTCCCTCTGATACCTCACATGAAATATCTTATCCTTCTCTGTCTCGTGTCGATGATGTGGGAAGCATTATGGCCCACCTTCGATCAAGGTTACTTCCTGTCGACTTCAGCTCATTATCCAGGAAGGTGACTTAGAGACTCCCTTCAGGTTCCTTAGAGCCTGCATGCTTCAATGGCAGGTTCTTCGTGTTCGATATGAGGTTTTCATCATTGGCCTCCAATCGAATGATTCTGTGGGTGTTCGACACTAGCTCATTGATTCACACGCCACGGATTGTACCTATAAGTACCTTGAGGACCATTGTCATTATTGGTGGTACCTCTCACCTCTGTTAACAGTTTTCATTATTGACTGGTAATCGGACGATGTTCATGCATGTTCAACTTCAGCTCATGTATTCACATGCTTGGACTTGTACTTTGTTTGGGTCGGTATGGAGTGCAAGACCCTGGATTTTTGTCTGTTGCAATCCAGGTTGCGATTTTGTAGATTATTATTACATGACTCGTTGATGGATGGCTACGCCCATACCTGAGTCTTTTGGATGGCTGTGACCATACCTTATTATCATCATAGTCTCTTCAGCTGGGTGTCCGTGTCCATACCACATACCTTCTTCGTATTTCTTTTGGATGGCTGCACCCATGCCTAGAGTACATGTAATAGATTCTCAGAGATATCAGTTGTACATACGTGCAGATTCTTCCTGGTGGTGTTCTAGTTCAGCGAGTTTTGTAAAGCATTTCACCCCTCCCACTCTCTCGGGCTTCATGCTTTAGGGGGCATCTGTTACACAGTAATTTGTCACTGTCTCCCTGTCAGTCTCCCTACTGTGTCATGAGTTCAAATTAATCATGCTCATGCTCTCTGATGTTGCCAAATGACCCACTTTGCCAAAGTTTTTCCCATCATCGCGATTGTTATTAAAATAACCACGCTGACTTGCGCCTCATAATACAACGAATGCACTGCCAGCGTAGAAGCTCACGTGTTTCCCGCGCTGGTCGAATTTCATGAACCAGTGCATCTTCTATTCATATTGGGTCGTGCTAACATAACCTTCCATGTTATTCAGATGCGATGTCAGCACTCCAGTGCAGTTATACACCCGCGATGATCTTGTTTGGGCGAGTTTGTTCTAACAGTCGGCCTTCCATATGACTCCAGACCTGGTTGTTGGCCTTGTAAATGTCACCCTCCCTTCTCTGGCATGTCTGTTTCGTCATTTGAGCCACCTTCCTTGGAGATAAGCTCATCCTCCCACCATTCATGGAGACTCCTTCTCCTATTTAAGCCTCTACCATTTCCATGAGCAGCTAGTTTTTTACAGTGTGGAATTGATAGTGCTTAGAGTGCTGCTGCTAGTGTGTGAATTTGATAGGTAGTTGGTGTGACAAGTGTGGGATTTCTAGAGAGCTTAAGGAAGGTTGTGAAGTGTTTCTTTCTTGTGTAAACTTGTGTGAGAGAGAGTTTTTGTCTTGGGAGATCTACCTCCAAGGGTGAATGCTTAAGAGACTTGCTGGCTGGACCCTCTTGAGAAGGATTCGACGTTAGAACTTTGGTTGCACTCCTCTCTGTTATTGATTAATAATAGATGACTACTATTATGGTTCCACTCTCATTTGTCTTTGTAATGGTTAATGTGAGTTATGTCCTTTCTGACTGATGTATAATTGCTTTTATTAGATTTCACGCTTGTGTTTGTGTTTCTCTTTGTGTGTGCAGGTGTTTATTCACGAGGATCGTGGAGGACTGTGACCGGCCAAAGCGAAGGAGCGACAAAAACGTCTCTTCATCAAACATTAGCGTTGGAATCCAAGTAGGTTCTCATTATCTACCTTTTATTTACAATTAGGAACTTGCATGGTAGCATTGACTGATTGTTGCTAGACCCATTCTGGGCTAGTAGGGATCGCCTCTATCCGTAGAGGGGATTTACCTCTCCAACACTTGTTCTTGTAGACCCACTTGCATCCAATTGGTTTGGTTCCAAATGGAGGATCAACCAACTTCTAGGTGTTGTTCTTTATGAGGGCATCATACTCCTTTTGCATCGCTTCTTTCCATTCATCATGAGAAGCAGCTTCTTTGAAGGAATTTGGTTCAAAATATGTATACAAGTTCAATTCACAATCATAAGAAACATCCATATCAACAGGTGAATTAGAGTCATCTACATCACCTCCATTTTGTCGGTTTGAATTTCTGGTTCCTGTTTTTCCAATTTCATCAGGATGAACACTTTCAAGTGTCTTTGTCAGCCACTTTGGGGGACCTTTCTGAGATGGTCCAGGCTGTTCTGTTGATTGAGTTGGGACTGAATCAAGATTGAGTCTCCCAATTCTATCAATTACATCACTTAAAGCATCATCCGTTGTTGGAGTTTCATTCGAGGGAGAGTGTTCTTCAGAAGAAGATTCCACATGTTGATCTAGAATAGGAAGCCCCCCTTCAAGATGTGGAATCTGATTATCAAATTCTTGAAATGATTTCGTTTTTGTGAATCTATCCAAGTGATCAAGTTGCCGCTCAACAACATTGTTAGATTTGGATGATTCAAGAAAAATTACATCTCTAGATACAACAAACTTTTTATTTACTTCATCATAGAGGCGGTATGCTTTGGAGGTGTTTGAATACCCCAGGAAGATACACTTAGGACTTCTAGCACCAATTTTGTTTCTATGTACCTTTGGTATCAAAGCATAACAGGTGGAACCAAAGACCCTGAGATGTTTTACCGAAGGAACATGTCCATACCACAATTCATAAGGAGTCTTGTTTCTTATAGCATTAGATGGACATCTATTCTTTATATATGTAGCACATAGAACAGCATCAACCCAAAACATTATCTTTACATTTTTGAAGAAAAGCATGGATCGTACCATATTCAAGATTGTTCTATTCATTCTTTTAGCTACACCATTTTGTTGGGGATTATAAGGCACAATTGTTTGATGTTTGATCCCATGTTGGCGAAGATAGTTTTCAAATTCATTTGATGTATATTCTTTTCCATTATCAGTGAGAATAGACCCAATATGAGATTGTGCATCATTTTCAATCCATTTATGAAAATTCTTGAATGTTTGGAAAGCATCAGGTTTGTTCTTCAATAAATAAACCCAACACATTCTAGTGTAGTCATCAATAAATGTCATGATATATTTATTTCCATTTGCAGAAGGAACAGGCATTGGACCACATAAATCTAAATGAATAAGTTCAAGCTTCCTATGTGCTCTTAAACGTGAATCATGGAAAGACTGTTTTCTATGCTTCCCTAGAATGCAAGCATCACATTGCTTAAGTTTTCTAGGAATTGTAAGCAAACCAGAAACACCATTTTTCTTCAATAAGTGGAGATTGTCATAGTTTAAATGTCCAAATCTAGCATGCCATAATAAACTTGATGGAAGTGTACCTTCTTCATGATGAGAAATATATGAGAAATGTTGTGCATGAGCAGAGGTTCCTTGCAGTTTGAGAAGCCTTTCCTCTTCTATTCCCCTCATGACAAGTGAGTGGTCAGATGCTTTTCTTACCTCAAGCTTTCCATCAAACACATGAATGGAGTGACCTTGCTGGCGGATGTGGACCAAGGATAACAAGTTTCTTTTGAGTTGTGGGAGATATAACATGATCCAGAAGAAAGTCTGGAAGACCAGGCAGTTTAAGCCTGATTGTGCCAAGCCCTGATGGCTTGATTTTTTACTGATCTACAAAGTATACTGCTCCATCAACATTGTCAGTGAAATCTTCAAAAAAATCTTTTCTATGAGTCATGTGACAGGTTGCTCCTGAATCAAGCAACCAATCATTTTTCGAAGAAGCAAGTGAAGCATTAAACAAATCTTCATTTACTACAATGTTAAGTTGTGCCTCAATATAGTGAGAAGATGCAGGTGCTTTACCTTTGTCTGTATCATCAGTTTTACCTTTCTGCTGGTTTCTTTTCTGCTCAATTTTGTCCCATGGTAGCTTGCATGTAGAAGCATCATGTGATCCATTTCTTTTGCAGCGAATGCAGTGTAAGTCTGTCTTTTCTCTTTGAGAATGTCTACCCCCCCTGCCTCTGAAATATCTTCCTCTTCCTCTTCGTCCACCTCTTCCTCTTGTAGAATCTTGAGCAGGATGCTTTTCTTTATGAGCAAGGCACACAGTCTCTTCAGAAGATTCAGGGGTTGTCTTCTTTCCAAAGGCTTTCTCTCTTTCAGCAAACTTTTTCACAAGAGAGTCAAAGGTTATATCTTTAATATTTTCATTTGCTTGTAAAGACTCAAGATAATTGGAGTAGGTAGGATAGAGTGCCTTGAGAAAAGCAATAAGAGGGATATCCAGCTCAACCTTAGTGGATTTTATATCATGCATTATAGAATTTACTTCAAATGAAAGAGCAAGAGGATCATTATTTTTCAGTTCAAGAGTGAAGAGTTTAATCATGAGCTAAACAACTTCAAGTGCAGAATGTGAGTCATAAAGTTCTTTCAGCTTTTCTAAAGCTTCAAAGGCAGTTGAATATAATGAAATATGGCGACTCACCTCTTCATTTACAGATGCCGCGATTAATGCATAGGCTTTGATGTTCTTGTTTTCCCAAATGACGAGCTCTTTGTCTTATGTAGGTTGTACTAGGTCATTGTCTCCTTCTCCGACACACACTCCTTTCCACAACTCATTGAAGATGAGGGTGTGTTTTATCATCCGGGACCATTCAAGATAGTTCTCCTTTCCAGTGAGAACTATTCCTACCATAGAGATGATTGAATGCATTCTGTAAAAAAAAAAATATTTCTGCTGATAAAAAGAAGCTTCTGCTGATATACAGTGAAATTGTACTCAAAAATTTCTGTGGGAAACAATTTTGGTTGTTTAATTCATATCACAGTCAATAATCAATCATTCACCGCAAGCTCTACAAAGTTGGAGCAGCAACGGCATCAACCGCGAGCTCTACAAAGTTGGAGCAGCAACGACATCACAATTTCAAAGCTCACTGAAAGGAAAATATCATAAATTCCTTTGATTCTCTAGACCTTGAAGCCAGTAAAAAATATGGCAGTGTTAAAGTGCTGGACAGTGTTTAAAAAATATGGGACAGCTTTAAAGACATTTTTAAAGACATACTAAAAAAAATGCGTTGTCCAATCGATACCATATGCCAATCAATATATACGACATTCAACATATACCGCATTCAACTGTTACCAATGGGACAACGTTAAAATGTTGATACCAGGGATCCGATTTGGAATGACTCATCGAATATCTGAATCTGTAAATGGTTATCCATTCAATATCACGTTGAAACCTTTGAGCCCACCTTTAGAAACCAACATGTATACTAGTGCACCGCTTCAATAAACTTGAAGGAGGCAACATACAGAGAAAAGGCAATACGACTGTTGCATTCCCATTATTGCAACACTGCACTCAACACGCATATTAAAATCAACCACCATATTCGACCAAGGGATTGACCATCACTTGAATTTGAATTTAATAAGTCAGGCCAGGTCAATAAATTCGCAGGCCACTTTAAAAAATGAGGCCAGCAAAACGGATATGCGAAGCGAGGGCGTCCCTTACGCTTTCTGCAACTTCATTGCGCTAATGAGCCAGAGGAAAATCATTCTCAGTAACCTCCTGCACGCCCACCTTGATTCTTCCCCGCACTCGTCTCTATGCCCGCGTGGAGTCCACTGGCGAGCTCCTCCAAGGGCACGCGGCGGAGCTCCTGAACGACACTCAGATTCCTCAATACATTATCGGCGACCGCTCTTGCCCTTTCTATGAATGGCTGCTCATGCGTGTCATAGAGGAAGAAGGGCCGCTACCAAATTCGCAATTAACATTTGTTAATTATCACCATTAATCTCTGCGCTATGATAGTCCTGAGCCTCGAAACCGCTCAACAAAGAATCTGTCAATGTTATGCGAAAGTGTTAAATTTCGAAGAAGAAATAAATCATGCAAACGTTCGAAGGTGGCCTGTACTGATGGACAGAAGGGTAGCAATGGTATACAACGTTTCAGTGGAATGAAAAGAGCAGCGTTCATGTTTGAGACACAGCGTTTACGTTTGTCAAAACAGCGTTCAATAATGGTGCGACTGACGGACAGGTGGGGGCAGCGCGTTATGGACAGAAACGTTTATGCACAGTCATAGTTGTCAGGCCGGCACTCAACGCATTCAAACGGATGGTCAGTGGTCAGAGAATATGAAACATTTATGGAGTCTGAGCATATTCAACTGAAGAGGGCGCAGAATCATAAATAGAATATGTCAGGGTAGCGCAGGTGTGGCAAATAGAACATAGGTGTTACAGGGAAAAGTGTCTACTCAAAACTGCTTATCCCACCAAGGTGTGACAGCTGCCTTAGAAACAAACAGAGTAAATCTACTTTCATTTTTCCTTTATGAATTATAGATAGAGAGGAACAAAAAGACCAACCTCTGTCTTGCGCTAATCTCCTGATTTGATTCCTCTCTTCCTTGATAGTCTTTCGCCACTTGTTCCCTTGCACGCCCAGCTTCACAAAGTACCTGTAAGATCACAGTAGCATAGCACTATACAAAGACATGGATCTATAATCATAAACAATATAGGATCAGATGTAAATTGACCATACAAATGCAACAAACACAATGACACAAGAGTATGGAGGAAAACTTGAATAACTTTTATTGATAAATAAGAAAGAGCCAAGAGGAGTTACAACTAGTTGTTCTGACCCAGCATCACCTCTCAGCAAGGAAGCCCCTCTTCACCTCATACAAAGCTTAGATCACCCAACAATCTGATGTTTGTCTCAAGAAACCAACAGCAATTCCTTACAATATGAAAAATTCCAGCCTTTGGATCTCTGGGATGAGGGATCCATATATAGATATCTGTAATGGAGATGAGTCAGCTTATGATTTGATTAGTGTCTTCCCTCTGATAGTTCTTGATTCCACTTCGAGATTGATGATCTCTTACTCATCCTTGGTCAAATTCAGAGAGGCAAGTGTCATAGGAGAAGTTTCTGGAAGCTTCCATTGCCTCTCCACCTCGCGGAATGACACTGCCATTTGTCATTTCTTGCCCATCGCAACCCATAGAAGGGATTTTTGAAATGCAACGCACCCACACAGTGTACTTAGGTGAGATGCAACACACTTGGCCAGTGGAGTAGCTGAAATGATCCTATTTTGACCAATTCTGAGCAGTTTTTCATGGAGAAATTCTGGGAGAAGCTGTAATCTGTTGACCTTGTTCCTTTAGGGGTTAGAACAACACTTTTAGGGACTTAGGAGTCCTTGGTTTATGGAAATTTCATGCTTGGGGTTGTAGTGCCCAAAAGTGTCTATAACAGTTGCCCCCTAAAGCATGAGGTCGTTAATCTTTTGATGTCGGGTGAAATACTTTATTATGAGGATCCAAAGTTCTTTCAAGCTGGGAGGAGACTTGTAATAAGATACAATACAATACATTATCTTCATAATATTTTCATGATCTAGCTGAGGCTGGCATTCCCATGGTCAACTTTATAAATTCATTTTCATGTACATAGCACAGACAATCGTCTGAGTCTAGACTGATGATTCTGATAGAGCCATCATCCCTTTGATTGGATGATTATCTATGCAGCAATGATGTACATTTGATGTTTTTATTTTCCTGAATGTATATCGCAGCTCGGATGGATGAAACTAGATCCGGGGTCTTCAATCTTGTTCGATCTTCACTCGAAGTACAAGTCTATCCATGTGAGAAATGTTCTGAAGTCGAACATGGAAAGACATCGCTTGATTACCAGCCAATGATATAAGTTGTTCACAAGCACGAGAGGAATCACCGATAATGATAGTGACCCTCAAGGTACTATAGTACAATTCACGTGGTGTGAATAAAGGACTTGGCGTCGAACACCACACAAAATATTTTGGTTGAAGGTCATTGATGTAAACCTATCGTCGGAAGTGAGAAACTTGCCATTGAGGCATGCAAGCTTCAAAGTACTGAATGGGGTGTTCCTAGATCAACTTCTTGGATAATGAGCTGATGTCGACAAGAAGTGATCCATCATAGGAGGGCCTTAATGAATCCCAAATCAATGACACGAAACAGAGCAAATTATTTTAATGGAGGTGAAAACGATCTGGTGATATAAGGTTCAGGGTGGCGGTCATGAAAGAATGGAGTATAAATGTATTGTAGTGGGTGAGACATAGGTGAATTCTCTGAATGACTTCTCTTGAACGTATCGGCGACACTGACGTGATGGATTGGTAGCATTAACCCCAAATGTGGATGGTATGATGGGACCATGGTGATCTGACCGGTGAATGAAACAACCCAACCCGACTTGGATGCGGAGTGAAAGTGTCATGTTCAAGAGCGACTTGCTACCAACAAAGTTTCTTCAAGTTTTCTTCCCAATTTTTGCCCAGTCATTGCTGACCAATACCTCTTTATTTTTATCAAGCTTGAGGAGGATAACATATGCTTGTTCTATAATTTTCCCTTTGGGCAAACCCGTCGCTATGTTTTAACGAGCCTAGCAATAGTGAAACTCGTTCTCGTCTATAGACAAGTTTGTCGCTATTAAAATTTTAACGAGTTTAACGACAAAGATAACTCGGTCCTTTTCAATTTTAGAAAGTCTGAAAAGGAACGTAAAGGAAACTCCAAAATTCCTTTTTCTTCATCTAATCCCTTAAGTCCGAAAAAGTATAAAACAATACAGAAGGGATGAATTTTCGATACTTTTAACGAGCCGAACAAAACAAGCGCTCTATCTTTTTGTGTAATAATCCCTCAGGTCCAAAAAGATTAAAATTTAGAGGAGGGATAGAACTTCTAGTCCCTTTAACGAGCTGGAGAGGCCAATGTCTCGGAAATCTTTTCATATTTTACAAGTCAGTTGAAAAGAGCTTAAAGGAGACTTGTCTTTTGAGGAACGAGTGATAAAATGGGTAGCAACTGATTCCAGGTAAGGTTTTGAATTTTCTAATCACGACAGTGTTACAAGGATGGCTAGTGAGATCACTCTTCACAGCTGTTCCTCAAAATGGGTAAAAAATCAAATGGAGGTGAATGATTAGCCAATGCAAAGGTGGAGGTGATAGTGCAAACACGACCAAGGCTTTAACGGTTGAAGTACTACATTCACGATGGTTATTTATAGGGGAATAGTTCATTTTTTAATGAGCTTAAACGTGGGGGGAAACATTTGCTCATGGCTTATGTTTATTTTTTAACGAGCTTGAACTATGCGCTAAAACTGCTCGATGCGGGTTTATTTTTTAACGAGCTTGAACCTTGCGGTAACACTGCTCGAGGTGGGTTTATTTTTTAATGAGCTTGAACTGTGCAGTAACACTGCTCGTGATAAGTTTGCATGCCCCCAGCATAATAATGCAAATCGAGGTGCGTGCCCCCAAGCTTCATTGCATTCAACTCGGTGGTTGGAATGAAGGTTTACCTTTGAGATTTGGAAAGGGGATTTGTTTCATTTTTTTATGAGGTTGACACAGTAAAAGGACTATCCTCATGATCCACCGTATTTACAGTATTTGATAGAAAATCAAAAACTGAAGGATGATAAAGGTCATCAGGAGTATTTCCTTCACAATATGGAATAAGGGAACGATGGTGGTAGTCATCCCATGGTGCCCCTTAAATTACCATTGATTGAACAATTCATTCGTTGGTGACATGCACTCGTGACCAAGGATCTGAAGGGTTACCATATTCCTTAGACCTATCTATCCAAATGCTTGATGAACGTTGATTTGGGTTTGCCTCCCATGCTAGGAACATTGATTACTACAATATTTTTGTTGGGCTTGGAGGCAAAGACTACGCATGATCCATGTCGATATCGTTTTCTGAGATCTTTTTAGAAGATATCATATTGCGGGTTCCTACCAATGCTACTTCCACCAAATTGATTGGAGGTGGAAGGGTGAAAGTTCCCATTAATATAGGATCTTTTAGTAGGCCTACTCTGATATTTTGAAGTGAATGGGGGCTTCCATGGATCATTGGAATGCTTCCCATAACTTGAGAACCATTGGGGAGGAAGTTTTGTTGATCAACGATTGTAATCCCTCCTTGAAAGGGAAATGTAATCTTCCTAAAATAGGTCGACACAACTGCAGACATAGCATATATCCATGGTTTTCCTAGTAGGATGTTGTAATCGAGATTCCCATCAATTACTTCAACATCTATTTCTATTGTTTTCCCTCCTAGTTCAACCTTCAAGTTACTTAGAATACCATATGGGGTATATGTTCTTCCGTCAAATGCTTTTAATGTCGTCGAAGATCGCGACAAGGTTGGAGATCCTAAAGTTTTCTAGCAACTCATCGACATAATGGATGTGGATGCCCCCTCATCAATAATTGTTCGATGAACAGTTTTGTTGAGGGCTTTCACTTGAACACGGAAAGCTAGTTGAGCTGGTAATTCAGGATCGCATCCTTTATGATTGAAGGATACAAGGTTGGAATCTTTTGGGTCTATCCCACCAATAGGCGATAATAAAGCTTTTTTTTGGGATGGGCAATTTTGTAGTACCTCAAGAGTCGACATAGCGGATGGCGATTGGGTCAAATCTTCCACGATATTATAATGTTGTGCCGCTCTAGCGTGGGGATTAACCGTCGACTTGTGTACTACTCCCTTTGGCGGTTTTATTATCAGTAAAGGAATGATGGGCGGCGCAACTTCTGTCGAAGTTGTTATCGAACTACTAGGTTGATCTTTATCCTTGTTGTTTGACAGTTGTGGATTTCCATAATCTTTGTTCCTTGTCGATATCAAAGCATCATCTTGTTGTTTTGAAACCGAAAAAATTAGCACTTGACACCGGGAAGCATCTTCACTCTCAACCAGATTTGTTCTTGGATTTGGAAACGGATCAGTTAACACTGCGGAGGTTTTTGAATTCTTGAAGAATTTTTTAAGCTCAGCTCTGTGTGGACAATCTACGGTCCAATGATCCTCATCGCATATAAAGCATGGATTTTTTGGTTTCCTATTTCTAGGAAGGTTTGCAGAAGATTTCTCAGGTGATGATTCTTCTTGTTTCTTCTTCTTCCCTTTGTCTTTCTTCTTGCCCCCTGGTTGATTGGTTTCTTTGCCTTTATCTGTCGATACGACATTTACTTCTGAGGCAAGAAGTTCATCTTTTGCATTTTGACCTAAAATCTTACGGGCCTTTTTGGATGTAGCCTTTGTCGATTTCATGTCTGTTGCGCTAATCACGCCATCGTCAGCATGAGAGTCATTGTTTGATTTAGGAGGAGGAGGAACTGAGAATTCCAGTCTAGGGGCATCAGGTATTGTATTGTAGAGCGTGCCGGACTGAGTGTAAATCAAGTACAAATATTGCGCATGATCGATAACTTGCTCTTCTGTTACGACTCCCCCCTTTGCCACATCTTCCGTGATGGAAGGTAGTAATGACTTGATAAACCATTTAGCTAAGAGCTGATCGGGAACATACGTTTTTACCATTCTACGAAAACATTGCCACTCATGTATATGATCAGATATGTGAGTGGCCTTCTTCTGTTTGAAGTTGGTAAGGAGTTCCATTCCCGTTTCGTACCTTATTGGTAATTGAAAATGGGTTAAAAAGGTTGTGGCTAAGGTACTGAAGTTGTCGAATGAAGCTCTAGGAAATTCGATGTACCATTTTGCCGCCAGACAAGTTAACGTCCTCTGAAAAAGGCGAAGCCTTATCGAATCATCATTTAGGTTTTTTGATGAACACCACAGATGATAGGTCATCACATGATTCGACGGATCTTCACCTGGATTTCCATTAAATTTAGGAATATCTGATGGAATTTTATGCGAAATCACTGGCCACCAAAGGGCATAAGCGATTGGATCGTTCGTTAACCGATTTAAATCAAGTAACTCTAAAGTTGCCACAAAGGGTAACTGCTGATTCAGGTTAGGTGAAGCATACCCAGGATAATATGGGATTGCCTGAGCAGTTGGTCTTTGCATACCGGCATAATGCATTTGATGCTAGTAACTTTGGTAAGGTTGGTGGGCATGACCATTGTAAAATGGTTGATTTTGACCATTTTGAATATATGGCTATCCACTATTTGCAAATATTTGTTGCTCAGAACCTTGGTATACTTGTTGGAATTGTGGTTGTTGGTATTGTACTAGCCATGGTTGTGAAGCCATGTGCTGTTGCCCGATACTAACAGTTTGACCAAGATGAGGGGTAATTGTACCCGTCTGAACCTGTGTCATTCCACCAGCCGGCGATTGTGGTTGAGTCGCGGGGTCAAGGGGATGTTGCATTACAACCTGAGAAACCTGAGGTTGGCGTACAATAGGCAGCACTTGAACTTGCGACACCGTCACAATAGCTGGCGTAGTTGGTATATTTGACATAGGTAAGCATTGTTGCATCGAGTATACAACTCTTGGTTGTTGAGGTAGTATTGGTACCCAACCGCTAGAAGTAATTCCAACATAACCCGAATTTTGTTGTGAACTCCCGTATGGTTGTCCCCCCGGAGGGGATAACGAAAGGGTATACTGCCCCCCATACGGTGGTAATCCAGAACTCAAGGGAATGGTTTTCCCTTGAGGGCCGGACTGCCTAAATTGACCTCCAAATGGATCAATTTGCTAAGACTCAACATAAGAGTTTCCGGATATTATTCTGGATGAACAAACAGGAACAGACCATACTGTCAAAATGGCCCCTGAGTGGGCTCCTTCTAGCGATTGAGAGCTAGTTGGGACAGATGGTATACCAGCAAACATTGTTGGAGTGATAGCAGGGGGTTCTGCCATCGCTGTGTCAGATGACACAATCCTAGATGTTGACGGTTGTTTAGACATTTCTTGTTTATCCAAAAGATTACCTAGGCGGTAGACTAACTTCTGATGAAGAAGGATACAGAGTGATCCCGACTCCAAATTACGATGGAGTACTAGTTGGAGGATCTTCCACAATCTCTTCTATGGCAATCAGACTAGGTGGAAGGGGTAGACCGTCAGGTCCGTAGAATATTTCTGGTGCCGAAGAAGGTATGGAATCGGCAGTGACAGATGTTTGAGGAGCAAGACTCTCCGAACCGGTTGTAAATGGAACTGGTTCGGTAACTGTTATAGACAATTTTGTGCCTTACAGCAACAAGCATGAATTGTCAATAATCCAAGGGATCCAAAGTTCCCTAAACATGATGTTCCTACCCCTAGAGGAACAAGGTCAGCAAACCAACAGCTCTCAGATCAGTTCTCCACCTGAAAACACTCAAAAACAAGCAATCCTGAAATCAAAGCAGGTGCTCCACTAGGCTTCTGCGCTGAAACACAACTGCTCCATGGTGTACCTACGTTGCAAAGCAGGTAGAACAAAGCCCACCTGCGTTGAGCGAGTTTGGACATGTGGCACACTGAGTCATTGCTCTGGAATCTTCCAAAAATGACACTTGGATCAGGTATTTCGCCTTCTGATGAGTCAGAGGCTTTGTTTCTCCAAGTGGAAGCAAGGTTCACCAAGTGGACTCAAGAACTGAAGATCAACTAAAGATTAACTGAAGAGAGAGAGGACACAAGGCAGCTACACATCAGTTGCAAGCTGACTCATCCTTTCTCAATTCATCTATATATTGAGCTCTCTCCTATGAGCTCAGGAGGCTGGAATTTTGTGCAAAGTAATGATATGCTGTTGGTTTCATTATTGAGTTATTGGGTGATTGTTTGAGAGAGGTGAAGAAGAGCAATTCTTTCTGCTGGGAGGTGTTGCTAGGTTGGAGCCTTCAATGGTTGTAATACTCTCAGAACCTTTATTTCTTCGTTAATAAAAGCTATTGAGGTTCTTCTATGTGCTCTTGTTTCAATTATATATTGTGATGATTGCATGTTTGGTTTACACTAATCCATGAACCAGTTATGATTGCATGCCTCTTGTAGTTTCCTTCTTTGTTATTGTGCAGGATCTCATTGTAGCTGGGCGAGCAGAAGAACAAAGAGCTAGGAGCAAGCGGCCAAAGAGAAGAGTTTGGATTCAACATTAAGCGCAAGGCAATGGTTAGTGCCTTCTCCATTCTCTTTTGCTTTCATAAAGAAGTAAACCTTCAGTAGTTTGTTTTACAGTTGTTGCTAAGGAACTGTCACCCTTAGAGTGGGATAGGGTCATCCGAGTCGGATACTTTTCCCTACAACAAACTGGCGACTCCACTGGGGATCGTATCCGTTTGATTGTGTTTGTAGTATTTTGCTATTCATTTCCTGAACGAAAGAGTACCAAATCGAAAAGCTTTTGACTATATCAAAAGCAAAGTAGAGGGCAGCTACTCTTGCTCATTTTCTGAGCAAATTCATGATTTGAAGAGCTGATCTACAAAGATCCTTGTAAGCTCTTAGTGATAGCTTTGCACCTTCTAAATCATCCCTTTGAGTGTGCTTGACTGATTGCTTCTGATTTGAGCAAAAACCGTGCATTTTTGAGAAAATTATGACCCGGAAACTGTGAAAACGCAATTCTCGTTTTCCAAAGCAGGTAGTACACAGGCTGCCTGCTTTGCAACGCAGGTCCCGAAGGGGCTACCTGCGCTGAGAGCCAGTTTGGCTGTGCAGAGCCTGCGTTGCCCCAAATTTGCTTAGTGCATTTGGGGTTTCCTCCTTTCTCTTGCCTGTTTTCACTTAGTTTTGCTGCTAGGTGTCAGTCTTGTGCCTGTTTTGAAACCAATATTACTTGCCATCATTCTGCCTCTGTTATATAACGAAATTGTACTTGTTCTTTGTATTTCTTACTCATGTACAATTTCCCATAACGAAAAGTAAACTTGTCATGCTTTTGGCCTCTTAGATCTGAACCTGTGTTAGGCATTTTGCTGGTCTAAGGAGTTAGCTTGTTTGCTGTCCATAGCTGATTAGTCATTTTACTTTCGTTAGTAAGGTTTGATTTCATGTATTTCCAGTGATTAAGCAAGTGAATCTTAAGGTGTCTTTTGATTTTGGACAAACTTGTTTACTGTCGCTTTAAATCGAAATCAAAGTTATATAACCACTTTCTTTTTGTATCCATCCACATTAAGAAAGGGAAAAGAAAATACATGCATTGTGCATTTTGCATTTGACTGTGTGCTTGACGATTTAGGAAAAAATTGCATTTTAGTGTGTGCTCTATGATCTGTGTGAAAAGGTTTGCCTTTCTTTTCCCTCAGTAGTTAAGGTTTTCAAAGTTGAAAGATTGAAAAGTTTGCTTCTCATCTTAGACTGCATTCAGGAATTTGTTATATACATCTCGTGGTGATCCTTAAAGGCAAACTGATAAGCAAGATCAACATTAAAATAAATCCAATTTACATAACAACGCTTTGTAACATAACACAAACATCTAGAGGTCTAGGTAGAGACGTGTTCCGGCGTCGTTAAACATAGTGACTGTCGATCTCTACGAAGGTGGGTGATTCCTCCTGAGAGTCGGTGGCACTAACACGGACTTGTGCTCCCACGTACCGTCGCGTATATATTGGGAGACCCCTATAGGCAATTATCCTTTATCCATAGGAAGCCGTGTCGACCGCCCTACTGATCGCGATGCAGTGAACACAGCATTCACGAAGATCGACCACCCGTACCGTAAAACGTATTCTGTGGTTTCGCGAAAAGTTTGGCACACCCTCTGCCTAGAACTCTAGAGCAGTTTCTTTTGGCCTTTTTCAAACTCTATAACTGAAAAAGTCCATCCGAGCATTTGTCACTTCGGGCTCGTTAAAACATCGAAGGCGACTAGAGTCATCTTTAGCTTTTTCTCGACTCTTAAAACATGAAAAAACAAGTTTGTGTCTAAAAGCGTCGTTAATAAAATTTATTTTAAGCGGAACATAATCACCTGTTATTCCCACGTTGATCTTTCAGTTGAAAAGTATGGAGCCCACCAACCAAGGAAGCAACCTTGGCGGAAATCCAAATCCCTTCTCCTCTTGGGGAGATGTTGGTGCGCCTCATATGGCCACATTGTCACTTCCAGGATTGACAATTTGCCTACCTGTATGGCTCTTTTCAACTAATGTAGTCCAGATCGCCACTAATCCTGAGCAGTCGAATCAACAGTCAGAACAGTCTAGAGCTACCCACCAGCCTTCCACTTCTTACAATTCTTCCTCTGATCCTTCACCTTCACAAGGTAGAGCCGGCAAAAGTTAGCCTCCCATGGAGAAGAAGGAAAAGAAGAAAAGAGAAAAGAAGCAGAAGGGGCCTATGGCGAAGGCGACTGGGGGCAAGCAAAAGACAGCTGACAAGAACCCACACACTACACCGACCGGGCCTAAATCGCCATGTGTCATTTGCAAAGGGGCCCACTTCCACCGTGATTGTCCTTGTATTCCCCGGATACTAAGGGACTGGTCCCCGAGATTGCACAATCCGGTAGCATCAACCTCTGGTAGTCATGTTGATTGCAGTCCGTCAACTAGCGAGAGTGAAGGACGAAGAGGGAGACCAAGATCACCCTGTATATTGTGTGAAGGCGAGCATGCCATCCACAGATGTCCATTCTTAGATGAGGCAAAGAGAGTTTTGGAAGATCGTCCGGTTTCGCCGTTACGACTTCCTCCTGGATACCAAAAACTCGCGCCTAATCCCTCGATAGTTGAAAATCCAGCTGACCCGCCCAAGTGGTCAGCTGAAGTGTCGGTCATTGAGAATGAATCTACTGAATCCAGACCAGACGAAAGTCTAAAGGTCGAAACGGCAGTCGACCCGGTTCTTCCTTCGGAGGTTTCATCCTCCAATGACTCCGTCATTGAAGACCCATCTTCAAATGACACCCTCACTGAAGAGGATAAGGATGACACCGTCCATATTCTTTTCATCAACACAGACTCTGATGAGCATCAGGGCAATGCGCCCATTCCTTTATCGCAGGAAGGAACATCGTCAGAGTCGTATCCGGCCGTATATTCGGTCCCACCACCAAGCAACCTAGTTGTATCCTTTGATTGGAATCAACTAGGCAGACCCCAGTTACCAGCCAGTATCCCATTCAGAATCATAGTCCAAATCTACAGAATGGTGATGGCTGGAACTATCATTGATGAAGGGGCATCTGTGAGTATCCTTTCCTCTGTTGCTTGGAAAGCACTGGGTTGCCCGGCGCTTTTACCTGAGATGAGAAATCTATCAGGTTTTGATAAAGGAACCAGTCACCCGTTAGGGATTCTCCCCAATGTTCCAGTTACATTGAAAGGGAAGACAGTTCGCATGAACATCATGGTCGTCCAAGGACCCTTGGCATATAACTTACTCCTTGGATGAGACTATATATATTGCATGGAGGCAATAGTGTTCTCGCTCTTTAGAGTCATGTGTTTTCCGCACGAAGGAAGAATGGTCAAGCTCGTAGACCAACTTTCATTTCCAGGATCACGCATTGCAAATAGTCAAATACCATCCCTTAACGGTTTATTCACTCAAGGAATGCCACCGCCCCCGGTTCTACTTCCCGATGAATGCGAGTAATTCGAGAAGAAAAGAATGGGGACCCAGGGGGAATGCACCCTGGCCTGCCTCGGGCAGAGAAAACCTTAGGTATAAAGTTAATTTCCGCAGAAGGATGGACTAGTCCGTACCCCATCCGGTAGAGGAAGAGAGGGTTGTTCTAGGATAAAATTCTTTTGTCAAAGTTATGTTGAAGCGGAAGAATCGCTCCCTTTGTCTAAAGAAGTGGGCTCTCCTAAGGAGGGGATCTATTTGTGGCAGCAAGTAGCCACCATCTTTGAATGTCAAGCCTCACCCATTAAAACAATATGTTTTGAAGGATAAGTAGGGGCAGTCTCCAAAGAAAGAGATGAAATTGCTGCAACAAGTAGTCACCATCCTTAGCAACCTAATGATAGACATCGCCGAAAAGAGAGTTTAGTTTGTGGCAGCAAACAAAACCATTTTTCGGATAATAAGTAAGAGAGGCAGAATCTCGAAATCATACTTTATACCTGGGGGCATGCAAACCTTTTGGAGTGCAAGCACGGGACGACTATTTATTTTTTTTAATTTTTAGGTCCTCCCTTTAAACCTTTAGGTCTAACCCGTTAAACTCGTAGGATTAGCCATTTCCAGCTTGCATAAAGAAAGGATGAAAGGCAAAAGTTAAAACCTGCCAAATTGGAGTAATTAGTGAGATATCGCTCCTTAAATAAGATTACCTCACCTAAAGCATTCCTTGTATTAAGACTGGTATAAATTGAGCAGTTTTAGCAATGTTCATGCTCGTTAAAAAATAAACGCAAGAATCGAGCAGTTTTTGTGTAGAGTTCATGCTCGTTAAAAAATAAACATAAATTGTGAGCAATCTTTCCCTAGCAGTTCAAGCTCATCCAGAAAAAATGAACCGGTAAACAACCTCGAGAAATGTAACCTTTGAAAGCCATATTAAAAGCCCTTGGTCGTGTTTATATGCCATCACCTCCATCCGTTCATTTGGCCAATCGTTCACCTCCATATGTTTGTTTACCCATTTTGAGGAACAGCTGCGAAGAGTGATTTCACTTAGCCATCCTTGTGACACTGCCGTGATTGGAGAATTCCAACCTGTACCTAGAATCTGCTGCTATCCCTGTTCATCACTCGTTCCTCAAAAGACGAGTCTTCTTTGAGCTCTTTTCACTGACTCGTAAAATATGAAAAGTTTGCCGAGTTTTGGCCTTCCAGCTCGTTAAAGCGACCGGAAAGCTATCCCTCCTCTAGATTTTAATCTTTTTGGACCTGAGGGATTATTGCACAAAAAGATCGAGCGCTTGTTTTGTTCGGCTCGTTAAAGCAATCGAAAACTCATCCCTTCTGTATTGTTTTATACTTTTTCGGACTTAAGGGATTAAATGACGAAAAAGGAATTTTGGAGTTAACTTTTCGTACCTTTTCAGACTCTCTAAAAAAGAAAAGGACCGAGTTTTCTTTGTCGTTAGACTCGTTAAAATGATTAAATAGCGACAAACTTATCTTTAGACGAGAACGAGTTTCCCTATCGCTAGGCTCGTTAAAACATAGTGATGGGCTTGCCCGAAGGGCAGGTTATAGAACAAGCATATGTTATCCTCCTCAAGCTTGACAAAAATAAAGAGGTACTGGTCAGCAATGACTGGGGAAAAATTGGGAGAACCTCACAGCATTAATGGTAGCAAGTCGCTCTTGAACATGACACTTTGTCCTCCGTAGCACATCGGGTTGGGTTGTTTCATTCACCGGTCTCATAACCATGGTCCTCGCCACACCATCCACAATTGGGGTAATGCTACCAATCCATCACATCAGTGTCGTTATATGTTCAAGAGATGTGGTTCTGCAAAGAGTCAACCGTGTTCCACCCACTGCCATACATTATCCTTCATCCACTTCATGACCGCCACCCTGAATCATACATCACAGTTTGTTTTCACCTCATCACAATCACTAGCTCCGTTCCGTGTCACTGATGTGGGATTCATTAAGGCCCTCCTTTGACGGATCGCTCCTTGTCGACATCAGCTCATTATCCAAGGAGTTGATCTAGGAACATCCCCTTTAGTACTTTGAAGCTTGCATGCCTCAATGGCAAGTTTCTCACTTACGGCGACAGGTATACATCAATGACCTTCGACCAGAAGATTTTGCATGGTGGTCGACGCCACGTCCTTTATTCCCACCATGTAGATTGTACTGCCGTACCTTGAGGGTCATCATCCTTATCGGTGATTCCTCTCGCACTTGTTAACGGTTTGCATCATTGACCGGTAATCAAGCGATGTCTTTCCATGTTCGACTTCAAGAAATTCTCACATGGATCGACTTGTACATCGAGTGAAGATCGGAAGAGATTGAAGACCCCGGATCTAGTTTCATCCATCCGGGCTGCGATATATATTCAGGACATAAAGACATTTGATATGTACATCATTACAGCGGATGATCATCCTTCTCAAAGGATGATAATTTCGGCAGAGAATTATCAGTCTACAATCAGACGATCGTCTGTTCTATGTACCAAAATGTATTTATAAAGCTGAGCATGGGAATGCCCGCCTCAGCTAGATCATGAAAAATGTATGAAAAGTAATGTATTGTATTGTATCTTATTACAGGACACTTCTCAGCAGATTGAATGAACTTCAGATCCTCTCAATAAAGCATTTCACCCGATAAACGACCTCATACTTTAGGGGGCATCTGTTATAGACAATTTTGTGCCTTACAGCAACAAGCATGAATTGTCAATAATCCAAGGGATCCAAAGTTCCCTAAACATGATGTTCCTACCCCTAGAGGAACAAGGTCAGCAAACCAACAGCTCTCAGATCAATTCTCCACCTGAAAACACTCAAAAACAAGCAATCCTGAAATCAAAGCAGGTGCTCCACTAGGCTTCTGGGCTGAAACACAACTGCTCCATGGTGTACCTGCGTTGCAAAGCAGGTAGAACAAAGCCCACCTGCGTTGAGCGAGTTTGGACATGTGGCACACTGAGTCATTGCTCTGGAATCTTCCAAAAATGACACTTGGATCAGGTATTTCGCCTTCTGATGAGTCAGAGGCTTTGTTTCTCCAAGTGGAAGCAAGGTTCACCAAGTGGACTCAAGAACTGAAGATCAACTAAAGATTAACTGAAGAGAGAGAGGACACAAGGCAACTACACATCAGTTGCAAGCAGACTCATCCTTTCTCAATTCATCTATATATTGAGCTCTCTCCTATGAGCTCAGGAGGCTGGAATTTTGTGCAAAGTAATGATATGCTATTGGTTTCAATATTGAGTTATTGGGTGATTGTTTGAGAGAGGTGAAGAAGAGCAATTCTTTCTGCTGGGAGGTGTTGCTGGGTTGGAGCCTTCAATGGTTGTAATACTCTCAGAACCTTTATTTCTTCGTTAATAAAAGCTATTGAGGTTCTTCTATGTGCTCTTGTTTCAATTATATATTGTGATGATTGCATGTTTGGTTTACACTAATCCATGAACCAGTTATGATTGCATGCCTCTTGTAGTTTCCTTCTTTGTTATTGTGCAGGATCTCATTGTAGCTGGGCGAGCAGAAGAACAAAGAGCTAGGAGCAAGCGGCCAAAGAGAAGAGTTTGGATTCAACATTAAGCGCAAGGCAACGGTTAGTGCCTTCTCCATTCTCTTTTGCTTTCATAAAGAAGTAAACCTTCAGTAGTTTGTTTTACAGTTGTTGCTAAGGAACTGTCACCCTTAGAGTGGGATAGGGTCATCCGAGTCGGATACTTTTCCCTACAACAGTAACACAAGTGTTTACCCTCATACTAGGATCAGTACTACTGTCCTTCTGTGGCTGCTGAACTTCTTCTGTAGAGGCAGGGATTCCAGAAATTTTTGGAGTAACCGGAGTCTCTGATGTTGTTGGAACACTTTTTCTAACTTTAACAGGAGATTTGGAACCGGTTAAACGAGTTTGCTTTGTCCGTACTAGCTTCGATTCCAGAGACAAAGACGGTTGACTCGTAAGCCTTTGCGAACGACGGGGTTTCAATTGACTTTCTTCCACGATTGCCGATTACTCGATCAACCAAAAATAAAGGGGAAGTATGTTTCCGAATTAAATGAATTTTAGACGCTTTGACATAACTTGTTTTTTCAATTTTTAAGAGTCGAGAAAAAACAAAAGATGACTCTAGTCTCCTTCGATTTTTAATAAGCCTGAAGTGACAAGTGCTCAGATGGACCTTTTCTATTAAAGAGTCTGAAAAGGAATGAAATGGACTGCTCTGGAAATCTAGGTAGAGGGATTACCAAACCAATCGCGAAACTGTAGAATACTTTTTACGGTACGGCAGTCAATCTTCCTGAATGCTGTGTTCAGTGCATTGCGATCGATAGGGCAACAGACACGGCTTCCTATGGATAAAGGATTAAGCCTATTGGGGTCTCTCAAAATATACTTGAAAGTACATGGGAGCACAAGTCTGTACTGGCACTTATCGTCTCAAAGTGGAGGAATCACCCAACCATCAGTGAGAACAATAGTTACCAGGCTTTACGACGCCGGAATACGTCTCTAGCCTAGACTTCTAAATGTTGTGCGTTAAGTTCCAAAGCATTGTTAGATTCATTGAATTTATTTTATAGTTGATCTTGTTTATGAAGTTTTCCTTTCAGGTTCACCGCGAGATGTAGATGTAATTCCTAAAATGCAATCTAAGATGATAAACAATCTTTTTATCTTCTTTGTGCAATGAAAATCCTAGCTACTAAGGAAAGAAATACAAAATCTTTTCACAAAGAGCAAAGAGCACACTCTAAATGCACTTTCCTAAATCAAACCAATCAGACTGTCTATATGCAAATGCACATGCATGTATTTGTTTTCGAATTTCTTAGTATATGAATGATAAGAAGAAAGTTGATGCACAAATCTGAATTTCTTTTCAAGTGACAAATATCAACAAGTTTCTTTTCGAAATAAAAAATGGAGATGATCACAACACCTTACGATTTTGGAATGAATACTTGTTTTTGACACTAGAAAAATTACAAATCCAGACCAAAAACAATAGTAACAGGATAATCGACCATCAACAGCAATCAAACTCTTTCCTATGATCGAAATCGACACTTGCGACAATTTCAAATCAAAGGACGATAGTAAAATTATGCTACTTTTGCAAAGGAGAACTGAAAAAGACTCAACAAACACACAAAAAAATTTACAGTTCTTTTGTACAAAGGAGGCGGAATAACAGAAAGGAAAAGGGGTTTCAAACAGACATATACTAATCACAGGCAACAAAATTCAGGAATAGAACTGGAAAGAATGAATCACAGAAACCAACATTGCACAAAGCCTAGTCTGATCAGCGCACTTGTAACACAGGGAATTTGAAATGCAGCGCATCTTCGCCACTTGCGAAGTGTGTTGAAATTCAAATTCTCAGAACAATACCTGCGCTGGGCCAGAAACGAGACTTTGCTTGGGTTCCGAGTCACATTTTGTAGTTCAGTTCATGGGTTTTGGCCGAGAAAAAGGTAATCAGTGATGCAACAATCAGGGGTAGATCTAAGGAGGATCTAAGAGCTATCACAAGGGCAATCAGAGAGTTTGTGAATCAGTTGTTTAAATCATAAACAGATCCTGTAGATGGACTGGAGTAGAATTTATCTACTTTGCATTTGCTATGGCAAATGCAGTTCGAATGCTACCTATAAGTTTATGAAATAGACAACAAGGAATATAAACAAACAAACTAATTCGTCCCCAGCGGAGTCGCCATTTTGTTACAGGGAAAAGTGTCTACTCAGAACTGCTTATCCCACTAAGGTGTGACAGCTGCCTTAGAAACAAACAGAGTAAAGCTACTTTTGTTTTTCCTTTATGAATTATAGATAGAGAGGAACAAAAAGACCAACCTCTCTCTTGCGTCCTGATTTGATTCCTCTCTTCCTTGATAGTCTTTCGCCACTTGTTCCCTTGCACACCCAGCTTCACAAAGTACCTGTAAGATCATAGTAGCATAGCACTATACAAAGACATGGTTCTATAATCATAAACAATCTAGGATCATATGTAAATTGACCATACAAATGCAGCAAACATCAATGACACAAGAGTATGGAGGAAAACTTGAATAGCTTTTATTGATAAACAAGAAAGAGCCAAGAGGAGTTACAACCAGTTGTTCTGACCCAACATCAACCTCTCACCAAGGAAGCCCCTCTTCACCTCATACAAAGCTTAGATCACCCAACAATCTGATGTTTGTCTCAAGAAACCAACAACAATTCCTTAGAATATGAAAAATTCCAGCCTCTGGATCTCTGGGATGAGGGATCCATATATAGATATCTGTAATGGAGATGAGTCAGCTTATGATTTGATTAGTGTCTTCCCTCTAATAGTTCTTGCTTCCACTTGGAGATTTATGATCTCTTATTCATCCTTGGTCGAATTCAGAGAGGCAAGTGTCACAGGAGAAGTTTCTAGAAGATTCCATTGCCTCTCCACCTCGCGGAAAGACACTGCCATTTGTCATTTCTCGCCCATCGCACCCCATAGAAGGGATTTTTGAAATGCAACGCACCCACACAGTGTACTTAGGTGAGATGCAACACACTTGGCCAGTGGAGCAGCTGAAATAATCCTGTTTTGACCAATTCTGAGCAGTTTTTCATGGAGAACTTCTAGGAGAAGCTATAATCTGTTGACCTTGTTCCTTTAGGGGTTAGAACAACACTTTTAGGGACTTAGGAGCCCTTGGTTTATGGACATTTCATGCTTGGGGTTGTAGTGCCCAAAAATGTCTATAACAGCAGGTATGGCAGACAGAATTATAGGGAGAGCAATGGAGCAGATCAGGAGTTACAAAGACATAAAGACTAAATAGGGAGCTAGCTCGATACCATGTCAGGCCAGGAGTAACTCTAGTTTGGAAAAAAACTGATTCGATTTATTTCATTAGGTATCTATTGTTATATACAAAGGATGTGACTGCTCAGTTCATCTCCTGATGACTGTTCACATTCCTAATTTAACTATTTACACAAATTCACCCAATCGCAGAGGATTAGGTGTCAAGACTCTATCAGTGGGCTTCTACCCAGAATATATGTTAGTGGATTAATACCCATAATATCAATCAATGGGCTACTACCTAGAATATCTCTCAGCAGGCTACTACCCAAAATATCAGTGAACAGGCCACTGCCTGGAATATATGTCAGCAGGCTACTACCTAAAATATAAACCGACAGGTTACTATCTAGAATGTCTCTCAATGAGCTACTACCCAAAAATATGTCATTAGGCTACTGCCTGGAAATGTCATTGGGGTACTACCCAGAAATATGTCATTGGGCTACTACCCGGAAATATTGACGGGGAGTTAGATCTACAACCTACATCATCATCAAAGAGAATATCATCAGGGAGCACATCTTAACTTGGAACCACATTAGGGAGCTTCTACTAAGCTAGGAATCTCATGGGGGATATACTACTACAACCCCATATCGAGAAATAGGTGATATAGGGGAGCTACTAATCAACCCATCCTATTTCCTACTGATCTTCCCATCAATGACCCTAAATATTCAAGTGGTATAACACCTACGTCATAATCTTATCTTGGGCAAGATACCCGACTTACCAAAGGTAAGGATCTCATGTCCCCAAGCCTCCTCAACTGTTGGCGAGGAAGAGAGGGATAATCCCAACAAGCCCAAATTGTGGTTATGATGCCAACTCAGGTATACTCTGTAAAGACAAAGATAGGGTGATCCACTACTCAAACCATATGGGTTCTAGATAGGGGTGATACCCTATTGTCTAGAGTTCCCTCAACCCCAGGATCTATCTATCTCAATTCCATAACTTGGGAGCTCAAACAGGGGGGAAGAGTATGGCTCAATGTCTTTGAACAACATTTATATCATCATACTCATATGATTGTAATTGTATCAAGTAATCATGATCTTTTGATTATTTGAAAACAATTTCGGAAGAAATCACATTGGTGTATTTAGGTCGATGCATTTTGAACCAAGAAATGTCATTCATCATCACGAGAAGATGAAAAAACAGATCATAGCAGTAAGTTAAATAGGGAGTCAAGACCTTATAACAGATATAGGGAAAACAACTAAAAACCGACTATTTTTTATTGGATAGGAAAAAGGGACAAAATGTTTATTTATTTATTTTTATTTTTATTTTTTACTATTTATAAATTAGTAAATAAATATTTTTCCCCTTTTTCCTATCCAATCAAAAATAGTTGTTTTCTAGTCATTTTCCCTATAGCCGTTCGAAGGTATTGACTTCCTATTTAACTTACCACTATGATCTAATTTTTCATCTTGTCCTAATGATGAACCACACTGGTTGGTTCGAAACATGCCAACCTAAATCTACCAATGTGATTTTTTCCGAAAGTTTTTTCAATTAATCAAAATATGGATCACAGAAGCTTGAATTTGAGAATCATCATATTATCAGTTGAAGTTGTCACATGCTTATATAGGAAATCAAATCAATTACCATGTTATATCATAAATAATCATATAAATCAAAAAAGAACACCATAATCATCCTCCCTATTAAGGAGGTCCCAACCACAAGGCTAAGCTTGTCTCTCACAGCTACGCTGTCTCAATATATGAGAGTATCACAATCCAAACTATATATATATATATATATATATATATATATATATATATATATATATATATATATATATATATATATATATATATCCATGGGATTCTCTGCCAATTGTATCCCTCTATTTATTATCACAATGTATCCATGTCATATCCAAATCATGCTCATACAGCTCTCTAAGGAGCTTCTTCAACCTTCTCATAGCTAGTCATGCTAGAAACATCATACTCAACCTTGGTTGTGTCACAAACCTCTCATCATGTCATATTTCATACTAAGAAAACACTCATATGTGCTCATCTCATCAACATCAACATATCCATGCAGTCATATATCATAGGAAGAATATCTCAGACCAAGAATAGATCATATCATGCAAACATCTCAAAGGATTCTTGGCAACAACTCAATGTGTATGAAGTGGCTCAATCATGAACTTATTCATGTTCTATGCACATTATATATATATATATATATATATATATATATATATATATATATATATATATAGATATATATATATATATATATATATATATATATATATATATATATATACATATATATATATATATATATATATATATATATATATATATATATATATAGATATATATATATATATATATATATATATATATATATATATATACATATATATATATATATATATATATATATGTATATATATATGTATATATAGATATATATATATATATATATATATATATATATATATATAGATATATATATGGAATCTCAAAATAGAACATCAATGCTTCAATCAATTGTCAGATGCCATGTCAAGTTCAACAACATCTTGAACTTCAAATTGGAGTGTCCAAGGATTTGCATTTCCACTTTTCAATGCTTCTTTAATAGCTTCACAATATAGATTATATTTTCCCAACTTCAGAAATTGATTCATCATGCCATGATACATTATTATGAGCTTCAAAAGCCATATCCCTCTTACTTATATCATCAGGGGCTCTTTAGCTAAAAATAGAAGATCATTAGTATATAAAAACCAAAAATCAAAATCAAAGTCATATCTTGGAACACTTCTGAGGTAAAGGCTTGAATCAACACATCATCCATCTTTGTCGAATAACTATCAATGCGGATATATCTGGATCAGGGGAGCTTACTTCATGCAATACTCATTGCAACCATAAAAATTTACCAAACCATCATCATTTCATAAATCGTTATTATGCAATCAAATTATCTCATCAAATTTTAGAAACTAGATCAATACTAATATAAAAATTCATCAATATCTCAGTGTCAATTCTTTGAACCAAATGATAGGTAGGGATTTCATCAAGTCATGACATCATCTATTACCATGCCAGCAGAATCTCATCAACCATGCAATATCAATCAAGTCATTCCCGTAATACAAGTCATAGGAAGTCACTATGTTCATATATCATTGTCATCAAGGAAAATCATCAATCGTCAAGTCAAAACATTAGACATCATGTCAATATCCAAATTTTTTATCATAGTAAGATCTATAGTCCAAGACATATATCAATCATTGAGGCAGAGATTTAGGTCATCATCATACATCATACAAATCATATATATCTATCACCCAAATCATGTTAAACTCTTATATCACAAACTTCAAACATAATGACATATCTATATGTATGTCATGGTCACATGCAAACATTCAAATTCCCTAGTATATTCTACTTATCTGTGGAACTGACATCCTCCTGGTGAACATCTTGATTCAGAATTCATACAACTTCGAAAATATTCAGATGATGGTCAACATTAGTCAAACATCTAGTCCCTCTCATCAAGTTAGCATGGGTGCACCTTTAGCTACATGAACACCACCTGGGCCTTATCATACATGCGTCCAAGGATGAGTATTCCCAATTCTATGTCCGCGTCCAGAGGAGAAACCCTATTTCTGTACAGGATTCAAATCTGAGGTAGTTCTATAGACCAATAATGTGAGATGCACATAAATCATATTCCAATAGTACATAATGAAAATAGTAATAAGATTAATAATATTGAGAAGAGATCCCCTCTCTAACTGGGAATCTACTCCATTCGTCTTCTTTCATGTCATCAACCTATCTTTACTAGAGTCATGCAAGAGTAGATCTGTTAGGTCACAAAATCAAATACATATCCATCATGGTTATAAAATGCTCATGTCATCTTACTACATCATATCATGACATTAGTCATTCATCAAAGGTTAGATTCACATGATAGGAACAATGAACATGTGTGACAACATAGTTCAAAGATCATGAACACAATATCACTTCTATCAAGTCAATCCATCAGGTTTAGGGCATTCAATTTTACCATATGCCATAATTACTATCAGAAACATGACCATGGTTAATAAGGGATCTAGAGTATCAATCTCATAGTTTTATAATCAAGGTTGCCATAGGACCAAGTCAGGTCATTCAATAATTTGTTTTACCAAAACAAAGAGTGTCAACATACATTCATCATACTTATCATAGGCATTATCAATATCAAGGAGGTAGCCTTTTATAAGATATCCATCATGTCTTATGCATTTCAAGTGTATCATTTACTAGAGTTAAGGTAGTGGCCTTATTTATAGAATTAAGATCTCCAAGAACAATAGATGTTAGCCAAACATCAACTTATGCCACTATAACAAAGATCAGTAATAAGTAACCTCATAGAATCAAGAAGATCAATATGATCAAAATATTCAATACTAGGTGCATCATTTCATTATAAGAAACATAAGTCCAAATCTCTTTCATATGCAAGCATGATCAATTTTCAAAGGAGACATTCTCAACATACCATAAGGCTTACCTAGTCATCCAATGTTATAGCTGAAACATAACATTGAAATAATATACCTTTCATACCTTGTAGTGTTCAAATACATGTGCACCTTCTCATAGGCAGCTTGTAGTGCTTGTCACCTTTTCATCAAGTACCTCTTTACCACTGTTTAGATCTTTCTTTTCTTCCCTACATCTCAAATGATCCTCAAGAGGGATCTACTTATCACATCTCATCAAGGAGTTTAGATACATCCATATACTCAAATATACATGCAGGAAGTATAAGAAATGATCATAACAATAATCATAATAATCAAATCCATAAATCTAAACAAGAGTAAAGACACAAAGAAAACATCATATGTCAAGGAGTACTTGTCTTCAATGAGATGTGATCCTCTCCCTCTTGAACTAGCCTTCAAGAGTCATCACTATCCATAGTCCACATAATATGTTGCCTTCAATCAACTTTATCAACAACCAGCCAACTCACTCAAGTGGTAGATCTCTATTCAGGCTCTCAAAATCATAGAAAATGAGATACCTGCAGGTGATCCTAAGAGAAGCTGCGGACCCGCAGGTACGTCGACAAAGAAGTGTGGACATACCTGTAGGTGCTCCGTTTAGAAGGTGCGGACCCCAGTTCACTCACTCCAATGCAGAGAAGCATGCACACGTGGGAATTCTTATGTTTGGCCCTTGGTATTTAGCCCGTCGTTCATGATCCTATGGTTTTGGTCCGTGGTATAGGATCTAAATTATTGAACCCCGGTTTGGATCCCTTGTATTGGTTTTCGATGGTTTTGTCCCATGGTTTGAATAAGGGCTTGCCTATAAAAAGGAAAGGAGATCACTTGGCTTGACACTTGTGAAATTTGAATATCTTAAGATCTGAAATTTTGGGTAATCGGTTTAAAAAGCTAGATCTAAATCAAGGTGAAATCTGTAAAGTGTAAGGCAGATCTGTTGATAGGTCGTGATCTCTTGGGGGCATGATCAGATCTGTGGATCTGACTATCTGTGGCACATTGGAGGACTGTTAATTTGGCTCTATTCAGAGGTCCGCAGGCGATCCACGGCGCAGGTGCGGAGGTCCACAGCGCAGCAGAAGGCACAGGTGCGGGGATCTGCAGCGAAGCAGAAGGCACTAGTGCGGAGGTACATAGCGCAGGAGAAAACACAATGCAGAGGTATGCAGAGGAAGATAAGGACCAGGTGCGGAGGTACGCTGTTAAGCAGACAGTGCAGGTGCAAATCTGAGCAGAGGTACGTAGTGCAGCGGAAGGAGTAGGTGTGGAGGTACGCAGAGCAGAAGAAGGACCAGGTGCGGATCTATGCAGTTTAGACACAGAAGAGCTGCGGATATCTGCAGGTTTATATTGGTGAAGTTGTGGACTTTTATTGAAATAATTATTGGATGCCTTTTATCTATTGTTGTAGAGTTCTGGGTTTAGATTACTGCTGTTGATTTTTTGTTTACAGCATTCTGAGAAGTTGGGTGATTCATTGGTTGATTGTATAAGGAGATTGGTTAATTCACATGTACTTGATGATTATTTGATGTTCTTGGATCCAGTCTGAAAATTAATGAAACGTAGTCCTTAAAGAAGTAGAAGAGATAAGGGGGTTGTAGCTCCCTTCCAGGAGAGACTGGAAAAGAGAGAGAGTTGTAGCTCCCTACAGGTTGCAGCCTGCATACTGGTAAAGGACTGCACCAGTACAAAATCATTGTAAAAGAAGTTTCTAATTGAAAGAAGATAGAGACATATTGCAGCAGGTGGTTTTCTCCCACATTGGGTTTCCACCTTATATCTGGTGCTCTTTGGTGTGATTATCCGTTTTTCCTATTCTTGCTCATTATTATATGGTACTGACATAATAACTAATGATCAACATCTAAAGAATAAATTATAGTATAAATCTGGAAGATATATTGAAAAGAATTTGATAATACTGATTCACCTCCCCTCTCAGTATTATTTCCAACAATTGGTATCAGAGCAGGTCCTTCTGAAGAAGCTTGATCGCTTGGAGGAAAATCCATCATCATGAGCAACTACGAGAGAGAAGCATCTATCAGGCCACCGATTTTTGATGGGACAAACTTCGTATATTGGAAGGTAAGAGTTACTGCCTATCTTCAATCACTTGGTACAAAAGTCTGGGATATCATAGATACAGGGTACACTTTTCCTTCAGCAACTCCTACAGATCCGGCTAAGAAGAAGAAATATGAAACAAATGCAAAAGCAGTCAATACCCTATTAGGATGCCTATCTCAATCAGAATTTGTCAAGGTAATGCAGTATAAATCCGCAAAAGAAATATGGGACAAGATTGTTCTGAGCTATGAAGGAGATGAACAGGTAAAACGAGAAAAACTTCAAACCCTCAGGATTCAGTATGAAAATCTCAAAATGCACAATGATGAAAGCATGGCTAACTATTTCCTTCATGTAGATGAGATTTTTAATTGTACGAAAAACTTGGGTGAAGAAATAAAAGAGGCTGTTGTGGTTGAAAAAGTTCTAAGATCTTTGTCCCCTAGGTTTGAATCTAAAGTTTCTGCAATAGAAGAAAAGGAGAATCTTCGAAACCTTACCATGTCACTGCTACATGGGATTATAACTCCTTATGAAATGAGGAAAGGAGGACCATCAGATAGGAGAGAAGAAACTTTCAAGGCTTCAGGCAAAGGAGACTACTATGAGTTAGGACATGTGTCAGAAGAGGAAGAAGAATCAAATTTTGTCAAAAACCTTCAACGGAGTACTGGAAGATTCAGAGGTAAGTTACCTTTCAAATGTTTTGCTTGTGGGAGAGTCGGCCACTATGCTGCCAAATGTCCTCATAAGGATAAAACTGACAAAGGGAAGGAACCTGTTAGATGGAACAAGAAACAAAATGTAACTAAGAAAAGCTACTACACTCATGAAGATAGTGATGGTCTTTCAAATAGTGATGAAGATGAACAAGGTAATAACTATAAACTTTTAATGGCTTTTGAAGATGATGATTGCATGCTTGCTATAGATGTGGATGGCTTTTATGAAGAGATTTATAGACTCAAAACATGTTTAGAAGAAAAGAATGTGATCATTGATACTCTGCAATTCCAACTTGATGAAAAAGAAAAATGTCTTGAGAAGTTAGAATGTGAAATTGTTGGCCTTAGAAAGGAAATTGAGAAAACAAAGGCTCTCAATCTTAAATTTGTTAAAGGATCTGAAACTCTGGATGAGATTATCAATGTACAGCATTCTCCACTAATCAAGACAGGTCTGGGGTATAATGGAGAAGCTTCTCAAGAATCCACCTCAAAGATTTATCTCAATGCAGCAAGGAGGAATGAGCAAAAGCCCAATGGAGATCACCAGGTAAAACGGGGATGAATTACATCAAGAATAAACAAAGACTACCAGGTAAATCAGGGGCAATCCACCTTAAGGATGAACAAAAGCTACAACCAGCCACAGGTAAAATCTTCTCAATTTGCCTCACAAATGGATGACAATAGAAACTACAATAATTTGGCAGGTAGAATTGATAATCGCAGAAGTTTCTTCAATGGCCAATGTTTCTCTTGCCATAACTTTGGCCACAAAGCAGCTCAATGTGTTGCCTATAAAACAATCATGACTAGAGAAGCTCAAAAACAAAGGAGTATGACTGGGATCACAAAAAGGACCTATAATAACTTTTCGGCCCTTGAAAATGAAATTGAATGTTCTATTTGTAATAACTTTGGTCATGAAGATTCTAAATGCAGGAGCAGGTTTTGGCAAATAAAGGAACAAGCCTCAAGTACCAGAACATGGAGAATAAAGGAACCACAACCAAAAAGATGTGGGATAGATTTTTATGCAGAAGGATAAGAAAATCAATGGTACATCGACAACGGATGTTTGAAGCACATGATAGGTGATAAAGAAAATCTTGAATCATATAGTTCTTTAGAAAAGGGAAAGAAAGTTTCCTTTGGAAATAATACCCCTGCAGTCATAAAAGGAAGAGGCACTGCTCAGTTGAAAGAAAAGGTCAAAGCTGGAAATGTTTTGTATGTTGATGGCTTGAAGCATAATATACTAAGTGTCAGTCAGATGTGTGATCAAGGAAATGAGGTAATATTTCGATCAAATGGATGTAGTGTTCGTGATCTTGATACAGGAAAAACAGTGACCAAAGGCAAAAGAACTCCAAATAATTTATACATATTTGAAGAAGGACAACAACAATGCTATTTGAGCAAGGATGATGAACACTGGTTATGGCACCGGAGGTTGGGGCATCTAAGCTTTTCACTAATAAGGAAAGCATGCAAATACCAGGCAATTCGTGGTCTTCCAAATATCAAAATTCCAGACAACACCATATGCAAATCATGTCAGTTTGGTAAGCAAACCAGAACTAATTTCCTTGAGAAGGAAGGATCAGCCAGCAGGCCTCTTGAACTAGTCCATACAGATGTATGTGGTCCATTTAGGACAAGGTCACCTCGAGGAGAAGAATACTTTATATTATTCATTGACGACTTCTCCAAGATGGTTTGGTTAGGACTTATGAAACACAAAGACGAAGCATTCGAAAAATTCAAATCTTTCAAAGCCTTGGCTAAAAACGAATCAGATCACAAAATTAAGTGCCTCAGGTCTAACAGAGGTGGGGAGTTTACCTCAAATGAATTTTTTGATTTCTGTGAAGAACATGGAATAAGAAGGGAATTCTCTACAGCTAGGTCTCCTCAGCAAAATGGAGTAGTGGAAAGGATGAATAGAACGGTTCAACAAATGGCTTGTGCTATGCTTGATGAGTCTGGAACTCCCACAACATTCTAGGGTGAAGTTTCATTTGTTGTGGTTGTTATTCTCAACAAAACAAATGTCCGAGTGAACAACACTCAAACTCCTCATGAGCTCTGGTATGGTGAGACTCCTTCGGTAAAGCACTTCAAATTTTTTGGAAGCAAATGCTATATTAAGAATAATGATGAATAGCTTGGCAAACTTGAACCTAGAGCAGATGAAGGCATTCTCCTTTGTTATTCTCCCCACAGCAAAGCATATAAGTGTTACAATAAAAGACTTGGAAGAATTGTTGACAGCATGGATGTGGTGGTTGATTAAAAAGGAAACATTCATAGGCAAGTAAATTATGAAAATATCGAAGAGGATGAAGACTACCCTCCAAATCAGACTGAAGATGAAGAAGAATCTCAAGAGGCATTAGAGGAACAGACAAGGATATAAGAGAAGACTCCATCCAGGTATGTTCAAAAGAATCATCCAGAATCTCAAATCTTGGGGCAAAAGGAGGCAGGCATACAAACAAGGAGAACAAATGCAGAAGCTTCAAGCTATTTGGCATTACTCTCCTCCCCTGAACCACAAAATGTAAGAGAGGCATTCAAAGATGAATGCTCGGTCAAGGCAATGGATGAAGAACTTGAGCAGATTGGAAAGAACAACACTTGGGAGTTGGTTCCTAGACCAAAAGATAAGAATGTCATAGGGACAAAATGGATCTTCAAAAATAAGTTGAATGAAAATGGGGAAGTAATTAGAAACAAGGCTATACTTGTTTGTAAAGGGTATGCTCAACAAGAAGGAATAGAATTTGAAGAAACTTTTGCTCATGTTGCATGACTTGAGGCCATCCGAATGTTCCTTGCTCTCTCAGGCTTTCAGAAGTTCAAAGTATTTCAAATGGACGTGAAATCAGCCTTTCTGAATGGAGACTTAGAAGAAGAAGTATACATTTAGCAACCAGATGGTTTCATTTGGGAATGATCCAAATCTTGCATGCAGACTGAAAAAGGCTCTCTATGGTCTTAAACAGGTTCCAAGGGCTTGGTACTACCGTTTGGACAAATATCTTCATCAACAAGGTTTTTCAAAAGGATCAGCAGATAGCAATCTTTATATAAAAATTGAAAATGACAAATTGCTAATACTTGTTGTGTATGTAGATGATATTATCTTTGGCAGCAATGAAGAAGCCATGAGTCAAAGCTTTGCCTTGGTGATGCAGAAAGAATTAGAAATGTCTTTGCTTGGAGAACTGACATATTTTCTTGGTTTACAAATCCAACAAAATGAAGATGGTATCTTTTTGTCTCAAACCAAGTATCTCAAGCAGATCTTGAAGAAATATGGCATGGAAGATGAAAAACCAATATGTACCCCCATGGTTACAGGATGCAGCCTCAGTGCAAATGATGAATCAGCAACAGTGCATCAACCAACCTATAGATCTATGATTGGAAGTCTACTTTATTTAACAGGTACCCAACCAAAATCATGCATGCAGTGGGAATAGTTGGAAGATTTCAGGCAAACCCAAAGGAAACTCATCTTCACGCAGTGAAGAGAATTTTCAAGTACCTTCAAGGAACTCAAAACTATGGCTTATGGTATCCTAGAAATACATATCTCACTCTTCATGCTTATACAGATGCAGATTGGGCTGGAAGCGTGGATGACAGAAAGAGCACAACTGGTGGTGCATTCTTTATGGGTTCCAAATTAGTATCTTGGTTCAGCAAGAAACAGAGTTCGATTGCTTTATCTACAGCTGAAGCGGAATATGTGGCTACTGCATCTTGTTGCACTCAACTTCTTTGGATGATGCAGACCTTGCAGGATTTTCAAATCACTTGTACACCACCTATCTCCATCTTTTGTGATAATACAAGTGCAATCAGCATTTCGAAGAACCCAGTCATGCATTCAAAAACCAAGCACATACCGATCAAGTATCACTTTCTTCGGGAACAAGTGTTGGAACAAAAGGTCAAATTGGAGTATGTTCCTTCTAAGGAACAAGTTGCTGATATTCTCACCAAACCACTGCCCAGGGAAACATTTGAATACCTCAGGAAAAAGCTGGGGGTAGTTGATGCATCATCTTGTTGTTGAATCTCATTTGTTTCAGAGATTTTTGGTTGTACGCGAGTTTCATATGGGGTATACCTGTACATTTGCTGGGTTGGTCGAAGATCGAATGGCACAGGTTCAGGGGGAGCATATATTCTTCTAATAATGCATTGTTGGCATTATGGTAGAAGATCTTGGAGGAGAAAGTACAGAAGGAGAACATGGATGCTGATCTGAATATTGCTACTAATATGTCTCTATCTCTTTTTTCAAGGTCATGTATGGTGTATGGTAGATTATGGTTCTTCTTGAAGAATTTTTCTTTTGTGGATCTGGTCTATAGTTAGGGGGAGCTCATTCAAAAATTTCAGCAAGCACTCAGGGGGAGTATGGACAGAAGAGGAAGAGAATATCTTGGTCCACCCTTTGCCCTTGATGTCAAAGGGGGAGAATGACTTTGAGGATCTTGGGGTTGCCATCAAGTCCAAAGGGGGAGATTTTTGGCATTATGATTCAGGTTTGGCGCTATGACACAGGTGTTGTACTTGATGGCAACTCACTCAAGTGGCAGATCTTTGTTCAAGCTCTCAAAATCATAGAAAATGAGATACCCGCAGGTGATCCTAAGAGAAGCTACGGACCCGTAGGTACGCCGACCAAGAAGTGTGGACATACCCGCAGGTGCTCCGTTCAGAAGGTGCAGACCCCAATTCACTCACTCCAATGCAGAGAAGGTCGCACACGTGGGAATTCTTATGTTTGGTTGTTGGTATTTAGCCTGTCGTTCATGATCCTATGGTAACTTTTGGTCCGTGGTATAGGATCTAAATTATTGAACCCTAGTTTGGATCCCTTGTGTTGGTTTTCGATGGTTTTGTCCCATCGTTTGAATAAGGGTTTGCCTATAAAAAGGAAAGGAGATCACTTGGCTTGACACTTGTGAAATTTGAATATCTTAAGATCTGAAATTTTGGGTAATCGGTTTAAAAATCTAGATCTAAATCAAGGTGAAATCTGCAAAGTGTAAGGTGGATCTATTGATAGGTCGTGATCTCTTGGGGGCATGATTAGATCTGTGGATCTGACTGTCTGTGGCACATTGGAGGACTGTTAATTTGGATCTATTCAGAGGTCCGTAGGTGATCCACAGCGTAGGTGCAGAGGTCTGTAGCGCAGCAGAAGGCGCAGGTGCGGGGATCCGCAGCGAAGCAGAAGGCACTAGTGCGGAGGTACGCAACGCAGAAGAAAACACAGTGCGGAGGTACGCAGAGGAAGAGAAGGACCAGGTGCGGAGGTACGCTGTCAAGCAGACAGTGCAGGTGCGGATCTGAGCAGAGGTACGCAGTGCAGCGGAAGGAGTAGGTGCGGAGGTACGCAGAGCAGAAGAAGGACCAGGTGCGGATCTGCGCAGTTTAGACACAGAAGAGCTGCGGATATCCGCAGGTTTATATTGGTGAAGTTGCAGACTTTTCTTGAAATAATTATTGGCTGCCTTTTATCTATTGCTGCAGAGTTCTGGGTTTAGATTACTGGTGTTGCTTTTCTGTTTACAGCATTCTGAGAAGTTGGGTGATTCATTGGTTGATTGTATAAGGAGATTGGTTGATTCACATGTACTTGATGATTATTTGATGTTCTTGGATCCAGTCTGAAAATTAATGAAACATGGTCCTTAAAGAAGTAGAAGAGCTAAGGGGGTTGTAGCTCCCTTCCAGGAGAGACTGGAAAACGAGAGAGAGTTGTAGCTCTCTGCAAGTTGTAGCCTGCGTATTGGTAAAGGACTGCACTAGTACAAAATCATTGTAAAAGAAGTTTCTAATTGAAAGAAGATAGAGACATATTGCAGCAGTTGGTTTTCTCCCATATTGGGTTTCCACCTCATATCTGGTGTTCTTTAGTGTGATTATCCGTTTTTCCTATTCTTGCTCATTATTATATGGTACTGACATACTAACTAATGATTAATATCTGAAGAATAAATTAAAGTATAAAGCTGGAAGATATATTGAAAAGAATTTGATAATACTGATTCACCCGCCCCCCTCTCAGTATTATTTCCAACATATATTGTGTTTGCCTCTGAGAATTCTTATTTTCCAACTCTATCTTAATCAATTTATCTGACAAGGATTTAATTACATTACTCATATCCTCTAATGTTTGACTTTGAGACGATTCTATCTTTTCCTTTCCCTTGTCTTGGATAGGCTGTGTCTCTGGTGCATTTCCTGCAACCATCAGATTTTCTTCTATCTCTAATGCATTTGTTTAGATCTGACCAAGGGTTGGGGATCTTCTTTCCCTTGATGTGAATCCAAAATTTGACTCAACAGCCCCTGCAAAAGTTAATTTTGCACTAGCAAGAGGGGGCTTAATCTCCACTAGAAGACTATTGTACAATTTATTAAATATTCTGACAAATTCAACTACAGTTTCATCAGATTTCTTCTTTATAGCATTAAACTCTGTTAGTGAATACCCATGGTCCCTTTCTTCTCCACATCTCTAGGTGAATAGGCATTCCATCTCTTCCCAAGAAGGAATAGAGTTATTAGGAAGCCCTTTAAACCATTTTCTTGCTTCTCCGTTGAAGGATTGAACAAAAAGACTTAGAACAACATCTATATGTTCAATGTTTATGTTTTCTGCAAAATTACAAAATACTGATACATGATTCTTTGATGTTTGTTCATATTCCCCTCTAAAACGATGAAGAATCTTGAGGTATTCTTGTGGAATTTGATTCAACGGTTGTGGCAGTTGAAGAGTTGCATACCTATTCATCAAGAATGCAGGTGCTGCCATGTTTGCTCCCAAATTTATTGAACCTTGATTACCAACAGATGTGGAAATTGACTGAGGGGTAAATGGAGTGTGCAGAGGTGGTAATGTAGTTATAGGTTTAGGTTGAAAAACTACAGCAGATAATGGAAAAGTAATAGACTCTAAAGACTGCTCTTGACAGTTGGGTCCTTAAAATGAAGATGATGAAAAAAGTGACTCTTGATCAGATTAATGTTTGGGTGAGTTTTTGCATGATGCAAACAGTGTAGGAATCGGTGTAAGTGGGGTTTTAGACCTTCCAACCTTCTTATAAACTAGCCTTTCAGGATTTGAAAGGGATTGAACCTTCTGTTGCGAGGTGTCTGATCTTGTGTGGGGTCTATCTGGAGCCAGAGTTATTGCTTTTATGGAAAATAGCAAAAAATTCCTCCTCACTGAAAAACCAGAGGAAACTATTGAAAACTTAGGGAAAAGTGTTATTGTCTTCTCTCCCCGGCAGTGGCGCCAAATAATGTTGTACCTTAAGAAACCAATTTCTTGGTTATGTAGAAATTGTGCGTAAGACATTAATAATTTATTATTCTTGTCACTTATATCTCTATTTAATTCCTTATTTGAAGAGTCTGAAGGACTTGACCTCAAATTCTCAATATTTAGATGACATAAAAAGTTTCAAAATGCCATGTGATGCTGAGTATCAATGCGATGAGAATAATATGTAAGGAAATTATAGAAATATGTTGTGTTTAATAGGAACTATTCTCTGTAATTTAGAGGAAAAATATGAAAGGAGGTTTTAAATATGGGAGCGCCTTTAAGGATTTTTAAATTCATTTACATTAGCAAATAAAGACCTGCTGCTTCATTACCATATTTAAAGAGATGAATAAATAGAAATTATACACAATTGAGAAATAAAAAACCATACCCAGCATGTATGGAAACTCTTGATTCTTTTATTAATCATCTAGCTATCAAGTACCAAATAGCATTTTCTCCAGGTTCTTTAAAATTTGAACCCCTTCTCTCTAAATTTTCCCTTTTTATATATATTATAAGAATGTTGGTAGTTACCAAAACTGTCAAACTACTTCACTATTTCCCTAACTGTCTAAAGTAAAAATTATTACAGAATACTATACACAAAGGGTAAAAGACACCTCATTCTAAAGAGCATAAAATAACAGGAAGTAACGAAAATTAGAAGATGATGGTTGTTCTCTGTTTGAATCTGTATCTTAAGCCTTAACAAAGCAGTGGATGAAGGGCAGAAGGCTTTAGGAGTACCATAGGGGTAAAGAATATATGGGAGCCTCAACGAGGTTGAACCCTCATGGTGATTTCTGGCCAAACATTTCGGTCAACCATGCTAACGTCACGGTCAACTGTAGAGGTCAAGATTTTATTAACCTTTGTTCTCATTACTTCCTCGTAGCGCACCTTAAAGTACTTATGAAGCTATTTCTTGATCATGCTTCTTGAACCTTCATGGCATTTAAATGATGTGGCAGGCCCATAGAACTTAAAAGAATTGATGCTCTGGTTCATAAACTTGTCGCGTCTGCCTTTTCAACGCAGCTTTGACTCCCATACAGACCTGATAGGACATAAAAACTGTATTTAATGATTTGTCAGGCCTGATTTTAAAGACAGAACCTAATGACTTGTGGATCTGATAGGAAATAAAAACTGCCATTAAGGATTTATCGGGTTCGATTAAAAGATGGGACTTAATTACTTTCTGACTTGATATTTTGACCCGATATCCAATCCGATATCTGTCAGATCCCATCTCTTTTGATGGATGGATGATATTAGCCCGGACTTCAGCAAATTTAAACTATGTTTGATACACCGTCGCGTCTCGTCTACGAAATAAACCCATTCTAGTTAACTATGTGATTGCCATTGGATCTGTGGCCTATTGATCGGACGACCTAGATCTTCTCGCAAGTTTATCACTTTCAAAACCATTGAAAATATAAAATCAACCATTTCTTTCATATTTTTTAATTTTTCTTTCATTTTGTAATAAAACTGAAAATAAAACTGAAATAACAATGAGCAATGGATGCTACAACACCTGGTAATCCTTTTACCTAGACCTTCTAGAGCAATCATTTTATCTTTTTGACTCATTAAACTTAAAAGATAATTTTAGAACTTGTCCTTTGGAGCTCATTTCCAACTGAAAGTGATAGAGTCATCTTTGTTTCTTTCTCGACTCTTAAAACATGAAAAAGCACTAGTCTATTTATGCATCTTAATAAATTGATTGGCCATGATATTATAACATCCCATTTGTATTTCTAGACCAAATTGTGAGTTTCCCTTAAAGAACTTTTTAAAGCCTTGAAGTTTATCTCTCATTTTTCCTATTAACTAAGACAAGGTCATTGTGGCTGAACCATTTGGTTCACCTAGTTCCTCTTCCTCTCCTTTGTCTGAAATATCGCTTGAGGAGCCATTTCCTGAACTACTAGAGTCACTAGAGGACCAAGGTTTTGAACTCAGAATTGTTCTGAGCATTCAACCTTTGTCATCTCATCCTCCACCTACTTCAGATACTGGGTCACCTGCTAATTTTTTCCCTAAATATTTGTACAATCTTGTTCAAACTCTTGAGAGTTCACCGACCACTAACAGTCAACTTGCACTAGTTATCTATCCTCTGAATCCTTTGTTTGACCCTATTTTGATATCACTGTAGCATCTGTACAGTGCATACGATCATTTGGGTGTTCCTTTGGAATTATCCCCTCGTACCTCTTCGGTCGTTCGTCGTTATTTGTTCCCAGATATGGAACCCAAAGGCGATGCTCTAGTCACCTCTCCAGACGAGTCGGAAGTTTCTACTCCACACATTGTCGAGGAGGAAGAACATCCTTTCCCTCCTGAAGGTTTCCCCTATACAGGGAGCATTCCTGTTAGTGTGCAATGGGAATTTCTGCATAATTATGTATCCTTGGCACAATTGGTTTCAGGTACACCTAGTGCCTCATCACTTTACCATAACCTTGTTTTGGTGTCTGTCACAATGCCTACTACAGGTCCATTCATTACAAACTTGACCTTCCAATAGTTCGTTACCTCAGTCCCAGTACAACCCACCATTTTGAACCCTCTTATATCGTCCGTCCCAGTTACCCATCTGGTTCAACTGATGGTCTCTGTCAGTTCCTCAATCCCTTCGGTCAGTGGCCAAGTTGTGCCACTGCCTGCGAGGAAGAATCTGAATGTTTCTATGGTGTTAGGTGCCACCAATGTGAGTAGCTCACAAGCTCACATGCTTGGTATGAACTAGCCTTCTTCTAGCGTTATTCAAAACCCTGCTAGTCCTATTAGATTGAGCAATGTCTAGTACCAACAAGTTCAGAATCTTGTTGGTCTGTCTAGGTCAAGAAATTTCTAGTATTAATAGCCTTATAAGGCTCAGATACAATACCAAATCCTTATGTTCCATATGGTTCTCAAGGAATGGTTAATCTGCCTTATGTCCTTTATTCTGGGCAATACATTCAACCTAGCTCATCCACTTTCCAAGGTGGCTATGGCCAAATTTAGTTGAGAAATTTTCCAAGCATTGTTCAAGTACCCTTGCAATAGTGAGGACAACCTCTACAGCAACAAGGGCAACCTTTGTTGCAGCAAGGGACATCCACGCAACAGTAAGGGAAAATGATCTCATAGTAAGGTCAACTGCAAAAACTACAAGGGAAACCCTCGCAACAGTTGCAACAAACTATGCAGCAGAAAATGCAGTATGCTCCACAAACCTCGCAGCCTATATATTCGCAGGGCCAACCTCTGCAGCCCCATGGATAGCTTTTGGAGCCGCAAGGCAAACCCTTGCAGCAAGAAAACCAACTCGGGCAGCAACAACCCTTATATACATATCAGTAGAGTCAACCCTTACAAGGGCAAGGCTAGGGTCAAGTCCTGTAGTAGCAGGCCAAAAATCCTAGTGTCGTAGTGATGAGCCCTAGAAATTGGTAACTATATGGGCTCATTTTTCCTATTATTCTCATTCAATCCACCATTCTCCATAGTTTTATGTATGCTTTTGAATATATTTATGTTAATTGTGTGAATGGGAATAGTCACTTTACCACAAGGTCTGATATGTGCTTATTGTAGAATTTTGGACATTTTTGGACCAAGATCAGGCATTTATGAGTAGATTGGCAGCCAAATACAAGGAAAGAAGGCTGAGGATTTGTAGGATGGGTGTCTACTGCACTAAATGACCCCTTCCTCGAGTTCTCCACCATCATCTCGAAGTTCTACAGCCCACGAAAGATGATTTCAAGGGGCAGCCAAGCAGGTCTAGTGAAGTGGCTGATTAACTACAATTTTGGGCAGCCAAGCTCCTAAAGTTAAGGAGGACTATTGGGGGTCCACGTTTACATAAGTAGTAAGGCTTAAAGCCTTGGTATTTTAGTCTATTTTCGCACTTTATTGTTGCCCTGTATCAGCACATTTTCGAGCTTCTTCTTGTAGACAGTTTTTGGGTTGTAACTATTATTTTTTGATCAATGAAGATGAATCCAGCTTTGCACCAACTTTGATCTTTCTTAGGAGGCTATAGCTCTTTGTTTTGGGCCCAACCCAAGTGCCAGTACCTCCTTTGTGTACTTTTATGTGGTTTTATTGCATTCATAGAATAATTTTTGTTATTTAGGTTAAAATCTTGCTTTAGTACTTAGGTTGTTTTTGATGATTAAGATATTTGTTCATGCTTCAGGTTGATTTGACAATTTGGTAACAGAAAATACCCAAAAAAAGGCTACCAAGTAGTCCTTGATCTCATTTCTCCCTCCTTGGGATCATGAATTGAGACCAAGGTACACTAGCTGCCACAAAAACACTATTTTTGCCTTCCAATGCAATTACTAGTGTTAGATTTTGAGTTGGAGAAGTTGATACCAGTTGTGTTTCCATGTTTAGATCTATTCTTGCTTGGTTCCCATAGCTCTCTTGCATGATTTTCTGTCTATAAACACCCCCTGCAAACACCCACTCGATTTCCTTTCGCCAATCAACCTCTACACAGTCAAAAATAGTGAAAACACATGCATAATAATTCTGCATTAAATTGCTTAAAAATACAAAAATATGAATTTTCCATATTCTTCTTCAGAAGTAGATTAAGCACATGTATTTTACCTCTGCAATATTCCATGGCATCCATTTCAGTAGTTTTACATCTCTTTTCTTGCACAAGTAAGGTTAGTCGGTAAAGCTAGGGTTTTCTAGGGTTTGCATTTCCTTTCAGCTTTCATCATTCTTTCTGAAAGTAGACTAGTCTCTTTTGAGTTAGCTTCCATCCACCATAGTTAAAATCTTCTTTGAAGAACTCATAGAAGTTGGCTTAAGCTCCTAGAAAACTAGTGTCAGCTGATCAAGTGACAACCTGCAGTAAGAGCTAGTACTTGTGCATATAGCACCATCGCTTCCAAGTTTTTTACGAACTACTGGGTTGATAAAAGCAAAGTAGGGAGTCCCAGGAGTTGCAGCATCATTGCTGCAATACTGGAGCTCACCACATTTTTGGCGCCGCTACTGAGGAAGCAACAGAGTATTTTGTGATTACTTCTTTTCTTCTATTTTCTACTGCAACCTTCCGCTAAGTAGTTTATTTCAGCAAGAGTAGAGTAGTTGTTTCATTTCAATTCTGCAATTTCAATTCTCCAAAAGTAGATTATGCCATTTCCTGATTTCATTCCAATTCTGCAATTTCATTTTAGCAAGTGTAGATTAGTATTTCTTGCTCTCATTTCAATTCGATAATTTCATTTCAGCAAGCGTAGATTAATATTTCCTGCTTTCATCTCAATTCTGCAATTTCATTTCAGCAAAATAGATTAGTCCTTTTCTACTTTCATTTCAATTCTGCATTTTCATTTCAGCAAGATAGATTTTAGTTAGTTTCAGTTCAATCTGTTTTAGTTTTTGCGGGTATAAGCAGAAAAAACGACAAAAATCACCTAAAAAGGAGATTTCATTTCATGCCTCGTAGGAATAGAGACAATTCAGAAAAATTCCTACCCAACACCCCCACCACATCATTGAGTCACCCTTCTCTCTTCTTTGGTGGTAGTGATCCTGAAGAACCTATAGGTGAACCTCCAGAGATATACAAACATCATATAACAGAAGAAGAGCAAGAAACCATTCCTCCTGCGACCATGGCTAAAAACAGAAATTGTAGAGGAAATGGGGAGAGAGTATAAGGTACCTATCCCATCTGAGAGACCAATGGGGACACAAAAATGAAAAACATGAGTCCCTCAGCCTTACCTTGTCACACGGAATCAGTCAATAGTGCGGACACAACCGACCTTCCTAGAAGTCTAAGACATTCTAATGACAAACAAAACAAACTAGAGCTATCCTTCTCTAAACATGCATTATGATATGAGAAATCAAGTGTTTTGCTCTTACCTTTGTCCAAACGCTGTTGTAGAAGTCCAAGCTTTGTTGATCTGGATGAGCTCCTCCTTTTCTCCAAAACCTGCAATCACCAACAGTTAAACCATTAAATAGCACCTGATTATAACATAAAACAAAGCATATTCAACATATAGACCAAGGAGTACATGAAATAACTCATAAACAACAAGTTATTGAGAAGAATGGACTAATTTGCATTAAAGGTAATCAAAAGGAACCATTACAACCCGAGCCTTGGTGTTGTGCAAGCTCCTTCCAGGGTCCACAAGAGTCTTCCTTTACTTTGACAAAGCTCACCCACTTCCAAATAGAACAAGCAAAGATGGCAATCTCTCCTCACAAGCTTCTAAATGGGAGTCCTAATTCCTGCAGCATTTACCCTTAGAAATGTATAGCTTTCAACCTCCTCCCCTTCTGGCCAAATGCCTGTATTTATAGTGTTCAAGGGAAAGTTAATCAGGTCCACCATCAATGGGATAATCCCCTCTTTGGTTGGGATAGCTCCCCTATTGATGGGATAAGTTCCTCTTTGGTAGGAGTGCATGAACCATCTAGAGGCGCTCAATACACGTCGAACAACCTTCTAGAGTGCTCTAGAAATGACCACAAGTGACTTTTTAAAGATGAAACTTGCACATTTTAACATTTTCAGGGGGACGCACCTGCACCTTTACATACAGAGCGTCCAAAGACGCAGCTTTTGTGAACCTTGGGTGCGTCCCCGCAGGTAAGGTTGAGAGAACCTGCGTCCCCAGAGATAAATACATTTAGAAAGACTTTCTCTCTTTTTGGAGTTTGACATGGAGAGCAGAGGCATAAGACTTGCCTAAGAGGGTAGTATGACTGTTGATAGAGTCATCCTAACTGTAAATAGTCATGGTGACATTTTTTAGTGTAACAGATTGCCCCCTAAAGTGCGAAGCCTGGAATAGATTAGGGTTTTGTATTATCTAGGAAGGGTGAAGCGCTTTATCACTTCAAGGATTATCTCGTGGAGAGCCTGGTCAAAACCTGCAATTTTCAACACAAAATACATGTATAAGATTATATCATCACTGAGGTAGGCATTCCCATACTCAGATTAAAACTTTAACTAACAGAATAACTACTCTGATATAGGAATGATCTTGCAGTACATCATAATCATAGACTTTTGTAGACACAGTATGGACACAACCATCTGTTTATGATTAGTCTACTTAGATAATGAATACAAAACTCCTCGCAGCCTAGATGGTAAAGACTCGATCCAGGGTCTTCATTTCTACTTCTCGAATTGGTACGATTCTAGCCATGCGAATAAATGAGTTGATGTCGAACATGGTAGAAACCACTTGATTACCAGTCGATGATGTGAATTGTTAACAAGCGTGAGAGAGACCACCAGTAATGTCAATGGTTCTCAAAGTACCCAGTACAATCCATGAGATGTGAATGAATGAATTGATGTCGAACATTTCACGGAATCCTTCGATCGAAAGTCAATGATGTAAACTGACGTCAAAGGCGAGAAACCTGCCATTGATGCATGCAGACTTCAAGGTACTGACGATTTCTAAGTCATCTCTCTAGATAATGTGCTGATGTCAATAGAAAGCGACCCGTTGCAGGCAAGCCCACAACACGAAATCATTGTTCAAGTTGAAGAAATGTTGCTGTAAGGACTGACTCAGGGATGGTCAAATGGATGACAAGTATTTTGCAGATGAAAGTTTTGCTTGCAGACCTCTTGAACACATAACGACACGACAGATGGCTTGGTGCTGAATAACTCAAAGTTAATCCCCGGAACCCGGCTTAAGACTTTCAAAGTGGTTTGATCAACTGTGAGGTAAAGGATTTCCCAACCCAGGTGAAAAAGTGTCGTATTCAAGAGTGGTAATAAAGTTTCTTCTGAGACAAAAGGTAACAAATAGGCTCATTCTTCTCTCTTTTCCCCCACCATTTCTGGCAAGTACCTCTTTATTTTTAACAAGCTTGAGGAGGATAACATATGCTTGATTATAAGCTCATCCTTCGGATGAGTCCAACCTAGTTTTGATTCGAACCCTAGGAAGGAGTGGTTCGTTCCTGTTTGTAATTGAACAGGTCCTTTACTGTGAAATGTTTAACGAGCCCAGTATAGGAGAAACTCGGCGTTTTTCAATTTTAGAGAGTCTGAAAAACTTAAGAAGACTCCAAGTTGAACTTTTTCGTAGATTTGTGTCCCTCAAGCCCAAAAAAGTATAAAATAATACCTGGGGGAACCGCTTGATCTTGCGACCAAGGAGTACTTTCATAATTAGTGTCACTGACCTGAAAAGTAAAAAGCGATCAAGGACACGTCGTTTTATTTCCGTATCGAGTTTGAAACGACAAAAACCCGGCAATCTTTTCCTGATTTTACGGTCAGAAAAGAGCTATAAGGGGACCGTCTTTTAATTCTGTTTTAACGAGTGTAAAAGAAACGCTCGGCAATCTTTTCATTTTTTAGGAGTCAGAAAAGGGCTTAAAAGATGACTCTGATATTTTGGTTCGTGAAAAATGACAATTTTTCCTCTAAGTCCCTTTGTCCTGCACAAAAGCAACACATTACTCATACCTGTTTAAGATAGGCAAAAATACATCGAAAAACATCTTTCCATGGTGAAAAATGAACAAATTCATCCAAAAAACCTATAAAAAGACTTTTTACCATGTCATTTTTACCGTTTGACTGTTGAGGTTGAAAAAAGAGCTTTTGGCAAGAAACTTCCCGTGGTCGCTGCGGAAAATCTGACCGTCAGAATCGAACGCCGTCTCTTCCAGGTATTTTACAACATCCTACTCTTCAATTTCATCCGATTAAAGTTGATTTTTAGGTTTTACTTTTGGTTTTTGGGGGGGTTTAGGTTTTAGAATGCGCCCCTCGGTGGATGCAGGTGCCCTTCAGGTGACCTGTGTCCCCCGACTTTTTCCTATACAGGAAAATGGTCAGGGGACGCAGCCCACCTTCAGGCCAGCTGTGTCCGGACGCCCTGTGTTATAAACGCGGGGTGCGTCCTCCGTGAAAGGCGGATTTTAAAACCCCAATCTCCACAAATAACCATTCAAATTTCCCCAAATCAGTTTTAGTCATTGTTTCTTGGTGTGTAGGGCACTCACCATGTTGGATTGGAGAGAAAGAGAGCATGAAGACGTTGATTTAGCTGCAATTGAACATCAACCTTCCATTGATGCCCTAAAAGAATGTGGGCTATATAAATACTGGGCCATACCTGGCATGAGGGCTCAGGTAAGATTCTTAGAATGGCTGGTTGAGAGATGGAACGTTCAAGAGCAATGCTTTTACATAGGAGGGCACCAGCTCGAGATAGAGCCCTCGGATGTATACTTTCTCACTGGCTTGCCAAATAGAGGTGAGCAACTCAATCTAGCCGGGACTAGGCCGGGTGGCCAATCCCTTGTTAGTCTCCGGGAAGATTGGTGCACACCTGGTGCACACCATTTGAAAGGCATGGAGATCAAACACATCTCTCTGCGCGAACTCAAAGTTATAGCGTTCACGGTTACCAGAATTTGCGGCACGGCCGCTTTACACATTGCTTCCGGGTCCCAAATGCGGATGGCAATTGACTGTTACCAAGGCACCATTTTCAACTGGTGTGATGCTGTGTCGGCTAACGTGAAGAGCCAACTGACTAAGGCAAAGAACGGACGACTAAAAACTTTTGGATATGGGCCTTTAGTCGTGAGCTTTGCCTTAGAGAGAGTTCTGATGCTGATCCCTCAGCAACTCACTGTTGATATCTTGGGTCCTCGGGAGCCAAAGCTGGTACGATGGGTTGCGGTGATGGCCCGACATCCTGACGAGGGCGCGGCAGTTGTTCGATTTTCTGATAGTTACTTTCACTGGTTGGAGGACCAGGTTTTCTCGATCCAGGACTTTCCGTATGCCGGAGTAGATTTTCGAGGTGATCCGGACATGGTTCTTCCACAGGGAGAACAATGGGATGACAGAGGTACTTTATTTTTCACAAGTTTTCAAATTATGTATTTTTTTTTTTTTTTTTATTATATATATCGTCTCAAAACTAACAGTAAAATTTTCAAAATGCAGATGTTGGTCCACAGCGCCCAGCCAACCTCCGGCCTTTTGAGAGAAGACATCCAGTTGCACCGGTACCCGGCCCCACAGGACGCGGCGGCTGCAGAGGTACTAGCTGAGTTGGAGCATGATCTAGAGCGTCTGACGGCGGATATGCCTGAGACTACTATGGATGATATTCCTATCAGACTTCAGCGCTATGTAGTCGCGGTCCCTGGACCGTTTAGGAGATTTTTGCGTAAGGTAGCCCGTGCAGTGGTGTCGTATAGGGAGCACCACCAGTGATTGGCTAGTCACTTTGTAGACACATGTGACATTTTTGACTTTTTGTACTTTATCATTTTTGCCGATCATAAGGTGTTTTTCAACCTATGATCGAAGACGATGTATATTTTTTGACACACTCCTATCTATATATATCACTATTACCGGCTTATCTTGTTTAACATGTATGATGAAATGTTTTTAAATTTACTTGCATGATTATCGTAAATGTCTGTCCAACACTCGAGAAGCAATTGCATCTGCTAATGTATTTAAAGACCTTGGAATATGCTGATATTCAATGTAATCAAATTCACGTTCCAAGAGACGCACTCTCAAAAACAACCTTAATAACACAGGATTTCTAATGGCATAAACTCTATTAAGCTGTAATACAACAAGTTCAGAATCTAACCTCACTATCAAACGTCGAATTCCAAATGAAATAGATTCGGATAATAATTCAACCACTGCACTGTATTCTGCAATGTTGTTCGTTGTTTGACCGAGGCTTACCCCATGCATAGAAACTAACTCGTCAGAGGGTGAATAGATAACCCAAGCTGCGGAAGAGATATTCCGTGTACTACGACAAGCACCATCAGCAAATCCAATGTATGTTTGGAGAGGCGTCGACATCTGCAATATCAAGAGTAAAACCAAGATAAGCCAGAATAACGACGAAAAAACACACTCGCTAAGCTAAGCACACTGACTAACTAACAAACATACTAGCTAGAAAGAAAACCTAACCTAACTAAAACTTCTCCATACCCACCATTTAAGCATAATACCTCTTTAAGTAAAGTCCATTTCTGGGTTTACCCAAAGAGTCCCCATCAAAATCTACCAGCTCATAAGCCCCTTTTGCTAGCTTTCGCTTTACAATATAGGGTCCATGCCACATAGGAACGAATTTTCCAGCACCTAGCTTATCGTTAGCTTGATCATATAAAAGTACTAGGTCTCCCTCCAAAAAACTTCGAGGGGTCACATTTCTATCATACTGAGCTTTCATTCGCTTCGCGTGAGTCTCGATTGCCAATGCAGCGTCACGTCGAGTCTCATCTAATTTAGCTAAGTACAATAAACGTTTCTCCTCTTCGGAAGTAGCTGGGAGTAATTCGACAGCCATTTGAAGTGATGGGATTTCGCATTCAATGGGTAACACAGCTTCCAAGCCATAAACTAGCTGGAAAGGAGTGAACCCTGTTGAGGTTTTCACTGAGGTTCGGTATGCCCATAGCGCCGAAAATAACATGTTGTGCCAATTCGACCGATGAATACCAATGGTTCGTCGGATCATGATAACCAGAACTTTGTTGATAGACTCAACCAAACCGTTGGCTTGCGGATAATAAGGAGTAGAGCTATCGTGGCGCAAACCAAGCTGGCTTGTAAGCTCAGTCATCATGATGTTTCGAAAATGGCTCCCATGGTCAGTAATGATTGCTTGTGGGACACCAAACCTAGTTATAATATGATTGAATACGAAAACTGCAGCTGTTTTGCCGCTTGCGTCGAATGTAGGCATCGCCTCGGCCCATTTAGTGAAATAATCAACCGCGAGGATGATATACGCATGCCCCCCGGCCGAGTGAGGGTTACAAGTAATAAAGTCGATACCCCATTTGGCGAATGGACCAACGACAATTATAGGGTGGAGAGGAGCAGGTGGTGCGCGCATCTTTCGATCAAACACTTGGCAGTTGTGGCACTTCCGGACTGCAATGATACAATCTTTAAACATAGATGGCCAGAAGTAACCAGCGCGCAACACCTTCTGAGCTGTGGCATACCCAGACATATGACCGCCACATGCTCCAGAGTGACAATCATTCAAAACCCTCTCAGCCTCTTCGTGAGTTAAACAACGTCGAAAAACTAAGTCTGCCCCCGGCGATAAAGTGTATCTCCAATAATTTTGTATTGCTGGGATTGAAACCGAATTTTTCGACGTTCCGCCTTTGAAGCTTCAGGCCGAAAGGTTTGGGTTTGGAGATAGATGATTATATCCCCGTACCACGGATCTAAAGTACTGATAAGAAACAAAGATTCGTCCGCAATGGACTCCTCTGCCACAGTCTCTGTGTCAGTACGCGGGAAATCACACATCAATTCCGCAAAAACTAAGGATTTCTTAGACTTGGACTTCTCGAACTCCAAGTCGAACTCTTGCAGGATAACGATCCATTTAGAGTACTTGCCCCCTAGCAGTTGTTTTGTCAAAATGTAAATCATAGGGTTGCAATCCGAAATAACTGTAGTTTTACGGAGAAGAATGTAGTGACGAAAACGCTGGACAGCTTGAACGGCTGCCAGGGCCAATTTCTCCACATGCGAATATTTTAGCTCAGTGGGATTTAAGGTCCTACTGAGATAATATATCACATGCTCCGCTCCGAATTCATCTTCTTGAACTAACACCATTCCAATGGTGGAATGCGAAGCTGCGAGGTATAAGAAGTAGTCCTGGTTGTAGTTGGGAGGATGCAACAACGGTGCATGGGTCAACGCGTGTTTAAGTGCATCAAAAGATTGTTGGGCAATCTCGTCCCAAAAGAATTGAACGTTCTGTTTCAACAACCGTGTAAAACCTTTAGTGACCTCGGCGTAGTTTGGGATGAATCGGCGTAAAAAGTTCGCTTTCCCTTGCAAACTTTGGAGTTGGCGCAAACTCGAAGGAGGAGGCAATTTGATGATAGCCTCGACTTTCGAGGGATCGACGCGAATGCCGGCTTTTGAAACAACAAATCCCAGCAATCGACCTGTTTCTATACAGAAAACACACTTGTGGGGATTCAACCGAATTCGATAATGCCTACACCTCATAAAGATTGCTCGTAGGTGGACAAGGTGATCAGCTCGATGTAATGAATGAGCAGGCAAATCATCGAGATACGGTTGCACAATGTGCTTGATGTCATGAAATGCGTAAGACATCGCCCGTTGAAAAGTGGCCCCGGCATTCTTAAGCCCAAAAGGTAATTTGCAATAAGCAAATGTCCCCCATGGACAAATGAATGCTGTTTTTGGTTGGTCGGCAGGTAGAATATTGATTTGATTATAGCCCGAAAAACCATCCATGAAGGAAAACATTTCACTTCCGGCACAATCATCAATAATTTGATCGATATAAGGCGTAGGATAGTTGTCTTTTGGACAAGCTCGATTGATATCCCTATAGTCGATACAGATTCTTATTGTTCCTTGTTTCTTATTGACCGGAACAATATTCGATACCCAATCCGTTAACGGGATCGGATAAATGAAACCTGCTTTCAACAGCTTTTCGACTTCTGCTTTAATCGCAGCCGCTTTTCGAGGGTGAATCTGACGCAACCGTTGCCGGACGGGTTTAGCATCCGGGTAGGTTTTTATTTCATGAACAACAATGGCAGGATCGATTCCCGGCATTTCCTCGTAAGACCAGGCAAACACATCGCGGAATTCTTGGAATAGGGCCTTGTAAGTTTGGATTTCATCTTCTGTACATGCGGCACCTATATGAATGTTCTCCTCAATTCCGGGCTTCACTGAAATATCAATGGGAATAGTACGAGAAATATTCCCTAAATTCAACTCTGAATCAGAATGTTTCGTTGGATCCTGAGCGTCTTTGACATATTCAGCGGTAAAGATAGATGAAAAATCATTTTCAAATGCATCATCCTTAGGTAAAAACGAAGATCTGTGATGGAGATCCTCCCATGGTAGATCGTCTACACTTAGGATTTCGCGAAGTTGTTCGTCAGATGACACGACTTCGGGAAACGCTATCCGTTCTAAGGTTGAGGTGAAAAGTGATTCTTCACTGACCACATTCATTTGGTCGATCTCGGTTGAATGAGAGTCGGTAAAAGACATGAGAGCTTCATAAGCAATTTCATATGGACTCAAGGGCATAGCATCACCGAATGAGTCTATCTCAGAGTCAGATGGGACAATCCAAGGATCATCATAAATAATGTTTTCTGATGTAATCATATGAATTGTTGCAAATGAAGGTTCTATGCTGAGTGGAGGGAGAGGAAAAGTTCCCAGTAAACCGGAATCTTTAACTAAACCTACACCAACGTCCCTATAAGGGATTGTCGTCTTACCGACATGCTGGATACTCTCTGAAGAGGCTGGGTCGGATGAAAAGTATGTCAGCTGATCAATAGTCACGATCTTACCGTTATGTGGAAACTTAATTACTCTGAAGACCGATGAAACGACCGCTGTCATAGCATATGACCAACTTCGACCCAAAAGAAGGTTGTAGTCTAGAGGGGCATCAACCACTTCCACATCCAGACTAACGGTTTTACCTTCTACCCCTATAGGCAATTCCTGTAGAATACCAAACGGACGGAACCCACGGCCATCAAAGGCCTTAAGGATGGTGGGGGATTGGTTCAACGAAGGAGAACCAAGGGATCTCCAACATTGAATCGACATAATACACGTAGAAGCTCCCTCATCAATCACAGTCCTATGAATAGGCCTGTTTTTTACTATCACTGGAATTTGGAAAGCCATTTGATGGGGGAGACGCGGTGTACTATTTTCTAGATCGAAGATTATTAGATTCGGGTCCTGAACATCAACAGCTCCTATAGCCGACAAAAGCAATTTTCGTTGTGCTGGGCATGATTGCAGCACTTCTAATGCCGACATTGCTGAGGGTGAAACAGCTAAGTCCTCAACAATGTTGTAATTCTGGGCCGCTCTCGCATGTGGATTGAAAGCAGACCTTCGAAGTACACCCTTGGCGGGCGGTTTAATTACTAAGTCCGGGTTAGGTTTCTCGATCTGTAGTGGATCGGAACCAGGAGCTGAGGTTGATGGGTTAGAGTGAGAAGATTCTGCTTCCTTACCATCAACAGGATTCTTACTACCATAATCTTGCGATCGAGTCGCAATCCTCACATGAGACATCATCAAAATGGGTTCTTCACTGGCATTCGAGGAAGAACCTATCATCTTATTCTCCTGCTCCGGAAATGGATTTTTTAACACAGCAGGAGTGGGAGAACCTTTGACTATTTTCACAACCTCGGCCCGATGAGGGCAATCTCTCGTAAAATGATCCTCTTCACAAATAAGACAAGGATATCGAGGTTTGCGCTTTTCGTCATTGGTTTCCGACTTTTCCGTTTTCTCCTTCGGAGCCTTGTCTGCTTTAGCCTTCTTCTTTCCTTTCTTCTTTCCGCCGTTTTTTGATTTGGCCGTAGATGACTCTACAGCGTGAATATCGGCGGTAAGTTCAGGAGAAGACTCTCCTGTCGGGGAATCGGGCAAAGTGATAATAGGAGTAGTTGAAGCCTTGGAAGACTTCTTCTTGCTCTTTGTATTCACGATACCAATCATACCATCAGCGGCATGAGATCCCGAAGGAGCAGCAGCGATTTGATTCGACTTTGGAAGATCCGGAATCTTCTCGTGTAATGTACCCGACTGAGTGTAAACTAAGTCAAGGTATTGTGCCTGAGCAATGACTTGCTCCTCAGTAACTACTCCGGCCTTAGCTACATCTTCAGTAATCTTCGGTAATAATGATTTAACAAACCATTCAGCTAAGATTTGGTCCGGGATAAAAAATTTCACTAGCCTTCTTCGACGTCTCCACTCATGAATGTGATCAGAAATATACGTGGACGTTGATTGTTTTAGTGAAGTTAATAACTCCGTGCCGTTATCGTATCTGACCGGCAACTGAAAGTGAGTTAAGAACGAGGTAGCTAACTGGCTAAAATTGTAAAAAGAGGCCCGTGGTAACTCAATGTACCACTTGGCTGCGAGACCAATGAGTGTACGCTGGAAAAGACGTAAGCGGATCGAATCATCCGAGATAGAATTTGAAGCACACCAGAGGTGGTAAGTCATCACGTGATTGGACGGATCCTCTCCAGACTTACCTTCGAACTTGGGTATATCGCTGGGCAACTTATTTGGCATTGGCGGCCAGAACGGAAGATATTGAATTGGATCGTTCGTTAGGCGCGTCAAGTCTGGTAAATCCAAAGTTGCGATAAACGGTAACTGCCGGTTAGGATCTCTAAAACTCTGGGTCACAATACCGGCCCCAGGAGGAGGATATCCAGGATAACTAGGAACAGGAGTCGCATTTGGGATATTATATCCTCCTGGAAAACCAGGATTAACCGGACCGTACTGGGGTTGTTGAGGTTGTTGATAAGTGTACCCAGGATACGGTTGATACTGGTAAACCGGTTGTTGGACAGCTTGCCCAGGTTGGTACTGTCCCTGGTACGGTTGGTGAACAAATTGAGGTTGAGTAGTGACAACCGTACTTATACCAGGCTGGCCTACAGGCATCTGGACTGTGGTTTGAATCGTAGATCCAGACAACGGTAAAGATGTCTGAGGAGTGGTTACAGAGACAGTAGAAACCGGAGCCGTCGATACTCCAGAAGTAAGTATGGTAGATGTGGCGGTAGTTGCAGCAGCCGTTTGAGATGGAGTACTAGGTGCAATTGGCGGCTGAGTTACTAACGAAGTTACAGAAGTTTGAACACTTGACTGGACAGGTTGCGGTTGCTGGGGTGGACCAGGAACTACGGGTTGTCCAGCCTGAGGTACCAACTGTATACTTGGCTGCAACACCTGTTGACCCTGTGACGGATCCCACACTAACATTCCAGGGTATTGACCCGTAACAGGTTGAGGATACTGAGATCCATAGCCGGATTGAGGATAGGATTGATAACTGTAAGGTGCAGTTCCCATACCTTGACCATATGATTGACCTTGAGGTGGTTGATAACCTTGACTTGAGTATTGACCTTGAGGTTGATAACCTTGAGGTAAATACGGGTACTGAGGTTGACCTTGACCTTGAGGTTGGTACCCTTGAGGTTGATACCCTTGGGGTTGCCATCCTTGAGGTTGACATCCTTGAGGTTGATATTGATACTGAGGTTGACCTTGGGGTACATATTGAGGCTGGGGTTGACCTTGAGGTATGTATTGCCCCATAGGCGCATACTGACCTTGAGGTTGCCCCCCAGACACAGATGATGTACCTTGAGGTTGCCCCCCAGGCATTAACTGAGGCTGCCCCCCAGGCGGTAATTGGCCACCTTGAGGTTGGGAAACGGGAACTGAACCTGACATCATGTAAATGTCTCCTACACCCAATGGTACATTACCACTGTTTCCAACTAATAACCCATGATCAACGGGTTGAGGAGATGCCCCCGCAAAGGTACCAGAAAGAGATTGATACCCAGTGGGAACAGAAGGACCGCCATGTAAAAAAGATTCAGGACTTTGAGAAAACACGGACGACGAACAGCCATATTTACAGGAGTGTGAATACCTCCTGGTGGAAAAGGAGTACGAGGTGTAGAAAAACCTAGCCCAAAGTTGTCTAAATAATTGGTCAACGAAAGGTACCAAGTAGTACTTCTAGGAGGACTGTAAAAGATAGATTCACGCTCCCTTAGATCAATAGTAAGTTGATCTTCAGGATTAGAGACGCCTATTTCTTCCTCTGGAGCAAGTTCTTCGATAGCAATCAAACCAGTAGGAAGATTTTCGGTGATAATTCTTTCTATTCTCGGTGAATCAGGAACACTAGAAGTCGGAGTAACAGGTTCAGATATTTCTGGTTCTTCGCCTGTATCACTAGCAGACGAAAAACTACCAACAAGCTCAGAAACTGTAACAGCTTCGGGATTATAACCTGTCTCTAAGCCTTGGTAATCTGAATGGACTACCAAGGAAGATTCTCCTTCTTCAGGTGAACCTACTCTACTGCCACTAGGAGGAGTTACAAGGACCTTCAAACCTTCTAGATGACTGGGGTCGTCTCGAGGAGGTTCACCCCTAAGTCTACGGGATCTTCTCAACAATTCGCCACAGAAACAACTTCAGGAGACTGGCCCCGAAGTCTACGGGACTGTCTCGGTAATTCCGCCACAGCTAAAAATCTTTTAACTACTACACACGAAAACAAAATAAAATTTCAAATCAAACCACCTAAAGTCTCTAAAGAACCAAACAAATTTGAATCACACGCCTAAAGAATCTAGGGCGTCAAACCAAACACAAACAGTAGCCTTCCAGACCGAAAGCGCTAGTTGGTGATGAAGCCCAACATCGCTGGATTCAGTACAGAAGTGGCGGGTGGAACAGTTACCCCGGCAACCTGCTTAATGAATAGACTGGACCAAGTTCCTCCACTTTAACCGTCTCGAGTGAAGTGAACCCCCTAGAAAATCCAAGTGAGTCTAGCCGACGTCTACTCCAGGTACAGTGGGACCTTCCCTCCACCGTCACCTCGGTAGAATCCTAAAGATAATGGTCACTAAGGTTACCAACCGCAACAAATGCACCTGGGGGAATAGTCTAAACTCCGACAGCACGCAAGGGCAGAGTAGCAAGCTCAATCCCCTTGCCGGCTCCTTGACAATAATCCAAGGTTTACCGACAAGTGACCCCTGGCTCCTCGACAATGGTTAATCCGAGGTTTACCGTTTGTAATACGTGCGTGTCTGGCGTCGTTCCCAACGAGGGGGGATTGATCCCCTCACTGGTTCGGACACGAGCTCATGCTTCTCCTTTAAGAGGAGCTTTCCCAGAGTACAAGTGAGACAATTGGATTTATTCTATCACAAGATAAGCTACTTGTTTGGTTTTGTTGTCTTGGAGAGTTAATTACTCACCTACTCCAAGACACTAGCCTGATCTAAATTGGTGTTTCAGAGCCCTAGTAAATAAAAGTTACTACGTCGATTTTACTTTAAGCGTTAATTTTATGGTTTTTCTTTAAAGACAAAAGGTAGTGGAAGTGAAACCAATGGTGTGTAGACTCGACTCAAACCACTAGAAAGATGCACCTAAGATGATTTACGCTATTTTCCTTTTTCAATGAAATTCTTAACTAAGAGAGTTGAGAGAATGCAAATTTTAGAGAAAACAACTTCCTTAGAAAAGACAATCAAAGAAACAATTCTCTTTTTCTTTTCAAGCATGCAAACATGACCACTCTTTACGTGCACGAAAAAAACTCTTTTTCTTTCAAAACTTTTCAAAGCTACTTGAAACAAAACTTTTCAAAGGAGATGTTTTTGTATTTTCTCTTTTTAATAAAGCATATAAACCTATCTTAACAAAAAACAATTTCAAAAGCTACAAAATCTATGAAAACTTGACTCATAAGTAAATCAAAAGGGAAATTACTCTAAGCAAACCCAACAAGGCAAAAGCTCACAAAGATGATTCTAGGTTGTTTTACTTGACCAAAATCAAATCAAGGACCAGCTAATGCAGAATCAAAAGACTAGTCAAAACAAAACTCAAATCTTTTTGTTCTTTTTGTAAAATGGAATTCAAGACTTAAACAACAAGCACTTCGAAATTGGCCCAAGAGACAACTCAATGGTAAGTTGCTCTCACAGGTAGACTTTATGACAGGTCTGACTTCTTAGAATGCTGACAAAACCAGAGAGATCTAAGGCTTGACAACTTCTACCGCCAAAGTCACTACAAGACCTACTCAAAATCAAACCCTAGGGCTTACACTTCGATGAAATCCACTAAAACACTCAATGCTATCGAAACAAGTTCAGGTGAAGATCTTTGACAAGGGACTAATGAATCTGGGCAGTAAAAACTAAGAAAAAACAAAATCTAAGAGCAAAAAATGCAAAAAATGGAATTTTCTCAAATTTTAGCAGGGGACGCAGGCAACCCGTTAGCACAGGTGCGGGCCCGCTCTGTGCACACAGCAAAAGTGCGTCCAGGGATGCACTGTGCAGCACTCAGAGGGTGCGTCCTACTGAAAAACTCAAGAAAAACCAAAATGAATCTAATCTTAAGCTAACCCACCCACAGACAAAGTCACAGAGCCAAAACCAGAAAAATAAACCAATTTTCTCAAAGCAAAGTTCACACAAAGGAAAAGACTTTTCTCATCAATGGAATCCCCAGTATGGTCGCCAATTTGTCACACGGAATCAGTCAATAGTGCGGACACAACTGACCTTCCTAGAAGTCTAAGACATTCTAATGACAAACAAAACAAACTAGAGCTATCCTTCTCTAAACATGCATTATGATATGAGAAATCAAGTGTTTTGCTCTTACCTTTGTCCAAACGCTGTTGTAGAAGTCCAAGCTTTGTTGATCTGGATGAGCTCCTCCTTTTCTCCAAAACCTGCAATCACCAACAGTTAAACCATTAAATAGCACCTGATTATAACATAAAACAAAGCATATTCAACATATAGACCAAGGAGTACATGAAATAACTCATAAACAACAAGTTATTGAGAAGAATGGAATAATTTGCATTAAAGGTAATCAAAAGGAACCATTACAACCCGAGCCTTGGTGTTGTGCAAGCTCCTTCCAGGGTCCACAAGAGTCTTCCTTTACTTTGACAAAGCTCACCCACTTCCAAATAGAACAAGCAAAGATGGCAATCTCTCCTCACAAGCTTCTAAATGGGAGTCCTAATTCCTGCAGCATTTACCCTTAGAAATGTATAGCTTTCAACCTCCTCCCCTTCTGGCCCAATGCCTATATTTATAGTGTTCAAGAGGAAGTTAATCAGGTCCACCATCAATGGGATAATCCCCTCTTTGGTTGGGATAGCTCCCCTATTGATGGGATAAGTTCCTCTTTGGTAGGAGTGCATGAACCATCTGGAGGCGCTCAATACACATCGAACAACCTTCTAGAATGCTCTAGAAATGACCACAAGTGACTTTTTAAAGATGAAACTTGCGCATTTTAACCTTTTCAGGGGGACGCACCTGCACCTTTACATACAGAGCGTCCAAAGACGCAGCTTTTGTGAACCTTGGGTGCGTCCCCGCAGGTAAGGTTGAGAGAACCTGCGTCCCCAGAGATAAATACATTTAGAAAGACTTTCTCTCTTTTTGGAGTTTGACATGGAGAGCAGAGGCATAAGACTTGCCTAAGAGGGTAGTATGACTGTTGATAGAGTCATCCTAACTGTAAATAGTCATGGTGACATTTTTTAGTGTAACATACCTCACTTCCATGGATTGATTACTGAAGACCCTGATACCTTCTTGTTTGAGTTTTCTATCCTTTGTCGAACTTATGACTATGCAGAAGACGAGAAAAAGTTGAAACTCTTTCCTTCTACACTCAAGGATGCAGCACTCCGCTGGTTCATGGGGCTACCTGGAAACAGTATCACAACATGGGCTCAAATGCAGCAAGCCTTTAACAAAAAATACCAGGACTACTGTAGGTCAAAGGATACAAAGGAAGAAATCTTTCGAATGACAATTGGAAGTGATGAATATTTACAAGAGTATGAAGATAGATTTCAACTTAGTTATAAAAGGGTCAAGTGCACACTTGACCCCGAAGCTCTGAAGTTGTTTCTGCTCAGAGGAGTCCCTAAAGACCTTCTAGATACCCTCCATTTTCTGGTTGGGGGAGACATCTACTAGCTACCTTATGATGACATAAAGACTGTATTTAGAAACCATTCTAGGGCAGCCAGAAAGAGAGGTAGGGGAAGTCAACTCTTAGCCAGTAACCCCTTATCTAGTTCATTCCTTAAAAATGAGTTTGAAAATCAAATGGAAGATTTCAAAAGCGAGATGAGAAAGACCATTGCCATGAAAATTGATACATTGTGAATCCAAAAGAAGCAGGAGGAAGTCGAGAAGGCTTTGGCCATCTTCTTTCCCAGGTGCACCAGAAAGCATCCTAGGAATGAATGTCCATTGCACTCTATAGAAGTGTGTTTTTTCTATGGAGAAGACCATCCTACTAATCAGTGCCCTTCCTTGCTTATATTTATAGCTATGTACCAAGGGGATGAAGGAGCCACTGAACCACTCTACTTCATGAACCAAAGGAGGCCGCATGGACCCAGACCTTACCAGCAGGGAATGAGAGGGACATCCTAGACTTATTACAACCCAAATCAAGCCACTTCCATGCCTTCTTAGGGTCCCACTACTCATCCTTCTTGGTCCACACCCCCTCCTCGGTCATACCATCCTCAGTACCATACTCAACCAGTTTCTCACTCATTTCATTCTCACACTTAGCCACAACCTCAGTGGAATGCACCTCATCGGGGGTGGAGGCCCTAATACAACTCTCCTCACACTCTTTTTCCTCCACCACCTACTCAACCACAACCATTACCTCCTGCTCCTCCAAGACAACCCCAGATACCTGCTCAACCGAACCCGAACCCCAATAACAGACAGGCCCAGCAGGTATATACTGGAGAAACCACATGCCCTACCTATGTTGTGGAGATTCAAGAGATCAACCTATGATCTAGGAAGGTCCTCCCAAATAGCCAACCTCCTCCTAAGGAGGACGAGGAAGAGAAATAGGAAAGTGAACCCAAATCCATTCCACCCTTTCCTGAGAGATTAACTGGAACCACGCAACCAAAACCAGAAAAAACTGAACTTCTGGGAGAACTTAAATAGTTATGTGTCAAAATACCACTTCTCTAGGCCATAAAAGATGTACCAATCTATAATAAGTTGATCAAAGAGAAGTGTTTCAGGCACCCAGGTAGGCAAAAGAGAGATGCCCCAACTATCAATGTCATAAGACAACTGTTTGACCTGATGTTGGGACAGGTAATATGTCCAAAATATCTCGACCCTGGGAGTCCTGTAGTCAATGTCCACATAAATGACACCATAATCCCCCACACTTTGATTGATCTAGGAGCTGCCATTAATGTAATGACCAAGGACACTATGCTCAAACTCAACCTTCAGAGTTCCCTAAGAAAGACCGATCCATTGTGACTCCTGAGGGGATTCTGGAAGATTTCATGGTCTCCATTGATTCTTGGGAGTACCCTTCTCACTTCTTGGTCCTTCAGCCAAAGGAAAAACTCACTGGGTATCCCCTCATCTTGGGAAGGCCTTGGTTAGCTACCACAAATGCTTACATTAGTTTTCGAGCTAGGAGCATGACCATCAAGAATGGGCATATGTCCAAACAGCTAGTCCTATATCCTCCTGCCCAACCTCTTCTAGAACATGACTTGCCTCTCTTGTTGGAGGAGGAAGATGAGGGTGAAGTCTACTCTGCCCCGTTGTGCATCGTGGAGGCCACCAGGGGAGGTCCTCAAACCGAGGATGATCTTATTGAAAATTTAATTCAAAATCCACCCCCCAGTGTGCTGCCATTAGAAGAGTTGGTGGAGGAAACCCAAGCCAATGCTTTAGTTGATCTCTGTGTGGTTGATCTGACCTCTCTCCGAGTTAAGAATGTGGAATTTGGCCCTAAAAGAACCTTTAAGATCAACTCATCCCTATCCACCTCTCAGGAGAAAGAGTTATGTAGCTTATTAAACAATCATTTGGATGCTTTTTCTTGGAGCTATAAGGAGATGAAAGGAGTCCATCCTTCAGTATGTAGCCATCACATCTACATTAAAGAGGATTGTAAACTAGTCAGGCAGCCTCAAAGGAGGATGAATACATCCCTTAAGGACATTTTCAAAGAAGAACTACAAAAGTTGTTGGATGCATGATTCACCTACCCCATCTCTAATAGTTAGTGGGTTTCTCCTTTGGTGCTGGTGCCCGAGAAAAATGGGAAGTGGAGAACCTGTGTAGATTATCGAGAACTTTAAAAAGCCACCAAGAATGACCATTTCCCTTTGCCTTTCATAGTTCAAGTGTTAGATGGCCTGGTAGGGAAGAAGTTCTTTTCCTTCCTAGATGGGTTTAGCGGGTACAATCAGATCCAAATCAGCCCAGAAGACTAGGATAAGACCACTTTCACTTCTCCATGGGGTACATTTGCCTACCAGGTCCTTCCCTTTGGGTTATGAAATGTTCCTGCCACTTTCCATAGAGCAGTACTGAGTATATTCGCTGAGCTAGTTCATGATTCATTGGAAATATATATGGATGACTTTACCCCTTATGGTTCTAACTTCCAAGAAGCTCTGACTAACCTGAGGAAAGTTTTAGCCAAGTGTATTGAGATGAACCTGTCCCTCATTCCTAATAAATATGAATTCCTAATGACTGAAGGGACCATGCTAGGTCATACAATTTCTTAGGAAGCTTTACAAGTGGATCCCAACAAGATTGCTATCATCCAAAGGGTCCCATCTCCTTAGAAGGTAAGAGATGTTCGGAGTTTCCTAGGCTTAGCAGGATATAATAGAAGATTCATTAAAGATTTTAGTAAGCTAGCCTCTCCATTGTTTGGTCTTTTGGGAAAAGATGTTGAGTTCACGTGGACTGAAAACTATCAAGAGGCTCTAGATGCTTTGAAAGGTAAGCTGATCATTGCCCCAATCTTGAGAGGTCCAAATTGGGCCCTACCTTTCCACATTCACACAGATGCCTCAAACAAAGCCATAGGAGTAGCCTTAGGACAAGTTGAGGAGAAGCTACTGTATGCTATATATTCTATTAGTAAAAACCTATCCAAGGCAGAGTTAAACTATATTGTAACTGAGAAAGAGCTCCTGGCTGTAGTCCATTCTGTAAACAACTTCAGACACTACATCACTGGCTATCAAACATTCGTGCATATTAGTGATGCTGCAATTAGATATTTGATGAAAAAACCTGATGTAAACGCTTGTATCATTAGATGGTTACTTTTATTGCAGTAATTTGATTTGACCATTGTTGATAAGCTAGGTAAGGAAAATGTTGTCGCTGATTTTTTGTCTGGACTAGATTTGCCAACAGGTGAAGAAGGGATGGTGGATGATCAAATTCCAGATGAACACCTGTTTTCTATTTCAGTACTCTCTCCATGGTTTGCTAATAGAGAAAATTATTTGATTTCAACACAGTTTCCGCCATACCTATCCTCAAAAGAGAAGAGCAAGATCGTGAGGAGAAGTGCCCCATTCACTTCAATTGGGGGTAATATTTTAAAACTTGGCCCAGATCAAATTTTGAGGTGGTGTGTCAAGGAGGAGAAATTTTTTGACATCCTCCTAACCTGTCATGATGGGCCATGTGGAGGCCACTTTGTAGCAAAGAGAACTGCCTTCATAATTATATAGGTAGGATACTATTGGCCCACTCTTCATCAAGATGTCAGGAGATACATCAACCAATGTGATAGATGTTAAAGGATGGGGAAACTTACTCCAAAGGATGAGATGCCCTTACAACCTCAGGTGACTTTCAAGCCATTAGAGAAGTGGGGCATGGACTTTGTGGGTCCTATCAAGCCTCCTTCAAAACAGAAGTCCTATTTCATTGTGTGCACAGATTACCTTACAAAGTGGGTGGCAACAAAGGCAATCAAAGCAGAAACAGAAGAAAAAGTAGCTAAGTTTTTTAGGGAAAATATCTTCTACAAGTTTGGCTACCCAAGAGAATTAGTCACAGATCAAGGAAGTCAGTTTACCTCTAACCTGATTGAAGACTTGCTCACTCATCACAAGATTAACCACAAAACTTCCACCCCTTATCATCCGCAAGAAAATGGATAGGTGGAAGTTACTAACAGAGCTTTGGAAGGGATTTTGACTAAGGTAGTGAGCAACAACAGAAAATATTGGGCAGATCGCTTAGTGGAGGCCACCTGGGCCTATAACACTACTTGGAAAACTACAACAGGTTTCACACCCTATGAGCTAGTCTACGGGAAGAAGGCTTTGTTGTCCATCGAATTTGAACATAACACATTGAGATTGGTAGCTCAGCTAGACCTAGATCTCAGGCATGCGCAACAGGAAAGATTGCTTTAGCTAAATGGATTAGATGAACAGAGAATGCAAGCCCTTCTCTACTCAGAGGTAGTCCAACTTTAAAGAAAGATATGGCATGATTGCCACCCCAAAGAAAATCAATTTCAGCCAGGAGATTGGGCACTACTATATGATTCAATATACAAGGATTTCAAGGGCAAGTTGAGGACAAGATGGCTGGGACCATATATAGTGGAAACATGCAATGACAATGTTCAGTCCTTATTCAGACCATTGATGAAGAAGCCATCCCCATGCTTGTCAATGGGCATAGATTGAAAATCTACAAGAAGCCCCTTTCCAAGCAAGCGTTCATTGAGACTCTTGGTAAATCAGTATTGGTAATGGAGAAGGTCCCTGTCTCCACTCCACCTACATCATGAAGGAGAAAAAAAAAGAGAAAGAGAAAGGAAAAAATAGAAAAAACACAAAAAAGAGAAAAAAGAATAAAATATACTTGGGTGAAAACCTCTTGGAGGCACCCAGGGTAGACAGTGAGGGTGAAAACCTCCTGAAGGTGCCCCAGTTGTCTCAGAAAAAAGAAAGAAAGAAAAAATAAAAATAAAAATAAAAATAAACCTAGTTTCTGTTGAATAAATTGCAGATTGCAGGAAGGTCATTGTAGGTTTTGGGAGGATCGCACAAGACAAAGAAAAAGGACATGAAAAGGATGCATGCATCCCTCACAACCCATTCCTCCATCATTGTTAACATTTCCCAAGATCTGGTCTCATTTGGTCTGAAATTCCACATCCTACATGAAGCTCTGTATCTTCTACAGGAGGATCCTGTAGAAACTAGAAATAAGCCAAAATCGATCTCAGAAGAGGACCCGAGGGTTTGAGATCTGTCTATGAGGCCTATGAACCTCCTTGCCTCCATCCCTTGCCATATGTCACCCTTTTCCATCTCTGTACACCTCCATCCCACTCGTTTTCATGTCCCTTCACAGTCACACACAAAAATCCTGTTTTTCATGCTGCAAACAAAATTTTAATGAAAAATGAAAACAACAGTTTTTTTTCACTCACCATACATGATACCCTCCATCTAAGATTCCTTGCCAGTCAAGACCCTCATCAGCAATTTTAGCCCTACTCATTTTAGCTTGAATCTCAGAAGGAGAAGCAACTACAGGAAATCCTACAAGATTCCTATAGCAGCTGATCCCTCTGAAAAGCATACTACAGAGCCAGGGAGAGCAAGGTACATCATAAAAAACATGCATGGAGCTCTGTTTGAACATGTAAACATCAACAACAGTCCAAGTTCGAGAATGCAAAATGCAAGCAGCAATAGCAATGAAGAAATGGGTTCCAAAATTCGAAATGTGCATAACACAGCCACGACTGCACAACTAAGTGCCTAAACCTATTCCGCAATTACATGAATCATATTTCAAGGCTGCATGACTATGGGAATGGTTTGGATTGAATGGAATCAATGGCCAGTTAACTGGCCACCCTCCTTTAGCTACACGTCCTCGTGGAATCCAAACGAGCCTCGTCAAATTCAAAACTGCTGATCAAATACGTAGCCAGCACATATGGAATGTCCATTCAAGAAGAAATATTCGGGACTAGTAGTGGAGGTGGTGGATAACAGGAGTAAGGGAGGTGATGGCGATCAGATGGCATGTAGAAACATTATGGCCATGGCATAGGATCAATGGTCCGGTCCGACCACCTCATCACCTCACCACGAATCACGTCCGCAGATAAAAAACAGCTTAGTTAAGACATTCACCACCCTTTGTTCATTCTGCACTCATGACATTCTCGACTGGAGTATGCATCTACCACTTCCAGAGCAGCTAACCAGTCATCCTCCACTAGATTTTTGCCTATTTTTCGAAAATCTCCTACCTATCGGACCCTACAAGAAGCACAGTTTCATTCTACAAGAGTCGGGTGACTTCTACAGGAAGGGTTCTATAGGGAAGGCGGAGAACAGCTCTGCAAAAAGAAAACCCAGAATTTTGTTGAATTTCAAGCTCAAAACGAGGTAGGCTCAGGAAAGCTTCTTTGTGCATGATTTGTTTGTGCAAGGTGGTGAATTGAACACAACATTAGATTGAAAAACGAGAGTAAAAGTCTGACAGTGCATTGAGAAAAAAGTGAAATTTTTCCTGCATATTTCACCGAGTTTACCCAGTTTTTCTCTGCATCCGAAATCTCCTCATTTTTTTTTAAATTATCTTGTAAGAAAGATACATGCAGCAGTAGAGGCCATCCTGTGCATGTGAAAAAACCTGAATTTACATATCTATCTATGTGCTGAGAAAATACCCTGTGTCCTTATGCTCTATGCTGTAAAAAAAAATAAAAAATTATTTTCATAAACAGACAGTCAAATTTTGGGTGACATCAGTTTTCAAACAGGGTAACTATTGCAATTTCATATTGTAAGGAGCACATGAGAAATTCCTTCTTGGGTACAGTAAAAACCAAATTCAGCTATCCTATGTTTCATTGATTGACTATTTTTTTTCCCACCTGAGCATTTTCTTTGCTGGTTAAAACACAAACTCAACACCATGCCAGGAGGATTCATGAGGAAAGAACCCTTAAACTCTAACAAATTGTATGAGCATCCTGAGGTGGTGGACCTTTTCACCAGGGAAAATTGGATATCCTTCTTTGACAAAATTCAGGGTTATGATGATGAGGTGACTGAAGAGCTTTTGATGTCCTTGAGACCACATTTGAAGACACATGCCATTGTTAGTTTTATGGGTTTGACCATAGAACTTACCCCTAATTTCATCAATAGAATTACCAGTTTACCATTGGGGCTCCCTTGGAACAAAGAGGAGAATTCATTGGGACAAGTGGCTAAGAAAACATTTTTTTTGCCTGAGGAGCATCTTGTAAAAGACAAAAACGGGGTCAGGAGGACAAGCTTGCCTCCTCTCTGGAGTGAAGTCAGTTATCAAATAATGAAGTATATCACATGTGAAGGGAGGTTTAGCATCATTTATGGTTATAATTTTAGGTTGCTACATGAATTGAGTTATGGGATGGACTTTCCTCCAACTAAGAAAATAAGCATACCATATTTCCTCCTTCAGTATTTAATTGAATGTGGTACAAAGCTAAATGTAGGAGGTCCAGATCAGTTAGCCCACCATGGACTCATCAAATTGTTAGTGGAAGATGCTTTACACACCTATACTGTCCCCATAGCTTGGGAAATCTTTAGAAATATGTCCAGGGATGATAACATCAGAACTTTGCTAAGAACATCAGCACATCCAGTAGTGATGAGGGGGAGAAAACTAAAGAAATTGAGAAGAACATTGATGAGGGAGCACAGGACATTCAAGTAGAGGGCAAAATAGAGGAAGAACGGAAGGAAAAAGAGGAATTTGAAAAGACTGTTGAAACTAAGATAGAAAAGGGGAAAACAACAAAAACAAAGAAAGGAAAAAGGATAAAAAATTGGAAAGCAAAAGGCCAAGAAAGCCCAAAAGAAGGCTGCCACAGTCAAGGAAGACACCCAGCAAGAGAAGGAAGAGACACACCTTGAGATATCAGGGACACAAGCAGAAATAGGGGGCATAGAGATTTCTACGGGAAGTGAAGAAAAAGAACAGAAAGAGAAATCCCCTGAAATGTTGGCAAGGGAGGCAGTAGCTATGCTTGCTGCATTAAGCACACCTACAAAACAAAAAGGAAAAAGAAAAAGGCAAACCTCCATGTACTTTAAGGCCAGAAAAAGCACAAGGATCAAAGTGGGCAAACCTCAGCCACCATCCAAGGAACCAATTGTCATTGAGGACTCACCCACTAAAAAGAAGGAAGAGTCTCCTTCCAGGATATCTATCACCTATGAAAGAGGAAGCCCAAAAACCTCCACATGGAAAGAGAGAATTAAGTTGATGGACTCAAAGGCAGCTCTACAGGAGGCTGAAACATCTCTACAGGAAACTCTAGTCAAGTTAAAAGAGACTGAGAAATTAGAGGAGAAGGCAGCTAAATAGTCACAGGGGGAGAGCAAGGCTAGAGAAATACCTGAACCTACCCCTCAACCTAATTTTGGCTCATATTACAATCGTTTAGAGGGTGGGAAAATCATCCCATAGAAATTTACTGTAACATTATTTTTCAAATTTGAGAAAGAGAGAATAAAAACACACACATGGATGCAAATCACCAAATCTAGGGGAGTTGAGAACATAGGCCACATGGAGGATAAGTTAAAAGAATTAAGGGGAGAATTGGCCATGGTGAGGCACGTAGAAAGCTGAAAAAGAGCCCAGTTACAACAAGAGAATGAGCTGCTGAAAAAGCAATTACAGCTATAGGAAGTCCATAAATAAGATATGTTGTCCATTTTGGGTGGGTAACAGCAGCAAGAAGGACCTCTAGCAGACAAGGAAGAAACTGAGAAACAACAGAAAGAGGGAGAGCTACAAGCCAATCTGGAGATGCTAACAAAACTGCTGCAAGAACAGGAATCTCAGGCAGCAAAAGAAATACAAGTTTTAAAATAGCAGTTGCAAGAAAAAGAAGCCCAAATGGCCTACATGGCCAGTTTGGAAATAGAAGCCTTACAATGTATGCAACTTGCTAAATCTTATGCATTATATCTTAAAGACCAATCGTTGCAATTTCAAATTAACACATTGGCCCAAAGCCGTGCCACTCCATTTCAGAATTACAATCAGTTTCTGCAATTGTGTGACAGTAGCTCAGCTGAAGATAAGGCCAAGTTAGCAGAATTCTATTTACATAACTTGGTGCTTCCTAACATGAATCTATGGGACCCAAACACTGTATTAGGAGATCTGCAACTTATGGCCATGGCTTCTTGGTTAAGCCATGAGGAAAAGAGGGGAGTAGAGATTTAGAAGATTATGGCTAGGGAACTAAATGAGCCACTTATGATCAGGGCAGAACCAGAAGATCCCTCAACCCTTATATATTCCCATTGGTACCTTGCAGACAACCCTCACATCGTACCTAACTATGTTGAAAGGCAAGCTCAGGCCATTGCTCACTTTGAGGATATGGAAAGACTGTTTGGTGATAATTGCATTCATGCTTGCACAAGGAGATGGAACACCTTGTCCCATAGTCTAAAAATAAGAGAATACCACTCCCCAACCAGAATGAGGGAGGCTATGAGAAGAGTAACCCTATACAAACAATCAATGCAGAACTTGAAAGCCAATTGGATTAGCCTTAAGTTCAGCCCTCCACTACTGTTATGGCTGTTAGAAGGGGTCAAGGAAGAAGAGGAGCAAAGACAATGGGAGGAGGTAGACAGAAAGGAAAGATTTCATGATATGGAAGAGGACATCACCTCAGAGGCCTTGGGTGTTAGAGAGGCAGTCAAAGCAATCAAAGATGATGAATTGGATTAGTTGCTCAGAGGATGAGCAACACATTCATTAGGGGGTGATGATGAGCCCCGGAAATGGGTAACTATATGGGCTCATTTTTCTTATTATTCTCATTCAATCCACCATTCTCCATATTTTTATGCATGTTTTTGAATATATTTATGTTAATTGTGTGAATGGGAATAGTCACTTTACCACAAGGTCTGATATGTGCTTATTGCAGATTTTTGGACATTTTTGGACCAAGATCAGGCATTTATGAGTAGATTGGCAGCTAAATACGAGGAAACAAGGCTAAGGATTTGTAGGAGGGGTGTCTACAGCACTAAATTATCCCTTCCTTGAGTTCTCCACCATCAGCTCATATTTCTACAGCCCACCAAAGATGATTTCAAGGGGCAGCTGAGCAGGTCTAGTGAAGTGGCTAATTAACTGTAGTTTTGGGTAGCAAAGCTTCTAAAGTTAAGGAGGACTGTTGGGGGTATTCATTTACATAAGTAGGAAGGCTTCAAGCATTGGTATTTTAGTCATTTGTTAGTCTATTTTTTCACTTTAGTGTAGCCCTGTATCAGCACATTTTCAAGCTTCTTCTTGTAGACAGTTTTTGGGATGTAACTATTATTTTTTTATCAATGAAGATGAATCCAGCTTTGCACCAGCTCTGATCTTTATTAGGAGGTTGTAGCTCTTGGTTTTAGGCCTAAACCAAGTTCCAGTAACTCCTTTGTGTACTTTTATGTGTTTTTCTTGCATTCATAGAATAATTTCTGTTATTTAGGTTAAAATCCCGCTTTAGTACTTAGGTTGTTTTTTATGATTAAGATAGTTGTTCATGCTTCAGGTTGATTTGACAGTTTGATAATAGAAAATACCCACAAAAAGGCTACCAAGAAGTCCTTGATCTCATTTCTCCCTCCTTGGGATCATGAATTGAGACCAAGGTACACTTGCTGCCACAAAAACACTATTTTTGCCTTCCAATGCAATTGCTAGTGTTAGATTTTGAGTTGGAGAAGTTGATATCAGTTGTGTTTCCATGTTAAGATATGTTATTACTCAGTTTCCATGGCTCTCTTGCATGATTTTCTGTCTATAAACTTATGTTCATCATATTTCTGGCTTTTAAGAGCATATTAGCTCAAAATAGATAGATCTCTGTTTTTTTTAGTCTTTGTTTGTATCAGTTTTGGAAAGTAGTGTGTATAGCACCTGTAATACATTCCTAACTACCCTTCCTCCATCATACAACCTACTCTAGCCCCTCACTCCCTTCATTCGCCACACTTTCCCAACTTGTCCTAATTTCTACATTTTGTGCAACATTGCTTTCTTCATCCTTGAACAAATCCAACCATCTTCATCATTCCTAAGCTTCATTTACTAGGTCCTACCCCTCTTAACATCCTTATCCATCCTTCATTTCCACTTCCCCACTTTTTTTCCACCATCAATCCTCTAAAAACCACTTTCGGCCTGTCCCCGTAGAACTTCCTGTAGAATTTCCTGTAGATCCCCTGCAACCTCCTGTAGAAGATAACGCGAGTGATTTTTCGAGATTTGAGTGTGGTGGAAATCTCCAAAAGGGTGCTAGGGACCCCTTAGGTCCTCTCCACACCTTCCTAACCCCCTGCAAATACCCACTCCATTTCCTTTTGCCAATCAACCTCTACATAGTCAAAAATAGTGAAAACACATGCATAATAATTCTGCATTAAATTGCTTAAAAATACAAAAATATGGTTTTTCCATATTCTTCTTCAGAAGTAGCTTAAGCACATGTATTTTACCTCTGCAATAGTCCATGGCATCAATTTCAGTAGTTGTACATCTCTTTTCTTGCACAAGTAAGGTAAGTCAGTAAAGCTAGGGTTTGCTAGGGTTTGCATTTCCTTTCAGCTTTCATCATTCTCTCTGTAAGTATACTAGCCTCTTTTGAGTTAGCTTCCATCCAAAATAGTTAAAAACTTCTTCTAAGGACTCATAGAAGTTGGCTTAAGCTCCTAGCGAAATTGTGCCAGCTGATCAAGTGACAACTTGCAGTAACAGCTAGTACTTGTTCATATAGCACTGTCGCTTCCAAGTTTGTTATGAACTAATGGGTTGTTAAGAGTAAAGTAGGGAGTCCCAAGAGTTGCAGCATCACTGCTGCAATACTATAGCTCACCACCTAGGTCAATAGGTCCAGAATCCTTTTCGCCAATGGCAGTAGGTACAGAACCCTAATTTCCTAGGTCAACAGGTCCAGAATCCTTTTGGCCAAGGGTATTAGGTACAAAACCCTAATTTCCTAGGTCAGCAAGTCTAGAATCCTTTTGGCAAAGGGAAGTAGTTACAAAATCCCTATGTCCAAGGGAAACAAGTGTAAAATCCTTATGCCCAAGGGCACCAATTCCAAAATCCTCTTGTTCAGGGGAAACAGGTTCACCACCCCTATGTTCAGGGAAAACAAATATAATACCCATATGTCCAAGGTCAATACGCTCAACAACCTCTTCACCCATACATTGCTTATCAACAACCTATGACCGGACAGTTCTAAGGTACTCAAGGTCAAAATCCTCCCTATGGACAAGGTAACCCATAATGGGGGCAAAATCAAATTCCATATGGCCAAAATTCCCCACTGTGGGGCCAAAATCCTTACCAGTAGGGATGGGATCCTTTGTTTGGACCCTCTTAGCGACCTCCAATGCCTTTTAATACTCAATTGGACTTCTTGTCCATAGTAGAGTTTCTAGATGTGTCTTGCCTTACGAATGATCCAATTCTTCATTCACCATACTAGCCTCCAGTTTTGTCCAAGATCCTGAGCAATTGTCCTAAGTTCGATGGGAAAGCAAAAGAAGATCCTCAAGCCCACGTGATAAAATATCACCTCTATTGCTCTTCAAATTCTTACGTTGATGATTATATTCATCTCTGTCTTTTCCAACGAACCCTCACAGTTGCTATAGCCAAGTGGTACATCGAGCTTTCTCGAATTACTTACCATGACTTTAACTCTTCAGCCATGGCTTTCCTCATGCATTTCTAGCTACCTGTTCACTATGAAAATGGCACCTATTTTCTCACATTGCTTAAGCAAGATATGACGACACACATCTCCGATCACATCCATGAATGGAGACGTAGATGTCACGTTATCAAATTCGAGATTGTTGATCAGTTTCTCATCGAATAGTTCACTAAATCATTCATGGCTCCAATTTCTCATGATATAGCTATGGGTGGGTGTGTTATTGAAGAACAAGCCATTGCTCATGCCCAGTACTTAGATCTATTTTACTCTCAGTCTGGCACTTTGTATGAGTTATTAGTCGATGCCCCGCGGCCATCATCTGATCCCACGGCATCAAAGTTGCAGGCTACACCCCCTATAGATGTAGTCATTGGTTCAGTGTCCCAGACCCTTGCTAAATCTTCTTTCAAATAGAAGTCAGTCTCAAACACTATTTTCAATAGTTCCTCCCAAGATCCACCTGGCATTGGTAAAACCTCAGAGGTCCACATTGTCTAGTCTACCACAGCGGACAAATCCTCGAAAGGCAAGAAGAAAGGCAAAGGCAAGGGTAAAGGTGATGCCACAAAATAGGGTCCTCCTAAATCGTGTGCTGCTGAGTCTTCACAATGGAAGCCTAAGTATCCCTGCCTCATTTGCGAGGAGGATCACTATACCAAGGATTGTGCTCGATGATTCAAAGTTAGTTGTTTTCTCAAAGGGACCCCAGCTGTCCTAAAAGAGCCATTTCTGTCTCAGCAAACCCAAATGGTAGACCAACCTCAATCCTCTGCTTCCTTAGGATCTCAAGTGTTCATGATGAGTACGCCTATTAATGTGACTACTAGATCAAAATATTTCCAAACTCCTACTCTGACAGCCGAGAAAGAGAAAGAAGCCACCCCTTCTTCTCCTGCCCCGAGTTTTGGCCCTCTTCATATCGAGTGCCCTAACCCTGATTTCGCTATATGACCACCTCTCAAGGTGTGCTAAGGAAATCCTCATATAATCCCAATGCTCAAGCTTCTCAGCACTATAATATTTTTGAGGATTTTTCTCAGGTGCCATCAGCTATGTCAGCTCTCGAGGTGCTCCAAAGCTACCCATCACAGTGAAAATCTTTGCTATTGACTATCGAGGATATTGATCTTACCGATTCCAATTTGATATGTTTTGATCTATAAAACCATGTTCCGCACCTGTCTCATCAGATTGACAACCTCATTTAGGTAATCATAAATGAGAAGACCATCAATAGGACTGCCATCGATGAAGGTGCTTCCACTTGCAACATGTCAATCACATCCTAGAAGGCCATTGGTTCTCCTACTTTGAACCAATCACCAAACACTTTGGAAGATTTCGATGGCCTCGATTTGTGACCCTTCAGTGTCTTACCCAACCTTCCCATTACTGTGGAGGGAAAGATAATACAAGTCAAGGTGAAGATTGTTGATGCTAATCTCAATTATAATCTTATACTCGGTCAGAGCTAGACCCATTCCATGCATGTTGTAACCTCCTCCCTATTTTGTGTGATTTGTTTTCCCCATCAAGGGAAGATTTTCACTGTTAACTAACTGTCCTTATTTTCCTCTTCCTCCTCGAATGGAAATGTTCCGTATGTCAAGCACATTGGTGCTCCCTATGAGAGTGTAGGGGTAGGTATTTTTAAAGATTTTTTCTTAATGGGAATTCTACTCCCACCTCCTCATGTTGCCTCTGTCAACATGATCTCGGTCAAATCTTACCCTTGGGTCATACCTTCACCAGATATTGTTGATACCTGGGGCGAGGTTATGCCACTTAGTCTTGCCAAAATCAATTACGTGGAAATTTTTTCGGCCTCAACTTCTATATCCTCTGATTCTTCTGTCTCAAAGACCTCTCTCGATACATATTATCAATCCCCACAGCTTGGCATTTTGGAATCTCTTGATCCCTTAGCCGAGACTTTTCTTGCTGATGAAGGTATCATGGAAGTAATGTCTCTTGAGGAACCACCTTGGAACAATACTCATCATAGTTCCTCGTTCCTGCCTCACCCAACAGTCACGTCTACTGGTCTCGAAGAGTTCTCTTATCCATTTCCTTCCCTCCTGCTTCTCCCACCAATCATGACTCATAAAGTATGGTCGGAAAGAAATTTGGGTACTAGTACCCAAATGATGTTGATTGATATTGCTATCAAGCTTGGTATCGTTGAACATGTCCATATTGGGGTAACTTGTTCTTCGGATGATATCAACACCTATATATGTCTATTTAAAGAATTCCATGATTTTTTTGCATGGTCCTACGAAGAAATGCCTAGAATTGGTCCTAGCATTGTTGTTCACAAAATACCAACTTACTCTCACGTAAAGCCCATTCACCAATGGTTCTTCCCAGTGCACCCTAGGAAGGCCGCCACTATTAAGGGTGAAGTTGAAAAACTTCTCAAAGCTAGATTCACCTATCCCATCCCTCTTACTGATTGGGTGTCAAATATTGTCTTGGTGACAAAAAACAAGGCACGATGTTCATTTGCATTGATTATCGTGATCTCAATCGTGCCTATCCTAAGGATAACTACCCTACTCCCTGCATTGATCAAATCATTGATGAATCTACTGGGAGCGAAATTTTTCCTTTATGGATGGTTTTTTTATTATAACCAGATTAACATTGAACCGAATGATCAAGAAATGACAACTTTTATCTATCCATGGGGTACGTTCACATACAAAAATCTCCCTTCTAGCCTCAAAAATGTTGGGGCTACATTTTAGTGGGAAATGTCCTATGCATTTCATGATATTCACAACATTGTTCAGCCTTACTTGGATGACCTTCCCGCTCATTCTCATAAGTGCCAAGATCACCCTGACCATCTTCAACGGATTTTTCTTTGTTGTAGACACTACAACATTCGATTAAACCCACATAAATGTGTTTTCTGCATAGAATCCAGACGAATGCTCAAGTTTATCATTTCCAAGGATGGTATTCACCTTGATTCGCTTAAAGTTAAGGCCATTGTAAATTTACCCCCTCCATCTTCATTGCACCAACTGTAGAGCTTGCAAGGAAAGGCAAATTGTCTTCATTGTTTTATACCCAATTATGCTGGGCTAGCTACAGGATTTACCCAGTTGCTGAAACAAGGAACCCCCTTTTCCTGGGATGAGGTTGCCCAAAAATATTTCAATGATCTCAAGGCTATCCTCATAAATGCTCCTTTGCTGCATCCCCAAATTATCATCGATATTACTTCCTTTACCTAGCTGCGGCCCCTAACACCATTGCTATTGTCTTGGTCCAAGACGATGACGAAGGCAATGAACATGTTATCTACTACCTTAGTCATAATCTCCCCGACATCGAAATGCGTCGAGAAGTTGGCTTTGGCTGTCGTCTAGGCTATTAAACGTTTTCGACACTACATCCTCTTATGCACTACTACTGTGATTTCTGAATGCAGCCCCATGACCTACATCTTGACTCATGAGTTGCTGGGGGGAAAGTATTATAAATGGATTGCCATCTTGCGAGAATTCAATTTGGTATTTACTATTGCCAAATCTAAGAAGTCACTAGTTTTCACCGAGTTATTTGTTCCCTTCCTTCTACGTCTCTCCCTACTGGTATAGATAAATAGCTACCGGATGAGAATATTTTCCTGATCAACACCCTTGATCCATGGTACGGTGATATCATCGTGTATCTCGAGACGTCCATTTTCTGGTCCGCGTTGACTAAGGACGATCATTGACGGATTCAGCATCACTCCCAACCCTACCGTATTATTGGTGATACTTTATACCATGTTGGCATTCATTCAATTATTTGTCGATGCCTTACTCTTGAGGAGGCTGAGAGAGCTCTCAATGACTGCCACTCTGGGGCATGTGGCGGTCATATGTTTGGCTATGCTACCACTCAAAAAATCCTTCACGCTGGTTATTTATGGTCGTCCATTTTTAAGGACTGCATCCTTGTTGTTCATAAGTGCCATGAATTCCAAATTTACCAATACAAGATGCACTCCCCACCCTCTCACCTACACCCCGTCATTTCCGTTGGTCCTTTTTCCAAATGGGGCATCAACTATATGACATGTAACCCTCATTCAACTGAGGGGCATGGCTATATTATCATTGTTGTGGATTATTTCACCAAATGGGCCGAAGTGATGCCTACATACTCTGCAGATGGTAAAACGATAGCTCAATTCCTTTTCAATCATGTTATTTCCAGGTTCATCATACCTCAAGCCATTGTCACAGACCATCGCTCCCATTTCAGAGATTACATAATGGTTGAGCTGACTTCTGCATTGGGTTTGCACCACGATGGTTCAACCTTGTATTACCCTCAGACCAACAGCCAAGTTGAAAATATGAAAAAGGCTTTAGTTACAATGATTCAATGTACTATTGGGATGCACAAGTCAAATTAGCATCTCATGCTCTTTTCAGCTCTATGGGCTTACTGAACCTCGACCAAAGACGCAATTGGTTTCACACAATTCCATCTTGTCTATAATCTAGAAGTAACATTGTCGATTGAATTTGAGATTCCTTCACTCAAGCTAGATGTCGAACTTCTCCCTGAGACATCACCTCAGTAAGAGTGCCTCTTATATTTAAAATGACTCGATGAGACTCGCATTAGAAAAATATATATTACAGTGCAATGGAACACATAAAATATTGCATAAATATAAACATAGAAAACACATAAAACAAGAGAGACATAGATATACGTGGTTCACCTAGTTTAGGCTACATCCATGGAGAAACATCTAGTCCTTTCTTTTATATTATCCAACAAAATGAAGAGATACAACCTACAATAGATCCACTATAATTCCCTCTTTGCTCTCAATATCCTCTCTCTTCCTCACTTAGAATACAGATCTACATAGACGTAATACAATTCCCTCATATATAGTGAGGGGTTACCTTCTAGGAAAAAAAACCTAAATTAAACATAACTTCTACCTTCAGATCTCTGCATAATGAATGGCCTAGATTTCCGAGCCGCCCCCCCTGGACCCTCCCTGCAACAAATATTTTACGAGTGGCATCGCCGCCCCATTATGAATTGGGGTCCAATGCAGCGATACCTTTGAATATAGAAGATAATCAGGCTCCACACCCAACAACTCGTCGTCTTGCTTCTTTGGTTATCAAAGCACAAAAGAAACGAGTCAAGTTCCATTTCGATCAGTCAGTCTCCCCCCGTGCGTTCTCTAAGGGTGGTTTGGTTTTACTATATGACCAAGCTAATGATAAGTTGGGGGTAGGCAATTTTGAGCCGATGTGGAATGGGCCCTACATTGTGAAACGTGTTTTGCAAAAAGGGGCCTATGAGCTTATTGATTATGGATTGGCAATCCTCTAGAAAAGCCTCGAAAAAGGCTTTACCTCAAGAAGTACTATGCTTAGGTTATCTTGCATGGTTACTTGTGTACATTAGTGTGTCATTCATTTTTGTTTAGTGTGGTTTGGTGTGTTAGTTTTAAAACAACTTTCCTATTTACTATGTTTTCCTTGCTTTGCAGATGTTTGTGACTCCCCACATTAGTTTCGTTGACCTTTCTTGCCGTAGTACCCATAACCTATCATCCGCCGTGTGAGCTATTTGTGACCCTCATGGTGAGTTGATTGATCTTCAAGTTATATGTTTAGGTTGCACAACTAACAACATTACTGAATATAGCACGGTCATCAAACTGTTGTCAGAAGCCATTGCTCTTGACATTCGAGATTTGGTTGTCAACCTGGATTCACAGCTTGTCATCCTTCAACTCAACGGGCAATATTCTGTCAAAAACCCTCAAATATTGAGAATGTATCTTTGTATTTTTCTACTGGAAAGGAATTTTGATTATATTACATATCATCATATTCCTAGACGCATGAATAGATTGACAGATGCATTAGCTAATTATGTGTTGGATAGACATTTATGAAACATGTGAAAAGATAAAACAAATCATTTGTACCATAGTAAGCAAGAAAATACAATATATATATATATATATATATATATATATATATATATATATATATATATATATATATATATATATATATATATATATATATATATGGTGATAATGTTTGATACATCAAAACCCCAAAAAATAATATGTGTGTCCAAAATAACATCGGTGGCTTGTAGGCCTCATATATCTGTGGCACGCAGGCCTCAAAAATGTAAAATGTTGGACCTAAGAACTAATTAGCATGGTGATCGTGGTAGCATGACATGGCTTGTACAACACGAGTCAGCAATCGGCGAATCCAATCCAATACTCCCACCGTGTGTCTCTAGTATTGTAAAGGAATGTCTCCCACCTGAGGATACTCTGGGATGCCATGAGTCAACCCCTCAAGGTTCCTCACAATATCCTCCTCATTGTTGCTCCCCTCCTGATAAGGAGCGAAAACATCAAACTGGTAAGCAAAGTGCCTGGATATTGGGAACATCCCAGATGGATGCTCTGGTCCAACATCTGCATTAACAAAGAAAAATGTTATAAACAAATATATATCAAAAACATTAAACAAATCAAAAAATTTAAAAATTGATTTTTTACCTTCATCGTCAAAATCCTTTCCATCTGGTAGAGGCATGTCTAGATCTCTACAAAAGTTAGTGCCAGTATATGGCGAGTCCTTCACAATGATTATTTATCATCGTAGCCATGAAAGAAGGCAAGCATGTATGACATGTTCTAGTCCCCAGTGATCTTGGGCATCAAACAACTCCAGCGAGCCATATGTGGGTCGCGTGGCATGGGGGGATCTACCTCAGTCAAATGGTATTGGAACAACAGCACCAATTCCAAGAAAAATATCACTAGTATGGATCTGAAGCAAAATTGCTTCAGATTTACCACCTTAGCTTTTTTCAGCTAGCGTTTTATGTTGATCTTCATGAATTCCACCGTATTGAAGATCTTCAGTGTTGTGCAGTCGATGGCATATAGGAATTTTGACTTGTTAGTATCATGCACTTCCTGGGACCCCACTACTCTGTTGATAGTCAACAATAGCACTCTTAGTGTTAGATCTCGGATGGTGGCAATCTCAATCTTGCCACTCTTGGATTTGAGGGCTTCAGGGAAATGTTTGGCAAGCAACATGGATATGCTTGCCCCAATCGGTCATGCCCCATATAAGTTGACTGGTTCCCCTCTCTGGGAGAGTCCTGTGATGAAATATATGTTTTAAGTCTCTAACTCTAGCTCCTGGTCACCAATGACGAATATTTCCCGATTTATGTCCCAGATACTAATCAGGTACTAAAGCAGTTCAAGTTGGCCCAACATCCCAGGTGTGAGAAATAATTTGAGGAGCCCACAGTCCCTCAAAGAATTCAAGAAATTTGGATCATTCAATGCCTGGGTGTCCACATCCTCATGCTCACGTTCTTTCTAGTCTACCATTTTCAACGATTCTTTCTTGTAAAAATGATAGATTTAGGTCAATAATCATTTTTTGCCCAGAAATTTCAAATTCTAATGGTGGTTTTGAGGGGAAATTAATTTTTTCCCCATTCACGGTGTTAGTGCACCTGTTTTAAAAACAGTTGCACTGACGACGCGGTAGGCCATTTTAGTTACCCTTGGCTAGTGTGATTCTATGCCGAGAAGTCGCGCCGACCGAGTGTTATAGACATTTTTGTGCCTAACAACATGGAGCATGAAATGTCAATAATCTGAGGGATCCAAAGTCCCTAAACATGCTGTTCTTACCCCTAGAGGAACAAGGTCAGCAAACCACAGCACTGAAAATCAGTTCTCCACCTGAAAACACTCAAAAACAAGCAGTTTCTGGATCATGTCAGCTGCTCCACTGAGCATCTGCGCTGAATGTCAACTGCTCCACTCTGTACCTGCGCTGAATGTCAAATCTAATGAAGGCTACCTACGCTGGGTGAGATTGGCCAAGTGGCACAGTCATTCTGCAAGGTGTCAACTGCCCAGGAAGCTTCCAAACTGACACTTGGGTCAAGGAATTCACCTTGTGATGAGTAAGAGGGTCTTGATCTCCAAGTGGAAGCAAGAATCTCCAAGTGGACTCAAGAACTGAAGATTAACTAAAGTGGGAGAGGACACTAGTCAGCTTCATGCCAGTCTCAAGATGACTCATCCTTTCTCCAAAACCCTATATATAGAGCTCTCTCATGAGGTCTAGGGAGGCTGGAATTTTGTGCAAGCAAGGAAGTGCTGTTGGTTTGTGTATAGAACTATTGGGTGATTTCTTGAAGGAGGTGAAGAGGAGATTTCTTTCTGATGGGAGGTGTTGCTGGATTGGGCCTATTATGGTTGTAACTCTCTCAGAACTTTGCTTCTTCTATCAATAAAGTATTTGAGGTTCTTCTATATGCATGTGTCTTTATGGTGAATAGATGCTTGTATATTTGATTTATGCTAATCCCTGAATCGATTATGGATGTATGCTTCTTGTAGTTTCCTTTTCTTGTGCTTTTACAGGATCTTTGTGTAGCTGGGCCGGTGAAAGAGCAAGGAGCTAGGAGCAAGCGGCAAGGAGTGAAGACTGGATCGACTATTAAGCGCAAGATAATGGTTAGTAGATCATCCTTCTCTTCCCTCTCTCATACCATAAAGAAGTAATCTTGAATAGCTTTGCATTCAGTTGCTGTTGAGGTACTATCACCCTTAGAGTGGGATAGGGTCATTCCGTATTGGATACTTTTCCCAACAACAAATTGGCGACTCCACTGGGGATCGTATCTTGTTGGTTACTTGTGTTTTTTGCTATTCATTTTATAAACAAAGGGAGTACCGAATCGAACTGTGTTCGAATCTTTCGAATACAAAGTAGAGGGCAGCTACTCTAGCTCAGTTTCTGGGCAAGTTTATAATTTGAAGAGCTGATCCACAAGGACTCTAATAAGCTCTTAGTGATAGCTTTTCATCCTCCTTGTCATTCCTTAGTGTGTCCTTGACTGATAGCTTCTGATTTGAGCAAAAACTGTGAATTTTTGAGCAATCTGTGACCCGGAAACCAAGAGAGACGAAAGTCTCGTTCTTCAGTGCAGGCTATACAAAGGCTGTTTGCATTTCAGCGCAGTTCCCAAAGGGGCTACCTGCGCTGAAGGTCAAACAGGCAGTGTTCCACCTGCGCTGGACCAGTCCTGCCTTATGCTACTGGGGTTTCATGCTATGTCTTGCCTTGTTTTCACTCTTGTTTTTTGCTGTTTGTTACCAGTCAGTAGGCCTATCTGAAACCAACTTTCCTTGTCACTATTCCGCCTCGGTTGTATAAAGAAACTGTGTTTGTTCTTTGTGTATTTCTTGTACATTTACAGTTTCCCATAACGAAAGTGAACTAGTCTTGTTGTGACCTCTTAGATCTAGACCTGTGATAAAGTGTCATTTTGATCTTAAGAGTTAGTTTATTTGTTGTTGATAGCTGATTGAGCTTTTGCTTTCGTCATATGGTTTGAATTCATATATTTCTAGTGTCGGAACAAGTAAATCTTAAGGTGTCTTTTGATTTTGGACAAGCTTGTTTGCTTTCACTTGAAGTTGAATTCAAATTTATACAACAGCGTTCTTTTTGCATTTCACCAACATTAAGAAAGAGAAAAAGAAATACCTGCATCTTTGCATTTTGCATATAAGTTTGTATGTTGATTTAGGGAAAAAGTGCATTAGCGAGTGCTCTTTGATCTGTGTGAAAATATTTTGTCTCTCTTTTCCATCAGTAGTTAAGATTTTCATAAGTCGAAAAGATTGAAAAAAGCTTGCTTCTCATCTTAGACTGCATTTAGGAATTTGTATCAATACATCTCGTGGTGAACCTTGAAAGGCAAACTTTAAAAAGATCAACTTAAAATATATTGAATGAACCTAACAACGCTTTGAAACATAACACAAACATCTAGAGGTCTAAGCTAGAGACGTGTTCCGGCGTCGTTAAACGTAGTGACTGTCGATCTCGAAGAAGGTGGGTGATTCCTCCTGAGAGTCGGTGGCACTAATACGGACTTGCGCTCCCACGTACCGTCGCGTATATATTGGGATACCCCTATAGGAATAAAGCCTTTATCCATAGGAAACCGCGTCGGCCGCCCTACTGATCGCAATGTAGTGAACACAGCATTCACGAAGATCGACCACCCGTACCGTAAAACGTATTCTGTGGTTTTGTGAAAGGTTTGGCACACCCTCTGCCTAGATCTCCAGAGCAGTTTCTTTTGGCCTTTTTCAAACTCTATAACTGAAAAAGTCCAACCGAGCATTTCTCACTTTGGGCTCGTTAATACATCGAAGGAGACTAGAGTCATCTTTAGCTTTTTCTCGACTCTTAAAAAGTGAAAAAGCAAGTTGTGTCTAAAAGCGTCTAATAAAATTCATTTAATTCAGAAACACAAATTTCCCCTTTTAATATTTTAGTTGATCGAGTAATCCACAATCGTGGAAGAAAGTCAATTGAAAATCCGTCGTTCGCGGAGGCTTGTGAGTCAACCGTCTTTGTCCCCGGAATCGAAAACAGTACGGGCAAAGCGAACTCGTTTAACCGGTTCAAAATCTCCTTTGAAAGTTAGAACAAGTGTTCCTACTACATCCGAGGTTCCGGTTACTCCTAACATTTCTGGAAACCCTGCCTCTATAGAAGAAGTTCAACAGCCACAGAAGGACAGTAATACTGATCCTGGTCTGGGGGCAAATACTTGTGTAACTGAACCAGTTCCATCTGTAACCGATCCAAAAAGTTTCGTTCCCCAAACAACTGTCGCTGTCGAAATAACCACTTCTTCGGCACCAGAAATATTTTACGGACCTGACGGTCTTCCTCTTCCACCTTGTTTGATTGCGATAGAGGAAATTGCAGAGGATTCGCAAGCCAGTACTCCAACTCATTTTGGAGTAGGGGTCACTCTCTTTCCTTCATCAGAGGTTAATCCACCACAAGTGGAAGTCCCTGTAGAATCGCTAGGCAATCTATTGGTTAGACTTAAAATGTCTGAACAACCGTCATCATCTAGGACTGTGTCAAATGACACAGCAACAGTAGAAGCCCCTGCCGTCACTCCAACGATGTTTGTCGGCATACCAGCTGTCCCAACTAGTTCTCAACAGCTAGAAGGAGTCCACCAAGGGACTATTTCGACAGTATGGTCTGTTCCAGTTTGTTCATCCGGAGTAATACCCGGTAATTCTTATGTTGAAACTCGACAGATTGATCCTCATGGAGGTCAATTTGGGCCATCTAGTCCTCAAGGACTAACAATCCCTCTGAGTTCCGGATTGCTACCATATGGGGGGCAGTATGCCCTTTCATTACCTCCTCCGGGAGGATATCCATATGGCAGTTCTCAACAGTATTCGGGTTATACTGGAATTGCATCAAGTAGTTGGGTACCTATGCTACCTCAACAACCAAGGATTGTATATTCTATGCAACAGTGTGTACCTGTGACGAACATCCCAACCACCCCGGCTATTGTAACCGTGTCGCAAGTTCAAGCGATACCTGTTACATGTCAACCTCAGGTTGTAATGCAACAGTCGCTTGACCATGGGTCACAACCACAATCGCCAACTGGTGGGGCGACACAAGTACAAACGGGTACAATTACCCCACACCTTGGTCCAATGGTTAGCATGGCGCAACAAAACATGGCGTCACAACCATGGCTTGTACAATACCAACAACCGCAGTTCCAGCAAGTGTACCAAGGTTCTGAGCAGCAGATCTTTGCGAATAGTGGACAGCCGTATATCCAAAACGGTCAAAACCAACCACTTTACAGTGGTCAAGTCCACCAACCGTATCAATCATACCAACATCAATTACATTATGCTGGTATGCAAAAGCCCACTGCTTAAGCGATTCCATCGTACCCTGGTTACGCTTCGCCTAACCTGAATCAACAGTTACCATTCATGGCAACTTTAGAGTTACCTAATTTACACCGTTTAACCAACGATCCGATTGCTTATGCCCCTTGGTGGCCAACGATTCCTCATAAACTTCCATCTGACATTCCTAAATTCAATGGAAATCCAGGTGAAGACCCGTCGAATCACGTGATGACTTTTCATCTGTGGTGTTCGTCGAACACCCTTAACGACGATTCGATAAGACTTCGCCTTTTTCAGAGGAAATTGACAGGTCCAGCGGCTAAATGGTATATTGAATTGCCAAGAGCCTCTTTCGACAACTTTAGTTTCCTAGCCACGACTTTCTTAACCCACTTTCAATTACCGATAAGGTATGAAACGGGAACAGAAATATTAACCAACTTCAAACAGACAACTGCTACCCATATATCTGATCATATACATGAGTGGCGTCGTCGTCGTAGGATGGTGAAAACATATGTTCCTGATCAGCTATTAGCTGAATGGTTTATAAAGTCGTTACTTCCGGCTATTACGGAAGATGTGGCCAAGGGGGGAGTTGTAACGGAGGAGCAAGTGATTGCTCGTGCACAATATTTGGATTTAGTGTATACTCAGTCCGGCACACTCTATGACAAAATACCTGACGCCCCTAGACTAGAGTTTTCAATTCCTCCCCCTCCTAAATCAAATAGTGACTCTCATGCCGGTGATGGCGTGATTGGCACAGCAAACGCGAAATCGATAAAGGCTTCGTCAAAGAAAACCCATAAGAATTCGGATCAAAATGCAAAAGAAGAAATTCTTGCTTCGGAAGTAAATGCCGTATCGGAAGATAAGGGCAAAGAAACCAATCAACCAGGAAGCAAGAAGAAACAAAACAAAGGGAAGAAGAAGAAACAAGGTGAGTCATCCCCTGGAAAAACTTCTTCAAACCCTCCTGGCAAAAGGAAACAAAATTATCCATGTCTAATATGTGATGATAAGGATCATAACACACAGAATTGCCCATTCAAAGCTGAGTTAAAGAGGTTCTTTAAAAGTTCCCAAACATCAGCTGTGTTAACTGATCCATTTCCTAACCCAGGTCAAAATCTGGTTGATAGTGGAAATGCTTCCCCGTCGCAAGTCCTTATGTTGTCGGTTTCGAAACAGCAGAATGATGCTTTGATTTCGACAAGGAACAAAGATTATGGGAATCCTCAGGTGTCGAACGAAAAAGGTAAAGATCAACCAAGTAGTTCGACAACGACTTCGACAGAAGTTGTAACGCCCACCATACCTGAATTAACAATAAAACCGCTGAAGGGTGTAGTACACAAGTCGACATTTAATCCTCGCGCCAGAGCGGCGCAGCATTATAATATAGTGGAAGATTTGGCCCAATCGCCATCCGCTATATCGAATCTTGAAGTGCTACAAAATTGTCCGACCCAAAGGCAGGCATTGTTATCGGCAATTGGTGGGATTGATCCTAAGGATTCCAATCTTGTATCCTTTGATCACAAGGGATATGATCCTCAGTTACCGGCTCAACTAGCTTTCCTTATTCAAGTAAAAGCCCTCAACAAAACTGTTCACAGAACAATTATTGATGAGGGGGCATCGACATGTATTATGTCGATGAGCTGCTGGAAAACTTTAGGATCTCCAACCTTGTCGCGATCTTCAACGACATTAAAAGATTTCGACGGAAGGACTTATACCCCTTACGGTATCCTCAATAACTTGAAAGTTGAACTAGGAGGAAAAACAGTAGAGATTGATGTAGAAGTCATTGATGGAAATCTTGACTATAACATACTATTGGGTAGACCATGGATTTATGCCATGGCAGCTGTCGTGTCGACTTATTTTAGGAAGATCGCGTTCCCGCTTGAAGGAGGGATTACGATCGTCGACCAACAGAATTTCCTCCCTAATGGTTCGCAAGTTACAGGAAGCATTCCCATGATCCATGAGAGTAACCATTCAATTCAAGATATCAGAGTAGGATTATTGAAAGACCCCACCTTGATGGGAACTTTCACGCTACCACCTCCTATTTATACAGGAAATATACCGTTTGTAGCAACCTGCAACATGATATCTTCCTCGAAGGTCAACATGGATCATTCAATGGTTTTGCCCCCAAGCCCTTTAGAAATATTGTAGCAATAAATGTTTCAAGCATGGGAGGCGAGCCCAAATCAACGCTCGTCAAGCGTTTGGGTAGACAGGTCTAGAGAATATGGAACCCCATTAGATCCTTGGTGGAAAGTACATGGGACTGATGAAAGAATCTTACAATCAGTGATGATTGAGGGGGCGCCATGGAATGATCACCACCATCGTTCCCTTCTTCCGGAATATGAGGAAGATACTCAAAGTGACCTTTATCACCCTTCAGTATTTGAATTCCTAACAAATACTGTAAATACGGTGGATTCCAAGCGAAACCTATCCAATATTGAAGAGACTATAGCCATAAATATCTCGACTAAAACAGATGTTGTAGAGAATATTTATGTTGGCAAAGGTTGTTCCCCTTCAGAACTGGAAATATATAACGCTCTTTTTCGCGAATTTAGAGATGTCTTTGCATGGTCATATGATGAAATGTCAGGCATTGACTCGAGTATTGTTGAACATGAAATTAAAATGTATCCTGATGTCAAACCAGTAAGACAACGGCTTCGGCAAGTGCACCCGAAGAAAGCCGCTGCCATTAAGGCGGAAGTTGAAAAACTCCTCCATGCTGGATTCATCTACCCGGTTCCTCTAACCGATTGGGTATCAAATATTGTCTCTGTTATGAAAAAACAAGGGACGATTAGAGTGTGTGTTGATTACAGGGATGTAAACCAAGCTTTTCCGAAGGACAACTACCCTACACCCTTCATCGACTAGATAATTGATGAATGCGTCGGATGTGAAATCTTTTCATTTATGGATGGATTTTCCGGGTATAATCAAATAAATATCCGCCCACAGGACCAGTCAAAGACTGCATTTATTTGTCCGTGGGGCACATTCGCTTATCGAAAATTACCCTTTGGTTTAAAGAACGCAGGGGCGACGTTTCAGAGGGCGATGAATTATGCCTTCCATGACATCAAGAACATTGTTCAACCTTATCTCGACGATCTTTCGGCTCATTCGCGAAAGCGGACTGATCATCCACAGCATTTAAGAGCGATATTTCTACGTTGCCGACACTACAAGATAAGACTCAATCCGCACAAATGTGTGTTTTGTGTCGGTTCTGGTCGTTTACTTGGCTTTGTAGTCTCTAAAGATGGGATTCGTCTCGACCCCTGTAAGGTTCAGGCAATCATTAATTTGCCTCCACCGTCAAATTTGCTACAGATTCAGAAACTCCAAGGGAAAGCAAACTTTCTGAGGAGGTTCATTCCAAATTATGCGGAACTTGCTAAAGGTTATACTCGTCTTTTGAAAAAGGATGTACCTTTTGTCTGGGACCAGGTGGTGCAAGCTTCCTTTGATGCTCTGAAAGATTGTCTAGTAAAAGCATCATTAATGTACGCCCCAGACTATCAAAGAGATTTTAACCTGTATCTGGCTACAGCGGATACAACCATTGCAATGGTTTTAGTACAAGAAGTCGATGGAATTGAACATCCTATCTATTATTTAAGTAAAAACTTAAACGATACAGAAAGTAAATATTCTTATGTTGAAAAACTAGCGCTTGCAGCTGTTCAAGCGATTCAAAGGTTTCAACATTATGTCCTCTTTCGGAAAACTACCATCCTGTCAGATTGCAACCCCATGACTTATATACTGTCGCGACAGTTGCTTGGGGGCAAATATTCAAAATGGATAGCGATCCTTCAAGAGTTTGATATGGAATTTGTAAAATCCAAATCAAAGAAAGCTCTAGTTTTCGCAGAATTGTTATGTGATCTCCCATCGTTGTCCAACAATGAAACATCGGAAGAGTCAATCGTGGACGAAAGTTTGTTTCTGATATCTGTAAGCGATGAATGGTATGGAGATATCATAGTTTATCTCCAAACCCAAAAGTTCAGGCCTAACACCTCTCGCTTCGAACAAAAACGTATACGATGCCAAGCAAAAGACTACATGATCGTCGGTGATACACTTTACCGTCATGGTGTCGATACAGTTCTGAGGAGGTGCCTTACCCATGAGGAGGCCGAAAAAGCCCTGAATGATTGTCATTCAGGCGCGTGTGGGGGGCATCAGTCTGGATATGCAACAACACAAAGAATCTTACGAGCAGGATACTTCTGGCCAACCATGTTCAAAGATTGCATAACTGCAGTCAAAAGTTGCCATGCTTGTCAAATCTTTGATAGCAAAACCAGACGACCACCCGCACCTTTACAGCCGATAGTTGCTGTTGGGCCCTTCGCCAAGTGGGGCATCGATTTCATGCAATGTAACCCCACCTCGACCGGGGGGCATGGGTATATTATAGTCGCTGTTGACTACTTTACCAAATGGGCCGAGGCGATGCCTACATTGGATAACACTGGTGAAACAGCTGCCCTTTTCTTTTTCAATCATGTAGTTGCCAGGTTCGGCGTACCACAAGCTATAATTACAGATCATGGGTCGCATTTTCGCAATCACATGATGGTCGAATTAGCTGCCAAGCTAGGGCTATCTCACGACAGCTCTACCCCATATTATCCACAAGCCAACGAACAAGTTGAAGCAATCAACAAACTCTTGAAGTGTATGTTGCAAAGGATGATTGGGGTTCATAAAAGAAGGTGGCACCTAATCCTGTACTCAGCTTTGTGGGCTTACCAGACCTCGGTAAAGAACGCAACCGGGTTCACACCTTTTCAACTGGTGTATGTCCTGGAAGCAGTCTTGCCAATCCAGTGCGAAATTTCATCGCTTAAACTCGCAATCGACCTCCTCCCCGGAACTTCAGAAGAAGAGGCTCGTTTCTTGGAATTAATCCAGTTGGATGAAACCCGTCGTGACGCCACTTTGGCTAACGAAGCTCATAAGAAACGAGTTAAGGCTCAGTTTGACAAAAATGTCAAACCCCGTGTCTTCTTAGAAGGTGATTTGGTCTTGCTCTATGACCAAGAATCCGATAAATTGGGAGCAGGAAAGTTCAAGTCCTTATGGATGGGCCCCTATATTGTTAAAAGGGTGCTAGCAAAAGGAGCCTACGAGTTAATGGATTACGATGGAATTCCACTGGCGCAGCCCCGCAACGGGTTGTACCTCAAGCGTTACTATGCTTAAATAGTAACCTGTATGCTTTTGTTGTATTTTATTTTCGCTAAAGTGTTTGTTCTGGTCGAGTGATCCGCATTTTTCATTCGTTGCAGATGTCAAACCTTATGGAGACATGTGTTGGGTATGCCGACGGAGCGAGTTGTAGTTCGTGGAACCTGTCCTCCGCGGCCTGGGCCATTTTTGATCCAAGCGGCGAGTTAGTAAGTTTCAGAGGTGTATGTATTGGGCAATCAACGAATAACATCGCTGAGTATAGCGCGTTGATAGAACTACTCTCTGATGCCATCACACGTGGCATACGCCGACTAATTGTCAGGCTAGACTCACAGCTTGTAATACTACAACTCAATGGTATATATTCTGTTCACAATCCAGCTATTTATCGCATGTTCCTAAGGGTTAAGATCTTGGAAAGACGATTTGATTCAATTTAATATCAACATATTTCAAGAAACTTAAACACATTAACTGACTCATTATCAAACTATGTGTTAGATAGACATTTGCAACATTTATAAAAAGGACACATCATCAAAAATTGTACATATGGATCACGTAAATCAACCAAAATAAAACCCGAAAATCAAAATATATAAGCTGTTTAAGTTCATACATAATGTTCTGTAACCAAGACAAAATTGGTCATATGACCTAAAAACTCAAAAAGATGCTAGGGGGCACCCTAGCCTAGTGGTGCTCATGATAGTACGTCACGGCCTGTGCAATCATGCGCAAGAGACGAGTCCATTGTCTAGGCACACCAATGGTATGCCGCTGCATCTGTAAAGGTAACTCGTCAATCTGTACATCCGGAAGGCCACGAGTAAGGTTCTCAACCTGCTCCTGCACAGCTGTAAGGGTCTTAGTGTCGTCAAGATCGCGAATAACAACTCTCCTAGCAGGCTCCCCTACCGGGGCAGCAGCTGGCGATCTTGGACGAAATGCTGGACGAACAGGACCAATATCTGCATGCACCCAAGAGTACAATTAAAAGTCTTGACAGAATAAAGCACAGCAACATTATGAACAAGAACAATAAACAGTAATATGGTCAAAAGAGTTTACCAATGGCACCCCACTGCTCGCCATCCGGTAATACCAAATCCGGATCACCTCGGAAATCCATACCTACATATGGATACTCAGAAAACGCCATCTCCTGGCGCTCGAACCACCTAAAGAAGGCCTCAGTAAAAGTAATCTGAGGTTGACCTGCGTGCCTAGACATGTGGTCAACCCACCTCTGCATGCGTGGCTCGGTCGGAGAAGGTAAGTCAAGTATGATGTACTGAGGCTGCATCAGTGGGATTTTCTCCAAGGCAAAGGCAGTCAGAATAGAACCAAATCCAAAGTTCTTCAGCTTCCCGTCCTTTACCTTGGTCAATTGACTTTTCATCTGAACAAGTACTGCATCACACCAGTTGAATACTTTCGGTTGGAGACACTCCAGGGCGTGCTGCATATAGGATCTGTTGGCAACATGTAAAGCTGCACTGCCAGCCATCCTACCAATAGTGAACATAATGGACCTGAGAGCCCGATCAGTAATCTCACGGATAACAATCTTGCCGTCTCTGCTCGGCTGAGAACCTTCCCTACAATACTGGCGGACATAATCTTTGGTGGAATCAGTCCCCCGGGCCGTACCTGATAAGGAAATGGGGGCACCTCGTCTTGACAGTCCAGTCAAGAAGTACATGTCCTCTATAGTCAGGGGGATGGCCTTCCCCCTAATCTGAAACATTTGGTTAACAGGATCCCAAGCATCAAGCATATACTGCAGTAAAGAAATCTGTGCTTTCATGCTAGAGATACGGAAGAACTTCAGCAGGCCACAGTTCCGCAGCGCGTTCACCGTGACCGGGTCATGGAGGGCAATCATGTCCTCCTCTTCATGTTCTCGTTCTCGCCATGTAAGGGACATTTTGTTCAAAGTTCCCTGCAAAGCAAACAAGAGAAAGAGTGAATTCCTGATTTGATGAAAAACTGGTGAAAAATTCATCAAAAATAACCTTAAAACTCAGTCTTTTTGAGCCCAGCGCAGGCAGGAAGTCTCCCACTTGCGCTGAGGGTCAAGCTGCCTTAAGGCAGCTTGACCTTCAGCGCAGGTTTCGAAAGGGAAACCTGCGCTGATCCTAGGGCGCCCTGGCAAAATGCCAGGGGCTCACAAAGACCGGAAAATAGGCAAAAGACAGGAAAAGGAAACCATGAAAAGAAAGAGCTAGGGTTTAGCTCCTACCTGGTCCAGACGACGCCGAAAATCGTCCGCAGAATCTCCCGGAATCAGCTGGTGAAAATCAAGGGGGAAGAGGCACCTCCAGAGCTCCAACAAACCAAATGCAAATGAAATGGTAAATGAGAGGTAAAAACACCTTTTGATAGCTTTTTACACAGTTTAAAGTGAAATATTAGGGTTATAGTCTCATTTTTTATTCATTTCTAACAAAGTTTGTTGCAGCAATTGAAAAAGCAGTACTATATTTGAAAAGAGAAAAGCTAGCAATGGTAAAAAATCAAAATGTGACCATATATCGAGCAGTTTTACCGCGGAATGTATGCTCGTTAAAAAATAGAAAAGCGAGATCCGAGCAGTTTTAGCGTCATAGTTCATGCTCGTTAAAAAATAAACATAAGCTTTTGAGCAGTGTTTTGGCACATTCAAGCTCTTTAAAAAATGAACCTAGTACCTGTAAATAACCATTGTGATCGTAAATTTATTAGCCATAAAAGCCTTGGTCGTGTTTTGCACTTGCCACCTCCATTCCATTTGGCCTATCGTTCACCTCCATATGATTGTTTACCCATTTTGAGGAACAGCTGCGAAGAGTGATTTCACTTAGCCATCCTTGTGACACTGCCGTGATTGGAAAATTCCAACCTATACCTAGAATCTGCTGCTATCCCTGTTTATCACTCGTTCCTCAAAAGACGAGTCTTCTTTGAGCTCTTTTCTCCTGACTCATAAAATATGAAAAGTTTGCCGAGTTTTGGCCTTCCAGCTCGTTAAAGTGACCAGAAGAGCTATCCCTCCTCTAGATTTTAATCTTTTTGGACCCGAGGGATTATTACACAAAAAGATCGAGCGCTTGTTTTGTTCGGCTCGTTAAAACTATCGAAAACTCATCCCTTCTGTATTGTTTTATACTTTTTCGGACTTAAGGGATTAGATGACGAAAAAGGAATTTTGGAGTTAACTTTATGTACCTTTTCAGACTCTCTAAAAATGAAAAGGACCGAGTTGTCTTTGTCGCTAGACTCGTTAAAATGATTAAATAGCGACAAACTTGTCTTTAGAAGAGAACGAGTTTCCCTATCGCTAGGCTCGTTAAAACATAGCGATGGGCTTGCCCGAAGGGCAGGTTATAGAACAAGCATATGTTATCCTCCTCAAGCTTGACAAAAATAAAGAGGTACTGGTCAGAAATGACTGGGGAAAAATTGGGAGAACCTCAAAGCTTTGATGGTAGCAAGTCGCTCTTGAACATGACACTTTGTCCTCCGTATCACATCGGGTTGGGTTGTTTCATTCACCGGTCTCATCACCATGGTCCTCGCCAAACCATCCACATTTGGGGTAATTCTACCGATCCATCACATCAGTGTCGTTATATGTTCAAGAGATGTGTTCAGAAAGAGTCAACTGTGTCCCATCCACTGCCATACATCATCTTTCATCCACCCATGATCGCCACCCTGAGTCATATTTCACAAATTGTTTTCACCTCCACTAAAATCATTAGCTCCGTTCCGTGTCATTGATGTGGGATTCATTAAGGCCCTCCTTTGACGGATCACTTCTTGTCGACTTCAGCTCATTATCCAAGAAGATTGATCTAGGAACAAACCCCCTAGTACTTTGAAGCTTGCATGCCTCAATGGCAAGTTTCTCACTTCCGGCGATAGGTATACATCAATGACCTTCGACCAGAAGATTTTGCGTGGTGTTCGACGCCAAGTCCTTTATTCACACCACGTGAATTGTACTGCAGTACCTTGAGGGTCATTGTCATTATTGGTGATCCCTCTCGCGCTTGTTAACGGTTTACATTATTGACCGGTAATCAAGCGATGTCTTTCCATGTTCGACTTCAGCGCAATTCTCACATGGATCGACTTGTACTTAGAGTGAAGATCGAATGAGATTGAAGACCCCGGATCTAGTTTCATCCATCCGTGCTGCGATATATGTTCAGGATATAAAGACATTTGATATGTACATCATTGCAGCAGATGATCATCCTACTCAAAGGATGATAATTTCTGCAGAGAATTATCAGTCTACCATCAGACGATCGTCTGTGATATGTACAAAATGAATTTATAAAGCTGAGCATGGGAATGCCCGCCTCAGCTAGATCATGAAAGCAAAATGAAAAATAATGTATTGTATTGTATTTTATTACAGGGCACCTCTCAGCAATTGAATGAACTTCGGATCCTCCTGATAAAGCATTTCACCCGATAAACGACCTCATACTTTAGGGGGCAACTGTTATAGACATTTTTGTGCCTAACAACATGGAGCATGAAATGTCAATAATCTGAGGGATCCAAAGTCCCTAAACATGTTGTTCTTACCCCTAGAGGAACAAGGTCAGCAAACCACAGCACTGAAAATCAGTTCTCCACCTGAAAACACTCAAAAACAAGCAGTTTCTGGATCATGTCAGCTGCTCCACTGAGCATCTGCGCTGAATTTCAATTGCTCCACTCTGTACCTGCACTGAATGTCAAATCTAATGAAGGCTACCTGCGCTGGGCGAGATTGGCCAAGTGGCACAGTCATTCTGCAAGGTGTCAACTGCCCAGGAAGCTTCCAAACTGACACTTGGGTCAAGGAATTCGCCTTGTGATGAGTAAGAGGGTCTTGATCTCCAAGTGGAAGCAAGAATCTCCAAGTGGACTCAAGAACTGAAGATTAACTAAAGTGGGAGAGGACACTAGTCAACTTCATGCCAGTCTCAATATGACTCATCCTTTCTCCAAAACCCTATATATAGAGCTCTCTCATGAGGTCTAGGGAGGCTGGAATTTTGTGCAAGCAAGGAAGTGTTGTTGGTTTGTGTATAGAACTATTGGGTGATTGCTTGAAGGAGGTGAAGAGGAGATTTCTTTCTGCTGGGAGGTGTTGCTGGATTGGGCCTATTATGGTTGTAACTCTCTCAGAACTTTGCTTCTTCTATCAATAAAGTATTTGAGGTTCTTCTATATGCATGTGTCTTTATGGTGAATAGATGCTTGTATATTTGATTTATGCTAATCCCTGAATCGATTATGGATGTATGCTTCTTGTAGTTTCCTTTTCTTGTGCTTTTACAGGATCTTTGTGTAGCTGGGCCGGTGAAAGAGCAAGGAGCTAGGAGCAAGCAGCAAGGAGTGAAGACTGGATCAACTATTAAGCGCAAGATAACGGTTAGTAGATCATCCTTCTCTTCCCTCTCTCATACCATAAAGAAGTAATATTGAATAGCTTTGCATTCAGTTGTTGCTGAGGTACTATCACCCTTAGAGTGGGATAGGGTCATTCCGTATTGGATACTTTTCCCAACAACACCGAGGGTGAAATTTTTTAAGAAATCCTCCCTCAAAAATCGAAAAAACGGTTAAAAATAGGAATAAATGGTGTGAAAATGAATCTTAGGGCTTTGGCTCTTACCTATAACTAGTGGCTTGGCGAATGACCTCCTTTGATCTCCCGTAATCTGCTCCAGAACAATTAGGGCAAAAGTGAATAAAATGTTTTTCACAACAAGGTAAAATAGTAAATGGTAAAAATTATTTACTTTTCCTCCCTTTTATTTAGTTTTTCATGAAATATTAGGTTATGTAAATATTTTGATCTATTTTGCCTCAAGAATTGGATAATGCACTTTACCTTTTTGCACAACGACAAGCGATGGATGTTCGACGATGATGCTACGTCATGTTTCAGCTCTTTTCTCGACTCGTAAAACTCATATGAAAAGATTGCTAAGTATTTTTTACCTTTTGACTCGTAAAAGAGAATAAAATGAGGGGTATTCCTTCAAGCAGTTTTCTGACCCTTTAAAAGCAAAAGGATACCCGAGCCCTTGTCATTTCGAACTCGTCAATAGATGAAAAACATCGTGCGCCTAGTATAAGTTTACCCCTTTTTCGGGATGGGATGCACTATTTAAAAAAAAGGTACTCCTTGACTGAAATGGTCAAGCGGTTCTCTCAAGTATTATTTTCTACCTTTTCAAGCTCAAGAGACACAAATGTACGAAAAGGGACTATGTGTAGTTTTCTTTTCCATGTCCTTTTCAAACTCTCTAAACATGAAAAATATACGAGTTGCACCTTTGTCAAACTTGTTAAAATATTAAATGACATCGAATTCATCATCATGATGAACATGAGCTTCTCCTTCCCAGTGCTAATTAAACTTACTAGGTCAAATTCATCATAAGGATGAACTTACAGTGCAAGCATATGCTATCCCCTTCAAGCTTACGATTAAAAAATAATTGGGGTACCTACCAAGAATGGTGGGGAGAAATTTGGAAATATAATCAATTGTGTCAGCAGGTCACTCTTGAACATGACACTTTCTACTTCGTGTCGGGTTGGGATATCCTCCTTTATATCATTGTCCTTCCTGGGTTGGGCCATTCATTTTTTCCACATCATCATGACCACCGATCCTATGGATCCAAAAGCTGCCAAAATTCCAGTTGTGTTGCTGATATGTTCAAGAGTTGTCCTTCTACAGTTACACTTACCTCTGGTTCTCTGTATCATCCAAAAGCATTTCGCATCCCTTTGTCTCATGTCGATGATATGGGATACATTATGGCCCTCCTTTGACACAGTCACTTTCTATCAACTTCAACTCATTATCTGGGAAGTTGACCAAGAGACTCCCTTCTAGTACCTTACAGCTTGCATGCCTTAATGGCAAGTTCTTCACACTCAATGACAAGTTCACATCATTGGCTTTCGATCGAGTGATTTCGCAGGTGTTTGACTTTCGTTCCTCTATTCACATTTTTTGGATTATGATGATAGTACCTTGAGGACCATTGTCATTATTGGTGGTTTCTTGCATGCTTGTTAATAGTTTACATCATTGATTGGTAATCAAGTGACTTTCTAGCATGTTCAATGTCAACACATCTATTAACATGTTAGAATTTTTACTTTGATCAGGTCATGTTGGAGTGCAAGACCTTGGGATTAGATCACAAAAGTCCATGTTGCAAAGTGATTTGACATGATTATGTTGATATACATGTCTCTTTCAGATGGATGGCTACAACCATACCCTGAGCTCTCATATGTGATCCTTCTCATTATTGGATGGGTACGACCATACCTTGGTTTCGATATGATCCTCTTTATAGGATGGTTGCACCCATACTTGGATCTATTTACATGATCATTCTCTAGATGGTTTCATCCATACCACGATTCATGTATCATTTGATAGAGTTTTCAATTATTTATATGTATATGTACTTGCTTGCAGGTTTTCTGACGACAGGCTCTGGTTCCCGACACTGATTCATAAAGCATTTCATCCCTCACTCTAGTTCAGCCTTCACACTTTGGGGGGCATCTGTTACACAACGTTTTGTCACTGTCCCTATACTCCCCATTCCTTGATTCTAGAGGTCCTCTATAATGAACCCTACATGATTTCCCTTCCTGAAGAAGCTCCCATTGTGTCCCTCTTCATGAGCAGAACAATTCCTTTTTGCACCATTTCCCTAAAATGTTCTATTTTTCCTAGTTTACAAGACCGACACTAATGACCCTTGTCCTCCTCGTGTCGATATGTAGTGGTTAACACTGTCCCTATCACCGACGAGAGTCACTAAGATTTGCTCCAGTCGTGCCAATCCTCTTATGGAAAGTTTTTTGAATAAGGAGCTGAAGCTTCTAGCTCTAGAAGCTTCGTAACAGAAGTTTGGTAAATGGTTTGGCTGGATGGGGTTGAGGATGTCAATTTGGGCTCCTTTCCCCTATAAGGATGGAACTACCTCAAGAGATAAGACCTTCTCCCATGAGAAGAGGATCCATCTCCCATCCATTCATGCTATATAAACCTCCATTTTTCCCAAGCACAAGCTAGTGTTAATGTTGGTGTGCTAGTGCTAATTAAGTTTGGAGTAAACAACAAGCTATTGATAGTTGTAGCTCTCTATTTGTGTGAGGGAGAAATGTGAATTTGGTTTAGTGTGAAGTCTAAAGGGAAGGGCCTTAAAAATATCAATGTTGAGGCCATCATGGAATGCTAACGAAAGTGTGTGGGAACCTAGTTTTGTCAGAGGAGAATGGCAACATCAAGATAATGGTTGTAATCTCTTCTTGATTCAATATATATGCAACAATCGATTGATTTCATACATAATGTTTCATCTTACATGTTTATGGCTTAATGTTTCTCGACTTTTTAAGTAGGTTGAATTACAATTTGTCTATTATCATGGTTGTTGTTTCTTGTTGTTTACTTGTGTTAGGTGTTCGAAGAAGGAAATGAGAGATAGCTAGAGTGAGCAAGCAAGGTCGTCATCAAATGGGATAAGCGTACTAAGAGGTAGGACCTCTTAATTGTTTCTAACCTATGGAAATCTTCTATAGAATTTATCGGTTGTGGCTAGACCCATTATCCAGCTAGAGGAATTGTTTGTGTCTGCACTCATAATTTTACTTCACCACATTAAGTGTGAGTCGAGCATTCTGTTGCATGACATGGGAGGATATTGAGCAAGAATTTCTTATACAAGGGTTAGGATTCCTAATGAACGTTACACCGCCAGTGCCTGTCACCGGGACGAGGTCCCAAAGGGAGCAAACTACTAGTGCAAGCATGAAAAATAATAAGCATCCTCCAGTGAGGCAATCACCAAGAAAAATCACTAAGGAACAAAGAACTAAGGAGAGGCTAGACAAGCAAAAGCAGCTGATAGAGCCCCAAGATTCAGATGTGGAAGAAGTGGTTGGCAGAATAGAAGATATCGATGCAGAATATGTGGAACCAATCTCTAGTTTTCCACCCTATATGTTGCCATGAAAATCGACCTCCAAGGTTACCAAGGAACAAGATGATATCAAGTTAAAATTATTTACACCACTCTTACCAGATGAGTTGCCGATTGCACAAGAATTGTTGGCAAGGGTGCCATAACTATGCATGGAGGACTGGGATCTTAATGACTGAAGTAAGTATCCCTAGTTCGAGCCTAGAAAGTATCTGAAATCATTTTACTATGAAGAAGTTAGAGTGACAAGGGTCGAATCGTTGTCGTGGTCAGCAAGAATTCAGTGAGTTGGGCTATTGAATATGCTCTATATTCCGCACTTTAGGCGCAAAAATATCCACACAATATGTGTGTGCCAGTTGTTGGCATTGGTGCATGATGGTTGTCTATGGCTAGGGGTGAGGATCTCCATTGAAAATATGTTGATTAGAAATAGAATTGTGCTTCCTTATGAGAGAGTGAATCTCATTGGTGCATTCACCAGAAAATATTAGGAGAAATATCTGGCTAAAATGATGGAGTATGATCTGATCAGGGAATCTATGGGATTTATCATTAGCTTCATTAATGATCAGGTTATGGGCTTTTCCACAGACATTTTGGCCAGGAAAATAATGACAAGGTGTCAGGTGGATGAGCTACCCATGTCAATCGTATCATGTGTTGTGTAGTGTAGCAAGGGCATCCAGATTAACAGGGAAGGATATTTGTGTTAAGATTTTTTGGATGACTGTCGGGAGGCCAAGAAGAGGGAAAGCAATTCCACTACGCGTGATTATTGCTCTTGATAGCATTGAAAACATGGAGAATGCTAGACAAGTCACAATTCCCCACTGTGGACCCTGACATCTATGAGGTTTTCCTTGTTGTGGGCTTCTAATGAGCCGACCCATGTTATAGAGAACAATATGTTTTGGGTATTTTTTGAAAGGGATTTGCACACGTGATCAACCAAAAGCTAAGCCTTTCACTAGTTTTATTTGAAGAATACAAAGGGATTGTATACTTCAAGGTGGAGTTTCACCGTGTGCACATCTGCACCAAGGAGGACCTGGAGGAGGTATGGTATGAACTGCCATTCTTGGTCACTAATGATGACATCGCACAAGTGGTGAGAAACTGGCCAAGTTATTGGCTAAATACACCAACTAAAGGAGTAGAGAAATAAAAAGAAGGCACTAGTCGAGCAATGGCATATGCTTCAGGTGCACGGCCCGAGAAGCAGCCAACCAAGAAGGGTGAAAAGAAAGGAAGAAAGAAGGAAACTCAGAAAGTCACAATCAAGCTAGAGAAGGAAACTACATCAGAGACAAAGCATGCAACTAAGTAAGAGGAACAAACCAATGTAGGCGGAGATCAAAGTGTTGAAGATACTTTTGTTGATACTAAGGAAGTGGATTCCCAATTCGTGGTTAAAAGCTAGAAATCAAGTGCTAGAGCCACTCAAAAGAAGAAAAAGTTGGACAGACCCGTTGGTGAAAAACCAATGGTCCTCAATGAGTCAGACATCAACAAGATTGGAGACACAGTCTGAGTTGTGATGAAGGGCTTATGGGGAAGCATTGAAAATTAGTATAAAGAAGTTTTGGCAGAGGTCGAACAGGGCCTCAAGAAGTTGGAGGTTCAGGGAAGCGTGGTTCAAGCAAGCGTGACTAAGGCAAGGATGGGTCAAGCGAGCATGGCACCATTTATCACAACTGTAGTAATCACATCCAAGCTTCAGGCTATGCAACTACTAAGAGATGCTATACATTTTTAGGTTGTCAAATATTAGGAGTGCACGCAACACTAGAAAACTCATATTCTTAATATTGAAAAGCTCCCCATTCAAACCTTACAGGAGTTACATTAGGGCGTCACCAATGAACTAAAGATATGGGAGTAGTGTGTCAAAAAATACAACCGACAGATGTTCAAGGACAAGAATCAGGCCATCAAGGATCGAGTTGAGGTAGTTGCACAAAGACAATAGCTAGAAGAGGCCATCACTAAAGCTTGTAGTGAGCTATAGGAGCTCTAGATCCAGATAGAGGTAGCACTTGAAGAGAAGCTTCAAAAACTCATGGAGGTCATAAAAGAATCAAAGGTGGAAGTCAACAAATTGAAATTCGAACTGGAAATATAGATCATAGAGTTGCAAATTAGGTAGCTGACAACTCCAATAGAGGTTCACAAACATTGTGAAGCAGATATCAAGGATGTAATGGGAGATATAGGTACTAGAGTCAAGGACTGTATCCAAATCTTCGAAGACACTATGGAGATATGGGCCTCACTATAGGAGGACCCACATGTATAGAATATTAAGGCATAGATCCATGACAAGTAGCATTGGTCTGATGAAATCAAAGTGATGATGTGGACCCTTGTGCAACTATTTATGAAAGGAGAATATTCTTTTAGTATGGACAAATCCACGGACTGATGAATCCATTCAGCTCTCCTAAAAAGTGGGGAACAAAATAAAGAACATAAGGCAGATGCAAAGAACCATCAGTCTGGCAATAGTAGGTCCAAACATAGAGAAGCTAGTAGAGGAAGTATGGCAGGTCACAACACAGTGCATAGAGACACTTCAACCTTTGAAGGATGCATATAGTGGTCTCAAAGAAAAGATTCAAGACATACCAGCTGAGTGACTCGGGATGAGTCACATATTTTTGTTTGGATCCTATTGGGTAGGGTCCCCCCTAGGTCAAAGTTTTGTAAAAAACTCGCATTTTGAGTAGCAAAACGTGCTTCGCGTAGTGTTCTAGGAGTCATAGGGGCTTTAGGATGGGTCAAAGCCCCTTATTTTGTAAAAGGAGGGGATTAATTTGTATGTTTTGAGTTCCTCCCATGGTTTGTGGACCATGGTATTGTACGAGGAAAAATATGTATAAAGGGTTGTCTTAGTAAGTGAAAGGTAATCAATTTTCTTATGTTTTGAGTCTATAGTTGTCATATATTCCTGTGATTGAGAGAAGGGAAGTCTCCTGCAGATGTGTGCATGGATACCTTGGTAAGTCTGCAGCTATGTGTACAGGGTAAGAAAGATTGTAATTGTGAAGATATGAAGTTAATAAATAATATTTTGAAGGTATATATGTGTACTTACCCTTTATACTCTACTTTATGCAATTACTATTTAATTTTGTGTTGTGCAATAAAGATAAGATTACAATTCATATATGAATGTAGCTACAATTAATTACAGTTAACATCCATTAATTCATGCACAATAGATAGATTTTAGATATATGAGTACTCTTTTTGTATGAATAGATCGGATTTGATATAATATTAAGCCAAATCACATAGTAAGTAGTATATTTGTAGGTAAGTTAGACTAAGTCAATATACACACTCAATATCCCTTTGGAAGTGGAAACCTAGTTCGAACATCCCCCAATATCGCCTCGGGTGAGACTGCAGTCTATGGGAGAAGATTGTTACCCAAATGGCCTATGGTATAGGGTTTTGTTGGTTAGCGCAGCTAACTTTGAACCTAGTCCTGAGCCCCTCAAGCTAACATCAACCCATGTAAAGAATAACTTGGTTATTTCTTTATCTGGGAAAACCTTACCATGTGTGGGTAAATTTAACATTTTAGCTTAGGCTTCCTGAGAAAATTCAAGAAAAACTTGATCAATCAGGGAACACACGATATTTCTTAACTCATGATTTAAATTATTAATAAGCAACATAATGGAATCTAGGTTGAAATGGAAGAATGACAAAGTTTACCACATGAGTCTTTCTTTTATTAGACATTATCCGTGGTATCTTTACTACCAATTGCTAAAACCTCTCTCAATGTATAAATATTGGTACTAACTACTTGGGCATCTCAAACATGAGCTAGAGGGTCAAGAAAAATATATTTTATAGAATTTTGAGTTATCTTCTTCCTAATAGCTCAAGGGATGAGCTAGCAACAATGTTGGCATCTCGGAGCTGGGTATTAACTACTTACCAATAATCTAGGCATTGAATCAACTTTGTGAAACAAGGTTCGAGTGTCACAATATTAACAAGAAATAGAGCTTAACGGAGGAAAAATAATGAGAACTATTATATTCCCTAAGTTTAAAATCCCAATTCAACCTCACCTACAGTTCCTTAACTACTAAGTACGCCACCATTTCATTATTAATGTGATGGGAAAAGGCATTTAATGCAGTTGCGTGACCAATTACAAGGTGAAACATATGAGGTATGGGGTGGAAGCATGACCATTAAAGTGGGTGCTAGTGGTAGCTTGAAAGGAACATGATTTATCTATCAGTGCATTTTATATCATTAGATCTTTTCACGTGGTGAAAGGAACATCAATTTCTATGACTTTTGAGACCTGAATCAATCTTTGTCATTGGATTCATAGCTCGATGACCATGTGATCATTTTGAGTTGAAAGGAAAGCATTTGAATCCATGATAGTTGTGATTTGAATCATTTTCATTCATCAGATTGATTTGAACCCAGTCATCCAATGGCTTTGGGAAGAGAAGGAGTTATTGATAGAATTTTTAACCTGGCATCCAAAAATTTCCAGTTTACTGGACCTAATAATCTAGTTTAAGTAGAAAACTAAATATTTATGTATTATTTCGACTTACATTATCAACTCAACGTAACCCTACAACTAATTTATGACTTATAAATTATATTTTATAGATTAGAACTCTATAACATAGGTTAAACTTCAGTATTTTGGTCAAATTTATTCTGAAGGGAATATTCATTAAGAAAATTTTAAGACTTCAAAGTATTTGTAAATGAAGCATCAATGTAGCTACAACACTATGTTACAAAATTCTCAAAATTCTATTAATGTCAGGATAGTGGGGTTTGAAATGAGAGTTGGTCTGGCAGTGCCAGCATTTGGGTGATCTACTTGAGTGCATAAGTAAAAGGGGTTGGATCCATACATGATCATAAGTGCATTGAATATAAAGACCCCATTCATGGTTGCGGTCACATGAAGAAGGTGTTGAATGTTTCAAACCTCAGATGGTTAGAAATTGATGTCAAAGTCAGCTATGAAAAACTAAATGATGTTAAACCATAGGAATTGATGTCAATAATCATGTTGCAAGATGTGTTGGGAAGTTGGTGTTATCTAACAGTTGGCAAGAGTGTTGGAATTGATGTAAACTAGACCAGCATGATAGTTTGTGGCAACAAATGTTGGCTTTCATGTCCCCTAGCCTAGCTTTGATCGTAAGTGGGCTAATATTGATGTGGTTAGTGTGTCAAGCTCAGGGGGAGTCCTATGGTTGCTACAATTCTCTGTAGAGAATCATCATAGTAGCATGATTATTGTAGAGGCCATAGAATCATGACTATGGTGGTCGAGAGTCCAAGATTCCAGACACAAGAAGAAGAGTCAAGGAGCAAAGAATGGTAGAGAGATAGAAGCCACTTCTCAGGTAGAAGATTGGCTGCCTACATCATACTTTCTTCACGGAAATTTATTTGAATAATCTTTCCAACGTAATGTGGAAGTTTGAAAATGGACTCTTCGTTCCAGAGTTATTCCTAGTCAAAGTTTGGTGACTTAAGTCATGAAAGCAGAGTTAAAAGGTGATTGGATGAGTCTTGGCGCATAACAAAGTTAGCAGAACTTCCAATCTCAGTAGAGATGATGGTGTAGCCTCTATGCGAAGAAGGAAGTCCTCATAACTTCAAAAGAATCATTATTTTGGGACCTCAGAATTAAGGCAACAGGGCCAAATTTCACGACCCTATATCAAAAGGAATAAATGGGAAGCATATCAGAAGGTTGAAATATCAAATAAAGTTAGCATATCAGGACCTCAAGTTGATACAATGTCGAAGGTTAGAGTATTAGGAGTTCTGAAATGTAGGCATATCAGAACCTTGAAATAGATGGCGTGGGAAGGCATATCAAAACCTCAATAGTCTGTTTAAAAGAAACTCCAAAACACCCACTAAATATCAAAGCTAGCTTTCAAAAGGATGGGTCCATCAAGACCTTAGATTAGAGGACTTATCATAATATCAAAAGCTGGAGGCCATCAAAACCTCGAAACCTCTTAAGTTCTTAAGAATGAAATTCCTTGAAAGTGTCGAGGGATGTAGAAAAGACGAAATACAAAGGAATCCATTGAAAAATAAAGGACTAAGTGACCCCTTTCTCTCTCCTCAAATTGGACACATGGCAGCTTGTGATTGGCCCTAAGGAGATGAAGTGGCATATGACATCAACATGACGTGGCTATATGGTGGACATTTGGTAGATTGATTTGGAATTTTTGGTGGCCTAATGGGACAAATATGAGTGACATGTTTCACCACTAAGGACGGGCCACGTGGAGTAATGTTGACAACATGATGTCATCTCTGAGTTTGGAACATCAAAGGTCAATATTTTGTAACCTATTATTGAATCCTTTTGAAAAATTTCTGATTGGATGAAAGGGGCTCCGAGGTGGACAAGTGCTTGGTTTTGGGAGACTAATAAAACTAAGGTCGCAGAACAGGGGTAGCACCAAATGGCTATAAATTATTTTGGAAGTCAAAATTTCAGAACTCTATTCTAACTGAAATTTTAGAGAAAGTTCCAATATGTGGTGCTTCGATATAGTGTTGGCGTCTGGTCGTAGAAGCTATAGAACCAAGCAAGTAAGAGTGAATACAATGGGAGATTGGACCCTAAAAGGAACTGGATGTCTTAGCACCTAAACCCTAAGTCATTGGTCATAGTGCATAGTCCCATGGAGGAAAAATAGGAAAGAGCCAACTAAAAGGATCTTGGAACCTCATGACCCCTTAACATCATTTGAATAAAAGTTATGAGATATGATGGCTCTGATATTGCAACACCCAAGGGCTATACGGTCGTCACAAATAGCAGTCATATGACAAAGAAAATCATAAGGGGGATAAGTAGAAAGGACCTAAAGGCACCTCAGAATAATTTTTTTCGTAACATTTTCATTATAAAGTTACAAAATGTTTGAGCTCTGATAGTGCAACACAAAGATATTGTAGGGTGGTTGATTCGTAATAGTGACTATCAAAGCTCACTGGTTAAAGGAAGCAAGGACCATAATTTGTAAGGAAGAGTGTTGGGCCTACGCTGAGTTGAGACAAGCCATCTTTGTGTTCATGTGCACATCCCAGTGAATTAAATGAAGTGTAGGGAACCCATCCTGAAGTACATTCAAGCTCTGTGAACCATAAATAATCATGGATAGTTCCTGGTTGATGTGTGCAGGTGGTCTGAGAATTAATCCTCAGTATGGATTAATGAGGTAGTAGTCGCCAAGTCATATGCAACAGTAGGGTGAAGACCCATGCAAAGGTAAACTTGCGTAGGGTGAATGACAAAGTGATGGGAAGCAAAGGCATCATCAACCAGTGTGTAGAAGAGAAACAAAATAGAGGATCACATTTGAGTAGTGTAGGGTGATGAGACTTGGTATTGCAACAAGAATGCTGCAACTCCCAAGGCTACCAACTTTAATTATCAACCAGGGGTTCGTACAAACTTAAGATGTATCGGCACTATATGTGCAACATACAATGTGTCCTTAATTTTTTTTCATGATGTAATGGAGTCCATGTACTAAAGTTAAATCCTAAACTAATTGTAGGACAATTTATTTTTTCTACGCTCTGTGACCTAGCCGCCCCTGCAGCTGGTTCTGGCCACCAGCCAGCCTCGGCTCATGGGCTCTCTGCTAGAGCAATCAGCCTCTTGTGCGCCTGACAGATTGCAGCGGATCCTTCATCTCATAAGTGTTTGCCTGCCAGGCCTGCAGCTGCGCATCTTTTGCAAGGCCCTGCAGTGCCCTTGATGGAGCCTAGCGGGGGCTCTGCCCCCCCCCCCCCCCCCCCCCACCATTCCCTAACTCTGGAGATTGCGGCGTTCAAAGCCATGGTAGCTACCAGCGCGAATCACCCTCCCACAGCAAGCCAGTAGAAATTCGTCAGGAAGCTTGACTCCATTCCAATGGTTGCCCTACTCGAAGAAGAAATCTGCAAAGCTGCCATGAATCTAGCTGAGAAAGGGTTGATAGGCCAGTTTACGAGGCTCTGGCCATCCCCCAAGTCGGTGGAGGACTGGACACAAAGAAACTGGGCTCCCTTGATCAAAGAAGGGGTCAAAAGCTACTTTGTAGGCAAAGGATTCTATGTGTTCGTCTTTGAAAGCACAGAAGACAGAAGCCTAATCTTTAGAAATGGCCCCTATTTTATGGGACAACAGGGGTTGTATCTAAACAAATGTTCCCCGGATTTTGACCCCTCACAGGACATCCCCTCAGCAGTTCCAGTATGGGTGCGACTCCCCCATCTACCTCTACACTGTTGGAACCAAAAAACTCTTCAGATCATATGCAATGCGTTAGGGAAGTACATAGATCAAGCAGTAAGGAAAGATCAGTACTCATGTGCCCGAATCTGCGTCGAAGTTGATATAGAGGAGGGTTTTCCTGAAGCAATAAAGCTCTCGGTGGTCGGGTGGACCCATGTTCAGGGGCTGTATTAGGAACAGCTCCCATTTAAGTGCAGATACTGTCATGAACACGGTCATTTTGCAAAGAACTGCAAGAAAAAGATCGAGGAGCAGGCAGACAAAATAAATGAAGACTAGTGGACTGTAGTCCAAAAAACCACCTGACAAAGAAAATGAAATGGCAAAGGTATCTCGACCGGAGCCCTAAGTGGTTTCAAGCCCATTCAAGAAAAGGAAGTAACCCAAATAGGCGCAGGAAATACACAGAGTGACCCTTCTACTCCGACTCAGGAAAATATGGAGCATACAGCAAACCCATCCCCCATCAAAGAGGGCGAAGAAGTTCCACAGGTTGAGCCTGAGCAACGAATCCCACCCAGCCCCTCATATGCTGATGTAACAAGAAAAAAGCCAGAAGAAAGCTCAGGTTCCTCAGAGGACGAAACCTTTGAGCAACCTTCTAAAAGAGCAGGCAAGAAATCAAGCAAAGAGTTAAGGGAAGAGGAGGCTGAGCAACTCAAAGTCCAAGGTAGTCAGGCCACCATAGAAATGACAATGGGAAGAAACATTAGACCCAGGCCTTCCAAGGGAGGCCACACTCCCTTCCTCCAGTACATGATGAAGCTCGCCTCTTGGAATTGCAGAGGGCTGGGGAACGCATCCAAAGTCGAAGCAGTCAAGGACCTTCTGAAAATAGAACCCTCAGATATCCTCATGCTCCAAGAGACGAAGATAGAAGGGGGTGCTCTTCTAGATATCAGCAAAACAAAATGGAAGAAAAGTGTAGGTATAGCGATTAGTTCAAGAGGAACCTCTGGAGGGCTAGCAACTCTGTGGACTGAAGACTTATTTCAGCTAAAAAAGTCCCATGAAACCCAGCATTGGATCTTCACGGAGCTGTTACACTGCACAAGTAAGTTGCCCATCTCCTTGTTTAATTTATATGTTCCTGTCACATACTCCGAAAAACAAGATTGCTGGAACTCCCTTTCAGCTTTCCTTGAACAGCATAATCCAGTCAACATTATCATAGCAGGCGACCCCAACATAGTTCTGAAAACAAAGGAGAAAAGGGGTGGATCCAGCAGCAGAGATCCAATGCTGGCTTTTGTCGAAGAGCTCTCACAGCAATGGGATTTAATAGACTATACCCCAGTGCGCGGCCTTTTCACTTGGTCCAACAATAGAACTGGGTCGGATCACATAGCTGCTCGCCTGGACCGATTTTTGGTTCAAAGATCGATCATGATGAATAAAAAAATTATCAAGACTAAAATTTTGCCCAAGCTCACCTCAGATCATAAGCTGATTCAGCTCCTCCTAGAAGATGAAGAAAATCTAGGGCCCCTCCCTTTTCGCTTTAATCCTCAATGGATCGATAGAGAAGGATTCATAGACATTGTGAAAGTAGCTTGGACTAAACCTATCTCAGGATCTGCAAGCTACGTCTGGGAGCAAAAACTCATGGCTACAAAGTATGTGTTGAATGACTGGATAAGAAAACCAGCTCCCAACCCTACCAATACTAGAAAAGAAGCAGTGCACACTTTGGAGAATCTGCAAGATAATATGGAAAGTAAAGAGATCACAACAGAGCTGTTTGAGCAATAAACAAAGGCCCAATGCTCAACATACCGAGCCTTAAGAAAAGAAGAGAATACTGGAGAATCAAATCCAGAAGCTTGTGGTTAAAAGCGGGGGATTGGAACACCTCCTTCTTCCATAGACAATATAGAGCTTGGTTATCCAGGAACCACATCTCAGAAATAAAAACAGCAGTTGGCCAAATTAGACAGGGTTTCACCCAAGTTAAATAGGCCGCAGATATCCATTTCAGGAAATTATATAGTGAGGAACCTCAGGACTGTGAGGAGGAGACAATAGGTTTCCTCTCTAACATTCCCCAACTGATCAAACCTGAAGATAATGTTGACCTCATCAGCGAGGTCATGGAGGAAGAAATAATCAAAGTCATCTGGTCCATGGAACCTGATAAAGCCCCTGGTCCAGATGGCTTCACAATTCACTTCTATAAAGTATGTTGGGACATCATCAAAGCAGATCTTCAAAAAATGATTAAAGGCTTCATGAGGAAAGCAAAGATTGGTGGGGGCACCAACTCCACTTATTTAGCCTTAATCCCCAAAGAGTCTAACCCGAAAAATTTCACAAGATTCAGACCTATATCGTTATGCAATGCATCATATAAGATTATGGCTAAACTCCTTGCAAATAGGATCAAGCCCCTGTTAAAAAAATTGATCTCGAGTCCTCAGGGAGGATTTGTGGAAGGAAGGCACATGCTTGATAATGTTATTCAAGTCCAAGAGACAATCCACTTCAGCAAGTAGAGAAAGGAGAAAGGCATGGTGATAAAGTTAGATATGGCAAACACGTTCGACAGAGTTAATCGCTCCTTTCTCCTTAAAGTTCTTCTTACTTTTGGCTTCTCGCCTCACTTTGTCCAGCTCATAAAAGCCTGTATTGAAAATCCCTGGATTGCCCCTTTAGTCAATGGTCGCCCTTCCAATTTCTTTCAAGCACAGAGAGGCATCAGGCAGGGGTGCCCTCTTTCCCCCTTCCTGTACATATTAATGGCTGACTCTCTTAGCAGAAAGCTTACAACTGAAAGAGCTGCTGGTACCCTTCCTGGACTTAAACCTTCCCCTGGTGTTGATCCCTTGAACCATGCACTCTTCGCAGACAATTCTCTTTTTCTTGGAGGCGCCTCTCTCAGAATTGCCAAAGGCTTTGACTCAGTTCTCAAAATTTATTGCAGAGTCTTAGGAGCGCAGGTCAACAAAAACAAAAGCGAAATCTACACCTAGAATATTGACAATCAAGAGCTAACAGGAATTTCGAATGCCCTGGGGTTCAGAGGCCACAATCGATGGGACCGATTCAAATATCGAGGTCTTCCCATCACAAATGGGCCCAATAGAAGGTCACTCTAGTCAGACATCATTTGCAAAATTAAATCAAAAATAGCAGCATGGGGTGGCTTCTGGCTTTCTAAAGGAGGTAAAGTTATTTTAATTAAGTCTCTTTTATCTACGCTTCCACTCTATCAGGGAGCATTCCTTTTGGCCCCCAGAAATGTTATGGAACAGATCTCTAAGCTCTTGAGAGACTTCTTATGGCAAGGTGGGAAAGGTAATGAAAGGAAGATGCATCTAGTTAATTGGGACATGGTTAAAAGCCCAACAACAGAAGGAGGCCTCCAGATCCGCGACCCATCCTTAGTCAACCTTGCGCTTGGAGGAAAACTCTTGTGGAAACTGGTTAACGAACTCAAGCATCTGACCAGTGCAACCCTGCTATCGAAATACGCTCAAAACTCGTCTCTCAACAACCTACAATTCGAGCCTTCTGCCAACAGTTCGCAAGTATGGGCTCTATGTTACAAAAGCAGCGCTTTCTTTAAAAAATCGCTCTATAAAATTCCAGGCAACGGCGAGCGTATCGACCTGTGGAAGGAATGAATCATGGGATGAGACCCACTGGAGCATATTGATGAAATTTCAGAGCTCAGAGACTGGATGAAGGGCGCAGGCATCAACAGGCTTCGCGACCTCGCAGTATGGGATCAACGAGGAGAGTGGGCCGGGTGGGACCTCCATGACGTTCTCGGCTAGTTATCTGCACAGAGAAATCTATTAATCGAGCTCCTGGAGGAAGCGACGCCTGAAAATGGAAAATAAAAGATAGCTGGGCATGGGGGCAGATAGGCGTTTACACTATTGCAGCCGGCTACAAATCCCTTCAGGAAATAAGGAACAACAACCACAACACAACATTCTGGAAGCGAGTATGGGACAATCTGGCCCTCCCAAAAGTAAATTTTTTCTTTTGGACATTGATGCATAACAAAATTTTAACAGGCGACAATCTGGAGAAGAGGAATATAGCTGGGCCTCACAGGTGCACGTTATGTAGAAGCAATATAGAAACAACTCAACACTTATTCTTGGACTGTCACTATGCGAAGGAAACATGGGGCCTCATCCTTTTCGGACTACAGATTCCTCCCTTTCCCCAGTGTTCTGTAGTCGACCTCTTTGCCAATTGGAACAAGCAATACCCGCAAAGCATTCCTATTAAATCCTTCTGGAACAAAGTATGGACATCCATTCCAAAATTTGTCTGTTGGCAGATTTGGTTGGCCCGCAATGAACAGACCTTTAATGGACAGCAACTCTCTCCTCTTCAGGTTGAAGCTAAAGCCAAAGCCCTCCTAATGGAAGCAGCCCAACAACAGTTTCATAAAGAGGATCCTCTTCTCCTCCCTGAAGAAAGGAGATGGCTATGTCCCCTGGAGCTTGCTCCTCAAAAATCTTCTCTCACTCCCAAAATAGCAAATCTGGAATGGCGCAAAAGAGATCCCAAGGACACCTTCTCAATCTGGTGGAGATCCAAAAAGATAACCAGAGTCTTCTTCGATGGGGCCTCAAAAGGAAATCCCGGAACTGCTGGTGCAGGAGGGATCATATACTCCACAGATGGGACTCTAAAAGATTGTTTTTGTTGGAGTTTAGGCCAGAAATCCAACAACCAAGCTGAAATATACGGCCTTCTCAAATCCTGCCAAATAGCAAGAGATCAGGGGGTAAAAGAGCTGCAAGTTTTTGGAGATTCCGAGATCTTAATAAAGAAATTAAATACGGAAGATCTTTTTAGCAATGTTGCGTTAAACAAAATCTTGGGCAGATTAAAAAGAGTGCTGCAAGATTTCAACACCTGTAAGTTCTATCATATCCTCAGAATCTTGAATGGTGAAGCTGATCAAATGGCGAATAAAGGATGCTCTCCCGAAAGGGTTGCTGATTGTAAATGGCAACATCTCTTTCCATATTCCATGAAATCGATGTAATCCAAAACCTGAAGCAGAAGGATGCTCACTTTGTACTCGGGGCTGCCATGGCAAAGTCCCCTTTCTTATTTTCCATGTAAATAAAATTCATAACCGTTTCAGTTAAACAAAAAAATCCTAAACTAATTGTAGAAAATGAAATGTTTGAAATGGAACCTTAACCTATTGCAAGAAAGAAAGTATAAGGAAAGAGACAGAAATTCAATGCTAAATCACACCATTTCCTAATTAACTTTCAAGAAACTATGTTTTTCAATAATTCTGAATTATCATGAACCAAATTATAATATATAATCATGGATGTAAGAAGCATCAAGCATCACTAATGTGCAAGTAAAGGGACTGAAATAAATATGTTTTTGTCTTTTTGTCTTTTCATGCAAAATCAAGTATGCAAACTAATTTCCTTTAGTGATGTGGCAGGTGAATTAAGGATGTTGGAGGTTGGATGGAAGAATTATGAGATGGTTTGATGGTGTGGGAGACCCTTGGGAGGATTTTAGTGACTTCCTAGAGGTTTTTTCTCAATTTGGTCTCAAAACAGGCCATTTCAAGAAAACCTATCGGATGTACTAGAAACCTACAGGATGATCCTGTAGGAATTATAGGAAACCTACATGATACAGCTGAGAGAAAAATGTGAGGTGTTGTAGGTGATGGGAGGCTTAGGAAATGTATGTGATGGGTGGAATGCAGTGGGAAAATTCCTAGGATCATTCAGAACTCAAAACCAAAGTCGGGAGATGGATGGATTCGCTCAAAAAGCTTGGAGAAGTTTCCTTGTGAAATGATGAAATTTGTGAGGGTTTAATGACCAAGCAAATCAAATCCAAATTGGATGGTACAATTTTTTTTATTAACTAGGATGTCTTAGGTCCCTATTCCAAGTGGAATCACACAAAAATACCTCTGTTAAACCATTCTAAAAAAATAAAAAATAAAACATTACTAGTCGAAAATCTAGAAATTCAACAACTAGTGAGATAGTAAATCTAAATAATGCCTAACCAAATCAAGTGCAAATTCAATGGGGGTAATTTCTGTTATGAACTAGAATTTTTTTTTGATATAATTCAAGTGGAATCAATTCGATTGAAGCTCATTAGCATGCTCTAAAAAATAGCAGAAATTTACTATTCTTTGCTAAAAAGGAGGGCCAACAATCTGGATTTGGGAATAAGAAGACTAATCCAAGAAAATCAATGATTATTATGAACTTCCAAAGCTTTTCAAAGGATGAAATAATGTTTGTGATCCTGAAAATGAACTTACATCAAACATTTAACTCAATCCTACAACAAGAAATCATTAATACTAAATGCAGAAATAGAACAAAATAAAAACTAGATATGAATGTGAATAATCAATGAAAATAAGGAAATAAAATGATACAAAAGGGCTCTGAGGCTCCTGGGATGGAAACGACCAAGGAAAATCAGAGACCTATAGAGGATAACAAGATTTAGAAGGTGAACATGACACCAATCTTCATTATTTTCTTCAATATAATTACATCCCTGCAAGAAAATACAATGGAGCTGCAAGTACACAAGCTCTCTCCACAATAACACTAATGAAACTCCTCCCCCTAGAGAAAAATTTGACTTGGTACTTATAAAAAATGATTAGGAATTATTCCCCATGAATGGAGGAAGCTTTCCCCCCCAAAATCCCTTGATTAGTGTATCTAGTCCCTGATACTAGGAATTTGCATTAAATGGCAGGGAACACATTCCTAGATTTTCTCAATCATTCCCTAGAGGAAAATTCGACTTGGTACTTATAAAAAATGATTAAGAATAATTCCCCATGGATGGAGGAAGTTTTCCCCACTGAAATCCCTTGATTAGTGGATCTTCTCCCTTGATTGGTGGATCTGATCCCTTGATTAGTGGAACAGATTCCTAGATTTTCTCAATCATTGGAGTTCCACAATTTATGTCATAATTCCATAATATCTTGTTGACTTATTATTTATTATTGATGCTCTAGTAGTATGGAACAAGTCCCTAAATTATCTCCTCCTCCAAATCTTCATAATCTGCCCAATATTCTCATAATATTCCATAAAAAATAAGTAATCTTAGGCACAAATATCTAATTATTCATAAACCTTCCTAATGAATATATTAGAGTTAAAAATAAATTATCTAATGCAAAAAGAGAGGTTTAATGTGCTGAAGGATGGTCATAGGATTTAATTTATGTCTAATTTAGAGGCCCATCATAGGGTATGTAGCATAGTGTCTTGTGAGCTAAGTGTAGAGATCTCTATGAGTGTGTGTGCATGTTTCCGTGTACAGATAAGTGAGCCTATTCTATAGAGAAAGGATGAGAGTGCCTATGAAAAGTTAAGAGATCCCGAGAGAGGTTGTTTTTGTTGTGTGAGAGGAGGTCGAAAGTGCCTGTGTAGAGGTAGAAGGCCAAGAGAGCCTGTGTTGTGGTGCAATAGGCTGATGAGAGCATGTGGAATAGAAACGAAAGAGATATGATGTGCATTTTGTTGAGAAGATCAATTAGCTGCAACATAGAGTGTAGAGAACAAACTGTTTCATGGGCCAAGGTCTGAAGAGAACATAGATGAGATCAGGTAGATTTGTTGCCAATTATAGTGAACATTAAGTTCCTTTTTGAGTGTGGTTTGGAGCTTGCATACAGGAAGTTGGTGCTTCCATCTCTAGTGGGTTCTTAGGAAGGATTGGGGGTTGGTGCCTCGTGTAAGTTGGTGCTTGCATAAATCCAAGGAATTGAAAATTGCTTCTTACAATAAATATGTGAAGTTGGTGCTTCAAATGGTGCTTCTTGTAAGCTGGATAGGTGTCTACAAAAGGAGGGAGTTGGTGCTTCCTGGTATTGGGTGCTAACAAAAAATAAAAGGGAGTTGGTGCTTCCTGTGAGTGGTGTTTCCCAAAACAGATTGATGTAATAGAGTAGGTGCTCTTATTTTAATCAATAACAACAACAAAAATTGGTGGTTTTTCCCCAAAAGGGTTTCTACATAAAACCTTTGTGTTCATGTGTTTGTTTCTCATGGTGTGTATGCTTGTGTTTCAATATGGATGTTGTTATGGTTGTTAATGGTTTCTGTCATATAATGGATGCCAAGTTTGAACGAGAAAAATTAAATTGGCATAAAATAATAAAAAATTAGCATTAATATTAGTTCACCCATCCTCTTAGTATTAATATTGTTTCCAACAATTGGTATCAAAGCCTGGTTCCTTCAAAAATAACTTAATCTCTTGAAGGTAGATCAAAGAGAAACAATGGCTAATTGAGTTTGGCTAACAATAGAAGGAGTTCCATTTTTAAATGGATCAGAGTATGTACTCTCGAAGGTTAGAATAGAAGCCTATTTAAAGGATTTGAATGTTGATATATGGTTCTTGATATTGAATGGAGAAAATAATTAGAACAATGAAGAAACTAAAGATATTATCATGAAAGGGGTGCCTAAGTCATGTTGAGAAAGTAGGGAATTGCAAGACAACAAGGGAAATGCTGGACAGACTGCAATGTATGTATGAAGGGGATAGCCATGTGGCTGAAGAAGAGGTTGAGGGACACTGATGCTTTAGCAATGAACCAGAACATGTAGAAGTTATTTCTCATCACACTCATGTTGATGATGAAGAAGTCTTAGAAGGGAGACCATGTTGCTCAGAAGGTAAGCTATTGTTGTGTGATAAATGCAAAGAGATAGGCCATTCATTATCTAGACGTTCATATGAATCACTTGAATATAGAGATAGTTATGCATCTAGTAATATTAATTAAGATAGACCAACTTTAGTAGCAATATAAAATGAGGGATTCTCAGAGGAAGAAGTGAGATACTCAGTGTGCTCATCCATAGGAGAAAATGAGAGTATATCTCGTGAAGAGAATACGGGTGTCACTAAAGGTGATGAAGATGAAATACCGCGTAGACCTATGGAAGACTCCATGGATAGAGAGATGGGTTGATATATTTGTGGTGACTCAGCTAGCACCTATGATAGTGAAGAGAAGGATCTAGATGAAAGGAAATTTTTTAGAAAGAAGGTTATCAATTCTCTAATGGATATCAATGACCTATCAGAGGAAAATCTCAAGCAAGAGGAGAAACTAAAATTTTATGAGCTTGAGAATGAGAAGTTGAGAAAAAAAAATATTTGATATAAATTCTCAACAAGAAGAGGCTAGCAAATTGAATGGAAGTTTAACCACCCAGCTAGAATAAAGAGAAGCTCATTGTGAAAGAGTACAAGTTGAAGTAGTTTCATTGAGATATGGCTTAGAAAATTCAAATAAAGAGTTGTATCAATACCAAAATCTTGAGGAGAGAAAGAAGGAAAAGGATGAAGGGTAAACTATCTAGGTAAGGGTAGTTGAAGGTTCCAACGAAAACAAGGAAAAAGAAGTTTTTGGACACCGGCAACAACAAAACAAGAAAAGGTAGTACGAGAAGGATAAGAATCAACAACAAGTAGAGTAGTAGAACAGAGCAAGGAAGCTACAAGAAAGAATGAAAGGAAACATTTGAAATAGTCATGGAATGCACATGAATAACTAGTAGAGGCCCTTTCCTCCTCAAGGACAAAGACCTCAAAGGAAAGGCATATTTAGTCCTCAAAGGCCTTTTTATGGCTATTGCTTTTCTCGCAATAATTTTGAACATAAAGTCATAGACTGCAGATGGAATGCAAGAAAACAAAATGTGTTGGGTAGAAGAAACCCAAGAACACAAAAAGTAGCCAGGAGTAGGCATGATTACAACAGTAGAGGTCATGACAAGAATGCTAGCAGAAATGGCAGGTCCATTTCTCCATTCTTAAGCCAAAAAAAATTCTACAACTGTGGAAACTTTGGGCATGAGTTAGTATGTCATAGATATGGAGAGAAATGACATGTTTCTTAGCATTAACATGTGAATGTAATAGTTAGGGATCTGAAGACAAGAAGAAATAGTGGAATAGAGGAATACAAGTCTTCCTTCAGCACTTAGTATCAAAAGGACTTACAAAGTAAAGAAGGAAAATATCCCTTTGCAATCACAAGATATAATGAGAGCAAGCTTCAGGTAAGGAAAAGGAGCAGTACGAAGATTTGGGTGAAGAAATATGAGTTGAAAGAGAATTCTGCTCTAGCCATGTGCAACTGAGAGAAAGCCCAAACATGGGAAAAGAAGAAGTTGGAGAGTAGTGCTTCAGTCGTGGCTTGGCCAAAGAAGATTTGGATGAAGAAGGAGGATGATCTTCTCAGTGGGAGTAGATCAATATCTTATGTTGTGGGAAGAAGAATATGGGATGCAAAATAAGTGAAGAATGACTAGAAGCCAATAGTTAAGGAAGGTACACAGGATTAGTCCCCATGCATATGAAAAAAAGAAGTTGCAGGATATCATAGCGAATTGGCTTAGGGGGAGTTGCTTTAGTAAGTGGTAGTAGGAAATGATCATCAGCCTCAAGAAGAAAGATTGCTCGAGGAATGAAAGGTTTTCATCTTGGGTGAAATACCCTTATTTCATTTAAGTTGTGAGTTTTATTATGCCTAGAAATATTATTTTCATGAAACAAAATCGGTTCAAGCCTTGCATGTCCCTTAACCTTCAATTAGTATCGCTATGTCAATTGATGGAGAAAAAGTATTTATGCAAATGAGAATTTCTTTTAAAAAAAGGGATATAAGATTTTTCCTGATACTCTTTCCAATGTGTATCAAATGTTTTGTGCAATGGGAATTATTGAAGCAAAAGTCCCTATTGTAGAAGTATGATCTCAAGGGGAGAAGTGTTTAAGATTCTCAGGAGGAGCGAACATAGAGGATGAAGCAACAATAATAGTGAAGAGAAAGATGAAATGCATCACTAAGGATTGGTATTTACAATATCAGCAATACCATGAGAATTTTAATTGGTATCATTTTCCTCTTAATTGATACAAAAGATGCATTTGAAATAGAGTATTCAATCAACAGCCATAGGGTGTCAAAAATTGGAGGCATTCAAATCAGAGGCAGTATATGTTCAGGGGGATCATATCACATATGTCCATTTTATAGAGCAGTAGCAACGATCAACACTTGAAGCGAATTATATAGAGAAGAATGTACGTCAACATCTAAATCCTCGGTCATTGATAGTTGATGATTGGATGGGGAAGAATAAGAAGCTTGTAAGCCCTTTTCCGTTCATGTCAAAGGAGGAGAATTATTGGAGAAGCTATGATGGCCCATACAAGGGAGAGAAAATCCATTGGTGTCTCATGCTAAAAGAAGTGTGGAAGTAGAATGAGTATTGGTCATCAAAGTGGTGATGAGGTTGAGGTGTTGCCATCAATGCTAAAGGGGGAGATTGTTAGATAGTTGGAATTGATGCCAACAATCATGCTAAGAGATGTGTTGGGCATATGGAATTGTTTGACAATTGGAAATAATGTTGGAATTGATGTCAACTAGATCATCATGATATTTTGTGGTAGTAAATGTTGGTTTTGATGTCCCCTAGGTTAGCTATGATGGTAAGTGGGATAACATTGATGTGCTTGATGTTTCAAGCTCAAGGGGAGTCCTATGGTTATTGCAGTTATTTATAGATAATAACCATAACAGAAGGCTTATTGGAGAAGCCATAGAATGATGAATATGGGGGTTGGGAGTCTAAGATTCTAAGCACAAGAAAAAGAGTCAAGGAGAAAAGCATGGTAGAGTGTTAGAAGCAATTTCTTAAGTACTAGATGGGCTCAAAGCCTACATCAGAACTCCTCCATAGGAAATTGCTTTGAATAAGATTTCTAATGGTACGTGTAATTCTGCAAATTGCCTCCTCAATCAGGAGTTATTCCCAATCAAAGCTTGGTGACTTAAGCCATGAAATCATAGTTAAAAGGTGATTGTAGTCTTGGTGCATAACCAAAGTTGGAAGCACTCCCAAACTCAGTGGAGATGATGGCATAGAAGGACTTCCTCAGAACTTTGGAAGGATCAGAATTTTGGAACCTTGGTACTAGGACAGTAGGGCTGAATTTCGGGACCCAAGATCAGAAAGAATGAGAAGGAATCATATTAGAAGGCCAAAATATTAGAGGAAGATGGTGTATCGGGACCTCAAGAGGACAGAATATCAAAGTTCAGAGTGTCAGGAGTTTTGGAATGTAGGCATATTAGAACCTCAAGGAAGATAGTGCACAAAGGCATATCAGAACCTTGATAGTTTGTTAAAAAGAAACCATAGAATATATTCTGAATATCGGGGCCTATTTTTAAAGGATGGGGCCATCAGAACCTCAGAGAAGAGGACTTATCAAAATATCAGAACTTGGAGACCATTAGAACCTTGAAACCTCGTAATTTCTTATGAATGAAATTCTTTGAAAATGACCTGGGATGTAGAGAAGAGGAGATACAAAGGAATCCATTGAAAAACAAAGCATTGAGTGACCCCTTTCTTTCTACTCCAATTGGACACATGGCAGCATGTGATTGGCCTTGAGGAGCTGAAGTGGTACATGATGTGGTTATATGGTGGAGACATGGAATATTGATTTGACATTTTTGGTGGCCTAATAGAACAAATTTGAGTGACACGTTTCACCACTAAGGAGGGGCCACATGGAGTAATGATGACAACATGACACCATCTTAGAGGTTGGAAAATATCGAAGGTCGGGATTTCGTAACCTATTATAGAATCCTTTTTAAAAAGTTCTGATCCGATGAAAGGGGCTCTGATGTGGATTGGTTCTTGGTAATGGGAGACTAATAAAACCAAGGATGTAGAATAGGGATAGCACCAAAGGGCTATAAAGTATTTCAGAAGTCGAAATTTCATAACTCCGTTCTAACCGAAATTTTGGAGAAAGTATCGATATGTGGTGCTTCGATATAGTGTAGGCATTTGGTCGTAGAAGCTAGAAGACCAAGGATAGAAGAGAAAATATAAAGGGATATTGGCCCCTAGTAGGGACTGAATGCCTTAGCACCTAAAATCTAAGCCATTGGTCACATCACAGAGTCAAATGGAGAAAAAATAGGAAAGAGCCAAGCGAAAGGAGATCAGAACCTCGTGGCCTCGTGACATCATTTTAATAAAAGTTACAAGATATGATAGCTCTGATATTGTAGCACCTAAGGTCTATGCCAGTGGTCATGGGAAGAGGTCATATGAGAATTAAAACAATAAGGGGGCTAAGAATAAAGCACCTAAAGGCACCTCAAAATATTGTGTTTTCATAACATTTTATTTATAAAGTTACAAAATGTTTGAGCTCTGATAGTGTAGCATAGAGGTATTAAAGGATTATTGATTTAGAAACATTGTTAATACAAGTCCTTTGGGATTTGGATGAATGAGTCAGTAGCAAAGTGTAAAAGTGAGCATAGGAGTTGGTCTCAAGAGTAATAATGATTTTCAAATATCACTGGTTCAAGGAAGCAAGCACCACAATTTGCAAGGAAGAGTGTTTGGTATGCCTTGAGCTTAGACAAGAAATTTATGTGATCATGTGCATGCCCCATTGAATTAAATTAAGTGTAGAGAATCCATCCTTAAGTGTAGTCAAGCTCTGTGAGCCATAAATAACTATGGATAGTGCATAGCTGAAGTGTACAAGTGGACTAAGAATTAATTCTGAGTATGGGGATCACTCATATGCCCATTCTCATTGGTTAATGAGGAAGCAATGACCAAGCAAGACATAACACCAAGATGGAGAACAATGCAAAGGTACACTCAAGTAGTTTCAATGACATGGTGATGGAAACAAAGGCATCATCAAACAATGTGTAGCAACGGAACAAAACATACGAGCACAATTGAGCAGTGCGGGGTATTTAGCATAGTGGCCTGTGAATTAAGTGTTGAGAGCTCTGTGAGTGTGTGTGTACGTTTTTGTGTGAGGCTAAGTGATCATGTTCTAGAGAGAAAGGATGAGAGTGCCTATGTAGAGGTAAGAGACCTCGAGAGAGGTTGTTGCTGCTATGTGAGAGGAGGCTAAAGTTTCCTGTGTAGAAGTAGAAGGACAAGAGAGCCTTTGCTACAGTGTAAGAGGTCGATGAGATCCTGTGGAATAGAAAGGGTATAGAGATGAAGTGAATGGTGTTGATAAGAGTAGTGAGTCGTAGTAGAGAGTGGAGAGAACAAAATGCTACATGGGCCAAGGGCTGAAGAGAACAGAGTTGAGGTCAGGCATATTTGTTGCTAATTACAGTGAACATTAAGTTCCTTTTTGAATGTGGGTTGGAGCCTACATATAGGAAGTTGGTTCTTCCATCTCTAGTGGGTGCTTAAGAAAGCTTGGGGGTTGGTTTCTCCTACAAGTTGGTGCTTTCATAAATACAAGGAGTTGCAAGTTGGTGCTTGCAACAAATATGAGAAGTTGGTGTTTCACATTGTGCTTCTGGTATGTTAGATAGGTGTCTACAAAAAGAGGGAGTTGATGCTTCCTGCTAATGGGTGCTAACAAAAAATCAAAGGGAGTTGGTGCTTCCTATGAGTGGTGGCTCCTAAAATAGATTGATGTAATAGAGTAGGTGCTATTATTTTACATCAATAATAACAACAAGCTTTGGTGGTTTTTTCCTAAAAGGGCTTCCACGTAAAACCTTTGTGTTCATGTGTTTGTTTCTCATGATGTGTAAGCTTATGTTGTGATATGGCTGTTGTCATGGTTGTTAACAGTTTCTCTAATATAATGGATGCCAAAGTTGAATGAGGAAAATTGAATAGGAATAAAGTAATTAAAAATTAGCGTTAATACTGATTCACTCCACTCTCAGTATTAACATTGGTTCCAAGAAATGATTAGTTCTAGTAGTTGGATTATAATGAATTGCATAATCACAAAGATCTGATTATGGATGAGTGACAAATAATCTCCCGTAGAAAATGAAGACAAGATTTAGAATGCAAGTTGGTGTAATTGTAATTGAGGTTAGAGAGTATTTAAATAAAAGGCATGATTGGTGGAGATTAAATGCATGATGTTGGAAATTTTGAAATTAAGGAACAAAGTGTCATAAGAGAACACCAACAAACTATGGTTGGAATGAATTGAAATACCTCCTCATTACAAAGTAGAATCAAATGAAACACATGTTGTGTAGAGTTTTCTTCCGGGATTATCGCATCCATAATTATTTGTATTGGCATTTCGAGCCATCCACTATGGCTCATCATCAAGATAGATACATGTTCTTGAGCAATGTGTGAACTGAAAGTAAATAAAGAGTAGAAGTGAAGTGCATATGAGTGTGAGATAGCTAGGGTAAGTGTGTTGTGTTGAGCAAGTGCAGATTGAGAGCAATTGAACTATATAGCAAGTGAATTGTAGAAGTGTGGTGTTGCGATGTGTCTTTATGTTCCTACAAGAGAAAGAAGAACATGATAAAGCTTATGTTTATTTTAGAAGTAGAGGTGTTTGTGTGAAAGTAGTGGTATTATATTGAAATCAAATTAAAGAACACTCCTAGAGGTCTAAGTTTGAAAATCCTTTGAAAGTATGGATCTGATTGGAAAAAGTAGGTTGGTGTATGTACATATCTGATTTTAGTGCCTTTAAGGAACTTGGTGCTTGTTGATCTAAGCAGGCTAGGGCCTTTTGTGAGTGGGTTATCACAAAATATTGCTGTAACTACAGTTGGTGCTTTTGAGTTGCATCATAATAAAAACAAGCTTTGGTGGTTTTCCTCTCGAAATGGCTTCCACATTAAAGTACTATGTACAAATATGTTGTTAATTTTTTCTTGTTGTGTGTAAATTGTAAGTTATTGATAGTCATTTAATTAAGTTTTTATAATTACTGATTCACCCCCCTCTCAGTAATTCATGGTTCCCAAAAATTGGTACTAGAGTAGGTTCCTTCAATAACAACGTAACCACTAAAAGGTAGATCTATATGGAATCATGGAAAGTCAAATAAAATCAAGATATCTATTCAAGTAGAATACTAGTCTTTGATGGGTGAATTACATATTATGGAGAGTCCAAATGGAAGCATACACCATGCCTCTTGGTGTGGATCTATGGGCCATTGTAGAGTCTAGAAACAAAGTTACAACAATTCTACCGACATATCCTAATGAAAGGAGATCCTATAACAATAATTTAAATGCCAAGAATTTGATTGTAGATGGTCTTAACCAATCTGGGCTAATAAAAGTAATGTACTTTAAATCAGAAAAAGAAGCTTGGGATAAGCTCAAAAGCTACTATCATGGAGAAGAAAAGGTAAAGCAAGTGAAACTCCAAACTTATAGAATGAGATTTGAAAGTATAAGGATGAATGATGATGAAAGAATTGCAGAATACTTTCTTAGAGTAGATGAAGTTGCAAATATGATTATAGGTCTAAATGAAGACATCAAAGAAGAAGTGATTGTACGTAAAGTCTCACTTCCAATTAGATTTAATGCTAATATATTAGCCAAAGAATACATATCTAAGTTGAAAACTCTGGCAATGGAGTAGTTGCACGGAACTCTCACGACCTATGAAATGAGACTTGGATAGAAATAAAAATCAAGAGAAGAAACATTCAAAGTCTCAAAGAATAATAAAGAAAATAAAGGACATCAAGATTGCTGCAACTATGACTCAAATTAGGAGATGGCCTAGTTTGTAAGAAAACTTAAGAGAGGCTTAGGAAATTATAAAGGTAAGTTTCCTTTTCAGTGTTTGGATTGTGATAGAGTAGGAAAATTTTCCTCAAAGTTCCCATACACTAAGGCTTATAATCAAGAAAAGTAGAAGGAGAAAGAGTAAAATGATTCGATACAGAGCTTATAAATATCAAAAGAAGCAAGCTTAGAGGAAAAAGAGCTTTTACTCTAAGGAGGATACTGATTCATCTGAGGCTAGTAATGAAGAATCATCCTTTCAGGGAGAACATAAGGAATGCACACTCATGGAATTTGAATATGAATCAAAGCTTCAGGAAAAATCAAACTCTTGAGAAGGAGTAGTGGACCTTGAAGTTAAATTGGTTAGTGCACTAAAGGAATTAAAGAAAACCGTAAAGAAGAAGAAGCTTTTGAAATAAAAACTTCTAAGATTTGAGGAAGGCATGTATAATTCTGATAATGAATATTATAACCTTCAAAAATTTAAATTGGAAGAAGTAGTTGAGCTTAAATACGTTCTATTTCAATACCTAAAAGATAAACAAAGGAGCCATGATAAACTAGCGGATGAAAATTAATCTCTAAAGTTAGAACTGTCAAATAGGAAGTGAAATACAATATCATATGCATCTGATGGAGATAGAATATCTCTAAAAACTCATCTTGAATAATCCAAGAGAAAATAGGATCTTCTTATAAATCAAGTAGTTGAATGGGAAAGGAATTTCCAAGAGTTGGAGATAGAAGTTGTATCGTTGAGAATAGTTCGAGTGAATACCAAGGCTAAGATAGATTTGAATTTTAAATTTACTAAAGGTTAAAAATCATTGGAGGATATTCTCATATCTCAAATACCATCAGCAAGTAAAGGTTATCTAGGATATAAAGAGCCTCAATAAACTTCAAAAGGAGAATCAAGCACTAGGTCCCCAAGAAGCAAAGAGCATCAAAGCTATGTAGAAGCACTTAAAAGAAGAGTTTGTAAGGACCAAAAGGTGGCAAAATGTAAGGAAAATAAAAAAGGTGTAAAGTTGGTCAAGACGAAAACTGTACCTCACTACAGACTTATCCATCAACATGCCAGAAAACAAAATTCTAGTAAATCTACTCAAACTCAAGATATGCACTATTTTAGGTACCAAAAGTTATTTTATGATATTTTTTATACTTGACATAACTTTGTTCATAACTTTGTTGATTGTAAAGTCAATAAAGTTGAAAGAGATGAAAACTATAGATCTAGAAAATTTTTCTTTGCACAAAGAAACTCATTCTCACCTCATATGAATGAGATTGAGTTTTATGTATTCCATAACTATGCGCACAAATATAATGACTGTCAGAGTCAACTCGTTAATCCTACTATATAGCAACAATGTGAATAGACAAACCCTTAAAAGAATTTGAATAAATGGAAACAAAAAAGGGAGCATATTGAGAAGTGTAGTGTTGTTTATATGCTCATGATCAGGAGGAAAAATGGTATGTTGACAATGGATGCTTCAAGCCTACGACTAGAGATAATAATAAGTTCCTATTTCTGAATGAAAATGGAAAAGGTAATGTAAATCTTGGGAACAATGCTCGATATTAAATAAAAGGGAAAGGAACAGATAGCCTGGATGAGAAGACCAAGGTGCAGAATGTCTTGTATGTGGATAGCCTTAAACACAACCTTATAAGTGTTATCCAAATTGTGATAATGGCAATGATGTTATTTTTCAATCAAATCACTGTGAAACTAGAAGGAAATATAATTGGAAGTTAGTAGGGAAAGCAGTCAAAACTCCTAGAAATGTATATGTCTTTGATGTTTCAAGAGTGAAATGGTATCTAAGCAAGATTGACGAGACATGGATATGGCATAGGAGAATGGGTCATGTAAACTTTGATAACTTGGTGAAGGTTAGAAAGATAGAGGCAATAAGGGTATTTCCAAAACTATAAAAGCCACACAACCCTATATGTAAATCTTGTCAATGTGGTAGACTAAAAGGAGTAAATTTTAAGACAAAGGAATTTTCTTCATCCAAACCTCTCGAACTAGTTCACAAATATGTCTGTGGTTTGAAAATTAGAGCACGCAGTCCAAGAGGTTAGAGGTATTTTATTTTATTCATTAATGATTTCACTAGACCCATATGGATCATGTTAGTAAAGGAAAAATCATAATCTTTAAGCAAATTTAAAATATTCAAGGCATAGGTTGAGAATGAGAAAGATTTGAAGTTTGGGTTTTCATGGTTAGAAAGAGAAGGCGAGTACACTTCAAGGGAGTTTGAAGAGTAATACAAAAAACATGGTATCGAAAGGCAGTATTATGTAGCAAGAAACCCTTAGTAGAACATAATTATAGAATCAAATAATATAACCATTTAGGATCTGTCCAAGGCCATGATGGATGAAGGAAAAGTTAAAAATACCTTTTTGGGATAAGCAACCCAAGTTGTTATCTATTTGACCAATAGAACTCATCTCGGGCCGAACAGTGGTAATACATCCTATGAACTATGGAAAGGAAGGAAAGCCTTAGTGAAGCACCTCAATTTTTTTATAAATGAGTGTTATATAAAGAGAAATGACAAGAAACTTGGTAAGTTTAACTCTTAGGAAAGTGGGTGAATTTTTCTTCGTTGTGTAATAAGAATCAAAGGGTATAAATGCTACAATAAACAGACCAAGAATATTGAAGAATGCATCGATGTTAGACTGGATGAAGATGTACCTTATGTAGGAAATTTTTAGGAGAAACCAGACAAGTATGATGATTATGATTTCCGGTATGAAGAACTTGAAGAGATAGAAGAAGAGGAAAGAGAAGAAGAATATGATTATTTGCAAATATCTTCTCAGAATTACAAGGCACCATCTAGATATGTGCAAAAGTAACATCCTATGAGCTAGATCATTAGAGGCAGAGATATCGGTGCGCAGATAAGGAAAAATTTCACAGGCAATCCTAGACAAGAAAACTTTGCACTATTGTCATAGATAAAGCCCAAGAATTTTAGCTAGGAAAGTGAAGACAAGTGTTGGATTAAGGCAATGAATGAGGAATTAGAAAAAATAGAGAAGAATAGAAATTGGGACCTGGTTGCTAGGCCAAAGGATAAAAATGTTATTGGCACCAACTGGGTTTTCAAGAATAAGTTGAATGAAGATGGCAAAGTTGTGAGGAAAAAGGCCAGGTTGGTGTCTAAAGGTTATGCTCAAGTTGATGGTACAGATTTTGGAGAAACATTTTCTCCTATAGCCAGAGTAGAAATGATAATAAATTTCTTTGGCATTTTCTAGTTATAATAACTTGAATATTTATCAAATGGATGTGATGTCAATATTTCTTAACAATGAATTGGAAGAGGAAGTGTACATTGAGCATCTAGAAGGCTTTCAACTCTCAAAATATGAGAATATTGTTCATAGGCTAAGAGGATCCCTATATGGGTTGAAGCAAGAACCAATAGCTTGGTATGCTATGTTGGATAAGTATCTACAAAAACTAGGATTTAAAAGAGGAACAACAAATAGTAATTTATACATTAAATATCAAAATGATAATTTTTTTTATCATTGTTGTGTATATAGATGGTATTATTTTTGGAATTGATTTTAAGTAGACGGGACATCATTTTGTTGAATCAATGTAATAGCTTTCATTATTTCTTGGGTTGCAAGTCACACAGTTAGTTTTATCACCAAAAAATGATTACCTAGCAATTTCTAACTCTGTGGATTGAAATACACCATGTATATTTAAGTTTACCATAGTAAAATCACTTCACTATGGAAAATAATTTAGTAAACAACTTTTATTAAATTAATTTCATATTTAAATAAAAAACCCATGAGAATAATTAGATAAAACATTATTTATTTAATTTTCTTTAGGAATAATTATTAAATCAATGTTTAAGTAATTATTCCTTGTCATATTTGATTAAATCCATTAGGAATAATTAAATAAATCACTATTTATTTAATTTTCCTTATTTCAATTATTGGAATAATTGTTAAATCACTAATTAATAATTATTCCAATTTCACATCATTCTTAATTCTCGTGAAACAATTAATAAATCATTTTATTTTTTAATTATTTCTAAATAAAGATATTTAACCATTTTAAATTTGTTTTCCCTCTCCAATAAATATAATAAATTATTCCAAGTGGTTAGATCTTGATTTGGTTAGGATTATTTTATTATTCTCCATTTTTTGTACTAACTCAATACTTTGCTATAAATAGGAGGGTTTTTCATTCATTATTCACCATAATCATAATCATCATCATCATTATCATCTCTTTTTTTTTGAGCTTCCATTTTAGTTCTCCACATTTTGTCTAGCTTTTTCACATATTGAGAGAGAAGGTCCTTTTCTGAAGCATCAAGGACATCAAAGGACCCATCCCACGGAGAGGGACTTATAGACCCATCTGTAGATCTCTTTCACAAGGTTTTTTAAATAAAATATTTATTTAATTAAAATCCTTCAATTTGGGTTATTGCAATGGTTATTTTTATTATTGCTTTCTATTCTGGATCGCCTATACTTTTGTTGTAGGTTTTCCAATTTTATTGTATATTTGAATTAATAGTAACTATCAACATGTTCTTAGGGTCACATGTCACCTAGTGACTTAAGTGAAGTGTTTTTGGTACACCTTCCAAGAAATTTCACACTAATAATTAGGAGAAGGTTTTTTTATCTCCCAATCCAAGTATCTAAAAGAAACTTTGGAAAATGTTGAAATGGATGATTACAAACCTATGTGTACACCCATAGTGAGTTGTTGTAAATTAAACAAAGAAGATCAGACCCCGATTGTCAATTAGATGATTTACACTTCCATGATTGGTATTTTTCTATAGCTAACATCTTCAAGACTAGATATAATGCACGTATTTGGAATGGTTGCTCAATTTCAAGCAAATATGGAGGTAATTCATGCTAATGGAGTCAAAATGATATTCAAGTACCTTCTGTGAACATTTGACTTTGGTTTTGGTATGAAAGAGGTAAGGATTTTACTTTAATGGCTTATACTAATGTTTATTGGGCTAGTGGTATTGATGACAGGAAGAGTACTAATGGAGCAACATTCTTTTGGGGGAATTTCCAGGTGTCTTGGATAAGAAAGAAACAAAATTCAATCTCTTTATCTGTAGCTAAAGCTGAGTTCATAGCTATAGCTATTTTCTATGCTAAAAATATATGGATGAAGAAAACACTGAAGCATATAAAATTTGACCTTGATGACTCAAACCCCATTATGTGTGATAATACAAGTGCCATTAGTATTTCCAGAAATCATGTTATGCATTCAAAGAAAAAAAAATATCCCAATTAAATATCATTTCTTGATAGATCAAGTTGTTGATCATGTTATGAGGTTGAAATATGTGGGTACTAACGAGAAGGTTGTATATATATTTACAAAGATGCTTCTGTTGGGATAGGGTCCCCAAGGTCAATTTTGGGCTAGTTTAACCAATTTTTGAGAAGAATTTTGTAAAGAATGTAAAGTCTCCACGAAATGTGGAAGTGGAGCGCACATCTAAGTAGGAGTCAAAAGGGCTTTAGCCCCTTGTTTTGGTAATTGATAGGTTGGTTTTGAGACTCACCCATAGGCCGTAGGCCATGCTATTGTAAGAAAAAATGCTATATATATTTGAGTCATAACAAGTCTAAAAAAGATAAGTGATATAGAAGATTATTGTTTTGGGAAAGTGCTAAGGCAGGAAAGCTCTATTCTTGTACTTAGGAAAAAATGGAAGGCTCCTGCAGTTGAGTGTGCAGAGACGTTGACAAGTCTGTAACTAAGTGTGCAGGCCCCTATAGCTAGGTGCACAGGGTGGAAGAATCTGTAAATTGAACGCTGAATCGAACAAAGACTGATTTTGGAACAAGTATCTTGCCTCTCTATTTTATTATTATTTCTATTCAAGTTATGCATTATGGCTTAATGATATGTTTTCTGTGGAATGAAGTATAATTTCTACATGAACCTATTGAACCTTTAATATCTATGCATGAACTAAGTAATAATCTTATTTTGCGAAGGTAATGGTTAAATATGTTATGATTTCTGTTGACTAAAGTAGATATGCACAAAGGAAGACCTCGGGTTATTATTTAGTGCATGAAAGTGGTCAGTCTGATTCTTTTAGGTATATAAAGTCTGATCATAGACCCTCACGAAGGTCTAACAACTATTGTCTTAGAGTTGTAGTAGTCAACCTTAGAAATACATAGATCTATGTGAAAGCATATCTGAGTTACAAGGGCTTAAGATCACTTATCACATGGTCTCTGGATGCAGAAACCTAGTTCTAGCATCCCCCAATACTTCTTCGGGTGAGACTGTTGCCTACATTATGCATGTTGTTTCTGAAAGGGCTAGCAGTTAGGGTCATGAAAAACTCTGAACCTAAGTTAGGAACCCTTAAGCCAATAAATGGTTATGTTTCTAAGACATATTTAAGAAATCTATGGAAAATGGTTTGCTACGAAGAAAGAGATTGAAAAGTGGATTGATCAAAATGTGTATGCATCCATGGCTCGAGGGAACATGAGCCCCAAAATATCCATGGAGAAGTGGTTGTAGAAATTTTTGTACAGAGATGAAACTGATGCATTCTTCTGTTTCTTCCCTGACGAACTACACAAGTGGTTATCTAATTTGGCCAATAGTCAAGGGATGTGGAGGCTTAACGGCCCTATAGTGTGGACTCCTGAACTAGTATGACATATGGATGCATCAGGAATTAATATTGTGTGGGTTGTTGTTATCGGGAAATCTAGTGTCTATACAGAGCTGCTAGTCCCACTAAGATGGGTATCTATCTTAGAAACAAACATATTAAAGTCACTTGTTTTTCCTTTACGAGAGAGAGATGGGAAAGAAGCAGAGAGTACCAACCTCAGTCTTCCACTTGGCTCCTTGCTTGTTTCCTTTCCCCTTTGACAGAATCTCGCCACTGATTCCTTACTTGTCCAACTTCAAAGAGCACCTGTAGATTCACAACAGCATAATACCATCAAAGCATAGAGATCTTTCACTGTAAACAATATAGGATCAGATATATATTGGCCATACAAATGCATATAACAAACATAATATTCAAAGATACACAAGAATATGGAGGAAAACTCAAATAGCTTTATTAGTAAAAGTCATAGAAGAGAGGATTACAACCACTTGGTTTGACCCAGCGCCATCCTCCTAGCTTGAAAGCCCTCTTCACCTCACACAAAGCAAGATCACCCAACAATGTCTTCAAGGAGAAACCAGCAACACCTCTTTACAAATTACCAAATTCCAACCTTTGGATCTATGGTATGATGGATCCATTTAAAGATATTTGCAGCTGGGTGAGTCAACATCTGGGATTTTGATTAGTGTCATCTCTCTTATAGTTATTGGTTCCACTTGGAGATTTTATGATCTCTTACTCATCCTTGGGCGAATTCAGGGAGGCAAGTGTCAAATGAGCAGCTTCTAGAAGATTCTCAGGTTCTCCACTTAGCAAACTACTTGTGCCATTTGTCTACTCTCGCTCATCTTACCCTATAGAAGGGCTTTCTAGTATGCATTGCACTTTTTGCATGTGGTGAGTGAGATGCATTACACCCTTTGCACTGGGCAGTTTGTATGGTCCTGCTTTGACCAATTCTGAGTAGATTTTCATGGAAAACTTCTGGGAGGTTGTGTAATCAGCTGACCTTGCTCCTTTAGGGCATGAAACAACACTTTTAGGGACTTAGAAGCCATTGGTTTATGGACATATGTGATTGGGGTTACAATGCCCAAATATGTCTATAAAAGTTGCCCCCTAAAGCATGAGGTCGTAAATCCTTTGATGTCGGGTGAAATGCTTTATAGCGAGGATCTAAGGTTTTTCACACTGGAAGGTGACCTATAATAAGATACAATACAATACATTATCTTCATAATATTTTCATGATCTGGCTGAGGCAGGCATTCCCATGCTTAGCTTGATAAATTCATTTTCATGTACATAGGACAGACAACCGTCTATGTGCAGACTGATAATTCTGGTAGAGCCATCATCCCTTATTTTGGATGATTATCTGTTCAGCAATGATGTACATTTGATGTCTTTATTTTCCTGAATATATCGCAGCCCTGATGGATGAAACTAGATCTCGGGTCTTCAAAACGTGTTCAATCTTCGCTCGAAGTACAAGTCGATCCATGTGAATAGATGTTCTAATGTTGAACATGGAAAGACATCGCCTGATTACCAGCCAATGATGTAAGTTGTTAACAGACATGAGAGGAATCACCGATAATGATGATGACCCTCAAGGTACTTTAGTACAATTCACATGGTGTGAATACATGAGTTGATGTCGAACACCACGCAAAATCTTTCGGACGAAGGCCATTAGTGTAAACCTGTCACCGGAAGTGAGAAACTTGCCATTTAGGCATGCAAGCTTCAAAGTACTGGAACGATTGTCCCTAGGTTGGCTTCTTTGATAATGAGATGATGTCGACAAGAAGTGACCCATCGTAGGAGGGCATTAATGGATCCCTCATCTATGACATAGAACGGAGCAAATGATTTTGTATAGGTGAAAACAATCTGATGATACAAGGTTCAGGGTGGCGGTCATGAAAGAATGAAGCGTGAAGGTATTGTAGCAGATGAGACACAAGCTGGGTAGGTGAATTCTCTGAGAAACTTCTCTTGAACATATCGGTGACACTAAAATGGATTGGTAGTGTTAACCCCAAAAGTGGATGATATGGTGGACCAATGGTAATATCACTGGTGAACGGAATAACCCAACCCGACTCAATCATGGTGATGGAGTGAAAGTGTCATGTTCAAGAGTGACTTGCTACCAATAAAGTTTCTTCAAGTTTTCTTCCCAATTTTCCCCATTCATTTCTGACCAGTACCTCTTTATTGTTGTCAAGCTTGAGGAGGATAACATATGCTTGTTCTATAATTTTCCCTTCGGGCAAACCCGTCGCTATGTTTTAATGCCCCTAGCGACAGTGAAACTCGCTCTTGTCTGAATGGACAAGTTTGTTGCTATTGTTTTAATGAGTTAAATGACAAAGATAACTCGGTCCTTTTCAATTTTAGAGAGTCTGAAAAATATGGAAAGAAGACTCCAATATTCCTTTTTCGTAACATAATCCCTTAAGTCCAAAAAATTATAAAACAATGCGAAAGGGATGACTTTTCGATAGTTTTAACGAGACAAACAAGACAAACGCTCGATATTTTTGTGTAATAATCCCTCAAGTCCAAAAAGATTAAAATATAAAGGAAGGATAGCACTTCCAATCAATTTAACAAGCTAGAGAAGCCAATCACTCAGCAATCTTTTCATATTTTACGAGTCAGATGAAAAGAGATTAAAGGAGACTCATTTTTTGAGGAACGAGTGATGTTTTCAGATAGCAGCTGGTTCCAGGTAATTTTTGGAACTTTCCAATCACGGTAGTTTAAAAAGGTGGCTAATAGGATCACTCGTCGTAGCTGTTCCTCAAAAGGGGTAAACAATCAAATGGAGGCAGATGATCGACAACAACAGAGTGGAGGTGATGGTAAGAACACAACCAAGGCTCAAGAGATGATGACAATGCATTCACAATGGTTATTTACCAGAGGTGGGTTCATTTTTTAATGAGCTTAAACTCTGGTGGAACATATTCTCATTGCTAGGTTTAATTTTTAATGAGCTTGTACTTCGCGTAAAACTGCTCGTTCCAGTCATATAATAAGGATGTCTCATCGATAGGTTCATTTTTTAGGGATCTTGCACCACTCGAAATTATACTTCGAATCCTTTCATTATGTAAGCTAGGAACTACCAATCCTCTGAGTTAAAAGGGTTAAGAACCTACAAACTAAGAAAATAAATGGGCGCTTTTCACTTTCACGCAAAACATTTGCATGCCCCCAGGTATAGCGAAGTAGAGTTTCCCCAGGTTACTCCTCAATTTGTAGACAAAACACTTGTTTTATAGGGAAAGGCCTACCTTCCCAGGTTACCCTTCAATTTGCAAACCAAAACCATTTGTTCAATCGAGAGAGGCCTACCTTCTAGGTTACCCTTCAATTTGCAGACAAAACATTTGTTCTATCGAGAAAGGCCTACCTTCTAACAGAGGTATCTTACTTCGATCTAATCCCATTTTCCTAAACGGATGGGTGTGTCAGACCGGTCATATATCCTCTACGGAAACCTACCCTATACCTGAAGCTTTCCTGCCGAAGCCGGGTAGGGTGCATGCCCCCTGGGTTTCCGTTTTGACCACCGAATCACTCGCGCTCCTCAGGTGGATGGACCACTCTGCCTTCATGCAGAAAACACATTACTCGAAAGAGTGAGGAGACGATGGCTCCCATGCTATAAATGTAGTCGTGCCCAAGGAGTAGATTGTAATCCAAAGGTCCTTGGACTACCATTACGTTTAGATAAATAGTTTACCTTCTCAAAGTTATAGGAAAATTCAGAAGGATCTCTAATGGCTTACTGGTTCCTTTATCGAAGTCTGTCACAGATATCATATCTCAGGCAAAAGCGATGGCGAACCAAGTGCTTTCCAAGCAGTTGAGGAAAGGATACTCACAGAAGCCCCTTCATCTATAATGATACCAACCATGACCATTTTGTAAGTTTACACTACGATTTGAAATGGCACATTAGATGGTAAATGGGGTCTACATAGTAGATTCCAATCGAAGGAAACAACTAGGTTACTTGGAGGTGGGACCGAATAAATGGTCGGATACAACTCTAACGAATTTCCTTCCTGTGGTAAAGGAATGGGCAGATTGCCCCCATGTTCATTGGAGTCTTTTTTTACGAAAAGAATTTGAACAGTGTTGTTCTCATTCTTCTCGGTGACTGTATCATCTGAAGGTAAATATTCTGAAGTCAATATGGGGTCGACTACCATCTCGACTTGTTGACTTTGATCCAATGTGGACTCAAAGGGTTTATCTTCAATGATAGGTTCTTCGACTGACTCCAAAGGTGGGTCAGTCTGATTTTCAACTAGCAATGGATTTAGCAAGAGTTTCTTGTACCTAGGAGGGGGTCGCGGTGGTGATACAGGACGATTATCCAAGACTCTTTTAGCTTCATCCAGGAAGGGATAATGGTGGAGGGCATGATCACCTTCACACAGTCTGCAAGGAAACTTAGATTTCCATTTCTGTCCAGTGACTTCGCTTTCACTAGTTGACAGTGTACTTTCAACAAGATTGTCAGAGGTTGACGACACCAGATTGTGCAAGCGGGGAGACCATTCCCTTAAGATCCGTGGGATGCAAGGACAATATCGGTGATACTGGTCTCCTTTGCATATGACACATGGAGATTTAGGTTTGGATGGTGCAGTGTGTGGATTTTCACTAAACGATGTACAGTTGCCCCTTTTAGCCGTTGGCTCCTTCTTCTTCTTCTCAGTTACTTGGTTTTTAGTTTTACTATCTTTACCAAGCAAAGAGGAAGAAGGAGAGGGAGAGACAAACGAAGTAGAAGGTTGGGGGAAAACTCTGGTATCATCTAGTTGTAGATTCGATTTTTCAGGAATCACAGTGCTTTGAACGACAGAGGTCGAGAAAAGCCATACTGGCAAGCCAATTGTCAATCCTGGAAGGGACAATGTGGCCATATGAGGTTTACCAACGTCTCCCCAAGAGGAGAAAGGACTAGGACTTCCCCGAGGGGAAATACTTGGTTGGTGGACTCCATTTTCTCAACCTAAGACCAACGAGGGAACAACAATGTTATTCCAATTAAAATAAATTTTAGACACCTTGACACAACTTGCTTTTTCAATTTTTAAGAGTCAAGAAAAAGCTAAAGATGACTCTAGTCACCTTCGATTTTTAATGAGCCCGAAGTGAAAAGTGCTCAGATGGACCTTTTCCTTTAAGGAGTCTGAAAAGGAATGAAAGAGACTACTCTAGAAATCTAGAAAGAGGGATTACCAAACCAATGGCAAGACTGCAGAATAATTTTTACGGTACGGCAGTCAATCTTCCTGAATGTTGTGTTCAGTGCATTGTGATCGATAGGGCGGCAAACATGGCTTCCTATGAATAAAAGGTATAGCCTATTGTGGTCTCCCAATATATACTTGACGGTATGTGGGAGCACAAGTCCGTATTGGCACTTATCGTCTCAAAGAGGAGGAATCACCCAACCTATGATGAAAGTGACAGTTACTAGGCTTTACGACGCCAGAATACATCTCTAGCCTAGACTTCTAGATGTTGTGCGTTAGGTTCCAAAGCGTTTTTATGTTCATTAAATTTATTTTACAGTTGATCTTTCTTAAGAAATTTTCCTTTCAATTTCACCGCGCGATGTAGATATACAATTCCTAAAATGCAACCTAAGATGATAAACAGTCATTTAATCTTCTTTTTGCAATGAAAATCCTAGATACTAAGGAAAGAGAAATGAAATCCTTTCAACATAGAGCAGAGAGAACACACTAAATGCATTGTCCTAAATCAAAATCAACAAGAAGTCTAAATGCAAATGCATGTGCATGTATTTGTTTTCCGCTTTCTTAATGTGTGAATGACAAAAAGAATGCTAAGTACAAATCTAAACTATTCCTTCTTTCAAAGAGACAATACTAATGATTTTCTTTTCAAAAAATGAAAAGGAGACAAGATGACACTTTTACGATTTTGAATTGAAAACTAATTTCGACACTTGAAATACTACTAATTCAGATCAAATACAAGAGTAATAGTATAATCGACTATCAAGAACAATGGGATTCTTTTCTTTGACTGAAAATGACACTTGTGACACTTCCAAATCAAAAGACGACAGTTCGATTAAGCTACTTCTTTGTAAAAGAGAACTGTAAATGGCGCACAATACATAAAAAAATTCATAATTCTTTGTACAATAGAGGTTGGATGATGCAAATAAGGGGGTTTCAATAGTGGTCTACTGATCACAAACAGCAAAACTCCTGAATAAAATTGAAGACAGTGAAGAAAAAACCAAAATCTGGAGGCAGATCTAGTCTTGTCTAATCGTCGCACCTGCAACACAGGGAAACAGGGATGCATCTCACCTACTACACATGGAAGGTGCGATGCATCTAGATTTCCTAAAGGAGAGGGTGCGATGGTCAAGGAACGAGACTTTAACTTGGTTTTTGGTCATAGTTTGTAGTTTAGTCTAGGGATTTAGTTCGAGCAAATGATAGTCAGTAATTGCAAAGTACAAAGCTGATCTATTGAGGTTACTCAAGCTACCTCTAGGGCACTTAGGATGTTTGCAAGTCAATTGTTCAGTTCATAAACAAACCTGGAGATTGACTGAAGCAGCGTCGACCTACTTTTCACTTGCATATCAAATACAATTTGAAGGCTATCTGGCTTGACTTCAGGCTTCGTCTGTGGTTTATGAATCAAACAAATAGAGACAAGCAATCAAACTAATAGCTCCCCAGTGGAGTCACCATTTTGTTATCAGGAAATCTAGTGTCTATGCAGAGCTACTAGTCCCACTATGACAGGTAGCTATCTTAGAAACAAACAGATTAAATTCACTTGTTTTTACTTTACGAGAGAGAGATGGGAAAGAAGCAGAGAGTACCAAGCTCAGTCTTCTGCTTGGTTCCTTGCTTGTTTCCTTTCCCCTTTGACAAAATCTCACCACTGCTTCCTTACTTGTCCAGCTTCAAAGAGCACCTGTAGATTCATAGTAGCATAATACCATCAAAGCATAGAGATCTTTCATTGTAAACAATATAGGATCAGATATATATTGGCCATACAAATGCATATAAAAAACATAATATTCAGAGATACACAAGAATATGGAGGAAAACTCAAATAACTTTATTAGTAAAAGTCGTAGAAGAGAGGATTACAACCACTTGGTCTGACCCAGCACCATCCTCCCAGCTTGAAAGCCTTCTTCACCTCACACAAAGCAAGATCACCCAACAATGTCTTCAAGGAGAAACAAACAACACCTCTTTGCAAATTACCAAATTCCAACCTTTGGATCTCTGGGATGAGGGATCCATTTATAGATATTTGCAGTTGGGTGAGTCAGCTTCTGGGATTTTGATTAGTGTTGTCTCTATGATAGTTCTTGGTTCCACTTGGAGATTTTATGATCTCTTACTCATCCTTGGGCGAATTCAGGGAGGCAAGTGTCAAATGAGCAACTTCTAGAAGATTCTCAGGTTCTCCACTTAGCAAACTGCTTTTTCCATTTGTCTGCTCTCGCTCATCGCACCCTACAGAAGGGATTTCTAGTATGCATCGCACTTTTTGCATGTAGCAGGTGAGATGCATCGCACCCTTTACACTGGGCAGTCTGTATGGTCCTGCTTTGACCAGTTCTGAGTAGATTTTCATGGAAAACTTCTGGGAGGTGGTGTAATCAGTTGACCTTGCTCCTTTAGGGCATGAAACAACACTTTTAGGGACTTAGAATCCCTTGGTTTATGGACATATGTGATTGGGGTTGTAGTGCCAAAATATGTCTATAACAGTTGTGGATCATTGGACTGATCGCACATTGGGAATTTTTGTGACTTATTTCACAATCGATAGAAATATCAGCGATAGCGAAGCGGAACAAAGACCCTTTAAGGGACTGTAAGGTAAGTATTTTAAATTATTAAAGACTTGGATTAAAATTTTGTATGTGGAAAAAGGGTTATGCAGTTACCATGATGTTTTTGGCTACACAAAGTGGGAGATTATTTAGAAGAAATGAAGGATCAAGCTTAGAGTACAGTCCGCTTATTGAACCCCCTTCAAGTGACGATGAAGAAATGGTCTTTACTACACCACGAAGTGTAGTTTAGTTAATTACACAGGGTATCCCGAGGATACCTCATCCATCCACTCCACCTTCACCTCCACCTCATACATCTACACCTTCACCTCCACCTCCACCTCATACATCTACACCTTCACCTCCTCCACCTCCATTACCACCATTCAACATGACGAACGTTATGATGATGTTGATTTTTAAGGTAGGAAGTGAAGATCCCAAACAATTCCGGTTTGTCGCAAGAGTTATATGGATGACATAGCAGATCATGATTGATAGCATCAAGAAAGCTTAACGGGTCACAACCTTACACAATCGAAAATTAACATGGTACATCAAGGATTTCACTGATAACCCCACCGTGATGTTGGTAGATACCCAGTAAGATCTGAAGAAGGATTTTAGAAAGCCTAAGTCAGAGGTGTAGTCGGTGACTAAGTTTAAAGAAATTTGACAGAAGGTAGATGAGACACCTTGGGATTTCGATCAAAGGTTGAAATTCCTGATCAGGAAAGCCAACATGGTGATTACAAATTCCTAGCATCATGATTGGGGTTGGATGCTTCACCCATGGAAGATGTGAACCTTGGAGTGCAACAGATTGACTCATAGTTGGCAAGCCTACACTTGGAGTTGTAGAGCTTGAAGAAAGGAAAGGAAGCCCAGCCAGAGGTGCACACTGAGGTTTGGTGTTTGAAGTGCAAGATCCATGGACATGATAAGGACCATTCAGCGATTTATAAGAACGATATTATGAGGGGAGGGCATGTTCCCCTGAAATTAGAGAATAATGTTGGGTTGAGCGTGGGTATTGCACTATGGTGCTCTTTCTATCAGGTTACAGGATAACACGCAACTGATAACTACCATTTACTGCAAATGTTTGTACAGATCCCTCAGTAGTTGTTTTGAAATTTCTATAAATCTGTGGGACATGTTGAAGGCCATTGTAGGAGTTATGAACTGATGATGGATATAACCCCTACATACCGAATGCAAGTAGAGAACTAACTTCACGATTAGGGTGCAGGAGCAACGGATGGAGGATTCCAAGGCCGAGGATGAGGAAGAGTGGCCAGAACTGGTCGAGGATGATGGCAGGTAATTTGATATAACTATGGCAAAGTAGGGAACTTCAGGTGAAATTGGACAAACCCCATGCATACATCACGTCATTATTGTCGATAGTTTGACCATGTGATAGAAGAATGTTTGGTCCATATGGTGAAGATGCAAGAAAATAAGGAGGAGCCCTAAAAGCCTATGTAGAACATTCAAATGATTAGGGAAGAGCTCCATGAAGAAGATTAGAGCATAAATATTGTGATAAGAACTGGTATGGTGACTAGCACAGATAAAGGCAAGAAGCTTGAGGATGATGGGTAGGTGCACAGGGCTTCTGAGAAGGAAATAGACTTTGATCTTAATCGCACTAAAGAGACCTTCATGAAAGAAAATAAGAACTTCATCGAGGCCTCCACCTCAGGAAGCCAGGAGAAAATTTCCTAAACTAGTATGACACGAGGTAGATCCTTCGATACTAGCTACTTTTTTGAAGACCTGTATTAATTTACTGCGCAATATTAAAGTGGTAGAAGGGTTGCAAGAGTTAATCGACATGTTCAAAAGTAAATAAAACACTCCTACTGAAAAGTGCACCGTGAGGAAAATTGGTAAGCATAAGAAGTGCACAAGCCGCGAGATGAGGCTGACCGCATAGATAGGTGAATATGAAATGGACTAGGTAATCTTGGATCTAGGATCTGATGCAAATGTCATACCTAAGTAGACATTGGAAAGGATGGGGAGACCTGCACTGCAGTGGTCTCCTATTCAGCTACGCATGGAAAATCAACATAATATTATTCTGATGGGGTGCTTATATGGTGTAACGGTGGACATTGAGGGTGCAAGTGTGCTGGCTGACTTTGAGGTCATTGAAATAGTGGATGATATTAACCCATACCTCGCACTACTAGGAATTGACTAGGATTTTGATATGGATGTGGTAATCAACTTGAAGAAGTAGAATATGACATTTGAAAGGAATTCACTCAGGGTTGTAGTACCACTAGACCCTGCAGAAGGAGCGCGCTATACTGAACCTATTCGCGACTTTGTGGAAAGTGATGATGATTTGGATCAAATATACAAGATCACAATGTGAAAAGAAGATTGGATCAATCCTACGGCTGATGGACAAATTGTGTGCGATAGGGATAACTCCTACAACTCAGATTCAGATGAAGAGCTTGAACACTGGCAGAATCGGTTGCATGAAGTATCTATACTCTGTTGCAATAAGATGACCAAATCAATGCGGTGTGTCTTGACTAAGATAAGGAAGCTTTAGCATTACGATGGTTGGACTGATGTGGATCTATTTTTAGATGAATTTGAAAGGGAAGTAGTGGAAGAAGATCGCTTCCAGGCACTGGAGTTGGCATTGCATGCTACGCCTTCCCGTTGGTCTGGTATACACACAAGGAGAGCTTTGCTGGATGGAAGGAATACAAAAGATTGACGAAATTAAGGTTTAGGTATGTTGATGCTTAGATGACAGAAAAATATTGTGTGAAGGATGATCTGCACGATCATTTGACATGATGGACTAAGGCCAGGGGAACAAAACCCCAACTCGAATGGGTGCAAAGTTTCTATCATACCTTAGATACAATTCCAATGAATTGGTATTTGGAGATGGAACTTTGCCATGGAACAGTTGAATGGGACATCTTAAGGGAGAGTTTTCTATTAAATTTCAGCTTTGAGGATGGGTTTGAGTGCATTGATGAAGCGTTGCAGGAGATAAAAGCAGCTATATTCAGAACACCTAAGGAACCGGTAGAATAGGCTAAGTCGGATTGGAATACACAGCTGCGCCATGCGCTGGAGTGTTACAATGTGACTTCTGAAGAGGAATATGAAGAGCCATGGAATATTAAAATTCCAGAGACATAAGCACAGCACAAAGTCGAAGGACCAAATGTTGCGAACTTGGATATATCATAACCTTAGAAAACTAGAAAAGTAAACATTGGATCTGAAGCATAGCTTAAGTTTGCGAGGATAAGAGACTATTGGGACAAATATATAGTTGATAAGTTAGTTGAACTGCTATGTGAATAGCAGGATTTCTTCCCAACAAAGTTTTCATATTTGAAGGGGATCGTCAGAGATTTAGGTGTTATGAAGATTATGTTAAAACCGGATGCGAAACCCGTTAATCAGAGACCTTATTGGCTAAATCAAAAGTAGAAAGAAAAGGTGTTCCAATGGCCGGATAAGATGTTGGATGACGGTATTATTGAACTAGTAGAGGAATCTAATTAGGTAAGCCCAATGGTGGTCCAAGAGAAGAAACAGAAAGGAAAAATATGAATATGCATAGATCTAAGAAATTTGAATGATGCATGCATGCATGATTTGTTTCCAACACCATTTACAGATGAAGTATTAGAGAATGTTGGCAGACTAGAGGCTTATTCATTTAATGATGCCTTTTCAGAATATCATCAAATAAAGATCGTGCCACAAGATCGAAGCAAGACAACCTTCGCGAGGGAGTGGGGTTTCTTTCTATATACAGTAATGCCATTCGGATTGAAGAACGTGCCTACAATTTTATCCTAAGTAGTAATCATGACGTTTGAAGAATTTATCCATAAGTTTTTGGAGGTTTATTTCAAATATTGGACTGTATTTAGGTTGGTGAAGCACTATGTTGCAAGTCTGCGTCTTATGCTGGATACATGTCGAAGGTATTAGATCGTGCTAAATTTGAAGAAGTGTATATTATGTGTGACCTTTTGAACTTTGTTCGACCATGTTGTATGTAAGTAGGGATTGATGGTGGACCCTACGAAGATCATTGTGATTGTGAATTTGGAAGCTCCTAGGAATGTAAAATAGTTGCACTCGACACTGGGGAACACTAGATATTATAAAATTTTTATCAAGGCATATGCTCAGATAACCGCGCTGATGGAAAAATTATTGAAGAAAGATGCGATGTTTTGCTAGGATGAAGACTGTCAGTGCAGTTTGGATGTCTTGAAGGAAAAGATGGTAATTGCACCTATTTTGGTGTTTCTAGATTGAAATATAGAGGTCCATGTACACGTAGATTCCTCTTGCATTGTGCTAGGAGCAGTGTTAACACAGGCAAGAAAAGAAGAAATTGATAATCTGATAGCCTTTGTGAGCAAAAAGTTCTCAAAGGATGAAAATAACTATTCCACTACAAATCACGAAGGGTTGGTGACATTCTACACATTGAAAAAAATTTTGGCATTATTTGTTGGGTGGGCACTTTAAAAGGTATACAGATCATGTTGCGCCGAAGTACCTGGGAAATAAGCCTATGTTGGGGGGGAAGATCAGCCAATGGTTATTGTTATTTCAAGAATATGACTTTGAAGTGATTGTGAAGCCTAGAAGATTGAATGGAATACCATACCATCTGTCACGGATTAAAATGGGTTAAGAACCAAATAGTTTGGAGGAAGGACTACTAGATGTGCAACTCTTTGCGACGTGCATCGCGGATGACCATTTTGGTGATATCATTAAGTTTTTTACTACGGGTACATCTCCAGAGTGATATTCCACTCAACAGAAGAAGGAATTGGTAGTTCGCTCCACAGATTTTTCAGTGATTGTAGGTCACTTGCATAAGATGGGAACAGATGAAATACTGCGAAGGTATGTTCCAGAATTTGAATGAGCTAGTATGCCCACTGAAGCACATGGCTAAGAAGCAGGAGGACACTACATAGGAAAAGGGACCGCGAAGAAGATTTTACGCACTAGGTTATGGTGGCCGACATTACATAAGGATTCTAAGGCATACTACAAGGCATGCAATGCTTTCCAAAGGATGGGAAAGGCTTTGCGAAGAGATGAACTTCCTTTAAATCCTTAGGTTTCGCTGCAAGTATTTGACAAATTGGCCATTGATTTCATAGGTCCAATACAACCACCAGGTAAGAAGATGGGTGTGCAGTATATCATTACTGCAACTAAGTATCTAACCATATGGGTGGAAGTGTAGCTAGTGAATGATTGTACAGCTACCACGATTGTGAAGTTTTTGTTTGAATATGTCTTAACATGGTTTCAATGCCCTAAGATGTTGATGAGTGATAGGAGTACACATTTCTTGAATGAAATGCTCAGCGCGATGCTTGAGGAATTGTAGGTGTATCATCAAAAGAGCATGCCCTATCACCCACAGGAAAATGGAATGGTAGAAGCATTTAAAAACATCTTGGAAAATGCACTGATGAATGTCTACAATGCACAGAGGAATCACTGGGATATGTGTGTACCAACAGTTCTATGGGCATATAGGATGAGCTGCAAGAAGTTGATAGGCCAAACACAGTTTAGATTGGTCTATGGGTTTGAAGCAATGATGCCTATGGAGTATATTGTGTCAATTTTACGTATTACAGCTTTGACAGAGATGGAAGATTGTGAAACCTTGGAGGAACGACTCACGTAGCTAATGGAGTTAGAAGAGGATTGCTTCCTTGCAGGCTTTCACTAGCAGCTGCAAAAGGAACCCAAAAAAGCATGGCATGATAGGCATATCAAGCTATGCACATTCCAGGTGGATGATTTAGTGTTGTTATGTGATAGCAAGTTCAAAAAAAGTCTAGGAAAATTTCAAATGCATTGGTTGGGGCCATATGTTGTTAAGGAGATCACAGATGGTGACCTAGTTCATCTCATGAAGCTTAACGAGGAACCATTCCCTGGAAAGGTGAATGGAAGTAGGTTGAAGTTATATATAGGGGATCCTGCCCCTGTGAAATGACTACATGGTAGTAGGACAGTCTTAGTAATCAAGTAAGTTGCAAGGGATTGCGGGACTATAAACTACATTGCCCAAAGAGGAGAAAAACATAGTAGGGAGCCTGTGAGACAGAGGATAGGAGTGCGACAGGTGAAGATGCACTGGATGAGTTGTGCCATGGTGGATGGTACCTTGCAAATGGGTCCAAAAGTTTCTGTTGGATTCACTATTCATGATTTTATGGAAAAAATTCCTTTAAGAGGAGTAGGTAGGCACCATTTATGGTGAAAATATTTGGAGATATGCCACCAAAGATGCATTTATGATCTAAAATTGGAGGGAACGGTCGGATTTGAATTCAAAAACTCATATAAATTGGGCATGTTGGTTCACCAAAGAACACTTTGCATTCTGAGAATTGTATGTGAGCCTTGCTTTTTTAAGTTTGTGAAGAGAGAAGACTAGGAAGAACTCTTGTCACGACTATTGTTCGTAAAGATATCAGCAGAAGCCCGTGACCTTTTCTTTGAATGGATGTCTACTACAATCAATTTTGAAGTTGTTGTTTCTCAAGAGGAAGGCCCTGAAGTCATCTCTATGGAATTTGTACCCCCTGTGCCTGCGACACCCAGGTTGCCTAGGCCAAATAAATTAGATGCAAAAGAGAAGTAGAAGAAACCTATGCTGGTGAGACATTCACCGAGGAAGAACCTAGAGGTTTGGCAGAAGGAGAAGAAGGATAAGCAGTCAGAGAAAATTGTGGACCTGGAGGAAGAAGAATTCCATGGAGTGGAGGAATTGGATGCTGAGGAGGGTGAGCCTATCACGTGGCTCTGAGAGTATATACCTCTGTAGAAAGGGAAGAAAAAAGTAACAAAAGACCTTGATTCCAGAAAATGTATGGTCTCGATGCTTCTGTTACTAGAACAAGTCGAATTTGAAGGTGTGGTCTTATAGCGCATTCCAATGCTGAAGATGGAGGATTGGGATCTCGCGGACAATGAGAGATTCCCTCATTTGGCTACTCACAAACACATGAAGAAGATCTATTGTGAAGAAACTCGGGTTAAGCAGCTGGAGCCCATGAAATGGGTCAGAGGTGTTGAGCAGACCAGGTTGCTTCACATGCTTTATGTACCACATTTTCACAGGTCCATTATCAACGCTCTGTGTGTGTGACAGCTGCTCACACTAGTGCATGATGGGTGCTTATAGCTCAGAGAACCCATTTCTATCATGGATATGCTCATCCATCATATTACAAACCTACCCTATAAAGGGGTGGACGCTGCCAAAGAGTTTGAAGGGAAAAGTGGAGAAAAGGAGTTGGTAAATAAGATGAAGGTTGAATTTGGCTTAGTCAAGAACTCACGTGGATATTCTTTTCGCTTCATTTAAGATCAGGCATTGCAGTTTTCCACCCAAATATTGGTAGGGAAGATTATGAGGACATGTCACGTGGATGAAGTTCCAGAGCCAGTTGTGTCATTGGTTACCCAATGCGTGAAGGGAGTACAATATAACTAGGCATAGTATTTATGTAAGGAATTCCTCACGAACTTCCGTGAAGTGCAGGAGGATAGTAAACCATTTCATTATGCTTGGATCATATTGCTAATTGCTTTAGAAGCATGGCGATTATCGGAGGATAGTCAGTTTCCTCCGCAAGAAGGAGAATTACCAGAGGCAGTGAAGTTCACTTTGCTTTGGTCGAAAAAGGATCCGGAGAGGATTAAATAATCAAATATTTTTTGGATATTAATGGAAATGGAACTTCACATAGTAATCATTCAGTGGCCAAGGTTGTCTCCAACCTCGTTTGAGCAGTTGAGGGCCTTTGCGGAGTTCAAGGTTGATTTTTATAATGTATCAATTAGGGTGAGGAAGGACCCTAAACATATATGGCACACGCTTCCATAATTAGAATCAGAGACAAATGTGTAGGAGATTGTGGGAAGTTGGCTAGCAGAGTGGCATGAAGCCATGAATGTTGGTGCAAGTACCAGTAAAGGTGGAGAAATCTATGTTGCGTAGACGACAGCTACACAAAATTGGAAAGAAGCAACCCGGAAAGCAACATGAGTTTGGCTAAGCATAAAAAGAAAGAAGTTGTTGCTAAGGTAGCTGTGGAAAAAGAGCACATTGCAAAAAATCATGCCAAGATAGAGCGCACCAACACCAATGATGTTGAACCATTGTATTCCCAACATACTAAGGAGTAGGAACTTTCATAACAAGGCGGTGATGGAGGAGAGGCATAGAGAAATCCCTTCACATTTAGAAGCACAGTAAGAAGGAAACTACCATGCCAAGGAACAAGCACAAATTCGATAAATAAGAGCGCATAGACCCAATGATCCTCACAAAAGGGGATCTAGATGAAATTAGAGACAAAGATAGAGACATGACAATAGAGTTGTGGCAACAATTTAAATAGAAATACCTACATATGCTAGGGAGCATCCAGAAGTATCTACATGAGCTATAGATCCAAATAGGATGAATTCTGGTGAGCTTTGGGCAAGCGAGCAAGGTGGATAGCGATCTTGGTACAAGGGAGTGAGAAATGTTTGGAGCTGGAACAAACTCTAGACCTTAGATTCATACCCTTACCATAAATATATGTTCGTGTGGAATCAGAGGAATACCATGTTATGTTGAGCACAATCAAAGACATTGGGGCGAACTTAGTCGTGTTGTCACTTCAGATTCTCCATGCGCTGCATCACGGGGTCTCGGATGAGCTGATGATCAAAGAGCAGCGCACCCTTGAAGTCATTAGCGAATTTAAGGTAAACACTGAACAAATGTTCACAGAGAAGGCTCAAGCTCTGAAAGCAAAGGAAGAGTTGGAAGCACAAGTCAAAGCCTAGAGATTGTGATAACACAGGCATGTAACTCAGTTCCATAGTTAAACATTTTGGAGGATGCCACAGCTACAACAAAAATCAAGAAATTGGTTGTTGCGGTCCGCACGTCCAAGGATGAAATAGGTGAAGTCACATTTGATTTCTAGATGAAGATATCAAAGCTATAGCTGAAATTACATCCAACCACTCCACTAGAGGTCTGGGACAAGCACATAGCAACTCTCAAGGAAGGCATGGGCACTTTGGATTCAAAAATCATAGACTGTGCGATGGTCTTCGATTAGGCCATGGCATTATGGATAACTCTACAAAAGGACCCAAACATGCAGAAGCTTAACACAAATATCTGGGAGATACAACAGAAATTTGATGAAGTGAGGGAGACTGCGTGCACTTTGGCGCCAGTCCAATGCCTCATGCGATTCCCAGAAGGTAAAAAACTGCAATCACAAATCAAAGAGATAAAGAGGAAAGAGGCCCTTCTCAAAGCCAAAATTTAGCCATGGACAGAGCAAGCTTGTCAGCTTACTCTGTCAGTTTAGGAGAAGTTAAAGACACTTCAGCAGACGTAGAGAATGATGTGCCTAGCAGTCGAAAGCCTGACAACATAAAAACTAGTAGAGGAAGTGCAGTAGGCCGCAGTACAAGGTGTTGCTGACGTAGCAGCATTGCAGGTCGAGTTCAGTGACCTCCGCAACAAGATCGAGGCACCAACCAAGTGAATCGAGAGTGATTCAACATATTTTTGTTGGGGGGCTATTGGGATAGGGTCCCCAGGCTCAATTTTAGGCTAATTTAACCAATTTTTGAGAAGAATTTTGTAAAGAATGTAAAGTCTCCACGAAATGTGGAAGTGGAGCACGCAGCTAAGTAGGAGTCAAAAGGGATTTATCCCCTTCTTTGGGAAATTGATAGGTCAGTTTTGAGACTCACCATAGGTCGCGGGCCATGGTATTGTAAGAAAAAATTCTATATATATTTGAGTCATAGCCAATCTAAAAAAAATAATTGATATAGAAGATTATTTTTTTGGGCAAGTGTTAAGGCATGAAAGCTCTATGTTTGTAGTTAGGTGAAATGGAAGGTTCTTGTAGCTGAGTGCGCGGAGACCTTGGCAAGTCCACAACTGAGTATGTGGTCCCCTGCAGCTGGGTGTGTAGGGTGGAAGAATCTATAAATTGAATGTTGAATCTAATAAAGACTAATTTTGACAAAGTATCTTACCTCTCTATTTTATTCTTATTTCTGTTCAAGTTATGCATTATGGCTTAATGATCTTTTTTTTTGCGGAATGAATTATAATTGTTGCACGAAACTATTGAACCCTTAATATCTATACATGAACTAAGAAATAATTTGATTTCGCGAACGTAATGGTTAAATCTGTTCTGATTTTTGTTGACTCAGGTAGATCTGCGCGAAGGTAGATCTAGGGTTATTATGTAGTGCATGAAAGTGGACATTCTGCTTCTTTTAGGTCTATAAATTCTGATCGCAGACCCTCACGAAGGTCTAAGAGTTGTTTCCTTAGAGTTGCAGTAGTGGACCCTAGAAAGACATAGATCCATGTGAAGGAAGATCTGAGTTACGAGGGCTTAAGATCACTTATCACACAATCTATGGATGCAGAAACCTAGTTCTAGCATCCCCAATAGTACTTCGGGTGAGACGGTAGCCTGTACGATGCAGGTTGTTGCTAAAAGGGCCAGCAATTAGGGTTTTGTTGGTTGGCATGAACAATTTTGAACCTGGGTCAAGCCCCCTTAATCCAACAACTTCCCAGGGATCCCTTTGAGTATCTCATACACAAAATGGGAGTGGTCTCTCCCTCATCAAATGACTCGGTGTTTGAGGATATATAACTACTCATTTCCTTGAGTTATTCCATGAGTAGGTTCCATAAGAAAATGTTGAGCGAGAGAAGATAAGTGAACTGGAATACTTTTTTCTTTGTATGTATGGCCGGAAAAAAAATGAAACTATATTGGTTGTAGAAGGCATGGTATTAGGGGAGAGTGCTTAGCCTTGTACACCCTTTACCATTGATGTTAGAAGGGGAGAGGAAACCAAATATTGATGAACCAAACATTGATGTATTCTAGGCATCTAAGAGGAAGAAGTTGCATGAGAAGAGACCAAACATTGATATATCTTGGGTAGCCAAAATAACAAATGGGGGAGAATAAGGCATCCAACATCAAAAGTGGGAAAAGAAGATTCATCATAAGAATGCAAGTAGAAGACGAATGATCTGGACATTGTTGTCCTAAACAATGAAAGGAAGAAATTTTTAATTAGCCACCGTAAGTATCATGTTCAAAGGAAGTGTTGGACATGGAGAAGTGAGTTGATGTATTCTAGGTATCCAAGAGGAGGAATCCATGTGAGAAGAGACAAAACATTATATATCTCAAGAATCCATAATAACAAATAGGGGAGAATAAGGCATCCAACATCAAAAGTGGGAGAAAAGGATTCAACACAAGAAAACAAAGGAGAAGATGAGTGGTATGAACATTGTTGTCTTGAAAAATGAAAGGAAGTAGTGTGTAATCAACTATGGTAAGTATCACGTTCATAGGGAGTGTTGACATTAGGGGAATTTTGAGGTCTAAAATGTGCCTCCTAAAAAAAATGTACATCTAAAATAAACTTTATAAGAACCAACATGATTCAAGTTGATGATGTCAACCATGGTGGATGATTCACCATTTTTGGAGTAAAAAAATAAAAATATTAAAAAATAATAAAACTATTTTTTCAACTCATATTTTCAACTTATCTCCCTAAGGTTTTACTCAAATTTAGAGCAAGAGTACTCGTTGGATGCAAAATTTAATCCTCATCCAAGGATTACCCATGTTGCATACTTTTGATGGACCCTGCTACATGAAAAATGAGAAATACACGAAAAAACGTGATTGCAATCATGTTTTTCATGAATTTCTCATTTTTCATGTAGCAAGGTCTGTCAAAATTATGAAACATGGGTACTCATTGGATGTGGAATCAAACTCTGCATCCAACGAGTGTTGTCACTAGAAATTTTGGTAAAACCCTAGGGAGATAAATTGAAAATACGAGTTGAAAAAATACTTTTTTCTTTTTTCCCTATAAAATTTGATGATGTAATCTAATCTTGTTTTATTATTTCACCTATTATTTATAATTTCCATAGGAGGCCCATTTTAGTCTTCAAAATTCCCCTAATGATGTGGAGAAGTGTGAGCACATTTAAGTGGAGAAAAGCAAGCTCATTTAGGGGGAGAAGAGTGAACCCAATTGGTGTTAAGGGGAGTGTTGCTACATGTTGCATGTCATTTCCATGATTTCCTTAAACATGTTTGGCATAGTTTTCATCAGTGCCAAAGGGGGAGATTATCGGATGGAGTGTTCTCATTGATTGGCATTATTTATTGGCATTAGAAATTGTTGTGCAGTGATTCATGTCAAGGGTAGTATTAAGATTGTATGTGCACAATAAGATTGTATTCAGTTGGATCCGAAGGCAAAGAGCACAATACGATTATGTGTCTCAGATTCAATATTGTTGAATATATCAGGGGAAGCTACGGCAAAGGCTTTGTGGGACAAGTTAGGGACTTTGTACCAATCTAAGTCTCTGGTGAATAAACTGTTCCTATGGAAAAAGTTTTATAACCTGAGGATGAAAGATGGAGACTCGGTGATAGAAAATATTAACGCATCTAATACTGTGGTAATTCAGTTATTATCTATTGATATTAAAATTTTAGATGAAGATAAGTGCATCAGTTTGTTGTGTTCTCTACTAGATTTGTGGGATAGTCTAGTTATTGCAATAGGTAGCAATGCAACTTCCTTGCAGTTTGATGAAATAGTCTCATCCTTGCTAATGGAGGAGATCAAATGGAAGAATGTGGAGAGCCGGGATGGTGATGCCTTGTCTGTATGAGGACAGTCCCAGAATAAAAACACAAATAAGTCATCGAGTGGGAGATCTAATTCTAAAGGTGGTGTGCTGGAAATGCGGAAAGGAAGGGAACTACAAAACAGACTGTAAATCTAAAGCTCCTAAAAAAGAAAAGGGATCTGATGATGCTCCTTCTGCAGAGGAAAAAACCACCTCAGATGAAGATGGGGATGTGCACTTGGCTTCTTCAAGTACACATGTAGATCATGAGGCATGGTTGATTGACTCAGGTGCATCCTTTCACTTCACTCCCCATAGAGAGTGGTTCTATGAGTATGAGAAATATGATGGTGTGATGTCTTCTTGGGGGATGACAGGAAGGCTAGAATCGTTGGTCGTGGAAAAGTAAAGTTGAAGTTGCAAGGTGGAAGGGTTAGAAAACTTCCTGGTGTTCTACATATTCCTGCATTAGCCAGAAATATGATTTCTATAAGCAAGCTGGATGATGCAGGTGTAAAAACAATGTTCGAGAAGGATACCTGCAAAATGGTTTGGGAAACACTGGTATTGATGTGGGGAGTTCAGATTGGAACTCTGTACAAGCTGCAAGATAGCACTGTTATTGATGGGTGGAATAGTTCTGTGGTTCCTGAAAGTGGAGTAGAAAATCTAGTGGTCTCTGGAGAGAAGACCATGTTGTGGCATCAAAGGCTTGGACATATTGGAGGGTAAGGCCTTCGAATACTTCATGGTAAAGGTATGGTAGAAGGCATGAGTAATAGCTCTTTGGATTTTGATTTCTATGAAAATTGTGTATATGGGAAGCAAAATTAGGTGAGTTTCGCCTCTGGTGGTAAGAGGGCGAAACAAATATTAAAGCTTGTGCATATTGATGTGTTTAGACCTGTGAAGGTTCCATCACTGGCTAAGTCTATGTACTATGTATCATTTATAGATTACTTCTCAAGGAATACATGGATATATTTCCTTAAGAAGAAATCTGAAGTCTTTGACAAGTTTAAAGAATTTAAGGCTCTAGTGGAAAACCAGACAGAGAAGAAGATAAAGGTGCTGAGGGCAGATAACGGTGGAGAGTTTTGCAGTAAAGAATTTGAAGAATTCTGTAAGAAGTGTGGTATAGTAGGGAAGAAGACTACTCCATATACACCTCAGCAGAACAGAGTTCCAGAAAGAATAAACAAAACGTTGATGGAAAGGGCAACAAGCATGCTCAATGGTGCCGTGTTAGGACATGAATTTTGTGCAGAGGTGGTGGAGATAGCATGTTACCTGGTCAACAGATCACCTTCATCAGCGTTGGAGGATAAGACTCCACAAGAGGTATGGACTGGTAAGAAACCCTCTTTTTCACATCTGAAGGTATTTGGATGTGATGCATATGTACATGTTCCAAAGGAGAAAAGGACCTAGTTGGATCGTAAATCTGAAAAGTGCATCTTTATTAGGTATAAGGATGGTTTAAAGGGTTATAAGCTTTGGAACCTAGTAACAAGGAAGGTTGTGTACAGCCGAGATGTGGTGTTTAGAAAGGTGGAAGATGTTATTAAACATGAATTCTAGCCAAAGGAACCTGAGAATATAGAGTTTGAGCTAAAGGAGGAAGAATCAGACTCTACAATAGAGGAGGAATCAGAAGATGAAGAGCCACAAACTCCGAGTGTAAGAAGATCAGTTCGAGAAAGAAGGCAACCATAAAGGTATAGTCCATCTACTTTCTATTCAAATTTTTCTTTATCTATTACTGATGATGATCCCAAAACTGTGAAGGAAGCAGTAGATTCAGAGGATGGAAAACTCTCGAAAGAGGCCATGGTTGATGAAATGGCATCTTTGCACAAAAATGAGGCTTGGGATCTGGTGGAGTTATCAGCTCGAGGGAAACCCATTGGCAGCAAATGGGTGTTCAAGAAGAAGACAAATGCAAAAGGAAAGGTGGAGAAATACAAAGCTCAGTTGGTAGCAAAAGGTTATTCCCAGGTGTTGGGAATTTATTTTGGTGATATTTTTTCTCCTGTTGCCAAGGTAAGTTCTATTAGATGACTTTTATCTATTGTTGCTGCTTTTGATTTTGAGGTAGAACAGATGGATGTGAAGACAACATTTCTTCACATGGATCTAGAAGAGGAGATCTACGTGAAGCAACTTGAAGGCTTTGTGGTGAAGGGTGAGAAAGAATTGGTATGCAAGTTAAAGAAGTCTCTGTATGGGTTAAAATAGTCACCAAGGATGTGGTATCAGAAATTTGATACATTTATACAGGGACTTGGCTTTACCAAAAGCAAAGTAGATCACTGTGTGTATTTTAAATTAATTGGTGAGCATGCTATTTATCTGGTCTTGTATGTGGATGATATGTTGCTAGTTGGAAATGATAAAGAAATTATCTAGGATTTGAAGACCCATTTGTCCACCAAATTTGACATGAAAGATCTTGGTGCTATAAACTATATTTTGGGCATGGAAATTAAAAGAGATCAGGCAAAGAGGAAGCTTTGGTTAAACCAGAGGAAGTATGTCGAGACAATATTGCAGAGGTTTAATATGTAGGATAGTAAACCGGTGAAGGTTCCTATTCCTATAGGTGTAAAGTTATCTGCTTAATAGTGTCCCAAGACACAAGAAGAGGAAGAGGACATGTCCCGTGTTCTATATGCAAGTGCAGTCGATAGCCTGATGTATGCAATGGTTTGTACTAGAACATACATTACACATGCAGTGGGAGTATTGAGCAGGTTTATGTCAAAACCAGGGAAGGAGCACTAGACAATAGTGAAGTGGGTTTTCAGGTATTTGCATGGCACTATTGATTATGGTTTGTGCTACCAAGGAAGAGTAGGATTGGATAGAGCATTGGATATTTGTGGCTTTGTTGATGCAGACTGGGCTAGAGATCTGGATCAAAGAAGATCTACAAGTGGGTATGTGTTTAACCTATTTGGAGGTGTAGTCATTTGGATAAGTAAGAAACAATCTGTAGTGGCACTATCAACTACAGAGGCAGAATACATGGCAGCCACTCATGCAAGCACGGAAGCAGTTTGGTTGCAGAGATTGTGTTCAAGTATGGGGTTACTATAGGGAGCTATAAGGATAGACTGTGACGGTCAAAGTGCAATTTTCTTGGCAAAGAACCCTGCATATCATTCAAAGACAAAGCACATTGATGTTCAGTATCAATTTGTGAGGGATATGATAGAAGACAAAAAGGTGTCGCTGGTAAAGGTGGACACTTTGAAGAATACTGCAGATGCATTGAAAAAATCTATGAGCTCTGAGAAGTTCTCTTGGGGTAGAGAAACAATGGGTGTTGTAGGGCTGGATAAATGATTAAGATCTCTTGTGGCCCCCTATGGAAAGAAGAAAACAAGTGGGAGAATGTTGGGTTGTGTTATATTCTTTCCACAACTAGCCCACGTAGTTAACCAGTGGGTTAGAAGGGGGGCGGAGCCCCCCCTTTCGTTGCACCAATTGCATAGCGCGAGGAGTCACAAGGGGTTTGAGGGGTGCAAGTAACCGCACTCTATGGAGTCTGAGGTAGCGCCCCAGAAAATTTTGTTTTTGGACCCTATATTAGGTTGGGTGGACCTACCTATGGTTTGTTGCATGATTTTTCGCACATGGTTTTGGACATGATGATTTTCGGTCCATGGTTTTGGACGCGATGGTTTTCGGTCCATGGTTTTGGACATGATGGTTTTCGGTCCATGGTATTGTATGCTCTGGAATGTATAAATATGTATTGTAATATTGAAAGGAAAATAATAAGAAATCAAGCTGGTAGTCCCGGTTTTGGGATCCAGGGGAAAATCTCTGTGTATATGTGTTTTATGTGTTATGCTCTCACATTGTTTATTTTATATGTTTTAGAATTCGTATGCAGGTAATTTCTCTACAGGGTTAAAACCTACAATCTAATCTTATTTTATTCTTTCACCTATTATTTATAATTTCCTTAGGAGGCCCATTTTAGTCCTCAAAATTCCCCTAATGATGCGGGGAAGTGTTGACACACTTAAGTGGAGAAAAGCAATCCCATTTAGGGGGAGAAGAGTGAACCCAATTGGTTTCAAGGGGAGTGTTGCTACACATTGCATGTCATTTCCATGAATTCCTTAAACATGTTTGGCATAGTTTTTATCAATGCCAAAGGGGGAGATTATTGGATGAAGTGTTCTCATTGATTGGCATTATTTGTTGGCATTAGAAATTGTTGTGCAGTCATTGATGTCAAGGGTAGTATTAATATTGTATGTGCAGTGTTTTCTTGAGAACCATCATATTAGTAGGAAAGGTGAGAAATCCTTAAAAATTATGACTACTAGGTGTTTAGGGCAGTATTGAAGAACCATCATAGTTTTATTTAATTGCTTTGTTGAACAAACAAGTCTTTAAGAGTGGAAGGAAATTATAGTAAGTAATTTTATATGCAACATACCAAGACAAGTGACCTCACAAAGTGTGTAGATGGCTAGTTCACTAAGATACATTTCCAACGATATATGTCACTTAGAAAATATCCCAAGAGATGAAGAGATATTATAGGTTGAATTTGGAATATCAATGCAGTAATGCAAGTTAAAATATCTGGACCTTTTAAGAGCAAAGTGTTGATGTGTAGCGAAATAAGTCGGACCCTAGACAAGGGTTCTAGATGGAATCGGATGGTAGGTAGACCATGCAGTAATGTGTTGGAAAGAGGGTATACCCTGCACCATTTTGGAGTAGTTAGGATATATATGTCAAGTATATCATTAGAGGTTGAATAAAATGGTATTGGACCCAGACTTGTAAGAAAAGTTCCATTACTCAATATGGCTCTAGTACAGTTCATGAATTCGTCCCTGAATTAAAGTGTAAATGAAAATAAAGGAAAGCACCCAGATGCAACCTTTCCCTCCCATACAAGATGATGATATGGATGGATGATGTAGCCAATGGTATGGAGTATAGGTTGTGGGTATTGGACAGATGTGATTACATATCACCTTCTGCACGTGACACTTGGCAAGAATATTTGGAGTTTTTCCATGGTCAAGTAGAACAAATCCATGTGACATGTGAAATAATTCAACTATTGTCAGGTGGCATGATGACATCATCATGATGTGAGAAGTGTTGTCAGTAGATGATGTGGCATAACATTGGGAGTTGTGTCAATAGGGTGTGTTTGTGGGTGATTTCATGCGTTATAGAATTCTCAAAATTTTATTAAACTAGGATAGCAAGGCCTGGAAGAAGAGTTTGTCCAGTAGTGTGGGCATTTGAGTTATCTGTTCAAGCACATCAACAAAAGAGGATGGACCCAGACATGATCATAAGCACGTTGAATGTAAATACTCCAGTCATGGTTGCGGTTACATGAAGAAGGTGATGAAGCTTCCAGAGTTTAGATAGTTAGAATTTGGTGTTGAAGTCAGCTATTAAAAACAAAAGGATTAGCTCCGGTAGCTAGATTGTAATGGAAAGTGTGATCATAGGGGTATTATTATAGATGAGAAGTGATGGATAATTTTCCTTAGAAAATGGGATGAAAGATTGAGAATGCGATTTGGTGAGATTATAACTGAGGATAGAGAAGATTTAAATAAAAACTACGGTTGGTGGAGATTAAAAGTGTGTTGCTAGACATTCCGAATGTTAGGATATTCCGACACATAGGATATAGTTAAGTTCAACTTGGTCTAGTATAGAGTTAGGTTAGAGTTAGGTAAAGTGTGTTTCTTTACCGTTGTACATTTTGTAACTTACAATCCGACGGTCACGATATGTAGTGATCCGACGGTTCACTCTCACCTCGGTATTACCGACACTTGATCCGTGGCTTGACACCCGATTGGTCCATGAGTTCTATTTAAAGTGCATGGAGGGTCATTGTTCGGGTAATCTGTGCATGAGAGAAGCTTATGTAAATTTTCATTCTTTGATTAATAAATTGCCTATAGTACCCACGTTGGGACAGGCCGTGGACTGTTTCCCTCCTTGCACTTTGAGGGTTTTAACCACGTCAAAAATACGGGTGTATTGATTTTAGATCTGGTTGTGAGTGGTGTCCTTTTGGTGTTCTTTTTGAGGAACTTACCCTGTAAATTTCTACATGGTATCAGAGCTATTTGAGGGCCGCGTCCGTTGGTGATCCAAATATGAAGCCGGTAGAACTGCATGCGGCTGTCGTTTCCTAGATCTGTTGTTTCTGACTGCTTTCGGGCCGAGAGGACTGCTCTGTTGCGTTCGGAGCATCTGTTCCAGTGAGGAACCCCTTTCGTTTCACGCGAAAAGGTTTCCGATAGCCCTAGCTGCGTCATTTTTCAGATCGGGAGGTATACAGTGTTTTTTTGCAGTTTACTGTTATTTTCTCTCTGCTTATTTCGGTCTCAGTTTATTTAGCCTTTTTTTTAACCGGATCTATACCTTTCATTTCTGCGTATGCTCTTTGCCCTGCGACTCTGTGCGATCTGGGCAAATCAGAAACAGAAAGGAAGGATTTTTCTCATGCGTATGATCTTTTCCCTGCACCTTAGTGTGATCTCAGAAAATCAGAAACATTGAGAAAAATATTTAGTTTTTCGGCTAAAGCTAACTTCGAGCCGCAAGGTTCGTTTTTCTTTGCATATTCGTGTTGGGTTTTTTGTTTTGTGTTTTGTAGGGAAAAAGAGCTTTCTCAAGGCAAGCACGCAAACCAAGGCCCCCCCCCCCCCCCCCCCCCCCCCCTCTCTCTCTCTCTCTCTCAAATTTTTTGTATAGATCAATTGGTTCAAAGATATTTTAAGAGAGTAGAGGTCTTGGGTTCAAGTCTCCATTTTGTGGGGGCGGATTTTTTCATTCCCGCACATTCGCGCACTTTGCCGGCAACGTCAACAATGTTTTTTCAAAAAGCCATAACTTCTTCATCCGGAAGCCTTTTTCAGAGCCGTTTTTTTTTAAACCGCCTATTTTTTCGAGATCTATCCATTGGAACACTTACTTTCAGCATCTTCAGCTTCAGTTTTTTTAAAAATGGAAAGTCCATGCCAATTCATTCTTGACAGCACTAACTACTTCCAATGGGTAGCCTACATGGAAGATTTACTTAGAAGTAAAGGTCTCTTCAGAATAGCCACAGACCAAGAGAAGAAACCAAAAGATGAAGACAAAGCTGCAAAATGGGAAAATAGACAAGATCAAGCACGTGGTTTGATAGGAATGTCTATTTCTCCTGATCTTAGATTCCACATTGCAGATCTTGAGACTCCTCATGAAGCATTAGAAAAACTCGCTAAAGTTTTTGGGATTAAAAATGAAATTAGAGCCCATCAACTTAAAAATGAGCTGCTTACTTTGGATCCTAATAATTTTTCTTGCATTGAAGATTTCTTGTCCAAATTCAAGACCCTTAGATATCTCTTGGAAGGTGTTAAAGTTAAGAAAGAAGATGGTAACCTTATTTATTCCATCCTTACTAAGTTGGGACCAGCCTACTCTGTATTTGTTTCCACTTTCCATTCTACAAGGGAAGCTTTCATTTGTCAAGGACAAGACTACAAGGCCCCTTCCTTTGACTCCTTTTGTGATTCCTTAATAAGAGAACAAGAAAAACTCTTACACCTTGGTCTTCTTAATCTTGGAAACTCTTCCACGAAAGCGTTAGCCGCCCAGCAGCAACCAAATTCAAAGAATCCTAAGAAGTCATATCCTCAAAAGAATGGTCCTAAACCATCTCAACCTCAAAATGAAAGATCATTTCAACAAAATGATAATACCAATAAAAACAAATGGAAGAAGACTAATAGACATTGTAACTTTTGTAATCGAGATGGCCACTTAGAATCTAAATGCTTTAAGAAGATGGAAGCCTTGGAAGCCGCAATGAAGAAACATAACATCCATGTGGAGCCTACTTCAACTTCAACTTCCGGAATGGCACTTTCTGCATGTCATTGTCAATCATCTCAGTCTGGTTATGCATTAAATGTATCTTCTTCTTCTTCTCATTCTCATGAGTGGCTCATTGATTCTGGAGCCTCTTGTCACATGGCCGAAAACCAAGCCATGTTTTCTTCTTTAAATGATTGTAACACCAAAAATATATATATTGGTGATGATAGATCTCTTAATGTTGTAGGGACTGGAACTGTTCATCTAGACAATGGTCAGTTTAATGATGTATTATGTATTCCAACCTTATCCTGCAACCTTCTATCTGTCTATCAGATAACTCATTCAGGTGAAGGTAAAATTGTTGAATTTTCACCTCATGATGTTGTAATCAAGGATCTAAAAGATCCTAAACAGATTCTAGCTACTGGTCTTGCTGATGATTCCAAAAGGTTGTATAAGTTTCACAACTTTGGGTCATCAAATCTTCCCTCAGTATTTGTTGCTCATAATGATGAAGTGAGCAAACTTTGGCATGAGCGATTTGGTCACTTAAACTATCGCTCCCTTCAGCATCTATGTAAAGAAAATATGGTGACAGGTCTTCCTATGGTATCTTGCAGAGATGGTGTTTGTTCCGGATGTGTACTCGGAAAACATCATCGGGACAGTTTTGACAAACGTGCCTCTTGGCACGCCTCAGCCCCTTTACAGCTTGTGCACAGTGATTTATGTGGTCCTCTTCCTGTTGCTTCATTCTCTGGCTACAAGTACTTCTTAACTTTCATTGATGATTTCTCCAGACGCACTTGGGTATACTTCTTAAAACTCAAGAGCGAAGTATTTAACACTTTTTTGGCCTTCAAAGCCTTTTTTGAAAAACAATCTGGACATCAAATTCTTAAGCTAAGAACTGATAATGGTGGAGAATATGTTAAAAACACATTCATCAACTTTTGCACCGAAAATGGAATTCAAATGCAACATACTGTTCCATACACTCCACAACAAAATGGTGTAGCTGAAAGGAAAAATCGCACCTTAAAGGAAATGGCTAATTTTATGCTGCAATCTAAAGGACTCAGTCTTAGTTTTTGGGCCGAAGCAATTAATTGTGCAAATTATATAATCAATCGCACTCCTACTAAGGTTCTAGAGAATATCACTCCAGAAGAAACTTGGAGTTCCATTAAACCAGATGTAAGTCACTTTCGTGTGTTTGGAAGTGAAGCATGGGCCCATATTCCAGATGAAAAGCATAAAGCTTTAGAACCTAAGAGTGAGAAATGTACTTTTGTTGGATATTCTGAAGATGTAAAAGGTTATAGACTTATTCCATTTAAGTCCAAAAATGTTATCATTAGAAGAGATGTAAAATTTGATGAAAATAAATCGGCCTGCGAGCCTAGTCCGGCGGATGTGCCACCTCTTCCTATCTCTTCTACTTTTGAAAACATTTCTTCTTCAGATGATGAAAGCGAGGATGATAATCCTCCCCCACCTTCTCAGGATCCTCAACTTCCAAGATGGGTCCGTTCTACTCGGTATGCAGCAGGTGATCTTGTCGGTGATCCTACAGATCAGCGACGTACACATTCTCAGTTTGAAAGAGCCTCTTCTTTACTGGCTCAAGCTCCAGTAAATCATGATCCTGACACTTTTGCAGAAGCTTCAGGCCATCCACATTGGGAAGCAACTATGAATGAAGAATATCATTCATTGATGACAAATGATACATGGGATCTTGTTCCTCTACCAAAGGGACGCAAACTTGTTAGATGTAAATGGGTTTACAGAACCAAGTATGGACCAGATGGGAAAGTTGATAAACATAAAGCTCGTCTCGTTGCTAAGGGCTTTTCATAGGTTGAAGGCATTGACTACACTGAAACCTTCTCCCCTGTTGCCAAAATGAACTCTATCCGCCTTGTTCTTTCCCTTGCTGCCTCTTTAAAATGGGAAGTCCATCAGATGGATGTTAAATCTGCCTTCTTGCATGGGGACTTGCAGGAAGAAATCTATATGGAACAACCCATTGGCTTCATACAAACAGACTCCAGCCTTGTTTGTCGACTTAAGAAATCCCTTTATGGCCTCAAGCAAGCTCCTCGAGCTTGGTATGCCAAAATGGATAGCTTTCTTTTAGAATCTGGCTTTTCTAGGTGTCATTCTGACAATACTGTCTACACCAAGAAAGTGGGCAACTCTCTTATCATCCTTGTTCTTTATGTTGATGATCTTATTCTTACTGGTAGTGATCCCAACCTTATAAACCATGTGAATTCCAGCCTTAAAAAGAAATTTGAAATGACAGACTTAGGACACTTACACTATTTTCTCGGTCTTCAAGTCTTGCAATCCCAAGAGGGTATTTTCCTTTCCCAGTCCAAGTATGCTTGTGATATTCTTCGTCATTTTCACATGGAAGACTGTAAGCCAACCCCTTCTCCCTTTCAGTCTCTTGTACTTCTCCTGAAGTTGATGCTACCTTATACCGTCAACTTGTCAGAAAACTCTTGTATTTAACCCATACTCGTCCTGATCTTTCCTTTGCTGTTGGCCTTGTTGCTCATTTTATGCAAAACCCCCGTGAAAGTCATTGGAAAGCAGCTAAAAGAATACTTCGTTATGTTCGAGGTACAGTACAGTTTGGGATTCATTACAGTGCCAAAGCAGCTCCTCTGTTAGTTGGTTTCACTGATTCTGATTGGGCTGGTGACCCTGATGATCGGAAGTCTACTGCCGGTTATGTCTTCACTCTTGGTTCAGGACCTATTACATGGGCTTGTAAGAAACAGGCTGCCATTTCTCTTTCATCAGCAGAAGCAGAGTATCGTGGTGTCGTGGAAGCTAGTAAGGAAGCCTTGTGGCTTCGTCAGATCCTATCAGAGTTTGGCTTTGAGCAGCAGCATCCAACCACACTTTGGTGTGATAATCAAAGTGCCATTCAGCTATGCAAAGATCAAGTCCAGCATCAGCGCAGCAAACACATTGAACTACACATGCACTTCATCAGAAAGCTCATTCATGACCATGTTCTTGAAGTGCAATATTGTCCAACAGATGATCAGGTTGCAGACATCTTCAGAAAGGCTCTCACAGAGGCGAAGTTCACTAAACTTCGATATATGCTTGGAGTTCAGGAAGTTGTCACTAAGGGGGGATAGGCTCTAGTGCCTCCTTCCTTCTCCTATTGTGTCATATTTGTAAATCCTTCAATCCTATCCCAAGTTGTTCTTAAGGGGGGATGTTAGGATATTCCGACACATAGGATATAGTTAAGTTCAACTTGGTCTAGTATAGAGTTAGGTTAGAGTTAGGTAAAGTGTGTTTCTTTACCGTTGTACATTTTGTAACTTACAATCCGACGGTCACGATATGTAGTGATCCGACGGTTCACTCTCACCTCAGTATTACCGACACTTGATCCGTGGCTTGACACCCGATTGGTCCATGAGTTCTATTTAAAGCGCATGGAGGGTCATTGTTCGGGTAATCTGTGCATGAGAGAAGCTTATGTAAATTTTCATTCTTTGATTAATAAATTTCCTGTAGTACCCACGTTGGGACAGGTCGTGGACTGTTTCCCTCCTTGCACTTTGAGGGTTTTAACCACGTCAAAAATATTGGTGTATTGATTTGAGATCTGGTTGTGAGCGGTGTCCTTTTGGTGTTCTTTCTGAGGAACTTACCCTGTAATTTCCTACACCGAAGTTAAGAAAAAAAAAGGTATTGAGGAGAATAACAACAAACTATAGTTGGAATGAATTGAAGTACCTCCTCAAGTCAAAGTAGAATTAAATGAAGCACTTTTTCTCGAGTAGCGTGTTATTTGAAATTAAAGGAAGAGTAGTAGGAAAGTGTATGTGAGTGTGAGACATCCAAGGTGAGTGTGTTTTGTTACATGAGAGTAGATTGAGAGAAGTTAAACCTGATATTGAGTGTGACATACAAAACTGTGGTGTTATAATGTGTGCATTTTTGTGTTTATAGATGAACAAATATCTTGAGAAGGCTTATGTGTGTTACAGAATGTAACAGCCCTAGGGAAAATTCCATGTAATAAATATTAAAAACAATAATCATGGTTGATGGGACACTTATTCTGAGTTGAATGTTGGGAAAGACATCCTAGGGGGTGTTCATTTGGTTTTTTATGGCTAAGGATATTGGCAAAGGAAATCGTTAAGGCTTTGAAAAGGAAAAATGGCATTTTCGGCACGTTTATTTATGAAAATAATGGAAATTAGGAGAAAAATAAGGTGAAAGGTCACAGGTTGCATGCGAGGAGGAAAATGAAGGAAAATAATGGAAAATGAAGAAAATAGATGCCTCATTCATAAAAATTATTATGAGGATTAGTTGGTAACATTTTGTTAGTTTAGATTTGGATCTCCCTCATTATTCTCTCTCTCTCTCTCACTCTTGGACACTTAGAGTTTCTTGGAGCACTTTGGCATTGGAGCAAGAAAGGAAAAGAAGGCAAGAGGAAGCAAAGATCAAGAAGGGAAAGGGAGGATCAAGAAGATACAACAGGATTCATTGCAGGTATCGACTCGCATGTGTATTTTCCTTGCTAGATTTGGCATGCATGGGACTGCATGTGGTTATTTTATATCATGGCATGGATTTTTCTAGGTGTGACAACGTTCTTTGACCTAGCCTTGACATTTCTTGATAGATTTAATGAGATGGGTTTCTCATATTCGATTAATGTGGGATGGTTGGATGGATTTGAAGCTGAGTGGGGTGGATCTTCAAACTGACAAACACATGGCCTAGTGATTCTTCAACCAGACTGTGGATCAGGGTAAAGTCACTGGCCTAGTGACCCCTAAATAGGACTGTGGATTGCGGTAAAACAAGATTGTTTGCGTTGGTGTGCCTAGGAATCCTTGTCGGTGAATGGTGAGATATATGATAAAGCCAAGAGTGTTACAGGGAAAAGTGTCTATTTAGAACTGCTCTATCCCACTATCGTGTGACAACTGCCTTAGAAACAAACAGAGAAAAACTGCTTTTGTTTTTCCTTTATGGATTATAGATAGAGAGGAACAGAAAGACCAACCTCTGTCTTGTGCTAATCCTTCAATTTGATCCCTCTCTTCTTTGATAGTCCTCGGCTACCTGCTTCCTTGCACGCCCAGCTTCACAAAGTACCTGTAAGATCACAGAAGCATAGCACTATACAAAGATATGGATCTATAATCATAAACAATCTAGGATCAGATATAAATTGACCATACAAATGTAACCAGCATCAATGATACAAAAGCATGGAGGAAAACTCAAATAGTTTTTATTAATAAACAAGAAAAGAGCCAAGAGGAGTTACAACTAGTTGTTCCGACCCAGCATCAACCTTCCAGCAAAGAAGCCCCTCTTCACCTCAAACAAAGCTTAGATCACCCAATAATCTGATGTTTGTCTCAGAAAACCAACAGAAATTCCTTACAATATGCAAAATTCCAGCCTCTGGATCTCTGGGATGAGGGATCCATATATAGATATCTGTAAGGGGGATGAGTCAGCTTGTAATTTGATTAGTGTCTTCTCTCTGATAGTTCTTACTTCCACTTGGAGACTGAGAGCCTCTTACTCATCCTTGGTCGAATTCAGTGAGGCAAGTGTCACAGGAGAAGATTCTGGAAGCTTCCATTGCCTCTCCACCTCGCGGAATGACACTGCCATTTGTCATTTCTCGCCCATCGCACCCCATAGAAGGGACTTTTGAAATGCAACGCACCCTCACAGTGTATTTGGGTGAGATGCAACACACCTAGCTAGTGGAGCAACTGCAATGATCCTGTTTTGACCAATTCTGAGCAGTTTCTCATGGAGAACTTCTGGGAGAAGCTGTAATCTGTTGACCTTGTTCCTTTAGGGGTTAGAACAACAGTTTTAGGGACTTAGGAGCCCTTGGTTTATGGACATTTCATACTTGGGGTTGTATAGCCCAAAAATGTCTATAACAGTTGCCCCCTAAAGTATGAGGCCGTTAATCTTTTGGTGGGGGGTGAAATGCTTTATTATGAGGATCTGAAGTTCTTTCAAGGTTGGGAGGAGATCTGTAATAAGATACAATACAATACATTATCTTCATACTGATTTCATGATCTAGCTGAGGCAGGCATTCCCATGCTCAACTTTATAAATTCATTTTCATGTACATAGGACAGACGATCGTCTGAGTGTAGACTGATGATTCTGGTAGAGCCATCATCCTTTTGATAGGATGATTATCTGTGCTGCAATGATGTACATTTAATGTCTTTATTTCCCTGAATATATATCGCAGTCTGGATGGATGAAACTAGATCTAGGGTCTTCAATCTCATCCGATCTTCACTCAAAGTACAAGTCGATCCATGTTAGAAATGTTCTGAAGTCGAACATGGAAAGACATCGCTTGATTACCAGTCAATGATGTAAACTATTAACAAGCGCGAGAGGAATCACCGATAATGATAATGACCCTCAAGGTACTGCAGTACAATTCACGTGGTGTGAATAAAGGACTTGGCGTTGAACACCACGCAAAATCTTTCGGTCGAAGTCCATTGATGTAAACCTATCGCCGGAAGTGAGAAACTTGCCATTGAGGCATGCAAGCTTCAAAGTACTGAATGGGGTGTTCCTAGATCAACTTCTTGGATAATGAGCTGATGTCGACAAGAAGTGATCCGTCATAGGAGGGCCTTAATGAATCCCACATCAATGACAGGGAATGGAGCAAATGATTTTAATAGAGGTGAAAACGATCTGGTGATATAAGGTTCAGGGTGGTGGTCATGAAAGAATGGAGTATAATGTATGGTAGTGGGTGAGACATAGTAATGTATGGTACTGGGTGAGACACAGGTGAATTCTCTGAATGACTTCTCTTGAACATATCAGCGAAACTGATGTGATGGATTGGTAGCATTAACCCCAAATGTGGATGGTATGGCATGACCATGGTGATGTGACTGGTGAATGAAACAACCCAACCCAACTCGGACACGAAGCGGAAGTGTCATGTTCAAGAGTGACTTGCTACCAACAAAGTTTCTTTGAGTTTTCTTCCCAATTTTCCCCAGTCATTGCTGACCAGTACCTCTTTATTTTTGTCAAGCTTGAGGAGGATAACATATGCTTGTTCTATAATTTTCCCTTCGGGCAAACCCATCGCTATGTTTTAACGAGCCTAGTGATAGTGAAACTTGTTCTCGTCTATAGACAAGTTTGTTGCTATTAATCTTTTTAACGAGTTTAACGACAAAGATAACTCGGTCCTTTTCAATTTTAGAGAGTATGAAAAGGAACGTAAAGGTAACTCCAGAATTCCTTTTTCGTCATCTAATCCCTTAAGTCCGAAAAAGTATAAAACAATACAGAAGGGATGGATTTTCAATACTTTTAACGAGCCGAACAAAACAAGCGCTCGATCTTTTTGTGTAATAATCCCTCAAGTCTAAAAAGATTAAAATCTAGAGGAGGGATAGCACTTCCTGTCCCTTTAATGAGCTGGAGAGGCCCATGGCTCGGCAATCTTTTCATTTTTTACGAGTCAGTTGAAAAGAGCTTAAAGGAGACTCGTCTTTTGAGGAACGAGTGATAAAACGGGTAGCAACTGATTCCAGGTAAGGTTTGGAATTTTCCAATCACGGCAGTGTCACAAGGATGGCTACTGAAATCACTCTTTGCAGCTGTTCCTCAAATGGGTAAACAATCAAATGGAGGTGAATGATCGGCCAATGAAAAAGTGGAGGTGACGGTGCAAACACGACCAAGGCTTTAACGGCTGAAGTACTACATTCACGATGGTTATTTACCGGGGAATAGTTCATTTTTTAACGAGCTTAAACGCGGGTGGAAACATTTGCTCATGTCTTATGTTTATTTTTTAACGAGCTTGAACTATGTGCTAAAACTGCTCGATTAATCCAGTCGTGTGATAAGAATGTCTCATATAAAACGACAACTTTTAGAGTTTTTCCCCACATCCTTTCTTTATGCAAGTTAGGAGACGACCAATCCTACGAGTTTAAAGGGTTAGAGGTCCTAAAAATTTAAAAAATAAATAGTCGCTCTTCGCTTGCACGCCAAAAGGCTTGCATGCCCCCAGGTATAAAACAGAGTTTCAAGGTTACCCCTTCTTTAGTCCGTTAAAACATTTGTTTTACCGAGAGAGGCCTACCTCTTACAGGTTACCCAAAGATTGTTCTATTCACAGTGCAAACAAAACACTTCTTCGGCGATGTATACCGAGATAAACAAAGGTGAGTGAAGGAGGCTACTCCACTCACATAACTTTGACAAGAGAATCTTGTTCTAGAATAACCCCCTCTTCCAATCACAGACGGGAGTACAGACTAGTCATATTCTCTCGCGGAAACCTACCCTATACCCGAAGTTTTCCTGCCGAAGCAGACCAGGGTGCATGCCCCCTGGGTTTCAGTCATGTCCCCCCGAATCACTCACGCTCATCGGGTGGACAGACTATAGATTGAGACATTTATTGTGTGAAAAGACCATTCAGGGATGGTATATGACTATTTGCTCTGTATGATCCAGGAAATGAAAGCTGGTCTACGAGCTTGACCACTCTTCCTTCGTGCGGAAAACACATTACTCTAAAGAGTGAGGAGACAATTACTCCCATGCAATAAATATAGTCTTGTCCAAGGAGTAGATTGTAATCCAGGGGTCCTTGAACTACCATCACTTTCATGTGAATGGTTTTCCTTCTCAATGTTATGGGCACATTGGGAAGGATCCCTAATGGTCGACTGGTTCCTTTATCAAAGCCTGTTATATTTCTCATCTCAGGCAAAAGTGATGGCGAACCAAGCGCTTTCCAAGAAGTTGAGGAAAGGATACTCACAGAAGCCCCTTCATCTATGATGGTACCAGCCATAACCATTCTATATATTTGAACAATGATTCGGAATGGTATACTAGCTGGTAAACGGGGTCTGCCTAGTTGATTCTAGTCGAAGGAGACAACTAGGTTGCTTGGAGGTGGGACCGAACAGACGGCCGGGTACGACTCTGACGAACTTCCTTCCTGTAGTAAAGGAACGGGTAAATTGACCCCATGTTCGTTGGAATCTGTGCTTATGAAAAGAATTTGGATGGTGTCATCCTTGTTCTCTTCAGTGACTGTATCATCTGAAGATGAAACCTCTGAAGGCAAGACCGGGTCAACTGCCACCTCGACCTTTTGACTTTCGTCTAGTATGGGTTCAGATGTTTTATCTTCAATGATAGATGCTTCGGCCGACCACCTGAGCAGGCCAGCTGGATTTTCAACTAGTGACGGACTCGGTAAGAGTTTTTTATATCTAGGAGGAAGTCGTAATGGTGAAACCAGACGATCATCCAAAACTCTTTTAGCTTCATCTAAGAAGGGACAACGGTGGACGGCATGATCGCCTTCGCACAATTTACAAGGAAATCTATATTTTCATTTTTGTCCTGGGGCTTCACTTTCACTAGTTGACGGTGTGTTTTCAACATGATCATTAGAGGTTGACGACACCGAGTTGTGCAAACGAGGAGACCAGTCCCTTAATATCTGAGGGATACAAGGACAATCTCTGTGATAGTGGTCTCCCTTGTAAATGACACATGGTGATTTAGGCCTGGTCGGTGCACTGTGTGGATTTTCGCTATACAACACTCATTTTCCCCCATTCGCCTTTGGCTCCTTCTTCTTCTTCTCTTTCTTCTTCTTTTCCTTCTTCTCCTTAGGTACTTGATTTTTGGCTTTACCAGCCCCATCAAGTGAAGAGGAAGGAGGAGAGGAAGAATTAGAGGAAGTAGAAGGTTGGTGGGTAACTCTGGACGCGTCTAATTTCTGATTCGATTGTTCAGGAATTGTGGTGTTCTGAACGACAGAGGTCGAGAAGAGCCATACAGGCAAACCAATTATCAGTCCTGGAAGCAACAATGTGGCCATATGGGGTGCACCAACATCTCCCCAAGAGGAGAAGGGACTAGGATTTCCTCCAAGGGGAATCCCTTGGTTGGTGGATTCCATTTTCTCAACCCAATATCAACGTAGGAAAAGGGTAATGAATATTCCATTTAAAATAAATTTTAGACGCTTTGACACAACTTGTTTTTTCAGTTTTTAAGAGTCGAGAAAAAACAAAAGATGACTCTAGTCTCCTTCGATTTTTAATGAGCCTGAGTTGAAAAGTGCTCAGATGGACCTTTTCCGTTAAGGAGTCTGAAAAGGAACGAAAGGGACTGCTCTGGAAATCTAGGTAGAGGGAGTACCAAACCAATCGCAAAACTGCAGAATACTTTTTACGGTACGGCAGTCAATCTTCCCGAATGTTGTGTTCAGTGCATTGCGATTGATAGGGTGGCAGACACGGCTTCCTATGGATAAAGGATTAAGCCTATTGGGGTCTCCCAAAATATACTCGACGGTACGTGGGAGCACAAGTCCGTACTGGCACTTATCATCTCAAAGTGGAGGAATCACCCAACCATCAGTGAGAACAACAGTTACCAGGCTTTACGACGTCGGAATACGTCTCTAGCCTAGACTTCTAAATGTTGTGCGTTAAGTTCCAAAGCGTTGTTAGATTCATTGAATTTATTTTAAGTTGATCTTGTTTATGAAGTTTGCCTTTCGGGTTCACCACGAGATGTAGATGTAATTCCTAAAATGCAATCTAATATGATAAACAAACTTTTTATCTCCTTTATGCAATGAAAATCCTAGCTACTAGGGAAAAGAAAGACAAAATCTTTTCACAAAGAGCAAAGAGCACACTCTAAATGCACTTTCCTAAATCAAGCCAAACAGACTGTCTATATGCAAATGCACATGCATGTATTTGTTTTTCGACTTTCTTAGTTTATGAATGCTAAAAAGAAAGTTGATGCACAAATCTAAATTTCTTTTCAAGCGACAAATATAAACAAGCTTCTTTTCGAAATAAAAAATGGAGACGATTACAACACCTTACGATTTTGAAATGGATACTTGTTTTTGACACTAGAAAATTACAAATTCAGACCAAAAGCAATAGTAATAGGATAATCGACCATCAACAGCAATCAAACTCTTTCCTAGGACTGAAATTGACACTTGCGACAGTTTCAAACCAAAGGGCGACAATACGATTATGCTACTTTTGCGAAGGAGAACTGTAAACGACTCAACAAACACACAAAAACATCTACAGTTCTTTTGTACAAAGGAGGCGGAATAATAGTAAGGAAAATGGGTTTCAAACAGACATATACTGATCACAGGCAGCAAAATTCAGGAATAGAACTGGAAAGAATGAATCACAGAAGCCACAACTGCACAGAGCTAGTCTGATCAGCGCACCTGTAACACAGAGAATCTGAAATGTAGCACAGGTTGTCCACTCGGGAAGTGCACTAAAATTCAGAACCTCTAAACAGTACCTGCGCTGGGCCAGAAACGAGACTCTGTTCAGGTTTCAGGTCACAGTTTGCAGTTTAGTTCTTGGGTTTTGGCCGAGTAAAAAGCAATCAGTAATGCAACAATCAGGGGTAGATCTAAGGAGGATCTAAGAGCCATCACAAGGGAAATCAGATAGTTTGTGAATCAGTTGTTTAAATCATAAACAGATCCAGTAGATGGATTGAAGTAGTAGTTATCTACTTTGCATTTGTTATGGAAAATTCAGTTCGAATGCTACTTGTAAGTTTATGAAACAAACAACAAAGAATGATAAACAAACAAACTAATTACGTCCCCAGCGGAGTCGCCATTTTGTTACAGGAAAAAGTGTCTATTTAGAACTGCTCTATCCCACTAACGTGTGACAGTTGCATTAGAAACAAACAGAGAAAAACTACTTTTGTTTTTCCTTTATGGATTATAGATAGAGAGGAACAGAAAGACCAACCTCTGTCTTGCGCTAATCCTTCAATTCGATGCCTCTCTTCTTTGATAGTCCTCAGCTACCTGCTTCCTTGCACGCCCAGCTTCACAAAGTACCTGTAAGATCACAGAAGCGTAGCACTATACAAAGACATGGATCTATAATCATAAACAATCTAGGATCAGATATAAATTGACCATACAAATGTAACCAGCATCAATGATACAAAAGCATGGAGGAAAACTCAAATAGTTTATATTAATAAACAAGAAAAGAGCCAGGAGGAGTTACAACCAGTTGTTCTGACCCAGCATCAACCTCCCAGCAAAGAAGCCCCTCTTCACCTCAAACAAAGCTTAGATCACCCAACAATCTGATGTTTGTCTCAGAAAACCAACAACAATTCCTTACAATATGTAAAATTCCAGCCTCTGGATCTCTGGGATGAGGGATCCATATATAGATATCTGTAAGGGGGATGAGTCAGCTTTTGATTTGATTAGTGTCTTCTCTCTGATAGTTCTTACTTCCACTTGGAGACTGAGGGCCTTTTACTCATCCTTGGTCGAATTCAGTGAGGCAAGTGTCACAGGAGAAGATTCTGGAAGCTTCCATTGCCTCTCCACATCGCGGAATGACACTGCCATTTGTCATTTCTCGCCCATCGCACCCCACAGAAGGGACTTTTGAAATGCAATGCACCCTCACAGTGTATTTGGGTGAGATGCAACGCACCTAGCTAGTGGAGCAGCTGCAATGATCCTGTTTTGACCAATTCAGAGCAGTTTCTCATGGAGAACTTCTGGGAGAAGTTGTAATCTATTGACCTTGTTCCTTTAGGGGTTAGAACAACACTTTTAGGGACTTAGGATCCCTTGTTTTATGGACATTTCATGCTTGGGGTTGTACGGCCCAAAAAAGTCTATAACAAAGAGGTGGAATTCTCTCCTTTGAGCCTACTAGTCCTTGGATGGGACGTACAGTAAAGCTTGGGTAGTGTGTCTTGGTGTAAGGCCTAGCGATACCTAGATCAGACTGTGGATTATGGTAAAGCCTGAGAGACTAGGAGGCACTCAAATTCCTCACAGTGTAGGTAGAGAAATTCAGTGGCATCCATGCTTCTTATTGTTTTTTGGTGTGTTCTATGAGTCCCACATTAATTATTGGAACATGGCACGATGATGATTGGCTGAAGAGAGGCTTGGATCAGCTAATCTATGGTCGGGTGGAATGTGGTAGTCCCATCTCCAAGTTGTTTATTGACTTCATTAATGAGAAATTCATTCCCTTGATTTTCATGTGTAAATGTATTGATGTATATGTGGATTTTATGTGTGATATGTTTATGATATATTTGTCCCTATTATGTTGCTTATATGTATGTTTTATGATAGAAACTATGGCTCTTAGCATGTTTTTACTTGTAAATGAATGGATAATGTATCTATGGCCTAATAGATGATAATGAAGCAAATGACATGAGGGAAAAATGGTTCATAGCGATTCTTAGATAAGTATGAGATCCCTACACTTAATTCTGTTGTTTACAACTGTAGGTTACATGTTTATGATTTGTTTGATGAAATTCCTATCATGGCTAGTAGGGATCTGGTTAAGGTCTTGTTCATATTATTCCTTTGGCACCATTGTTTTCTTGTTCTTTTACTGATCTTAAGCTATCACTCAATTCTGTGTAGTGACTTTGGAATTGGTCCTAAAAAAGTGGCTTAAATCTTGGGATCGCTAGGAAAGAACTAGAAAATTGAGTCCTTGGATGCTGGCACATAAGCCTGTGAGAGTTACTTTGGGTTTTTGGATGCTTTCATGCCTATAGCATGAGAGTGACTTAGGCCTAAGATGGTCAAAACATCAGTAGGACCCAAGGGAATGTTTTATGAAGTGTTGGATTGGTTTTTGTGGGTCTTGATGTTAATGTTAGATGACTAGGTGTGATGTTTCTATCAATTTCACTTCCTTAAGGTAACATAGGATATCAAGTCCAATCATAGTAGCCTCTCATCACATGTTTACCTCGTTTGGCTAGTTTCATGGGTACATGTGGGAGGAGGGTGTTACAGAGTGGAATCAGAGCATGGTTCAGCCCTGAGACTGGATGGACAGTGTGTGTTGGTCATGAATGCATGTCAGTTTCATGTGTGCCTTATACAATTGCATTCCATGTCCTTGTTGAATTTGTTGGATGATTGATTATGGTTGTAGTAATGTTTCCATGTTAAATTTGATGTTGATTCTATGGAATGCCTTTTTCATGAGTATATGATTGGTTACCTATTATTATATGTCACTTACATGTTGATTTTATGTCGCCTACTTACATCCTTGTATGTTAGGCTAAATTCTTGTAGATTTGATTACATGTATCAGTCTTGTTGGTTGATTACAAGAACTAATCGCTTATGCTCAACTACATGTGTGTATGTGTATGTGTAGTTGATTTGGCATTGCTTATTCATGTTGATGGTTGCATGTTGCAATGTGTACAATGGAGTAATGTTTTCTTTCATGCATGACGTCATAGCATGCATTGTTGATATGACATTGAATTGATTACTGGACCCTAACTAAAATGATGTTTATGTGTTGATACATTTATTTGTGTATGTTTATGTGTTGTTATGTTTATGTTATACATGTATCACGTTGGCTTAAGCAGACGAGGTATCCTCCCTAAATTATGCTAAGGTACATTGATTTTTTTTGAGTTGGTTTATCTGACATATTATGCATTGAGGAAAAAGATCAAATGGCTAGAAAGGTGGTAAACTACATAGAAACTCCCTAGGAATCAGATGAGCAGCGTGGTGTGGGGAACTCTTCTGATTTGACAGATACATGGAGGAGCTTAAATGATCCAGGTGGATTTTGGTGGCCACTTGCCAAGTCCACTTGGACACCCACCATTGTTTCTTTCAGCTTTTCAATTTCCTTAATTGTAGCACAGTTTACTATTTTTAGCAGTTTTTCAGGTCCTGAACTTCTGGACTCGTTTGGAGGCCCTAAACGACCTTTTTTTGGGAAAAATAAGAGCAGCATGGGTCCATGGATGGATGTTTCTCTTGCCAAATTTGTATTCCTCAGATAGATCTTTTTAACGACATATTGTGCGCATCAAATGGAGATCATATGCCAAAGTTATGACCCCGGGAAGCTGATGTACGAATTTACCCAAACGGGGCCCACAGTTTGGCATTTCATCTTCTAGGGTTAGGTTTTTGGATGTTTAGGGTTTTCCATTGTTTATCAACAATAAATAAGCCTTCGATCCTCATTGTAACATAGTTCAAAGGCATGTAGCCACCACATCTCTTCCCAGAGATAAGCTACCATCGCCCTAGCTAGTTTATTTCCATTTCTGTTTGTAAGCATATTTCAGTATTTTATAGTAATGAAATGAAATATGATTTATGCTGCATCTCTATATGTATGGTTATATCTGTAATTGGTTGCATTCCTATTCAAATTCAGATCAATGGTATCAGAGCGGTCTGCTCTTTCTCTGTCTTTCTTTGCATGTCCCCAACGAGGTCGGGATATAAGGAGTTAGGGCTTGAACTAGTCGAACCTTTGCAAGACCAACCTCACAAATCCTGATGGCCTCCCATGGTAGATGAAAATAAAGACGAGGGGGTAGGAGATCCTATCAAAATCTTGCTCAAAGAGGCCCTCGAGTGACAAAGGAATGCAATGATGGACAACTTTTCCCAGATCCTTCAGTTGCTACCCGGGGCGACACATTTACTTCCAACAGCTACTCTAGAAGCACCACACCCTTTAAGGTACAAGTTAACTTTGACATTCCCATATTTGAGGGTCAGATAGATGCTGATGTCATAGATAAATGGTTAAATCTGCTAGAAGGGTATTTTTCAGTTCATGAATTTTCCAAAAGGGAAAAGATTACTTTCACTCTTCTCAAAGCCACCCCCCATGTGAAGGACTAGCGGGAAACCTACTGCAAGCAGAAGGATGAAAGTACGACCTCACTGTTTTCAACTACACCCACTTGGAATTCATTCCAGACTGCCATCAAGGAGCAGTACTACCCTGTTAGAAGCTCTGAGGATCAATACATAAAGTGTAACACACTGCAACAGGGAAGGGACCAAGACGTGTCATAGTTTACCAATACTTTCCATACCCTTCGCACAAAGTTGGGTATTAAGGATTCGAAGCAGCATTTGGTACTCAAATACGTGGTTGCCTACATAGGTACATCTAGGAAGAAATAGAATTCCTGAACATCTTCTCGCTCAGCATGGCATACCGATATGCCGTTAAGATCGAGAAAAAGTTTAAACAAAAGAAGTGAGACTTTGGATCTGTGAATCCGAAGCAAGGGAAAGGTGCCACCAAATTGTAGAACAAAGGACAAAGCCAAGGTGAGGTAGCCTAGGACAACCCACCAAAGCTATAAGCAAAGAATAGCACCACAAAGCTGAGAAAGAACATGGGAAGGTGGTGTGAGTTCCATAAGAGCTCCACTCACAACAAAATTGAGTGTCGGGCCAAGCAGTCAATAGTGGCCGAGCTAAAGGTTTCAGAATCAGATGCATGTTTTGACTCTGAGTCAGAACCCAATAAGGGGAATGACAAATGGAAGTAGATTATCGATGCGAAGCCCAACGCCACCGTTTCCACCATGAAGATCCAGAAGGAGGAACCCAAAGATCCAAAGGAGGAGGAGCATCTCTTCCACTCCTAGATGTGGGTAAAGGGCTCCCTGCTACAGTTCATTGTCGACAACAGGACCCAAAAGAACCTCATTTTGGTAGAGGTCATGAAGTGGCTAGGCTTACCGACCATAGCACATCCACAACCGTACTCCATTAGGTGGCTTCACCAAGGATGGGATCTTCGCATCAGCTAGCAGTGTCACCTTCCATACAACATCAAGCCCTTCACGGATGAGATAGTGTTTGACGTTTCTCCCCTTGATGTTTGTGATGTATTATTAGGACAACCATAGTTGTGGAAGCGACATGCTATGTATGAATCAAGGCTGTGGAGTACTGAAGAAGGTATGTTTTATTGATTATTTTGTCATCTTTTCTTTAGAACTCGTAACATCTTTGCATCATGAACTAGGTAGATAATGGGAAATCATGACAAATCTATAAGACTTATATGCAACATGAAAAAAACTAATAATTGCCATTTCTTATATAGGAAAAGGGAAAAACTAAAGATTGCCGCTCCAAAGAAAAAGACAGGGCCAAGCTAACCGTTGTCCCTTTGGCGGGGAACCATATGCAAACAAGATGATCTAAATTAAAACATCTCAACCAAGGAAAGGAAAAGGAGATATCAACTCAGCGCAAGAAAATGACCGGATAACTGAGGATTAATAGCTTGGTGAATCCCTCAGGATCCTTTGATCCTGAGGGATCGTTGCTTTAACTATTTTTGCATCTTTGATATCTCCGCTTTAGCTGTTATAAGTAGGGGCAGCACTGCTAGCCCGGGGAGAGGAGACGGTTAATTTTTATGTAATTTTGTGCTGTATTTGAAACTTTGATCATCGACTCTCGTTGAGAAGTGATCCACTGTAACTTTGTTTTAATGCTTTAATATAAATCTGGTTGTTGTTCCATCTGTGATTTTGGAATAATCTCAAGTGGTGTGTCCCTGGAGGCTATGGGCCTGACCCAGGTGGAACACTTGCTCCTATACCATTACCTTTAGTTCGTGTGTGGTTTGCATTATCATCTTTGATCGGTAATCTAGCATGTTTTGTTATTTTATATCACAACTCTGTTATATTTACAATATTGTCTCTATAACAGGAAAGTTGTATTGTTCATTCTGACCTGATAACATATTGTTGTTCCATTAAGTCATTAATGTAACATTACTATTATTTACAGAATTCTATTGTCGTTCAATTGCAGAGTAACCGCGCTGTAATATTCTTAAGTTGGTATTATTGTATTCGTCTATGGTTTATACTTCATACGATTGCTATTCAATTGACATTGCTATTCCATTATGAATTGTGATCGTTACCCTTTCTAACTGAGATCAATATTTGTGGTATCAGACTCAGATTACTGTTTCTCTTAATATCTCTGTATGTTGTGTGAGTTATTTATTTCGGTACTGTATATTCATCATTGGCGCTAAGCGTTGTTCTATATTTCATTGGTCATTGGTTGCCGTTCCATTTCTATTTGTTGTCCGATTTACCCTTTCAGTAAAGATTGCCATCTGATTTCTGTAGGATACGATTACTGCACTTGTTCCTGTAGATTAAGGTGTTGTTGTTCATCAGACTTAGTTGTTGTTACATTTTCTAGTTGCTGTTCCATTTCTTAATTGTTGTTCCATTTCTTGTTATTTGTGTTATTGTTGCTTTGGTGTGTAGAATGATCTGAAACTGTAGTGGGCGTTGGAATTTGTTGTCTAGTCCTTAGATTGATGATTTGTTCCTTGATTACCTTTAGTTACATCAGTTTCCAAAGGGATGAGTTATTTTTACTGGACCCTTAACTGATAAATTGCTTAATTTTCTGAGTGCATGATTTAGGCTTCAAAGTATTTTGTTGTAAGTAGATTTTCTTTCAAGCATCCATTTACTCTTGTATTTCCTTGAGCGCTATACTATTAGCATTACTCTAACAAATGACAACCTCAAACTGAGTACACTCTTTGAGATAACAAATTGTTCCTGGATTGACAAGTTAATGTGAGGTAATTAGAGGTGAAAAAGACCCTTTTTACAGCTCGACATTTTGGCGCCGTTGCCGGGGAAGAGTGTAGCCATTTGTTTCTTTTTTAGAGTAGTGTAAGAACCTGTTAGGAAAGAGCTGGGTTTTAAAAACGAAAGGTAAGAACCTGTGTGTGGAGTATGTAATAGCCCTACTCCCTTGCCCGCTTTCCTACAGATTTGTTGTTGTTTTGTTTGGGTAGAATCTAGCAGTTGATTTGTGTGCATGACTAAGCAGAAAAAGCCAGAAAAGAATCCCAAACCTCTACCCAAGCCTGATAAAGCTAAGGGGCTAGTGACCCTTGGCCGATCGACCTTTATAGACGAAATCCTTAAGAAAGCAGAATCTCAGCCTTCAGTAGGACCTAGAAAATTTACTTCTAGATAGCCTACTAGTTCCCTTCAGGGCACAGGATCACCATCTGTAGCCTTGGCTAAGGTGCATAGCCAAACCGAAGAGCAATATTTTCAAGAAATTGAAAATTCTAGCCTAAAGTCATTGCAGGAAGGGAACCTTAGCAATCTTTGTGAAGGAAGAGGAGAAACAGGAGAAGCTGAAGAACCAACATCTCCTCTTAGGGTAATTCAGCCATTACGCAGCCTAGATAAGGGAAGTGCTGCAAAGATCTTTTGTAACAAAGTTGAAGAAATTCAAGAAACTGAATCCCCCCAGACATTAGGCACTCTCATCGTCCCAGATAAAGGAAGTGTTTTCAAGGCCATTCCCATTAGAGCCATTCCCCCTCGAAAACCTAGGAATACCCTCCTAGATATCCCAGAAGGCTATTGACATATATTTGACCAAATGGCCCAGAATCAGCCTAACACCCAAACCTCTACACTGCAATACACCATTGTGGATACTGCAGCTAATGCACCTATGAAAGCAATTCCTCTCTAGCATATCCCTACATTCCATGGCCTTACATCAGAAGATCCGGATGCATTCCTGTTTGAATTCGATGTGCTATGTAGAGGATATGACTATACCACCGATCCCTAGAAACTGAAATTATTTCCCTCTAAATTAAAAGGGGCTGCTTTAAGATGGTTTATGGGATTAGGTGGTGGTGTTATAAATAATTGGGATCAAATCAAAGAATCTTTTCTAAAAAAATATCAAGACTATTGTAGGTCTCGAGAGTTAAAAGATGAAGTATTTCAGATGGTAGCTAAACCAATTGAAACATTAGAAGAGTATGTTGAACGATTCCAGTATAATCTTCAAATATCTCCTTATGCATCATTACCCTTACCTGATAACGTATTAAAAACAACATTAATTAGGGGAATGAAGGAACAATGGATTGAGACATTAAACATTATGGGAAAAGGAGATATTTATCAAGAAAATTTTGTTGACATTATTGATTTATGTATCAGGAGCTTGAGAGGCAGCACAAGGCTAAAACCAGTAGAACATGATCGATTTGTAAGAGATAATAGAATCTCGGCAGAAGGAGTAACTCGTGCAGAAATTGGAAATTTATTAGAAAATTTTAAAACTGACATATTGGGGACGCTGACAACACAACTTGATATTATGCAGGCCAAACAAAATCAAGGAGAAGCATAATAGAATTTGGCAATCTTCTATCCCCAATGTAGAAAGAAACACAACCATAAGGAGCTTCCATTAGATGCAGTCCAAATTTGTGCCATTTGTACAAAAGACCACTCCACAAAAAGCTGCTCCTCACTTCCTGGATTGAAAGAAGTATACAAGGAAGCAGAAGAAGAGCTAGAGTCAGTGTATCTACTTAATCAGCACCATCAATGGCAGCCACGACAAACAGGTATGTTTTCAGACCCAGCTTCTTCTTTCCAGCCTCAGCAATACCATGCTCAACAATATAATTCAATGTGGCAAAATCAACCTCCCTTCCCGAATTGGTCACAACAATCATTCCCTTCATCATCTCCATGGTCGAATCAAGCAAGCCAACCCAATTGGCCAAATTTTCCCTATACCCCACCATGTTGGCAAAACAATGTTTATCGACCACAACGGACCCCTCCTACTTCATAGATTCAAACCTGGCAGACAAAATGGAAAAGAACAATGAATCAACCAGTAGGAACTATCCTGCTCCCTCAACCTACACTGCCAGCCCTACAACAAAACCCCCAGTCTAATTTAAGTCCGCAACTCCCAGCCCAACCCAACCCTAATCCGAATAACAGACCGGTCCAGTCCATTCAAATAATTGAAACACCAGAGATAGGAACTGATCTAAAGGAGTGTAATGACCTTCAATTAAGATCTGGGTGTATCATTGAAACAAAGGGAAATAAAATAGTTCAAGTTGAAAATCAGTTGCCTGTAGAACAACCATTACAGGAAGAGGACATGACCAGAAAACAAATTCATGATCCAACAACCACATCCTCTCCTCCATTCCTAGAACACTTAATTATACCTCAACCTATACAATATCCTAATTTTGACATTCTGGGAGAATTACGAAACCTGTACATAAAAATTATGCTCCTCCAAGCCATTCAAGACATCCCGATATATGCAAAGACTATCAAAGAACTATGTATAAAGAAACCAAGGAGGAAAATAACAAATAACCCAAAAGTCCAAGTAGTTGGCACTTTATTTGACTTATCATCAGGAAAAGAAACACCCGTTAAATACAAAGACCCAGGAAATCCAATAGTAACTGTACAAATCTATGGTCAAACATTCTCAAATTCCTTAGTTGATCTAGGAGTTGCAATTAACATCTTAACAACCACTACTTGCCAAAAACTGGGCATTACATCAGTATAACCGACCTCCACTTTATTAGAACTGGCTTATCAATCTGTAGTTAGGCCAGAGGGCACACTGCATGATGTTATGGTATCTATTGACTCCTGGGAGTATCCAGCCGATTTTCTGATAATAAATCCCAAAACCGACTTGATGGACATCCATTGATCTTAGGCAGACCTTGGCTCGCAATTGTCGATGCTTATATTGGCTGCCAAAAAGGTAATATGACCATTACTAGGGGGGAAAATATAAAGAATCTCGCTTTATACCCCCCAGCGCAGCCAAGTGTCACAATAATAAAAATTAACAAGCATCATGTATCATACCTCACCGAAAATATTAGATCTCCATTAACCATACAAGAGGCCCTCGATTTCAAGGACCAAACAAAAGATGATGCCATTAATAATTTCATTAGCCAAGCTAAACCTAGATCCCACATACAATGTCACATGATAGAAGCGGAATTTGATAATGAATTAGAAGAGGATCTTCTTAAAGATACACATGATCAAACAATACCTACTACCTTTTTTTCGAATAGCAAAATTGTGGAAATTGAGCCAGGGAAGACTTTAAACGTTAATGCCAACCTGACTTCTGAAAAAGGAAAGAAGCTCATCCAATTATTGAGGAAACATAAAGAAGCATTTTGCATGGGACTACCCTAATATGAAAGGAATTGATCCCCAGTTATGTACACACCACGTTTATATAGAAAAGGATGCGAGACCTATTCGCCAACCACAAAGGAGACTTAATCCTCATCTAAAAGATGTTGTAAAAGCTAAAATTAAAAAACTTTTAGATGTTAACTTCATCTACCCTATCTCCAATAGTAAATGGGTCTCTCCACTTGTTGTGGTACCAAAGAAGAATGGAAAGTGGAGGATTTGTGTAGACTATAGAGAATTAAAGAAAGCAACAAAAAAAGACCACTTTCCCCTCCCATTCATTGATCAAGTATTAGACACTCTAGTAGGAAAGAAATTCTTTTCTTTCTTAGAAGGCTTCAGTGGATACAATCAGATTCAGATTGCCCTTGAAGACCAAGACAAACCTACTTTTACTTGTCCCTAGGGAACATTTGACTACAGAGTTCTACCTTTCGGCTTATGCAATGCTCCTGACACATTTCAAAGATCTATCCTCAGCATTTTCTCAGATTGAATAAATGAGGGGCTCAAAGTCTACATGGATGATTTTACACCATACGGAGATGATTTTGATCCAGCGTTAGACACACTGGAAAAAGTCCTGCAGCGCTGCATTGCCACTAGGCTTTGCTTAAGCCATGAAAAATGTTATATGATGATGACTGAAGGACTTATTCTAGGCCATTATATCTCAGCAGCTGGCATACAAGTAGACCCAGCCAAAATTCAAATAATTTTGCTAATTCCCACTCCTACTACTCAAACAGAGGTACGCAGTTTTCTTGGATTCTCTGGTTATTATAGAAGGTTTATAGAACATTTTTCACATATTGCTGCACCTCTATATGCACTTATAGGTAATGTTGACTTTCTTTGGATAGAAAAATGTGACTGTGCTTTTCACGATCCAAAGAAGCTTGTGTCCACAGCTCCAGTCCTTCGAGGACCAAATTGGGACCTGCCATTCCAGATTTCATCAGATGCCTCAGATACAGCTATTGGAGCGATCCTTGGGTAGGAAGAAGATAAAAAGCCATATGCAATTTATTATATTAGCAAGAATTTATCCCCTGCTGAATTGAATTATACTATCACTGAAAAAAAAAAATCTAGCTGTAATACATGCTATCAATAAGTTCAGGCATTACATTACTGGATATCCTGTTATTTTGTACACAGATCACTCTGCCATAAAATATTTAGTGAATAAACCAATCGAAAATGGTAGAATAACAATATGGCTGATTTTATTGTAGGAATTTGATATTACAATCAAGGACAGACCTGGAAAAGAAAATCCTGTAGCTAACTTTCTCTCGCGAATACCAAAACCAGTGGATGCAGCAACAGTTGAAGATCAATTTCCAGATGAGCATTTGTTTGCTGTCACTGTTAAAACACCATGGTATGGTGATGTTGCCAATTACTTAGTAGTAGGTAAATTACCAAAACATCTGACCCCCAATGAACGAAAATAGATTGTCCAATGAAGTGCTCAATTTTCCTGGATTGGGGGCTACCTGTTCCATACAGGAGCAAATATGCACATCAGGAGATGTGTTCGGGAGGATGAAATTTTTGATATTTTGAATGCTTTTCACGATGGACCATGTGGCGGACACTTTGCCGATAAGAGAAATGGACATAAGGTGCTGCAAACAGGGTATTATTGGCCTACGATCTTCAAAGATGCAAATAAGTTCGTTCAAACTTGTGACAGTTGTCAAAGGGCAGGACGCCCTAGCCAGTCTAACGAAGTGACCCTGAACCCACAACTGGTTATTGAACCATTCGAGCGATGTGCACTTGATTTTGTTGGTCTGATTAACCCATCCTCGAACCAGAAAACATATATTCTGGTGGCAACAGAATATGTCACCAAATGGGTTGAAGCAGAAGCATTACCGAGAGCTACAAAGGATTCTGTCATACAATTCCTGTTTCATATATTTGTGCGATATGGGCTTCCAAGAGACATAATTACAGATGATGGACCATATTTTGCTGGTAATAAGATTGCTACAACACTTAAAAACTATCATATCTAGCATAAAATTACTACTCCATAACACCCGCAGGCAAACGGTCAAGTAGAAAGCAGCAACAAAATAATAGAAGCAATCTTGACAAAAACCATTGCGTCACATAAACGTGATTGGGCTGCAAGACTACCAGAAGCCTTGTGGGCCTATAGAACGACATGGAGAAGCACTACCAACTATTCACCATATCAATTGGTGTTTGGAAAGAATGTTATATACATTTTTGTGCCTTACAGCATTGAGCATGAAATGTCCATAATCTAAGGGATCCAAAGTCCCTAAACATGTTGTTCCTACCCCTAGAGGAACAAGGCTAACAAACCACAGCAATTCACAGAAGTTCTCCACCAGAAACTGCTAAAAAAAAAGTCAATTCAGGATCATTTTAGTGGCTCCACTAGCTGTTTGTGCTGAATGTCAAAGCCAACACTGGCTACCTGCGCTGAATGTCAAAGGCAACACTGGCTACCTACGCTGAGCAAGATTGGACATGTGGCAAGTTCATTTCTCAAGGTGTCAAAACCCAGGAAGCTTCCAAAATGAAACTTGCCTCAGGGAATTCGACTGGTGATGAGTAAGAGGTTCCAAATCTCCAAGTGGAAGCAAGAACCTCCAAGTGGAATCAAGAACTGACAGAGGGAGAGGATCAGGACACTAGTCAGATCTCAAGCTGACTCATCCTCTCTCCAAACATCTATATATGGATCTCTCCTCCATGAGATCTACAGGCTGGAATTTTGTTATTGCAAAGAATTGCTGTTGGTTCGAGATTGGAATCATTGGGTGCTTAATGCTTTGAAGGGGGTGAAGATAGGGATTCTATTTGCTGGGAAGGAGATGCTGGATTGGAGCCCTCTGGGTTGTATCTCTTCCTGAACCTTGTTATTCATCAATAAATATATATTGGTTTCTCCTATATACTGATGTATTTTTTATGTATGATTGCATTAGTATGTTTAGTTTATTTCTAATCCTAAACTAGTTATGAATATGAATCCATGTCTTGTGTAGTGTTCTCTTCTTGTGATCTTGCAGAAACCTCTTGAAGCTGGGCGAGCGAGAAGGCAAGTAGCTGGGAACTCTCCAAGAGAAGAGAACCCGGATCGAGGGACAAACGGAAGACACCGGTTAGCCCATCCATCTCTCTTCATTCTTAATTCATAAAGGAAGAATACTAGAATAGCTGTCTCTGTTTGTTGCTAAGGCACTGTCACACCTTAGGTGGATAGGATCGTCCTGCATAGGAATTTTTCCCCACAAAAAATTGGTGACTCCGCTGGGGAGACCTGTTTAGTCATTTTATTTGTGTTTCTATCATTGTTTGTTTCATAGACTTGACAGCAACAATCGAACTGCATCTGCTATTCCCAGATGCAAAATAGACAGTTGCTGCTTTGATCAAATCACTGGGCTTGTCTATGATCTGAACAATGGATTCACAAATGATTTGATGATCCTTTGTGATAGATCTTAGTACTCCCTCAAAGCATCCCTTTGATTGTACCTTGCTTGTTCCTTTTATTTGGCCTGAAACAGTAGATTAAATAGCAATCTGTGACCCAGAACCCAGTGAGAAACTCTCGTTTCTCCTTCAGCGCGATAGCTATGAATAGGTTATGCATTTCAACGCAGGTCCCGTGAAGGCTACCTGCGCTGAATGTCAAAACCCTTGTGTTGAGGTTGCGATGAACCAGTTTGGCCTTGTGCAGCTGGGGTTCTCTGCCCTGTTTTTCCTTGTTTTGATCTCTGATTTTTGTAGCCTGTAACCAGCATAGGTACCAGTCTGATAACTCCTTTTCTCTGCTTAAATTCCGCCTCCTTTTGTACAAAAAGACTGTGAGTGTTTTTATGTGTTTGTGGCATTATTCGCAGTTTTCCTTTGCATGAGTGAAATAATCATCCTGTAGCCCTTGATTCAGATCTGTTGATTGTGATCTTAGGAGAGAGTTCATTGGCTGTTTACAGTTGATTATACATTTGCTTTTGCTTATTGGTTTGAGTTTGTCTCTTTTAAGTGTCGAAACAAGTATTAATTTCGAAAATCGTTAAGTGTTGTGATCTCTTCTACCCTCTCTGATTTCGAAAAAGTAAACTTGTTTGTACTTGTCATTTAAAAGAAAATTCAAAGTTGTACAAAAAGCTTTCTTTTGTAGGCATCAATACTAAGAAAGTGGAAAACAAACACCTGCATTGTGCATTTTCATCTGGATAGTTTGCATGTTTGATTTAGGAAAAGTGCATTAGAGTGTGCTGATTTCTCTTTGAGAAAAGATGGTGTCTTTCTTTTCCCTTAGTAGCTAGGATTTTCAAAGTTGAAAAGATATAAAGCTTGCTTATTATCTTTAGACTGCATTTAGGAATTGTATCATGCATCTCGTGGTGAACCTTGAAAGGCAAACTTCTAGAAAGATCAACCTAAAATAAATTGAATGAACTTAACAACGCTTTGCAACATAATGCACAATATAGAGGTCTAGGCTAGAGACGTGTTCCGGCGTCGTAAAGCCTGGTGACTGTCGATCTCGTGGATGGTGGGTGATTCCTCCTGAGGGACGATAGCGCCAGTACAGATTGTGCTCCCACATACCGTCGCGTATATATTGGGAGACCCCTATAGGCATAAAACCTTTATCCTTAGGAAGCCGTGTCGGCCGCCCTACTGATCGCAATGCACTGAACACAACATTCACGAAGATCGACCACCCGTACCCTAAAAAGTATTCTGCGATTTTGCAAAAAGTTTGGCACACCCTCTGCCTAGAACTCCATAGTAGTTTCTTTTGGCCTTTTTCAGACTCTATAACAGAAAAAGTCCATCCGAGCATTTGTCACTTCGGGCACGTTAAAACATCGAAGGAGACTAGAGTCATCTTTAGCTTTCTCTCGACTCTTTAAAAGTGAAAAAGCAAGTTGTGTCTAAGCGTCATTAAAAATTTATTTTAAATGGAACAATCACCCTTTATTCCTGCGTTGATCTTTAGGTTAAAAAAATGGAGCACACCAACCAAGGAATTCCCCTTGGTGGAAATCCTAGTCCCTTCTCCTCTTGGGGAGATGTTGGTGCGCCCCATATGGCCACATTGTCGCTTCCAGGACTGACAATTGGCCTGCCGGTCTGGCTCTTTTCAACCAATGTTGTTCAGAACACCACTATTCCTGAACAGTCGAGTCAATAGTTAGATCAGACCAGAGTTGCCCACCAGCCTTCCACTTCATCTAATTCTTCCTCTCCTCCTTCCTCTTCGCTTGACGGAACTGGTAAAACAAAAAACCAGGTTCCTAAGGAGAAGAAGGAAAAGAAGAAGAAAGAGAAGAAGAAGAAGGAGCCAAAAGAGACTGGGGGCAAACAAGTGTCATCTGACAAGAATCCACACACAACACTGACTAGGACTAAATCACCATGTGTCATATGCAAGGCAGACCACTTCCACAGAGATTGTCCCTGCATCCCTCGGATACTAAGGGACTGGTCTCCCCGTTTGCACAATTCAGTAGCGTCAACCTCTGATAGCCATGTTGACAGCTCATCATCGACTAGTGAAAGTGAAGTCCTAGGATAGAGAGGGAAAGCTAGATTTCCCTGCAAACTGTGTGAAGGCGACCACGCCATCCACCGTTGTCCCTTCTTAGACGAGGCTAAAAGAGTTTTGGAAGATCGCCCGGTTTTACCAGTGCAACTTCCTCCTAGATATCAAAAACTCCTGCCAATTCCTTCACTAGTTGAGAACCCAGCTGGCCCGCCCAGGTGGTCAGCCGAAGCACCTATCATTGAAGATGAACCGTCTGGATCCATGCCTGATGAAAGTCAAAAGGTTGAGGCGGTAGTTGACCCGGTTTTGCCTTCAGAGGCTCTATCTTCGAATGATACCATCACAGAGGAGAGTAAAGACGACACCATCCAAATTCTCTTCATCAACACATACTCCGACGAAAAAGGGGGCAATTTGCCCATTCCTTCATCGCAGGAAAGAACTTCGTCAGAGTCATACTCGGCCGTCTACTCGGTCCCACCACCAAGCAACCTAGTTGTCTCGTTCGACTGGAACCAACTAGGCAGACCCCGGTTGCCAGCCAGCATACCATTCAGAATTATCGTTCAAATATACAGAATGGTAATGGCTGGCACTATCATTGATGAGGGGGCATCTGTGAGTATCCTTTCCTCTATTGCTTGGAAAGCGCTTGGTTTGCCAACGCTTTTGCCTGAAATGAGAAATATATCAGGCTTTGATAAAGGAACCAGTCGACCTTTAGGGATCCTCCCCAATGTGCCTATCACATTGAAAGGGAAGACCGTTCAAATGAACGTGATGGTCGTTCAAGGACCCTTGGATTATAACCTTCTCCTTGGACGAGACTATATATATTGCATGGGGGCCCCCGTCTCCTCACTCTTTAGAGTAATGTGTTTTCCGCACGAAGGAAGAATGGTCAAGCTCGTGGACCAACTTTCATTTCCCGGATCATGCATCGCAAATAGTCATATACCATCCCTAAATGGTCTCTTCACGCAAGAAGTGTCTCAACCCATGGTCCGTCCTCCTGATGAGCGCGAGTAATCCGGGAGGATATGACTAGAACCCAGGGGGCATGCGTCCTGGTCTGCTTCGGCAGGAAAACTTTGGGTATAGGGTAGGTTTCTGCAGGAGAATATGACTAGTCTGTACCCCACCCATGCTGGAAGAGGGTTATTCTAGAATAAGATTCTTTTGTCAAAGTTATGTGAGTTGGCGGGCATCGTCGCTCACCTTTGTCTATTTCGGTAGACATTGCCGAGGAAGTGTTTTATTTGAAAGATTAACGAGACAATCTTTGGGTAACCTGAAAGAGGTAAGCCTCTCTCGTTAAAACAATTGTTTTGACGGAAAAGAAGTAGAAGTAACCTTGAAATCGTACTTTATACCTGGGGGCATGCAAACCTTTTGGAGTGCAAGCAAGGGGCGGCTATTTATTTTTTAAATTTTTAGGTCCTCCCTTTAAACATGTAGGTCTAACCCTTTAAACTCGTAGGATTAGTCGTTTCCGAACTTGCATAACGAAAGGATGCGGGGAAAAGCTTCGTGAGATGAAACTGCATAAAAAATAGAATCTCAATGAGACACCCTTATCATATGACTGGGTAATCGAGCAGTTTTAGCACAAAGTTCATGCTCGTTAAAAAATAAACGCAAGATCCGAGCAGTTTTAGCGCATAGTTCATGCTCGTTAAAAAATAAACATAAGATCGAGCAAATGTTTCCACCCGAATTTAAGCTCGTTAAAAAATGAACTATCCCGGTAAATAACCACTGTGAATGTAATACTGTCAGCCATTAAAGCCTTGGTCATGTTTGCCCGTCACCTCCACTTTTCATTTGGCCGATCATTCACCTCCATATGATTGTTTACCCATTTTGAGGAATAGCTGCGAAGAGTGATTTCACCTAGCCATCCTTGTGACACTGCCGTGATTGGAAAATTCCAACCTGTATCTGGAATCAGCTGCTAACCCTGTTTATCACTCGTTCCTCAAAAGACGAGTCTTCTTTAAGCTCTTTTCAACTGACTCGTAAAATATGAAAAGATTGCCGAGTCCTTGGCCTTCCAGCTCGTTAAAGGGACAGGAAGTGCTATCCCTCCTCTAGATTTTAATCTTTTTGGACCTGAGGGATTATTGCACAAAAAGATCGAGCGCTTGTTTTATTCGGCTCGTTAAAACTATCGAAAACTCATCCCTTCTGTATTGTTTTATACTTTTTCAGACGAAAGGGATTAGATGACGAAAAATGAATTTTGGAGTTAACTTTATGTACCTTTTCAGACTCTCTAAAAATGAAAAGGACCGAGTTATCCTTGTTGTTAGACTCGTTAAAATCATTAAATAGCGACAAACTTGTCTTTAGATGAGAACGAGTTTCACTATCGCTAGGCTCATTAAAAAATAGCGATGGGCTTTCCCGAAGGGCAGGTTATAGAACAAGCATATGTTATCCTCCTCAAGCTTGACAAAAATAAAGAGGTACTGGTCAGCAATGACTGGGGAAAAATTGGGAGAAACTCAAGCAAACTTTGATGGTAGCAAGTCGTTCTTGAACATGACACTTTTCCTCCGTACCACAATCGGGTTGGGTTGTTTCATTCACTGGTCACATCCATGGTCTCGCCATACCATCCATATTTGGGGTAATGCTACCAATCCATTGCATCAGTGTCGCCATATGTTCAAGAGAAGTCGTTCAGAAAAGTCAACCGTGTCCCATCCACTGCCATACATTATCCTTCATCCTTTCATGACCGCCACCCTGAATCATATGTCACAGATCGTTTTCACCTCCATTAAAATCATTAGCTCCGTTCTGTGTCACTGATGTGGGATCCATTAAGGCCCTCCTTTGATGGATCGCTTCTTGTCAACATCAGCTCATTATCCAAGAAGTTGATCTAGGAACAACCCCTTCAGTACTTTGAAGCTTGCATGCCTCAATGGCAAGTTTCTCACTTTCGGCGACAGGTATACATCAATGACCTTCGACCGAAAGATTTTGCGTGGTGTTCGACGCCAAGTCCTTTATTCACACCACGTGAATTGTACTGCAATACCTTGAGGGTCATTATCATTATCGGTGATTCCTCTCGCGCTTGTTAACGGTTTACATCATTGACCGGTAATCAAGCGATGTCTTTCCATGTTCGACTTCAAAACATTTCTCACATGGATCGACTTGTACTTAGAGTGAAGATCGAACGAGTTTGAAGACCCCAGATCTAGTTTCATCCATCTGGGCTGCAATATATATTCAGGAAAGATAAAGACATTGACATGTACATCATTGCAGCAGATAATCATCCTACTCAAAGGATGATAATTTCATCAAAATTATCAGTCTACCATCAGACGATTGTCTGTTCTATGTACAGAAAAATGAATTTATAAAGCTGAGCATGGGAATGCGCGCCTCAACTAGATCATGAAAGAAGTATGAAAAATAATGTATTGTATTGTATCTTACTACAGGTCTCCTCCCAACATTGGATGAACTTCGGATCCCCCAGATAAAGCATTTCACCCGATAAACAGCCTCATACTTTAGGGGGCAACTGTTATAGACATTTTTGTGCCTTACAGCATTGAGCATGAAATGTCCATAATCTAAGGGATCCAAAGTCCCTAAAAATCTTGTTCCTACCCCTAGAGGAACAAGGCTAACAAACCACAGCAATTCACAGAAGTTCTCCACCAGAAACTGCTAAAAAACAAGTCAATTCAGGATCATTTCAGTGGCTCCACTAGCTGTTTGCGCTGAATGTCAAAGCCAACACTTGCTACCTGCGCTGAATGTCAAAGGCAACACTGGCTACCTGTGCTGAGCGAGATTGGACATGTGGCAAGTTCATTTCTCAAGGTGTCAAAACCCAGGAAGCTTCCAAAATGACACTTGCCTCAGGGAATTCGACTGGTGATGAGTAAGAGGTTCCAAATCTCCAAGTGGAAGCAAGAACCTCCAAGTGGAATCAAGAACTGACAGAGGGAGAGGACACTAGTCAGATCTCAAGCTGACTCATCCTCTCTCCAAACATCTATATATGGATCTCTCCTCCATGAGATCTACAGGCTGGAATTTTGTTATTGAAAAGAATTGCTGTTGGTTCGAGATTGGAATCATTGGGTGCTTACTGCTTTGAAGGGGGTGAAGATAGGAATTCTATTTGCTGGGAAGGAGATGCTGGATTGGAGCCCTCTGGGTTGTATCTCTTCCTGAACCTTGTTATTCATCAATAAAGCTATCTTGGTTTCTCCTATATACTGATGTATTTTTTATGTATGATTGCATTAGTATGTTTAGTTTATTTCTAATCCTGAACTAGTTATGAATATGAATCCATGTCTTGTGTAGTGTTCTCTTCTTGTGATCTTGCAGAAACCTCTTGAAGCTAGGCGAGCGAGAAGGCAAGTAGCTAGGAACTCTCCAAGAGAAGAGAAGCCGGATCGAGGGACAAACGGAAGACACCGGTTAGTCAATCCATCTCTCTTCATTCTTAATTCATAAAGGAAGAATACTAGAATAGCTGTCTCTGTTTGTTGATAAGGCACTGTCACAACTTAGGTGGATAGGATCGTCCTGCATAGGCATTTTTCCCCACAACAAAGAAACCCATTTTTCCCATAGAATTTGAAATCCAGACACTGCGAACAACACAAGAAGTAGGCTTAGACCTAAACGAGGCACAGATTAATAGATTACAGCAGATCAATGAACTAGATGAAATCAGGCTCTCTACCCTTCAACGGACTGCATTAATCCAACAACAACGAGCTAAATGGCATGACGCTCTCATTAAAAATAAATTCTTCCACGAAGGAGATTGGGCGCTCTTATATGATTCCAGGCTTCAGGATTTTCCCGGGAAACTTCAGACACGCTGGTTGGGGCCATATTAAATCCATAAGGTACATGATAATGGCACCCTTACTCTAGTCACTATTGATGGATTTGGACATACCTTTAAAGTAAATGGCCACCGAGTTCGATTATACTGCAAACCACTTACTCGGGAATCCTTCTGCCAGCAACTACGCGAGGACTCCGATATGCAAATTCTACAAGAGGAAGAGAAATCTTCCTCACCTATGATTCATTAAGTGATTCACCTGTTTTTACACTTTGTACATAATTTCTTTGTTTTTTTAGTTCCTGTATATATTTTTGTATTTGCAGAAGAAACAACGTTGTCGTTTTTGTTGTTCCTTTTCTGAAGGGACAACATTTGTGTACACTTTTTTCGTTGTTGTTGTTCCTTTTCAAAAGAACAACACCTTTTGTTTCAGCCATTCTTTTTCATTTTTATTTTGTTGTTCCTTTTCCAAAGGAACGACATTTGAATTTTCTGTTGTTCCTTTTCCAAAGAAACAACACTTTTGAATTTTCTGTTGTTCATTTTCCAAAGGAACAGCACTTTTGATTTTTGTTGTTCCTTTTCCAAATGAACGACATTTGAGTGTTCTACTGTTCCTTTTCTAAAGGAACAACAATTTTGATTTTTGTTGTTCCTTTTCCAAAGGAACAACATTTGAGTGTTCTGTTGTTCCTTTTCCAAAGGAACAACATTTCTGTTTTTTTGTTGTTCCTTTTCCAAAGGAACAACATTTGAATTTTTGTTGTTCCTTTTCCAAAGGAACGACATTTGAGTGTTCTGTTGTTCCTTTTCCAAAGGAACGAAATTTTGGTTTTTGCTGTTCCTTTTCCAAAGGAACGACATTTCAGTTTTTTTGTTGTTCCTTTTCCAAAGGAATGGCATTTCAGTTTTTTTGCTGTTCCTTTTCCAAAGGAACAACATTCGAGTTTTTGCTGTTCCTTTTCCGAAGGAACGACATTTGAGTTTTCTCCTATTCCTTTTCGAAAGGAACAACAATTTTGGTTTTTGTTGTTCATTTTCCAAAGGAACGACACTTTTTAGCACTTGCATTTTTGTTGTTCCTTTTCCAAAGGAACGACACTTTTGGTTTTTGTTGTTCCTTTTCCAAAGGAACGACATGTTCAGTTTTTGCTATTCCTTTTTCCAAAGGAACGACACTTTCGGTTTTTGTTGTTCCCTTTTCAAAGGAAAAACACTTGTATTCTTTTTCCCTTCATTTTTCAAATGACAACATTCTCATATTCCTTTTACTTATGACTAAAGATACATGTTGTCCCTCTTGTTTCAGGTCTTTTGGAGCATAGCTATACACTCATGTAATGGATACAAAGCTAGAGCATACTGAAATCAGAAAATTATATAAAATCGCTACTTTTACACGAAATTGCTGTGAATTGATAAAGAGGAACAAAGAAAGGACACAATTATTCATCACTTTTGTTGTCATTACCCTACTAATACTGACATGATTGGTCATCACTATCATGCTGGTTCTTTTTAAATTCCCATAATATTCTTTGATCATTATTAAGGAATAAGAATAAAGGGCTTATATTTTTCTATTGAGATGTTAAGACTTCTTCCACCATTCCTACTCTTAAGGAGGGCTGAACCACCCTTTGTGTATAATAGGAAAGAATTTTATAAAAACAAAAAAGAGAAAAAATAAGAATGTTTTGAATTGTCAAATGCAGGATAGGGTATCTCATCAAGAGCCAACCTACCATGATCATAAGGAAGAAAGTGAAGTGGCATTCCCACTATGGCCACCAAACCAGGGATATGGTCCAAGAGGCACATCAGAAAAAATAAAGAGTCCTTGGAACAAGAGGTCTCATCACGAGCTGGCCTGCCCACCTTTCACTCCTTCCTGGTGAATGGCATTATGATTTAACTGGTTACCAAGCCAGCATAATGCCCTCCATTTTGACATTGAACAATACTTCCTAGGCATACATAAAGGATCATGGTTTTATGGGTGAAACAAACAACTCTGCCAAGGTTATGGACACCTATCGGCAGCAGAGCTCTGTTAATGGTATTGAAGTCACATTTCTTATACACCAATAGTAATCATTAATACCCTTCTCTGTCTTATACCTTTGTAATCTGTCAAATAAGATTATACATATCACTTCCTCAAACCATTAAACACATGAAAATCCATCATAACCAATCATGATGGAAAAAGTAGAGAATGATTGCATTACACTCGTTGTGCATGTCTACTGTCCTATCCTCCCAGCCTCGCATCATGTAACTGCATTTTCTTATTTATTAAGTTATCCTATGATACACCTTGATTCAGTAACCTGCTCCTTTTGTAAACATGGCATCTTGGCATACGCTGTTCCTTTATGACCTTGTACCAGGACAGATCAGCCCGCCGCTCCTTCATTTGACGGCCGAGGATGACCTATCACATTGCGAGGGGGGCTGAATTCATAATTTGATGACATACGTGTCAGGCTATTATTCGGAAAATTATTATTTAGGAATAACAAGGTTTAATGGTATCTCGATTTTTTCAATTTGCATGCCTTGCTGTTGCTAAGATATTTTCGTATCATAGTTTGCAGCAGTTAGTAAGATTTGAAAGAGCCTTGCCATTTTGCTATTTTCTCTGTGTTTCTAACAGTTTGAATAGCCTGCTGTTCCATTACCGTCTCTTCGTTTTTACAGTGAACTAAAGCATGGGAGGAAAGTCAATTCGAAGAGAACCACAGGTATTGATAGTTTCTAATGCTACATGGGAAATCCTGGCAAGGGCAAGATGGTTAGTCTATCTTAATCGTTTACAGGAATCCAATGAGACCGTGGCAATAGAATTCTTGTAGAACTTGCAAGAACACCACTCCATAGTAAAGGGAAAACACATAGCAGTTACCAATGACGTAGTTACAGAGGTCTCGGGACTGCCAGCCACTGGACCTATGTGGCCTCTAAAGAAGGAGAGACTGCAAAATATCATTCTAGGATGAAGGCCACAACCTGACAATTAGAGGAAAGGGAGTCCTACCAGTAGCATTAGGAGAGCCATGAGTAGAATTGGCGAGGATCATCCAGAGCTACATCACCTGTGAAGGTAGGAAAGACGTGGTAAGACCACGACACCTTAAATTGTTAGCTGTATTAAAAGAGAAATGCTCTGTGAACCTACCTGCATTTTTAAATTCATTACTTCATGATGTTGCCCGAAGCATGAAAAAGTCACAACATGTGGAATCGGTAGTAAATCACCATGGACTGATATGGCTGATAGTTAGCCATAGTCTTGCTCAGCAACAAAGCAACTGGGAAGAGTTATTTGCTACAATAAATGGGGTGCCAACTCCGCCAGCCCCAAAACGCAAACATACTGCCAGTACACCAAATAGACCATCAAAATGAAGAAAATCAGTTAGATTGGCATGGATTAGAGGGAGGATGGAAAATCCCCAAGGGAGTACCAGCCAACCTGTGGAGATAGACGACTCAGGGGACGAGCAACCCCCACAATTGGAAGGAGAAGAGAATGAGAAAGAAGTGGGAGGAAATAAGGAAGGAGAAACAAAGGAAGAGACCGAACAACCTGAGCAGGTGGAGGCGGAGACAGAACAACACGAGGAGAGTCCATTGCAAAATCCATTGCAAGAGGATGAATTGGCCCAAATTCTGGCCAATATGGGTGAATATGGCCAACCTCTCAGCCCGCTAGGCCTCTAGATTGAGGAAGAACCATAAGAGCATTATGCTGAGGATAAAAATGCACCCAAGGAATTATGCAACGAGGAAGAAAACGAAGAGAATCATTATGTTCATGATGTAAGTATGACAAGAGAAGAGAATGATAAAGAGATATAAGGGGAACAATTTGCTCCTAGCCAGACTACACCGGAAGAATTGCATGAAGAAGAAGGGGTGGACAAGGAGGTTACCTAGGAAATAACAGAGCCAACTAGGGTTTCTACTCTTGAGCAACCTGAAAAAAACAGCGAAGGAGCACCCCAAGAGGAAAACCAGGGAATTGGTTAAGATAATAGTCCATACCCGAGTAAATAGACAGTTGTTCCTTCTAAGGAAATAGAGGAAATTAAACAATTACGAAAAGAATAGCAAAGATTAATGAATGTGATAGCTCGACTTCGGCAGAAAATCAGGGTTTTAGAAATGAGAAAGAGAACAAAAAGGACTTCAGGGGTAAGACACGCAACCACTCCGGTAAGACCCCCAAGAAAAAGGTTCAGAGGACCCATGTTCAGCTTGCTATTCAAAACCCGGTCGAAGAAAAGTCTGCTGTTCAAACCGTTGTTGAAGAACAGTCTGTCGTTCAAAACCCTGTTGAAGTGCAGGCTGTTGTTCAAAAGAAAAAGGAACAACATTCCACTGTTTCCCATGTTGAAGTGCAAATAGACAATATATCGGCCTGTGACAAGGAAGTTCAGATAGAGGCACAGTCCTCTGAAGGAATATAGACTATAAACATGAGGCGACGCAATAAGAAAATTCAAGTAAATCTTCCACTGGCCACCACTGTATGGGACAACGATCCAAGGATAGTAACCCTACGAGAGGGTTTGAAGCAAGCTCAACAAGCAATAGAAAAGCTCACCGAACAAACAGTCTCTCGAGAAAGGTATGAGGAGTTACAACAATAGCTAAGGAATGTCAATATATCTGAAAGCCAGGTCTTTGAAGGATGGCGAAAATAAAAAGAAAAAGTCACAAAGGTAACTCAGATTAGATGTAGTTATCAGATAGATGGATACCTGATGCTCTTTGTACACTGACGTCCTAGCATGTAGAGACCTTGCCAAGAATTATGCATTGTTTTTAATGGAACGATATTTGCAATTTAAAATTAAGGTTGTCAAAGCAGGAGCCCCTATACAAATTAATACCATTGATGATTTTATAAATTGTTGTAAGCACTATGGAGTAAAGGTTCAAAGAGTACTGTGTGAATTCTATCTACATAACCTTGTACTAGATTAGGACACAGAGTAGAACCCTGGCCCTTTCATTGGGGATATCCAACTACGGGAATTTATTTCGTTTGGAGTTAATCAAATCAAATGGCTTAAAGCCTATAATGCCTTCCAAATGCAAGAAAACGGATTAGACTTATGGGTAAGAGCTGAGCCTAGAGATCCATTACAGTTATGGAACAAACACAAGAGCCTCATGAAGACTCCAGGTGTTATTGACGCGTTAGGACCCATTCATACAACAATCAATCAGCAATGGATAAAATACTTCTTTACCATTAAGGACCTTGCCATTGCAGCTGTTAAATTTCGATATTAGTCCTCTAATTCGAACATCCAACTCAGGGAACCATTTAATTACGAGAACTTTAAGTTAGCCGTTAATCGTTTGAACCTCTGTGGCGAAATTATCTTGAAGGAGGGGCCATCTTGGTTAGGATATAGGTTTCAGAGTCCAATTATTTGGCACCCTACACCTGGATACCAAGCCCTGTATGAAATTCCCAAGGGTCAGATAGGACATATTTTTGAACACCTAGTTAGGCATCATGGCTGTAGACCACCACATGAGATCCCATCTCCAACCTACTCTCTCACTGCCTTACATGTCAACTACAATGTTTTCATGAGGGCATGAAAAAGGGTAAGCAGGTGGGTGTGTGGAGTACTGAAGAAGGTATGTTTTATTGATTATTTTGTCATCTTTTCTTTAGAACTCATAACAACTTTGCATCATGAACTAGGTAGATAATAGGAAATCATGACAAATCTATAAGATTTATATGCAACATGAAAACACTAATAATTTCCATTTCTTATGCAGGAAAAGGGAAAAACTAAAGATTTCCGCTCCAAATAAAAATATAGGGCCAAGCTAACCACTCTCCCTTTGGCGGGGAACCATATGCAAACAAGGCGATCTAAATTAAAACATCTTAGCCAAGGAAAGGAAAAGGAGATATCAACTCGGCGTAAGAAAACGACCAGATAACTGAGGATTAACAACTTGGCGAATCCCTCAGGATCCTTTGATCCTGAGGGATCGTTGCTTTAACTATTTTCACACCTTTGATATCTCCACTTTAGCTATTATAAGTAGGGGTAGCACTGCTAGCCTAGGGAGAGGAGACTATTAATTTTTATGTAACTTTGCTCTGTATTTGAAACTTTGATCATCGACTCTCGTTGAGAAGTGATCCACTGTAACTCTGTTTTAATGCTTTAATATAAATCTAGTTGTTGTTCTATCTGTGATTCTGGAATAATCTCAAGCAGTGTGTCCTTGGAGGCTAAGGGCCTAGCCCTGGTGGAACACTTGCTCCTGTACCATTACCTTTAGTTCGTGTGTGGTTTGCATTATCAGCTTTGATCGGTAATCTAGCATGTTTTGTTATTTTATATCATAGCTATGTTATATTTACAATATCGTCTCTGTAACAGGAAAGTCGTATTGTTCATTCTGACCTGATAACATATTGTTGTTCCTTTAAGTCATTAATGTAACATTACTGTTCTTTACAGAATGCTATTGTTGTTCAATTGCAGAGTAATTGTGTTGTAATATTCTTAAGTTGGTATTACTATATGCGTCTATGGTTTATACTTCATACGATTGATGTTCGATTGACATTGCTATTCCATTATGAATTGTGATCATTACCCTTTCTAACTGAGATCAATATTTGTGGTATCAGCTCAGATTATTGTTTCTCTTAATATCTCTATATGCTACGTGAGTCATTTATTTCGATACTGTACATTCATCATTGGCGCTAATCGTTGTTCTATATTTCATTGGCCATTGGTTGTTGTTCCATTTCTATTTGCTGTCCAATTTACCCTTTCAGTAAAGATTGCCATCTGATTTCTATAGGATATGATTACTGCACTTGTTCATGTAGATTAAGGTGTTGTTGTTCATCAGACTTAGTTGTTGTTACATTTTCTAGTTGCTATTCCATTTCTTAATTTTTGTTCCATTTCTTGTTATTTGCGTTATTCTTTATTTGGTGTGTAGAACGATCTAAAACTGCAGTGGGCATTGGAATTTGTTGTCTAGTCCCTAGATTGATGATCTGTTCCTTGATTACCTTTAGTTACATTAGTTTCCAAAGGGATGAGTTATTTTTACTGGACCCTTGACTGATAAATTGCTTAATTTTCCGAGTGCATGATTTAGGCTTTAAAGTATTTTGTTGTAAGTAGATTTTCTTTCAAGCATCCGTTTACTCTTGTATTTCCTTGAGTGCTATACCACTAGCATTACTCTAACAAATGACAGCCTCAAACTGAGTACACTCTTTGAGATAACAAATCGTTCCTGGATTGACAAGTTAATGTGAGGTAATTAGAGGTGAAAAAGACCCTTTTTATGGCTCAGCAAAGGCCCCGTGCTATTATTGTTACTTTGGGAAATATGTTGTACAGGATACCGAAGGTAGCACCACCTACCGCCATCTCTTTGGTTACTGCAAAACAATGTAGTAAGCTCATTTCCAAAACCGGGAAATTTGTTTTCTTGATGATACGCCCTCAAGGAAAGAAGAAGACGGTGGCCACAACCTCCAGACAGGGCCCCTCCGTACGACAACTACAGATGGAAAAGGTCATGGAAGAGTACGAGGACATCTTCACCTCCCCCATATTGGTTCCTCTACACTGTCAGGTCAACCACTCCATGGATCTAACGCCAAGTTTGATGCTACCCAATGGACCAATCTATCGATGCTCTGTTCTGGAGAACAATGAAAGCAAGAGGCAGATTGAGGAGCTATTGTAGAAAGGTCACATCCGTCCAAGTTCATTGCCCCTGTGGGAGCTCAATCGTGTTGGTATAGAAGAAGGATGAGACTTGGAGACTCTGTATTGACTATCGGGTGCTGAAAAAGATCACTGTCCCTAATAGGTACCCGATCCCACAGACTGATGACCTCCTAAACCGATTGAAGGGGGGAAAATATTTCAACAAGATCGATTTGAAGTCAGGATATCACTAGATACAAATCGAACCGTCTGATGTGTGGAAGACTGCCTTCAAAGGGAAGGAGGACCTTTTCGAATGGTTAGTTATGCCTTTTGGATTGACGAATGCTCCTGCAACCTTCATGAGGCTAATGGATGACATCTTGCGGTCATTCACCAACTCATTTGTAGTGGTATATTTGGATGACATCCCGATCTTTAGCCAGAGTTGGGAAGAGCACCTCCACCACATCCGACAGGTTCTCCAAACACTGCGGTAACATAAGTTATGTGCCAATTTGGAGAAATTAACTTTTGGGATGACCCAAGTTCAGTATCTAGGATACATTATTACTGAACGTGGGGTGCATGTGGATCTAGCAAAGATCCAAGTCATTCAGGATTGGCCATCTCCAACCACTCTGACAAATCTCCACAGATTTCTAGTTCTTCCCAACTTCTACCACAGGTTCATGTTGGGATTTTCTCATATCACTTGGCCCTTGAGTCAAGTCACTAGGGGAGGAGTGAAAAAAAAATTCTTTTGGTCTGAATGTCAATGGAAGGCATTCATAGAGTTGAAAGATAGCCTCTTCTTGGCACTATTTCTCACATTAGCAGACTTGCAACAACCATTTGTGTTCGAGATAGATGCCTCTGGCTATGCTATTAGGGAAGTCCTTACTCAATACGGGCATCCAATGGCATATCATAGTGAGACAATTTCAGACACAGTTTGGAAGTATTCGACTTATGACAAAGAGATGTATTCCATTGTGTAGGCCTATTTACAATGGAAGCATTACATTTTGGGGAAGGAAATGGTCATCCACACAGACCACCGACCCCTATAGTTCATACAAACCCAAGAGAAATTGCAGAATGATCGCCATCAAAAGTGGTCCACATACCTGCAACAATTCCATTTGGATATCAACTATAAGAAGGGCAACACAAATAATGTTGCATATTGCCTCGGTCAACCACCGATCATGGCGTTAACCATCGTGCTTAACTCTTGTGGGCACGAGACTTCTAATTGACCACTTCTCTACAAGAGCAACCCAGAATTCAGCCACACATATCAAACACTCTTGGAGGGTCACCATGTTCTAGATTTTCACCTCCAAGATGCCTGTTATTCCACCTGGGTCACCATTGTGTTCCTTCAAGTGTATGTGCCAAGATGATTTGGGAAGCACACTACAGTCGGGCTGCTAGGCATTTCAGGTTCGAGAAAATGGTGGCAGTACTGCAGAAGTATTTCTATTGGCCAAATCTTTGACAGGATGTTGAGAAGTACATCAGATCATGTACTGACTGTGCCATTGCCAAACTGACCATCAAGACGCAAGGCCTCTATACCCCATTGCCTACCCTTAGTCGACCTTGGGAGTCCATCTCCATGGATTACATGTCGGGCCTTCCTTCTACTAAGCATGGAAACAACTGTGTTTTTATGGTCATCAACAGGTTCTCGAAGATGGCCATTATGGAAGCCCGCAAGAAGAATATCACAGCAAAAGCCACTGCTAAACTCTTCTTTAAATGAGTATGGGTACACTTTGGGATCCAACAGTCTATCATCTCAAATCGGGATGGTAGGTTCCTTAGTACATTTGGTCTAGTCTTTGGACGATGCTGGACACAAAACTCACTAAGTCCACAGCCTTCCATCCTCAAACTAATGGCCAAACAGAGGTTGTCAACAGGATGATCGTACACATTTTGCATATGTACAACTCAAAGCATCCAAACACATGGGATGAGAGCCTCCCCTATGTTCATCACAGCTACAATCGGGATCTCCACAACTCGACTAGCCATAGCCCTTTTCAGGCGAGCTTGGGAATCCAGCCACTATGTCCCGTCGATGTCGTCATGCCATTTGCAGCTACTCATGCAGATTCAGCTCATGTCCAGTCCGAAATAGATAAGGTAAACAACTTCATTGAGCACATCCAACATATTCGCTAGTAGATCGACGACATTATGGAGAAATAAAATGCCAAGTATAAGTAGTGACATGATCAACATCGGGTGCCACACAAGCTTCAAGTGGGCGACAAAGTTTGGTTGCATTCGCAAAAGGAATGCCTTATCGGAGCCTATCGGAAACTCAAACCACTCTAATATGGTCCTTAAACCATTACCAAGTCTGTGGGAGACAATGCATTTGAGCTCAGCATTCCCCCATTCCTTAGCTTGCACCTAGTGTTCAATGTGGACCGCCTTTGGCCATACTTTCCACCATTAATAGACACATCCGACATTGCAAAAAAGCTCACACCCACAGAGTTAAATCCAGATTGCATGGAACAAGCTGAAACTGATCAGATCATGGACACACAGATCAAGCACACTCACCGATAGAATATCCAACTGTATTGAGTTGTCAAAGCAGGCCAACTCCTTCACTAGGGCAAGTGGCTCACCAAGGACTAAGTTCAGCAGAAGTTTCCTCATCTCATGGAGGAACTCAACACAATGGGGACCATTGCTTCCTAAGGGGAGAGGAATGATCTAGGTGGATATTGGTGGCCACCCACCAAGTCCACTTGGACCCCCACCATTGTTTCTTTCAGCTTTTCAGTTTCCTTAATTGTAGCACAATTTACTATTTTTAGCAGTTTTTCGAGTCCTGAACTTCTGGAGCCATTTTGAGGCCCTACACAACGGTTTTTGGGAAAAATGGGAGCAACATGTTTCTATTTCCAAAGTTGTAGGTCTCAGATAGATCTTTCTAATGAGATATTGTGCGTGTCAAATGGAGATCGTATGCCAAAGTTACGAGCTCAAGAAGTTGATATACCAATTTACCCAAACAGGGCCCACAGTTTGGCATTTCATCTTCTAGGGTTAGGTTTTTAGATTTTTATGGTTTTCCATTGTTTCTCAACAATAAATAGGCCTTCGAGCCTCATTGTAACACAATTCAAAGGCATGTAGCCACCACATCTCTTCTCAGAGATAAGCTACCATCGCCCTTGCTAGTTTATTTCTATTTCTATTTGTAAGCATATTTCAATATTTTACAGTAATGAAATGAAGTATTATTTCTGTTGCATCTCTATATGTATGATTATATCTGTAATTTTTTGTATTCCTGTTTAAATCTGGATCATTGAAGGAAGAGATAAGGAGTTGTAAGACAGATAATGGCCAGATCATACACACACAGGAGAAGCAAGAAGAGGTTAACGCAATACTTCTTCAGAGTTTTTCAGACTTGTAGCAACAAGGGCTACTTCATATCAGCCATGGATAGGAGGATAGAACTAATGGGGAATATGGCAGTAGGTCTCCTGGTAGATAGGGGTTGGATAGATCTGATATAATGAGAAATGGCAGGTTGTTGGACACTCTGGATAGGAGGGACGATGAGTAGAGGTACTATTCTAGTTCTGGTTCTGATAGACATCATGAACATCATCATTATCATCCTTATAGGAGGATTGATAGGGGACACTTGCTTGATGAATTCAAGAAAGCAAAACCACCCATTTTTGATGAAAACAATGTAAACTTTGAAACGGGAACTATAAACTCGAAACGGAACTCTGGATAAAAAACCATGAAAAAACATGAAAAAGAGTGCTAAAAGAGAAAAGTGTGTATACTGGAATGATGATTTTTTTTTAGGGTCAATTTTGAACATGTTTTAAAAACGACAGTGAAAACGAATTTTTTGTGCAAAAATTGTGCAAAAAACACCCTAAAAATGAAAAGCATTGATCTAGAACGATAGCTTTTTTTTGCAGTCAATTTTCAACATTTTTTAAAAATGGCAGTAAAACCAAATTTTTATGTGCAAAAATTGTACAAAAAATACCCTCAAAACGAAAAGTGTTGATGTTGGAACAACACTTTTTTTTTTCTAGGGTAAATTTTCAACATGTTTTAAAAATGGTAGTGAAAACCAATTTTTTGTGCAAAAATTGTGCAAAAAACATCGTCAAAATGAAAAATGTTGATGCTGGAATAGCACTTGTTTTTCCTAAGGTAAATTTTCAACATTTTGAAATAATGGTGTAAAATATTTTATCATGACTCAAAAAAACATTAAAATTTCAAAAGAATAATTAAAATAGAAAAAAAAATTAAAACAAAAATTAAAACAATGAAAAAAAACAAAAAAAAAGTTTTAAAAAAATAACAAAACGTAAATAAAAATATATATTAAAAACAAAACATAAAATTAACCAAAAAAAAACAATCATAAAAATGTTAAAAATAAATAAGATAAAAAATATGAAAAAATAGATAAAAATATACCTATTAAAAAAACATTATATATATATATATATATATATATATATATATATATTTTAAATTTAAAAAAAATAAAAACATTTAAATACATATATTTACGAAAATATATATATATATATATATATATATATATATATATATATATATATATATATATATAATTTAAGAAAACAACATATATTTTTTTGATTTAAAAAGAAAAAACATTTAAAAGCAAAAAAAAATACAAAAAAATATTTTTAAAAAATACATTTTAAAAACATAGTTTTTAAAAAACAATGATTTTTTTTTTTTTTAATTCATTTAAAATATTTTAAAAACGTATATTTTTTATTTAAAAGATAAAAACAAAAAACTTTATTGCCGATGTCCGGCCACCTGTGGGAGCGCGGCCTTGGGCGGTGGCAATAATTTTTGCATTTATTTTTTAAATAAAAAAATACAAGTTTTTAAAAATATTTTAAATGAATTTTAAAAAAAATTGTTTTTTAAAAATATTTATGTTTATAAAATATGTTTTTTTATAATTTGTTTTTTGTATTTTTTTTAATCTTTTAAATTTTAAATGTTTTTTAAATATATATATATATATATATATAAAATGTATTTTTTTAATCCTCTATATATATATATAATGTTTTTCGTGCTCTTTTATATATATATATATATATATATATATATATATATATATATTTATTGTATTTTTTTTTTTTAATTTGAGTATATTTTGTTTTTTTAGTCTTTTTATTTTTTATTTTTTTTTAATCTAGTTTGTTTTTTATTATTATTTTTTTTATATTAATGCTTCTTTAAATTTTTCTATTTTTAGTTATTTAATTTTTTAGTGTTTTTTTTTCCAAATTTTTTATGGTTTACGAGATTATATATATATATATATATATATATATATATATATATATATATATATATATTTGTTTTTTTAATTAATCAACATTTAAAAAAGAGAAAAATAAAACGACTAGAAAATTTGTTAAGTAATCATGATTTAAAAAAAAAAATTGATATAAAAAATTTTAAAGTGTCAAAAATAAACCCTCTAAAAAAAATTGATGTTGCATCAACACGTTTCAAAATCAGCATGAAAATCACTAACATTTAAAAAAAAATATCCATGCTTAATACATTCAGAAATTTGACGTGTAAAAAAAAGGTTGATTCTGCATCGACACATTTCAAAACCAGCATGAAAATCAATAACATTTAAAAAAATATATTTATATTTGATACATAAGAAAATTTAAATTGTCAAAAATATGTTATGAAAAAAAAATGTATTTTGCATTGCCCCTTTTCAAAATCAAGTCACTTTTTTGCTATCTCTATGAAACAGGTAACAGTATCAGTTCCCGTTTCAAAGTTTACATTGTTTGGAGATGTGAAGAATCTGAAAGATGCAGAGGCTTGGATATTTGGGATGAACAAATTCTTTGATTTGCATGAGTACACAGATAACATGAAGGCCAGAATAGTTATCTTCATCTAGAAAGGTAAAAAATACATTTGGTGGGAAGATGTTGAGCGGGTTAGAGACATCAAGACAGATGATTTGAGTTGGCGGAAGTTCAAGTGACTTTTCATGAAGAAGTATTTGTTAGAAAGGTACCATGATAGTAAGGCCAAAGAATTATATGAGCTAAATATGGGATCGGTGATAGATGAAGAGTACACGACCAAGTTTCTAGCGCTATTGCAGTATGTACCATATCTTGCTGATGACAAGGCTAAAGTTCAACGATTTTTCAGTGGTTCGCCATTATCATTAGGAGATCGAATTAAGTTTGATGAGCCGCAATCACTTGAGGAAGTCATTGGTAAATTGAAGCATTGCTATGAATAGTCAAAGCATAAGAATGAATCTCAACAAGGATGGAAGGGAAAAGACAAAGGTAGAGGTAAATGGAAGCCTAAGAGAACAAGGCCTTAGAATGCAAATGGGAAAGAAAATATGGCACTGCAAAAGAAGTTTAATGCAGCTAGACAGGGACATGGGTCACAACAGCAGCAACATAGAGGTGAGGGCACTGGTCGGTTGGAGTGTTGGACATGTGGTGAGGAACACCTTAGGAGAGATTGTCTACAACATCAGGGTGGTAGGCCTAATATATACAGTGCACAAGAGGCACAAACTGTTGGGGATGTTGGCCACAATATTCCTCGTATTTATGCAGTAGCAGATAACAAACAAGTAGAACACCAGGAATCTATCATCAAGATGGATGGTAGGCTTTATGATCAAGTTATTTCTATTTTGATTGACCTTGGATCTAATTATATCTATGTTAGTTTTGACTTGGTGGATAAGTGTGGTTTGAGTAAGGAATTGCACACAGATTCTTGGTTAGTACAGTTGGCTGCAAGTACAAAGAAGTGAGTTCATCATTAGGTAAGATCTTGCGCATTTGACTTGAATGGTATGTCTACCACAACACATCTAAATGTCTTACTATTGGGATCATACACTAAGTTGTTGGGCATGTATTGGTTGTATCTTCATAGAACCAAGGTAGACTTCCATGATAAAGCTATTTAGTGGGTTGATGACAATGGGGAACCAAGATTCTTTCAGGGTAAGAGGAAATCCACATCAGTTATGATGGTCACATCTATGCAAGCAAAGCACAACCATAGGAAAGGATGTTATTTTTCAATACACATTTCTAGTTATAAGGTTAAGGAGGTTGAGGATGTAGATATGTTGAGCAGGTAACCAGTTTTGCAATAGTTTCAAGATGTATTTTCTGAGGACATTACAGAGGTACCACCTCATAGAGAGGTAGATTTTTCTATTGAGTTAGTTCCACGGGCAACTCCGACATCAAAAGAACCTTACAGGATGAGCACACCTGAGTTAGTTGGGTTAAAGTTGCAGTTGAAGGAAATGTTGGACAAGGGATACATTAGGCCAAATGTATCACCTTGAGGCACATCAATATTGTTTTTAAAGAAGAAAGATGGTACTCTCAGATTATGCATCGATTAAAGGTAGTTTAAAAAAGTGATCATCAAGAAAAGTTACCCTTTGTCGACGACTGATGACTTGCTCGATCAGCTGAAGGGAGAAGTAGTGTTCTCGAAGATTGATTTGAGATACAGATACCATCAAGTAAGCATCAAAGAAGAGGACATTTACAACACTGCATTTTGGACCGGGTATGGGCATTATGAATTTGTTGTTGTTCCATTTCTCTTGACTAATGCTCTAGCCACATTTATGTGTTTGATGAATAGTGTGTTATTTCCATATCTGGATAAGTTTTTTATTATGTTCATTAATGATATACTAGTATATTCTAAAAATCAGGAAGTGCACGCCAAGAATTTAGCAGTAGTGTTGAGGTTGTTAAGGGAGCATCATTTGTATGCTAAGCTCAGCAAGTGTAGTTTCTTTCAGAGTAAGGTACACTACTTGGGACATGTTGTCTCCAAGGAGGGAATTACAATAGATCAAAAGAATATAAGAGTTGTCATGGAGTGGGTAGCTCCTTAGAGTGTGGATGAGGTGATATATTTCATGGGTCTAGCAAGCTATTACAGGAGGTTCATCAGGAACTTCTCATAGATTTATTATGCTATCACATCATTGTAAAGGAAATCTAAGAAGTTTGAATGGACGAAGGAGTGTGAGGCTAGCTTTGAGCAACTTAACTAGTTATTGACACATGTACCAGTGCACAAGATTGCAGATCTGGACAAAGAGTTTGTGGTATGAAAAGATGCTTGAAAGAGATGGCTTGGTGGATTCCTTATTTACGATGGATAGGTGGTATGCTATGAGTCCTGGAAACTAAACGAGTGCGAGAAGAACTACCTGACATGTGATCTTGAGTTAGTAGTGAGCATACATGCATTGATTATGTGGAGGAATTATCTTCATGGCAGGAGGTTTGTACTTATGAGTGATAACATTGGGTTGAGGTATTCTTTTGGTCAGTCAAATCTAAACATGAGGCAATCTAGATGGTTGGACACTGTTGATCAATGGTTATCATTGATGTCAACTCAAGCAACATCAGGGGATACCCCAATCTTGCATGGGAATTTTGACTTGACAACTTACTCTGTTATGAGTAAAGGATCTTCTAGATGGATTCTAATTTTTGAGATGTTTCTGTTGATATATGGAATACCACACAATTCTTCACGGTTTGAGAAATATTCGTGTTTGAAGTTAGTAACCCCAGTTAGTGGGCTAAAACCCTATGGGGTTGTGGCATGGCACTCATAATTGGTTGTGGTCATTGAATAGTCAATAATTAATAATGTTTTTTTTTCTCCTAAAATCCCTCCAATGTTCAATTATTGAGGACGCTCTCAACTCAAGACATTCATATAAATAGTGACCTTCGTATCCTCCTCTTGTAAGGATTTTGTGGCTACGAATAGTTAATTATGGAATTTTCACTATAACTTTGTTTTGCGAAGCTTCAAAAGCTAAAATTATAACCCATTTGAGCCGAAATCTTGTTGAACCATGTAGCCAAATTTTAGATCTTGGTCGCTATATTTTCAGAGATATGATCTAAGGAAGTTAGGGTTTTGGCAGGCTCCCAAATTCCATGTCAAATAGGTGATGTCGGGGAAACCATCATAACTTTCTCTCTAATAATTGGATTCAAATTTCATAAATAGTGATAGAAAGAGGATGAAATTTAGTTTGTTGGTATCATGTTTAGGGCTAAAGGTTCCAACAATGACACTTGGCACTTTGTACAAGTTCTCTCTACTAAACCAATCTATAATCAAGTCATCGTGGGAGATTGGGAATAACTCTTTCTTGAAGAATCCAATCTTGATCAGACCCATGGTTTAGAAAGAGGACTCAAAGAGCTACCACAGGATGAAATTTCACACCCTAGATATCTGAAATTACATAGATACAACAAATTCAATATCGAGCTCCTAGAAGATAAGAAAAAACATGGATTCAAGGATCACTGTAGTAAGAACCACACATCAACATTCAAGGGTAAGTCTCCTACAACAATGTATGTATGATTAGTGTTTACATTTCAATTTTTAGTATCACATCTGACATATGTTTTTGCAGGACAATGTAAGTATATACAGGTTCTCGGTTATATCTCTATGTCTCTATATGTCACATCTAGTTTTGATACCACATTTCGAATGTCCTAGTCTTGATACTACACATTTGATGCTACATATTCTTGATGCCACGCCAAGTTTGCTAAATCTATATGATGTTGTAAGTTCATGTTACTTATATTTTCATAGTTTATAGAATGGTCTTTGTTGTTGTACTTGGAACTTGGTCCATGAAACATCTAGGGTCTATCATAAGTTTTTGTTGTGTATATCTTTAGGTCAGTTTTGGATATAGTCTTGCATAGAGTCTAGGCCTATATCAAGAGTGGGAGTCTTTTTCTACTACTGCAACAAGTCAACAAAAAAAGTGACAAGCACACTTCAGGTATGCATTGTAATTTTAATTTGTATTTATTCATTATTATGCACTTACATGTGTTTTGCAGGAAGAGGTAAGTTGAATGTTAATTTGTTTTGTTTTGGGATTGGTTTTGTCGGGCATATTTTGCATGCAGGTAGAAGAAGATTCAAGTACAACATCAAGCAAGAATTCAAGAGTAGAAGTATCAAATCAATGGAAGCATTGCAATAGGACATCCTTGAAGACTTGACAACCATCCAGATATCATGAAGTATTGTCAAGGCCAAGAGTCATCATTGTAAAGTTGTAAAAGAGTCATTTTTAAAAGAGTCATCATTGTAAAGATTATAAAAGATTCATTTATGAAAGAGTTATTCTATCTAGAGTCGAAAAGGCAGTGTTGGGAGGTATAGGAGTCATTGTTGGAATGATGTCATGGTTGGGTTGCAGGCCATAGAGTGATTGGGTATTTGGTGAAGTACAAAAAAATCATTGTACATCTTATTACATCATGGATTGTTGTCCTTGGTTTGGGAATCCACAGTCTTGTCTTATTTCAGTCATTATCGAGTGGCAGGGAGGTGCTAGGAAGGTGTATGAAGTTGCCTACAGGTTGGGGCTTGTGAACACTTCAAGGTGGTAGGGTGGTGCTAGTGCGAGTTGTGGCTCACTAGGGTGTTAGGGCATCCATTTAGTTGATTACTAAAGAAATCATGGCGGTGGGGTGTCCTTCCAGTGGGAATTGAGAAGCATGGTTTTCTAGAATTCTAGGAAGTTGTTGATTTCATTTCAGTTGGGGCTGAAGATTAAAAAATTTATTAAAAAATTGTTCGGTGGTTTTTGACTCAGAGGGGGCTTTCCACATAAAATTATTGTGCCTACTGTGTTCTTTTATTTACTGTTATTACTACATAAAAATTAATAATAATTAATGACTAACTAATGCTCTGAAAAGATTTAAAAGTGCTAATTGCTAAGGAATATTGAGTCGCCCCCACTCTTAGTATTTTCAACAGGCCATGATCAGCGAGTTTGATTTCAAGATCAGGTACATCAAAGGTAAAGAGAACAAGGTTGAAAATTCTCTCAATAGATAGATATAAGTAAATCACTTGGTAGTTATGGACTCCTATGGGACAGAATTACAGGATAGGATCATGTAGGAATTTCAGCAAGATGTTAGGTACATGGAGATTGTGCATAGATTTGCAGTAGGGTATTGGTACAACTACCAGTGATATTATCAGTACAGGTACAGGTATAGGTGGCAGTATAGGTACAGGTTCAGGTGCAAAGGGTATGGATTATTGTCTTACAGCAGATGGATTTGTCAAGTTCGGAGACAAGATATATGTACCAGATAACAGTGAGATCAAGAAAGTGTTCTTGAGGGAGTTTTAGGAAAAACCGTATTTTGCTCACCTAGGTTATCAAAAGACAATGAAAGAAGTGAAGATATTTTACTATTGGCCGAAGTTGAAGAGGGATGTAGTAGAGTTTGTGGCGAGGTGTTTCAACTATGAGGGAGTGAAAGCAGAGTGTAAACATCCAAGTGGATTACTATAGCTGATCCTGATTCCAGAATGGAAATGGGAATTTATCTCCATGGATTTCATCATAAGGTTGCCAAAGACAGTGAGACAACATGATTCCATGATGGTTATCATGGACAGGTTGACAAAATTTTCACATTTCATTCCAGTGAAGTTTACATTCTCAACTAACAATGTAGCACAGGTATTTATTAGAGATTATGTCAGGTTGCATGGCGTTTCAAAGAAGATTGTGTCAGAGAGGGATGCAAAGTTCAGTTATGGAAGGAGTTATTTGTAGGTTTGGGCATAGAGTTGGCCTTCAATACAACTTATCATCTGTGATAGATGGGAAGATAGAGACTGTCAACAGGATATTGGAGGACATGTTGAGGATGTATGTGATGCATCAGCAGTGGAAGTGGGAAGAGTATCTTCCTTTGGCAAAGTTCACATACAACAATGGTTATCAGGAGTATCTTCATTTTGAGGCATTGTATGGGCAAAATTGTAACACTCCTATTAGTTGGAGTGATCTCGTTAGCAGGGTATTGATTGGACCAAATATGTTGGCAGACATGGAACATGAAACTCAGGTGATCAAGAAGAATCTAAAGACATCATAGGATAGGCAGAAGAGTTATGAAGATAGGAACAATTTGTTCAAGGAGTTCTAGCTTAGGGAATAGGTGTACTTTCACATCAAACTGAAGAAGAGATCCTTACAGATTGGATCTTGTGCCAAGATGGCACCACAGTTTTGTGGACCCTTCAGTATCATTGAGAGGATTGTGTGAGTAGCCTATTGACTTTCACTGCCTTTGATAGTGAAAGTCCATGAAAATTTCCATTTATCTTTGCTTAAGAAGTATGTTAAGGATACTGATCATCTGATTGACTAGTCTGTATTATAGTTGGAACCAGATGGAGAATTCCAGAAAGAGTCTCACTGTACATTGTAGAAAAAGGTACTCATGCTCTGGAACTAAGAAATTTAGCAAGTTAAAGTGCAATGGAAACACTTTGGGACCAATGACGCTACATGGAAGATGGTGGATCATATGCAGGCTATGTATCCTTCCTTGTTTTATGATTCAGGCAAAGAAGATTTGATATGGTGTTTTGGTATATGCTTTGATATGGTGTTTTCATATATGCCTTGATATGATCTTTAGGCATATGTTTTGATATGATGTTCTGGTATATGTTTTGGTACATGTTTTTGGTATATATTTTGGTGATATTGCTATATGTACATATGTAGATCAATGTAAATTCTGCCATGAGAGATGTTATAAATCTCCACTAAGCAGTATGGGTGTCATGTCATTATGATTGTTCTTTCATGTTACTAGGTTATCATGTGGTTACATTATCAGGATGTTATGATGTCATGTAGGTTGTCACTAAGAAAGATTATCATTATAAATACAATAATGAGCTATGTTATAAAGCTTCAATATGCAGTATGTTGTCATGATGTTTTTCTTTTGAGCAGGTCCTTCATTGTAAATACTACATCGAGCTATGTTATAAATCTCCATGAGCAGTATGTCTCCTTTTAGCAGTTTACTGAGGTATTTGTGTAATTTAACACAGAGGACAGTGTCCCCCAATGGGGACGGTTCTATAACATCCCTGGTGAAAATTCCATGTAATAAAAGTTAAAAACAATAAACACAGTTGATGGGGCACTTATTCCAAGCTAAATGTTTGGAAAGACATCCTAGGGGGTGTTCATTTGGTTTTTTATGGATAACGAAATTAGAAAAGGAAATGGCTAAGGCTTTGGAAAGGAAAAATGACATTTTTGGCACATTTATTTATGAAAATAATGGAAATTTGGAGAAAAAGGAGGTGAAAGGTCACAGGTTGCATGTGAGGAGGAAAATGAAGGAAAATAATGGAAAATAAATAAAATAAAGGCATCATTCATAAAAAGGCTTCTGAGGATCAATTGGTGACCTTTTTTTAGATTATCTTTGGAGCTCTCTCATTATTCTCTCTCTCTCTCTCACTCTCACTTTTGGACACTTAAAGTTTCTTGGAGCACTTTAGCATTGGAGCAAGAAAGGTAAATAAGACAACAGGAAGCAAAGAGCAAGCAAGGAAAGGTAAGATCAAGAAGCTAAAATAGGCTTCATTGCAAGTATCGACTTGCATGTGTATTTTCCTTGCTATATTTGGAATTCATGGGATTTCATGTGGTTCTTTTCTATCATGGCATGTATTTTTCCAGGTGTGACTGTATTCTTTAGCCTAGCCTTGCCATTTCCTGATAGCTTTGATGAGATGGGTTTCTCATATTTGGTTAAGGTGGGTTGGTTGGATGGATTTGAAGCTGAGTGGGGTGGATCTCCAAACTAAAAAAAACATATGGCCTAGTGATCCCTTAACCAGACTATGGATCATAGTAAACCCACTGACCTAGTAAGCCCTAAATGGGTTGTGGGCTGTGGTAAAGAAAGATTGTGTGCCTCCTTTGGCATAGGAATCCTTGTTGATGAATGGCAGGATATACGATAAAGTCAAGAGGTGGATGTATCTCTGTTATACATGAAAATAACTCCTCATCATCTCGGAGGAGAATAATATGTTGTTGGTTGGAATACCCATTTTTCCTAGCCTATATAAGACTATAATACAAGTTATGTACCATGAGGACTACATTATCCTAGTCTATAACAAGTTGTCCCCTTCATCAAACTTGTGTTACCAAAATTCTCACTCAGTCACAAGGAAAAAGCATTGAGTTAACTAGACTTTGACACTCTTGTTCACTTTTGGAAACTCATGTGGTGGAATGTGATCTCTTTATCCTCATCTTTATCTTTTTCCTAAATAAGAAAATCATACAAAAGCAGGAAAGAGTGATAAAGCATGGGGAAGATTTTTCCTACACACAAACGTATCTACAAAGTAGAAAAAACCATTTTTATATGGGGAAACATTATTCATCCAAATTTTTTTTCCCAAATCAAACTAAATATGAATTTGGGAAATCATCATAGCCTTCACTTACCTATATATTGACGGCTCGACTATTGAGAAAGGGATGGGAATTCTTGTAGTGTAATGATGTAGAGATCTATCTTGAGAGGGAGAGTTTTTAAGCTAGGAGGTTGGGGAGGTGTTGCTACAACTTCATCTTATGGTTGTAAATTTCCTCCAACTCCATTAATAATATAGATAAGTTGTTCTTCCTTCCATATGTTGTTATTCATTGTTTACTTCTTATGTATAACTAATGAATGTATGGAAGTTTAGTTTATATTTATTCATTTAGTTATGTTTAGTTGTTTCTAATGGTTTTGATTGATAATATTATTATGTTGTGAATAGTTTGTTTGTTCTTTCTTATGTCTAGGACCAAAGCTTTGGAGCTAGCTAGGAGCGCTTCCCAGCTACACTGAAAACTCCAACAGGCCTGCATGCGAGGACTCATAAGCTTCTCTTTCACTTCTCTTATCAATATGTTCCTTACTTCTTGCATCACTGAAAGGGTCAAACTTTGAGCAACCTTTCCCTTACTTAGTCTTCCCTAGGTTTTTGGGATAGGCTGAGAGGGTTTTTTGTTCATCTAACCGAGCATATCCTACACCACTCTCCTTCGAGCCTATTAGTCCCAAGATGGGATGTATAGTAAAGCCTGGAGATTGTGTTTCGGTGTCCTAGTGATCCCTGGATCAGACTGTGGATTACGGTAAATCTTGAGAACTAGGAGGCACTCAAATTCCTCACAGTGTAGGTGAAGAACTAGAGTGGCATCCATGCTTGTTGGTGTTTTTGGTGTGTTCTATGAGTCCCACATTCATGCTTGGAATATGGCCCGGGGTTAATTGGCAGAAGAGATATTTGGCTCAGCTAATCGATCGTCGGGTGGAAGGTGGTAGTCCCTTCGTTGGTTGGTTTATTGCATTCATTAATGAGAAATTCATTCCCTTGATTTTAATGTGTAAATGTACTTACGTATATGTGGATTTTATGGCTAATATGTTTATGATATTTATGTCCCTATTATGTTGGTTAGATGTATGTTTTATGATAACATTTATGTATGGATCTCAGCATGCTTTTACTTGTAAATGAATGGATAATGTATCTATGGCCTAATAGAAGATAATGCAACAAATGACATAAGGGAACAATGGTTCATAGTGATTCTCAGATAAATATGAGATCCCTACACTTAATTATCTTTTTTACACATGTAGGTTACATCTTGATGATATCTTTGACGAATTGCCTATCATGGCTAGTACAGATTTGGTTAAGGTCTTGTTCAACTTATTTATTTGGCATCATTGTTTTCATGTTATTTTAATGATCTTAAGTTATCACTCCATTCTAGGCAGTGACGTGGGCTCTCGGCCTGAAAAAGTGGCTTAAATCCTTGGGGTTGTTGGCATAGAACTGGAAAATTTGGTCCCTAGACTTTGACACATAATCCTGTAAGAGAAAAATTAGGTTTTTGTACGTTATCATGTCTATAACATGAGAGTGACTAAGGCCTAAGTTGGTAAAAACTTTAGTAGGACCCAAGGGAAAGCTGTCTGAAATGTTGGATTGGTTTATGTGGGTCTTGAAGCTGATGTTGGATGCCAATATGTGATGTTTCCATTGATTCCACTTCCTTAAGGTCACATAGGAGCTCAAATCCAATCATAGTAGCCTCTCATTGTAGGTTTACCTATTTGGCTAGTTGCTTGGGTATAAGTGGGAGGAGGGCATTACAATGTGGTATCAGATCATGGTTCACCCCTCAAACTAGATGGACAGTGTGTGTTGGTCATGCATGCATGTCAGTTGCATGTGTGTCTTTTACACTTGCATTCCATGTGCTTGTTGCATTTGCTGGATTATTGATTATGGTTGTAGTAAGGTTGCCATGTTTGAATTTGATGTTGATTTTGTGGGAATGCATTTGTCAAGAGTATATGATTGGTTATCTATTGTTATATGTCACTTACAAGTTGATTTTATGTCACCTACTTATGCCCTTGTATGTTAGGATACATTCTTATAGATTTTATTACATGCATTAGTCTTGTATGTTGATTACAAGAATTGATCGCTTATGCTCAACTACATGTGTCTGTGTGTATGTGTAGTTATTTTGTCATTTCTTATGCATGTTGATGGTTGCATATGAAAGTGCGTACAATGGAGTAATGGTTGTTTTCATGCATGAAGTCATAGCATGCATTATTGATATGGCCTTGCTTTGATGACTCGACCCTAACAACAACGATGTTTATGTGTTGATACATTTATTTGTGTATGTCTATGTGTTGTTATGTTTATGTTATGCATGTATCATGTTGACTTGATGATCTTGCATATGAGGTATCCTCCTCAAATTATGCTAGGGTATGTTGATTTATTGTGGTTTGGTTTATTTGACATATTATTTATTGCAGGAAAAAGATCAACTAGCTATCAAGGTGGTAGACTACATAGAATCGCCCTATGCATCAGATGAGTAGTGTGGTGTGGGGCACTCTTCTGATTTGACAGATACATTGAGGAGATTGAAGGGAGAGAAGGATTCCTAAGGCAAAAAATGACCAAATCATATAGGCACAAGAGAAGAAAGCAAAGGTTAACGAAATATTTCTTTAAAGTTTGTCAAACTTGCAGTGACAAGGGCCGCTTCGAATCAACCATGGATAGGAGGATAAAACTAATCAAGCATATGGTAGTAGGTCTCCTGGTAGACACGAGTCAGATAGATCTGATACAGTGAGATATGGCAGGTTGTTGGACGCTCTAGATAGGAGGGGTGATGATTACAAGTACTATTCTAGTTCTCATTCTAATAGACATCATTATCGTCATCGTTATCATCCTTATCAGAGGAGTGATATGGGATACTTGTCAGATAAATTAAAGAAATAAAATCCACCTACTTTTGATGGAGATGTGAAGAAGCCAAAAGATGTAGAGTCTTAAATACTCGGTGTTGGAGAGGTAAATCCCCTCTACGGATAGAGGCGATCCCTACTAGCCTAATGGGGGTCTAGCAACAATCACACAATGCTGCCACGCATGTTCCTAGTTACACTTAAACAAGAAGTAAAGAGCACATACTTGGATTCCTGTGCTGTCGTTGGACGAAGAGATGTCTCCTTCGCTCCTTCGCTTCGGCTGGTCACAGTCCTCCGCGATCCCCGCGAATGGACACCTGCACACACGAAGAGAAGGCAAACGCAAGCGTGAAATCTAGTAAAAGTAACTATATGCCAGTCAGAAAAGACATAATTCACATTTATCCATTGCATAAACAAACGAGAATGGAACAATAATAGCAGTCATCTATTATTAATCAGAATAGAGAAGAGTACAACCAAATGTTCTGACGTCGATAAACTTCTCAGGAGGGATCAGTCATCATGTATCTCAAGCATTCACCTTTGAGGATGGTTCTCCCAAGACAAACAACTCTCTCTCTCTCACACAAATGTCACAAACAAACTTCCCCAAGCAATGAATCACTTCCACTCCTAACACACCAAACCTATAGCAGCAATCTGAGCACTACAAGCTCTGTACAATCCAAGCTAAGTCTAGCTAGTTCCCACTAGTTTCTAACTAGCTGCTCATGGTAATGGTGGAAGTTTATATAGGAGAAGGAGTCTCCTAAAAAGGTGGAAGGATGAGCTTATCTTCAAGGGGAGTTGTTGCAAAGGGTCGAACAGACATGCCATAGAAGGGAGTCGATATTCACAAAGCTAACAACCAAGCCTGGAGAGATCTGGAAGGCTGGTTGTTTGAACAAATTCGCCCAAACTGGATCAACGCGGATTATATGGAGACTGCCGCGCTGTCAGCACATAACAATAACTGAACAAGTCACGTCAGCGTGGGAGAACACGGGAAAGCCGCGCTGTGCGTCATCGCGGAAAAGTGATGTTCTTCCGCGATGGCAGCGCACGAAATACACTGTGAGGCGCTGGTCATCGCGGTTATTTTAGGAACAGACGCGCTGATGCACAAAACTTTGGAAAAATGGGTTTTAAGCCAGTTCAGGGATCAAACACTTAGTGATTGTGACTTCTGGACACAGCAGGGCGACTGACAGGAAGGCAGTGATAAATTACTGTGTAACAGATGCCCCCTAAAGCATGAAGACCGAGAGAGTGGGAGGGGTGAAATGCTTTACAACACACGCCGAACTGGAACACCACCAGGAAGTACCGAAAAATCTCTGACAATCATATACATGCAGTCTAGGCATGGGCGCAGCCATCCAAAAGACATGCGAGACTGGTCTATGGTATGGACGCAGCCACCCAGCTAAAGAGACCATAATAATGACAAGGTATGGTCGCAGCCATCCATGAAGACTCAGGTATGGGCGCAGCCATCCATCAATGAGTCATGTAATGATTATCCACAAAATCGCAACCTGGACCACAGTGAGCAAGGATCCAGGGTCTTGCGCTCCATCTCGACCCGAACAGAGTACAAGTCCACACATGTGAATACAGGGGTTGGAGTCGAACATGCATGAACATCGTCTGATTACCGGCCAATGATGAGAACCGTTAACAGACGCGAGAGGTACCACCAATAATGACAATGGCCCTCAAGGTACTATAGGTACAATCCGTGGCGTGTGAATCAATGAGCTGGTGTCGAACACCCACGGAATCATTCGATCGTAGGTCAATGATGTAAACCTTGCGTCGAACACGAGGAACCTGCCATTGAGGCATGCAGGCTCCAAGGCACCTGGAAAGAGTCTCTAAGTCACTTTCTCGGATAATGAGTTGAAGTCGACGAGAAGTGGCCTTGATCGAAGGTGGGCCATGATGATTCCCACATCATCGACATGAGACAGAGGTATAATAATTTGTGATGAGATAGCGAACGAGGTTGCATTGTGGCAGAGGACAACTTCTCTTGAACATATAACGGCACTGTAACGGATTTGGCAGTACTTGACATCAAATGAGCAGCGGATAGGATGATGACGGCAATGAACAGATGAGAGGTCAAATAGGATATCCCAAACCCATGGAGGCTAGTGAATACGAGATGAGATGACCCCACCCAGACACGAAACAGCGGAGTGCCATGTTCAAGGGTGACGTACTGCTGAGACGACTGTAATCAAAGTTCCATTTTCCCCACCTTTGCAGGCAGGTACCCCGATTATTTTTGGACGACAAGCTTGACGGGGGTAACATATGCTTGATGTGTGTCATGTTGACAATATCCGATGTCATTGAGTGTTTAACGAGCCTGACAAAGGAAAAACTCGGCTTCTTTTCTTGTTTCGAGAGTCTGAAAAGAATGCGGAAAAGGAGACTCCAGGGGGGTCCTTTTTCGTACAGTTGTGTCTCTCGAGCCCGAAAAAGTATAAAACTGTGCTCGAAAGAACCGCCCGGTCATTACAACCGAGGATTACTTTTCATGAATAGTGTCTCCGACCGGAAAAAGTAAAAAAGTGGTCGAAGACACGTCGTTTTAGAGCCAATATCGAGTGCGAAACGACAAACACCCGGCGATCTTTTTGGTTTAACGGTCGGAAAAAGAGCTTAAAAACGACCGCCTTTCGTTCCCTTTAACGAGCCGAAAGGGAGCTCGGCCATCTTCTCTTGTTTAACGTCGGAAAAGAGCTTAGAGACGACACTTTGGGAATCACATGAATTGTGGACTGTCATGACCAAGCTGCGATACCTGTACCTGCACAAGGGCACTACCCGCATAAATCCATTCGATATACGTAAAAAACATATTGAAACATGCTTGAAAACAGAACCAAGGCTAGTTTTATGGCTAAAAATGGTAAAAACCCAAAAAATATGGTAATTTAGGAGTTTTTACTATAAATAGGGGGGGGTAATAAGTCATTTTTACCATTTTACTATTTGGAGTGCGAAGAACGTGGAGAAGCCAAAAAGTTGACGGAGCGATTCCCAGCCCATCCGGAGACCATTTTCAGATCTGCTTCTTCCAGGTAGGTTCTCATTCCTTTGCCCTGCATTCTGGTTCATTTTAGGAGTTTTTTAACGGTTGAATGGGCCCAATCGAGCATTTTTTATTTGCATGGGTGCGCCCTCGGTCAGCACGGAAATTTCCCACGGGGTCGCGCTGACCGAAAAATAGCCAATGTAACCAACTTCGGGTCAGCGCGGAAAAGGCGTGTTCTTTCGCGCTGACCTCGCATTTTTTACACAGAGCCGCCATTGTCATCGCGGCTGTCCCTAAAACAGCCGCGATGGCGTGGAAAAGTTTTGTTTTTTAATAAATGAACGTAAATTTCTCCATGAAAACAATTCTGATTGGTTTTTATTGTTCATGCAGGACATCATGGCCTTTCAATGGCAAGAGAGAGTTCACGATGTAGAGGATGTGGCTGCTTGGGGAGACGTAAATTGCTGCAACGCCATGCGGGCGTGCGGATTCATGAAATTCTTCCTTACGCCGCGTCTGAGGGCCCAACATGATCTGCTGGAGCTGCTGATCAGGGCATGGAACCCGGTGGACCAAAAATTCACCATCCGTGGTCATGACATTGAGTTTGACCACATGGATATCTTTTTCTTGACTGGGTTGTCACGCCGAGGTGCGAGGCCCATCTTGGAGGGGCAGCGACCTAGCGGCGGTACTCTGGATGACCTGATGGCTGAGGTTTGCCTGGGGGCGGTGAAAACGCGGAGTGGGAAGTGCTCGATCCCCACAGTGAGAGACATAGTGCTGCGCACCATCCTGTTCATGGTGACCCGGGCAGCGGGCAGCATGGCGAACCACGAGGCATCCAAGACCCATCTCCTACTAGCCCTCGAGTGCCTCGAGCCTACCGTGTTTGACTGGTGCACTGCAGTGTGCAACAACATGAAGAGGCAATTGAGCAACTGCCGTCGCGGAGAGACGAAGCAGTTCGGGTATGGATCGATCCTGGTCCCGCTCATTCTGGAGCGAGTACCAGCCATGCGACTGCAGTCTATGGCTGTGGATGCCCCCAGAGATCCTCGAGAGACGAGGGCCTCACGATGGGCTCGGATTATGCCACGTGGGGGTGGCGGCCGACCACACAGCTGGGGGGCATTTTTCAGAGACTGGTTGGACCAGCAGGAGATCTTCGTACAGGATTGGCCATATGCGGGGATGGATTTCCGCAATGATCCTGACTTGGTGCTGCCTCCGGGTGAACAGTGGGATGATGCAGGTATGACACTTTTTGTCTTTTGAGTTTTGTATTGTTTTTAAATTTTTTATGTACATGTCCTAATAAACGTCTTGTCATGCAGATGTGGGGCCTACTAGACCGATTGGCCTGGCTGCCACGGCGCGGAGAGAGGGCCCGGGAGCCGGAGCTTTGGCCTTAGCCCCTCCAGGGGCCAACACACCAGAGATTGTGGCTCGCAACCTTGAGGGGTTGCTGGAGGGGGTGCCGGACTTCCAGGGGGTCGAGGAGGTTCCTGTGGAGCATCAGATCCACACAGTGGGTGTGGAACCCAGAGTGCACCGCCTTCTGAGGCGGGTGGCACGAGCGGCTGTGTACTACAGAGAGCACCATCCAGCCGATTAGTCACCTAGGTTTTATTTCCACTGTTTATTTTGAGACATTATGACTCAGATGTATTGAGATTTTGGGACATGTACTTCTATTTTTGAGCGCCTCAGTGCGCCACACGATATATATGTATATACATACTGATTTTTGGATGAGTCGTTGTTACATGTGATGATGTGTTATCTTGTGTTATGCGTTTGTTCAGTACAATTTGTGATCTTATGTATGAATTTGCACGACACTCGACTCATGGATTTTATATGTTTAATGCAAGCTTAAAAACACACACGTGCAAACTATGCTTGAAATGATTTATTTACATATGCTTATGGTCTTACTATGCTGTTCTATCCTTCCTTGTATGATGTTTATCTGTTTCGCAAATGTCTATCTAATACACGATTTGCCAATGCATCAGTCAACGTATTTAATCGTCTCGGAATATGCTGATAAGTAATGTAATCGAAATTCCGTTCTAACAATCTTACACGTAGGTACAACCTTAATATGCGCTGGTCTCTGACGGAATATCGCCTGTTGAGTTGATGGACAACCAGCTGGGAGTCCAGGTTCACCACTAGCTCTCGGATGCCGAGGTCAACTGCTTCGGCAAGTAATTCTATTACAGCACTGTACTCGGCAACGTTGTTAGTGGTACGACCTAGGCATACACCCTGCAGGTTTATCAACTCCCCGTGAGGATCGTAGATCACCCACGCTGCCGAAGACAAATTACAAGTACTACGGCAGGCACCATCAGCGAAACCAACATAAGGAGTACTAGACATCTGCGCAGGAAAGAGAAAGCATAATAAGGGGCAAAAACATGCCTTCACACCAAAGCAAAAGAAACTCATGCAGTAAAAACTCAAAAACACACGTATATACAAAGTGATTGTGAGCAGCTATGCATAGTACTTCTTCAGATACAGCCCATTTCGGGGCTTGTCAAGAGGATTTCCTTCATAATCAATCAACTCATATGCGCCCTTTTGTAAAACACGTTTCACGATGTAGGGACCTAACCACATGGATTCGAGTTTTCCTGCCCCCAGCTTATCCTTAGCTTGATCGTAGAGCAGTACTAAATCTCCCTCAACAAAGGAACGAGGATGAATATTCTGATCGAAGTGAGCTTTGACTCTCTTCTTCTGCGCTTCGATAGCCAGAGAGGCCAAACGACGAGTCTCGTCTAACCGTTCTAGGTAAAGAAGCCGTTCCTCCACCGGAGTGGTGTTGGGAAGCAACTCGACAGCTAATTTTAATGAAGGAATTTCACATTCGACGGGAAGGGTAGCCTCCAGTCCATAGACCAGTTGAAACGGGGTGAAACCGGTGGCATCCTTCACAGAAGTCCGGTAGGCCCACAAGGCTGGGAAAAGCATTAGATGCCAGTTTGACTTGTGTGTATTGACGGTGCGTTGAAGCATGGTGATCAAAACTTTGTTCACGGCTTCAACTTGACCGTTAGATTGAGGATAGTATGGTGACGAACTATCTTGACGCAAGCCTAACTGGCTCGTTAACTCTGTCATCATATGATTTCGGAAATGTTTTCCATGATCTGTAACAATAGCCTGAGGGACTCCGAAGCGAGTGATGATATGATTGAATAAAAACTGCGCCGCTGTGTGACCGTCTTCGTTTAATGTAGGCATTGCTTCGGCCCACTTGGTGAAATAATCCACGGCAACGATAATGTACCCATGCCCCCCGGCCGAACGAGGGTTACAGGACGTATAATCGATGCCCCATTTGGCAAATGGACCTACGGTTACAACAGGGTGCAGTGGTGCAACAGGTGCACGCATCTTCCGGTGGTAAACCTGGCATTCATGGCATGCGCGTACAGCAAGGATGCAATCCTTGAATATAGAAGGCCAGAAATAACCAGCGCGGAGGATCTTTTGAGCGGTAGCGTATCCGGACATATGGCCGCCACAAGCGCCGGAGTGGCAGTCATTCATGACTCGCTCAGCTTCCTCGAGAGTTAAGCATCGGCGAAGAATAGAATCGACGCCGAGGCGGTACAGGGTGTCGCCTAAAATGCGATACGGTTGAGCCTGATGACGTATCCGTCGTCGAGCTTCCTTTGATGTATTGGGACGAAACGAAGACGTTTGTAAATATACAATGATGTCCCCGTACCATGGGTCGAGAGTGCTGATGAGAAAGAGCGTTTCATCCGGAATTTGCTCCTCTGAATGAGATGGTGCAGACTGAGATGGTAAGGAACAGAGCAGTTCAGCAAAGACCAGTGATTTCTTAGACTTGGCGGCAGTAAATTCCAAGTCGAACTCTTGGAGGATTACGATCCACTTCGAGTATTTGCCCCCCAGCAACTGACGTGACAAAATATAGGTCATGGGGTTGCAGTCAGAGATCATGGTCGTTGTGCGCAACAGGATGTAATGACGGAAACGTTGGACGGCACAGACAGCGGCCAATGCCAACTTTTCGACATATGCATAGCGAGTCTCCGTATCGAGGAGGTTGCGACTAAGATAGTATACAACGTGCTCCGAGCCATCGTCGTCGTCTTGCACTAAAACCATGCCGATGGTGGTATCGGCAGCGGCCAGATAAAGGGTGTAGTCACGGTGGTAATTTGGAGGTCTTAGGAGCGGAGCTGAGACCAGAAGGTCTTTAAGACGCTCGAAGATTGCTGAGCGATAGCGTCCCAATGAAAGGGCGTGTCTCGCTTTAGTAATCGCGTGAAACCCTTGGCCACCTCGGCATAATTTGGGATGAATCGTCTGAGAAAATTGGCTTTTCCCTGCAAGCTTTGTAATTGCTGTAGAGTGGCAGGGGGAGGAAGATTCATAATGGCCTCGACTTTAAGGGGATCCAAGCGGATGCCCTCTCGGGAGACGATAAACCCGAGTAGTCGGCCAGATTCCACGCAGAAGACACACTTATGCGGATTGAGTCGAATACGGTAGTGTCGACAGCGAAGGAAGATTTCGCGTAAATGAGATGGATGGTCTTGACGTTTAGCTGAATGAGCGGGTAGGTCATCCAGGTAAGGTTGTACGATGTGTCGGATGTCATGAAAAGCATACGACATCGCACGTTGGAAAGTGGCGCCGGCATTTTTGAGACCGAAAGGTAGCTTCTTGTAAGCGAAGGTGCCCCAAGGACAAATGAAAGCAGTCTTGTGCTGGTCTGCGGGGGCTATGTTGATCTGGTTGTAACCAGAGAAGCCGTCCATGAACGAATAAATTTCGCTTCCTGCGCAATCATCGATAAGCTGATCAATAAAAGGCGTAGGAAAGTTATCTTTTGGACAGGCGCGATTGATATCGCGATAGTCAACACAAACCCGAATAGTGCCCTGTTTTTTATTGACAGGAACTATATTAGATACCCATTCCGTGAGGGGAATGGCATAAATGAAACCAGCTCGAAAAAGCTTTTCAACTTCGGCCTTGATGGCTGCAGCCTTTCGAGGGTGCACTGGGTGTAAACGCTGACGAACAGGCTTAGCCCCAGGATAGGTAGGGATTTCGTGCTCCACGATACTGGGGTCAATGCCGGGCATTTCTTCGTAAGACCATGCGAAAACATCACGAAATTCACGAAATAGATCTTTGTAGATTTGAATTTCCTCAGGAGTACATGTGACTCCAATATGAATATTTTCGACAACCCCTGTTTTGACAGAGATGTCGATAGCCAAAGTCTGCGTAATGTTACCCATGTTCCCTTCCGAAGACACTTGATATAACTGGATAGGTGTTTGGAGAGGGATATGTGGGAGACATGAAGCAAACTTTCCGAGACACGTGGCCATTTCCGAATGAGGAGGGAGGAACGAAGAGCGATGGTGGTGATCTGACCAAGGGAGCTCTTCGGGAGACATAGTCTCGATAATAGCCTCGTCGGATGGGAATGATTCCTTCAGGGGGTCCGAAGTGGCCTTCTCTCCCAACCAAGGGAAGGTTTCAGGTGAATCGGGAACGCTGCCTGGAATAGCAGGTTCGGAGGTTGAAGCCGATGCAGCAACTATTTCGATGTAGTTGAGCTCGGCTGGGCTCAACGGCATCATCTCGCCCCAGGAGTCTTCTTGATTCACGGGAGGGAGAACCCATGGATCAGAATGCGTTGTGATCATGTTAACGGAGGCGAGATTTGGAGGTGGGAGGGGAAAGACTCCCATCAAGGAGGGATCTTTAAATAATCCGGCACCCACACTCTCGAGCGATTTGAAGGTATGCTCCACGAATGGTACATTCCCTTCAGAAGAGGAAGCAAAAAAGGACAGCTGGTCCACCGTGACGATTTTTCCTTGATGGGGAAAACGAATGACACGGAATAAGGAGGAAGCGACGGCTTGCATGGCATAAGTCCAGCTTCGTCCTAGAAGGAGGTTGTAAGTGAGATTAGCGTCAACGACTTCAACCTCGACTTCTACAGTTTTCCCTTCTAAAGAGATAGGTAAACGCAGGAGGATACCAAGTGGACGAGATTCTCTTCCATCGAATGCCTCTAGGGTGGTGGGAGACTGGCTCAGAGCAGGCGAACCAATAGCCTTCCAACAAGCAACCGACATGATGCAGGTTGAGGCTCCTTCATCAATGACAGTACGGTGAATCGTCTTGCCTTTGATGAGAACTTGTATAAGGAAGGCCACCTGATGAGGTAATCTCTGCGTGAAACCTTCGAGGTCAAAAGAAATTAGATCCGAATCTGCCGGGTCGATGCCACCAATTGCTGATAGCAGGGACTTCCTCTGGGAGGGGCAGCTCTGGAGGACTTCTAACGTGGACATAGCAGACGGAGCCTGAGCTAAGTCCTCGACAATGCTATAATGCTGAGCGGCGCGAGCATTGGGGTTATAAGATGACTTCCTGAGTACACCTTTGGGAGGGGGTCGGGGGATCGTCTCGGTGCTGGGCCGTTCAATGTGAAGAGGGCCAGAACTAGACGCGGGAGCGCTGGAGGGGACCTCTGGCTCCTTCCCGGCTGAAGATGGATATTCTTTCGTTCGAGTCGTAACGTGGACGGGGATGGTTCCCGCCATGAATACTTGAGAACCGAACGAGGAAGAGGATTGAGAAGGGTCTGCCACCTGATGCGTCTGCTGGGATGGGAAAGGCTCTTTAAGCACGGCGGGGGACCCTGAAGCACCTTTTAAAAGCCGACTAACCTCGGACCGCCTGGGGCAGTCCTTGGTGTAGTGATCCTCCTCACAAATGAGGCAGGGATACTTAGGCTTCCGCTTGGCTCCTTCCTCGGCGGGAGGTTTAGGAGGATTCTGCTTAGGTTGTCCGGATTTTTCTTTGGCCTTTCCTTTCTTTTTGCCTTTCGAGGATTTGTCTGCCGCGGTGGACTGAACGGCATTTACCTTGGAGGTATTCCCAGGAATAGATGGGCTCTGAGAAGCATTCTCGTTAGAGGCGTTTTGTTTCTACTTCCCAGAGTTTGCGGTTGATTTCTTACTTGATGAATTCACGGAGCCAATAACTCCATCAACAGACGGTTTCGGTGGAGCTTTGGTTTGTCCGTGCCTCGGGGCATCTGGCAAATAGTCATACAAAGTACCTGACTGAGAATATACTAAGTCGAGGTATTGAGCTCGCGCAATCGCTTGCTCTTCAGTTACACACGCCCCCATTGCAATATCTTTGGCAATTTTAGGGACAAAGGACGTGGTAAACCAGTCGGTCAGGAGTTGATCGGGAATCCAAAATTTAATCAAACGACGGCGCCTTCTCCATTCATGTATATGATCAGAGATGTGCGTTGCCGTATCCTGTTTCAGAGACGTGAGCAAATGGGTCCCAGTCGCGTACCGAATGGGTAACTGAAAATGAGTAAGAAAGGCCATAGCCAACGAGTTAAAGTCTGAAAACATACCGCGATTAAGTTCGATGTACCATTTTGCGGCTGAACCAGTGAGGGTCCTCTGGAAGAGGCGCAGTCGGATAGAATCATCAAGCCATGAGTTAGATGAACACCAAAGGTGATATGTCATTACGTGGGCTTGAGGATCCTCTCCGGCTTTGCCGTCGAACTTTGGACAGTCACCTGGTATTTTGGTCGGAACCGGTGGCCAATATGAGTTATGCAAAATAGGATCGTTTGTTAACTTGGACACATCGGGTAGTTCCAACGTAGCCAAAAATGGTAGCTGCGGGTTGAAGGACATCTGTGGCTGAGGGTTCGAGGCGGTATTAGGGTTCCACCCAGATTGGGGTTGCCCCCACGAACTTTGTCTAGACGGGCCTGGCCCGAAGGGACCGGCCGCATAGGAATTTTGTCCCGATGGACCTGGTCCGAAAGGACCTGGCACATAGGGAGTTTGTCCGTAGGAGTTTTGTCCGTGTGCGGACGACTGTCCCTGTGTTTGCCCCCAGCTCCCCATGAATTAGCAGCTTGCCCGCCAGGTTGACCATATTGATAATTTTGATAGGGAGTGACCTGTGGTTGCTGATAATTTTGGTAAGGAGCATACGGATTTTGCCCCTGGGGTTGCTGGTAGCCATGTGACTGCTGGGTCGCATACGGAGCCTGGTAGGCAGGCTGCGTTTGATATGGAGGTTGATAACCTGTTTGAGTCTGAGGCCCAGAGTACTGTCCTTGAACCGGTTGAGGTTGGACCACACGTCCCGAAGGTTGACTTGGTCGGATTTGAGATGGACCTGGTTGGCCAGCAGGATAGCCTTGCTGAACGCCAGGTTGTCCATGTGCCACCAAGGGTTGTCTTCGCGGAGCGGGTGGTCGAATTGGTTGGATAGCTGGTTGACGCCGAGGCTGGCCAGCTTGTCTAGGTTGACGGTGAGGGTAGACCCCGGGTTGATTTGGCTGTATAGACGGTTGGCCCGTTTGTCCCCCACCGTAACCGGGTTGGGAAGAGGGTTGGGCTTGCTGTACGGCAGGCTGCCCTCTTTGGTATATAGGCTGGGCAGAGGGTTGCCCCCCTTGCCCAGAAGGATTTGCGATTCGAGGGGTAGGTGGGCCCTGTTGAACATAGGGTTGTCCACCCTGGCCATAGGGATACCCTTGCTGGGCGGCTGGTTGATTTGAAGGATTGTAAACTGAGCCAGTTTGTCCAGAGGGGTACCCTGGCTGGAAACCAAGCTGGTCTTGAAAAGACGGTTGCTCTGGCTGCCCAGTAGGTTGATTTTGATATGGGTATGGCGGACCTCCCATGTCCATAGGTTGTTCCTGGTAAGGTTGACCTTGTGGATGCCCAGATTGTCCTGGGTCAGGCAGGCCATACAATGGTTGCCCTTGAGGGGGCTGTACGTAGAATGACGGGTCCTGATTGGGTGGTCCTATGGGCTGCCGAGGAGGGTCTCGGTTTCCAAAGTACTTAGTAGTGTGGTCATACATGACATTCAAAGATTCCTCGTTCTCTTCGAAAGGGCGACGAGGGAGACCTGAGATTTCCTCAAGGAACTCACCATTTGCATCGAAGAAGAAAACAAGACCATCGTAATCTGGGTCCGTTATAGGTTCCCCATAAGCATCATACGGTCCTGATCCTGGAATGCCTCCAACAAAAGAACCAGCTTGAGGAACTTCAGACGAGGGAATCGGTACAGCACTGACGACCGGAGTCGAACGTGCTACACAAACAGTAGGTTGAGCGGGAACTGAGGTGACGGGCAGGTTGAGTTCTGACGTGAGGGGTGGGAAAAGAGGCTGCGAAACAAAAGGGCCAATCGAGGCAGCGAGAGTAGGATCCCATATAGTGGTAGAAGTTGTTCTAGCATCATACCTATCCCTTAGCGATTGATATCGTGGAGGGAGGGGAGATGAAGACGGGATCGGGGTCTCAATGTCTGTGACCGCGGGTGTCTCGATGTCTGTGACTGCGGGTGTCTCACCCGTGCTGGAAGCTGCCCCCTCCATCGGAGATGACATACCTAAAGGGGTACGGGGGGTTGGGGGGGTATCCCAATCTTCTTCCCAGACGGGATTCCAATCCTCCAAGTAATCTGGGTTGCCTGGGGACCGTGCGTTAATAGGCTGGATACTCGGAACAATGGGAAGAGTACCGCCTACAACTGGTACCTCGGGAGCAACAGAGGATTGAGAACCTTGGTCACTTATACCGGAAGTTGATGGGTCAGCCAGGATGACCAGACCCCTTAGAACTCTTAAAGGAAACTATCGATAAAAGCCTACTCAAAACTATCGCACACAAGACCTAGAAAAGGTGATGTTATCGTGGCCAAATTAATTTTAAGACGCAAGGACCAAACTTGACCTTTTCATATTTCAGGAGTCGAGAAAAGGACAAAGATGACTCCAGTCTCCTTCGAATGTTTAATGAGCACGAAGTGACAAGACGCTCACAGGCACCTTTTCGTTTAGGGAGTCCGAAAAGGATCAAAAGCGACTGCTCTGGAACTCTAGGTAGAGGGTGTGCCAAACTCTTCGCAAAACCACAGAATACTTTTTAGGGTACGGGTGGTCAATCTTCGTGAATGCTGTGTTCACTGCATTGCGAATTGTAGGGCGGCCGACTCGGCTTCCTATGGATAAAGGATAAAAGCCTAGTGGGGTCTCCCTATATACTCGACGGTACGTGGGAGCGCAGTCCGTATTAGACCACTATCGAGTCACAGAAGGAGGAATCACCCAACCTAATGTGAAACAACAGTGACTATGTTTTAAGACGCCGGAACACGTCTCTAACCTAGACCTCTAAATATTTGCGTTTAGTTCCAATGCGTTTTTAGATTCATTTGGTTCATTTTATAGTTGATCTTGAGATTAAGTTTCGGTTTCAAGCTCTATCGTATGTTCGCTCACAATTACTTAGATGCAATCTATATGCAAAAGAATTTCGTTTCGTTCGATGAATTCTAGCTACGAGAGAGCAAAGAATTTTTTAAACAAAACGAATACAAACAAACAAGCAGCTAAATGCAACTAAAGCGAGGAAAGGAAACTTTTCTTTTGAAAATGCAAATCAATGAAATGTTCTTTTCCTTTTCGAATCTTAAAGCAAGCTACTAATTCGTTTTCTTTTTAGTGACATAAAACACCTAAAGGAATTTGGAGGAACCTGAACACCAAGTAAACTACTTAATGAGAGCACACAAAGTTCCCAAAAACACTCAACCGAAGTCTCGAAATCAAAAGGAAACAAGGCAATGCACGAGCTATGTGATCTAAGCTCTGCAAAACAAGCAAGGATCGCAAGCAAGGAGGAAGCGAAAAAGACCACTTGGAAGCACAATCCAATACACTCTGACAATCACTGAAAAAATGCGAAAACGAGTCTAGAATGAGCTGGTCAATCAAGCAAACAGGGATCCTCACGGGAGGCTTGACACACACACGGCCACTAGATGTCCTAGGGTTCAGAGTGCGAAATCAATAGAGAAAAGCAAACATCCGACGGACCAGAGTCGCAACCAGTCAATTAGAGACCCAAACACAATCCAGTAATCGCAAAAGTAAGGATGAAAACACGAACCAAGCAGCTAGAAGGGAAGTTGTTTGCAAACTTAAAACCAAGCAAAACGAAACCCTATGGAGTTGAGCTCCGTAATCAAACAGTTCAAAGTTCAGAGAGTGAAAAACAAGTCATCAGACAAGCGGGGAGAAGAAGGGAAAGTCACAGCAAGAGGTTCAGGAGGTCAATTTGGACAAAAATGAGTTTTTCAGGCTCAGCGCGGGTAGCCTTCAGCAACTTGGCGCTGACAGGGGGAGGCCTTCAGCAACTTTGCGACGTCAGCGCGGAAAGTCAGGGAAAAAGCGCGCTGCCCTAGGACAAACGAGGTCAGCGCGGATATAAGGCACACAGACGCGACGACTAAAATCACAAAGAAGAGTGGGCGCGATGTCAGCGCGGAAGAACACGAATAAAGCGCGCTGCCCTTGAAAACGAGGTCAGCGCGGCTGTTAGACGTACAGGCGCGATGAAGAGAAAACCAAAGAACAGAGTCGCGATGTCAGCGCGACTGTTCCGAAATAAAACGCGCTGGGAGTAAAAAACAAGGAAAGCCAAAATAAAAACTTCCCAAACCAAAGGCAGGAGCTTTTTTAATAATAAAGACGCTTTCCAGAAACACCCAGAAAGTTCATAAGCAATAAAGACAATCCCAAAAACCCAAAAAGAGATCAATCAAAGCCAAACACAAAAGTGGACTCAAGAGACAAAAAGGCTGGTCCCCAGCTGAGTCGCCAAATTGTTGGAGAGGTAAATCCCCTCTACGGATAGAGGCGATCCCTACTAGCCTAATGGGGGTCTAGCAACAATCACACAATGCTGCCACACATGTTCCTAGTTACACTTAAACAAGAAGTAAAGAGCACCTACTTGGATTCCTGCGCTGTCGTTGGACAAAGAGATGTCTCCTTCGCTCCTTCGCTTCGGCTGGTCACAGTCCTCCGCGATCCCCGCGAACGGACACCTGCACACACGAAGAGAAGGCAAACGCAAGCGTGAAATCTAGTAAAAGTAACTATATGCCAGTCAGAAAAGACATAATTCACATTTATCCATTGCATAAACAAACGAGAATGGAACAATAATAGCAGTCATCTATTATTAATCAGAATAGAGAAGAGTACAACCAAATGTTCTGACGTCGATAAACTTCTCAGGAGGGATCAGTCAGCATGTATCTCAAGCATTCACCTTTGAGGATGGTTCTCCCAAGACAAACAACTCTCTCTCTCTCACACAAATGTCACAAACAAACTTCCCCAAGCAATGAATCACTTCCACTCCTAACACACCAAACCTATAGTAGCAATCTGAGCACTACAAGCTCTGTACAATCCAAGCTAAGTCTAGCTAGTTCCCACTAGTTTCTAACTAGCTGCTCATGGTAATGGTGGAAGTTTATATAGGAGAAGGAGTCTCCTAAAAAGGTGGAAGGATGAGCTTATCTTCAAGGGGAGTTGTTGCAAAGGGTCGAACAGACATGCCATAGAAGGGAGTCGATATTCACAAAGCTAACAACCAAGCCTGGAGAGATCTGGAAGGCTGGTTGTTTGAACAAATTCGCCCAAACTGGATCAGCGCGGATTATATGGAGACTGCCGCACTGTCAGCACATAACAATAACTGAACAAGTCACGTCAGCGCGGGAGAACACGGGAAAGCCGCGCTGTGCGTCATCGCGGAAAAGTGATGTTCTTCCGCGATGGCAGCGCACGAAATACACTGTGAGGCGCTGGTCATCGCGGTTATTTTAGGAACAGACGCGCTGATGCACAAAACTTTGGAAAAATGGGTTTTAAGCCAGTTCAGGGATCAAACACTTAGTGATTGTGACTTCTGGACACAGCAGGGCGAATGACAGGAAGGCAGTGATAAATTACTGTGTAACACTCGGGATGAAAAAATTCTTTGAGTTGCATGAGTACACAAAATAACATGAAGGCTAGAATATCTATCTTCAACTTGAAAGGTAAAGAAGATGTTTGGTGGGAAGATTTTAAGCAAGTCAGAGACATCAGGACAAATGATTTGAGTTGGTGAAATTTCAAGAGTATTTTCAAGAAGAAGTACCTATCAGAAAGGTACTACGACAATAAGGCCAAATAATTCTATGAGTTAAATATTGGATAAATGACATAAGAAGAGTACATGACTATTGTAGCAGTTGTAACACCCTCCAAAATTTTTCCTTACAGTCAACTTTCGAAGCCTTGGTTTTTCATTTAATGGTTTCAAACACTCGAGCTCATTCCTTGAGCTTTGTTAAAGACTTTTCCATCGTTTTTGCTTGCGTAACCAACTGTCGTATTTTTCCATGTTAATTTCTTTATCATGCTTGCAATCTTGTTCTAACCATTTCAAAGGTTTGTCTTTGTGTGTTTGGGTTTCATTAGCTATGTGAACACCCATCACACTCACACACAAAGTTGTAACCATTGTCGCGCAAGTGTCGTCACAGTCATCTAAAGCTCCATCCCAAGTGTCACACTTATCAATTTCACCTATATACGTTACCACAAAGGGTTATGCTTTGTTATGTTGTCCTGGTGGTTAGTGTCGTCATGTTGTCTAAGTATGCTAAGTGTGTGATCACAATGTCAAGTCTTCACGAGTCCACTTTCCTTTCACACTTAGCCATTTTCCTGAAAATATCTCGACAAAAAAACTCCACTTCACCATACCCCGACTAAGATGCATTGTGTAGTGTTAGCCCTTAGTGGTGCTACTTAATCTCCTAGAATAGCAGAGTGCCCAAGGTTGTTCTCTAGGCCAGTTGCACTGCTCAATCCCAGAAGTGAGAAATTATCTTCCTTCCCAGAACTTCTTAGAAAACGTCCTCAAATCTTATCTGAATTGTTAATTTCCCAAGCACAATCATTAGGCTTCCTCCCTACGTGATGGAACCCTGCACTGTGCAAAGCCCTGAGCTTGCACTTCTCCTAGAAATTATGTAGAGGGTTCCTCTATATGACCTCTCTCAGCCCGGACTCACTACTCTCAAAAATGGCGCAAAATTATCCTTTGGTCCCTCTATTTCCCTGCCTTGTCTTCCTCTTAGAATTTGCATAGAGGTGTCCCTCAGGGTCCCACCTTGTATCTTCCACTAGTATCCTTCACTATGCCATTCTGACTCCCAGTGGCCTCTGTGCAATTTTCGTAAACAATGAATATTGTGCTCCGAAGTTCCTTGTACAAGCCTGAGTTGCACTATGTGTAGTCTCAATGACCAATTCTCCCTCCCTGTCACCTAGAACCGTGCACTGCAGAGTTACTGGGTCCTCTCCCAGCCTGTCATTTGTCTCGGGCCTGAAACATATTAACCAATGCATCATGCGAGACAAGGTGTTTTTGGATTTGATGTTGTCCCATCATGGGTGAATTGTAGGAATAGGTACACTAGTAGATCATGGCGAGATGATGAACAGGATGAAGAAGGATCACACATGCTAGAAGACTTACTTGCAACTGGACGGAAGAACAACGCATACAAAGGAACAAGAAAAAGGAACAAATGCACAAAACCATATTACAATACCAAGACCATCGAAGACCCCACAACACCAATCCATGAGGAGAAGAAGATAAAGCACCCCCAAGAGTACATCCATCACTTAGAAGTGTAACAATTTTATATGGATACCATAGCCAGCCAGTACATGTCAACAATGTCATGTCAAGTTGTGTCATGAGTTTTCAAGGCCACATCACCACCATGGGCCATATCTGTTGTAACTGAATGTAATGTAAATTGGATTTCCAATGGATGCACACAACAAGTTAAAGAGTCATGTCAGTCGAAAATTCATAGGAAGTTCAACATACTCACAAGGGTCAAGCATCAACCTTAGCTATATATACCCCTCCCATTGTATGGAGAAGGACTTTTCACCTTGGCTCCTCCCACATAGCCTTGAGAGTAGGGAGTGAGTTCTTTGAGGAACAAGGAGTGTCTCCAATGTCCCACAAATGGGACTAGTGATGTATGGTGTACAGATGTGTATTGGGACTTTTTCTTAATACAAAAGCATGTTAAGGCCAACATGTTTTCGTGCATGTTTTGTAGATGTTTGTAAGATTGTTCTTTCGAAATTTGTAATGCATGTTTGTTTCACCTATTTTAAGATAGTTGAAATATTTCAGTTTTTTTAGTACTTACATTGTTGGGAATGTGTTGTACTGGTTATCACCCTTGTCTCATCCCTGTGGACTACTCTGTAGGATACTAGATAGACCACCTTTGTGTACTAGTGATCACCATTGTCACATCCTTGTGGACTACTCCACGGAATACTCAACTGACCATTTTTGTGTTCTTCTTACAATGACCATCACATCCATGTGGAATACTCTGCTAGGTGGTGTACTTGTTGTCCCCTTCACTTTGGTTTTAATGACTGCCACATCCATTATGGACTATTCCACTCGATTCTAGACAAACCTTTCTAGTTTGTGTGTGTCTCATCCTGGGTGGTACTATTACCTCTCATTTAGAGGTTCACATTCCTCTCCCCTTTGCAGTGAGAGAATTGAGAAATGAGTTACATTACGCACTCACCAATCATACTCACCTCACTTTTTTAAGACACCATCATAACACTCTCATGTGTTGAGTAACAATATCTAAGGAAAATATCTAAGTAAATGGAAAATAACCATCGTACCAGATGGGATTCCTACACCAAATGGTGTGAGGTCTAATTGGGACTTCATACTAGGGAGATCCCCTAAATTTTGGCAGGTCTAGCACTGTCAACATTTCTGGAGCTAGAAGGAGGGTTGCTAGTAGTTTATGGTTTATTGTCCCACCAGCACAACTCATCCATCATGTGGTCAAGGCAATAACTTGCATCCCATCTCCCCTACTAGCAACTCTAAAGTTGGTCATTTCTCACCTCCTAGACCTGAACGTGAAATTTGTATTAGCATATCTGCTTTGCCTGTCCCATCACCCATCAATTCACTAAATTTGTTGGGCTAATTCCAGGAGTGTACGCTTTTCCATATTCGTAGAAGAAGAAAAATAATACTTCCATAGGAGTGGTAGTCTCATCTATGGAAGAAGCAATCTTCGCCACTCTTAAAGAACTGGTAGAAGTTGTGAAAAAAGAAGAGGAACCTCCAATCTTTCAAAACGAAGAAGAAGACAACCTCTTGCTCTTGGGCTCGATTTTCTGTGCAGGAGGTGAAGGGGAAGGTAGCAAAGGAGGTGGAAGTGAAGATGAACCAATAGAATCAAAGGAAGAACCATCAGATCCTGAAGAAGAGGAGGAGGACGAAGAAGAGGACAACATCACAGAGAAAAATCTGGAATGTATAACTGAGGGCCCATTGGCACTACCAGGTGTCTTGCACAAGATCTCGGTACATGCTAAGAAGATTTTAATGAAATATGACCCTAACAGAACAGTGAAGGCAGAAGATTAGTTAGACACATTCTACCTACGTTTGCACACACTCAAGATATGATATGACGATGTTTCATGTTCCATGTCAATTTTTTCCATGTACCTTAGATCGCAGAGTAGCTGTATGGTACCACATCCTTCCACCAAATACCATCCAGAACTAGGGGGTGTTCAAGAGAATGTTCCTTGAGAAGTTTGTTGAAGAAAAGACCCCCGCCATGTTGCTGAAGGAGTTGGGTAGTCTCAAGATGGAGCAGAAAGAGAAGGTCAAAGATTTCAACCAGAGGTTTAACCAAATTTTAAACAAGTTCTTAGCAAACACCAAACCTCATGAATCATCTCCTCAACTCCTTAACTACCAAAGTTTCAAAAATCAAACAATAGATGAGCAACAGAATGGTAAATAGTAGGCCTCCCAAGTACCCATCGAAGAATAATGCGACTTTAGGAAGCAACCATCCAACCAAATCTGCGCAGAACCCCAACCTGGGGTTGAACCTTCAAAAGCTTGCGACAAACTCGTACTTCTCTTTCCATAATGAACACCATTCTAAGATAACATGCTCGAATTGGAACCGTATGATGAGAATAGTGGTCACATAGTTGTCTGAAGGTCGCATGGTCAATGAACAAGCTAATCCCAATTTTAAATATGAAGAAGATGTTGCATCTAATGAAGCCCCAAGTATTGGGCATGATACAAACATGTATCAGTGTTCGTGTAAAACCTAGAAGACCACCAATGAGAAGGAACCCTTAAGTGACGGTTTGACACTGAATTAGAACAATCAGTACAACTTGAGAAGCCAAGGGATCCCCACTGTGATTGAGATATTAAGAGACAAAATAAGAAAAGGTATATTAAGGATAGTAGATCTTCCAGTCAACCCAACACAGAAAACTAAGAGAAAGTTTGGGAAGGAAACTACATAAAAGAGTACGTTTGTGAGTATCAATGACAAGAGCATCCCACTAGACACCACGAACACAAGTCTACCCCCTAAAACCTTAGTGCGTCTCCCCGCTTTGGATTACAACATCATAGAAGACATGAAGGAGACTCGTGAAAACATATCTTTGTATGAGTTAACCAAGATCACGAGTCAGGGGGACCTTCTTCTGCACACACTTGGGCAGACCTATACAAGTGATGCTACCTCTTCTACCAAGGGAAAAATTAAGTCTCCCGATGCACTCACATCCATGCTCAACAGGCTCTGTATGGAGGATGTGAAATCACTTTGCCCACCTTTCCTGATATCATTTAAAATATTCAATTTCAATGTCCACAATCGTTTGGTTGATTCTGTTACATTAGTCAATTTCATGCCACTCTCTATCGCGAAGAAGATCAATGCCTAATGGAGAAAAACAATTGTGCAGATCATCAGACTTGATAGAACATATGTGCCAGAAATTGGAGAACTACAGGATGTGATCATCTTGTTATCGTCTGATGGATGAGTTCATCAATGCATCAACATTTTAATTGTGGGCATCCTGAAAGCATATGGCATATTTCTCAGTAAAGACTGGTCAAGAAAGCTGCAAGGATACCTTGCTACTAACTAGTCATAATTATGGCTTCCATATTAGGGAAGAAACAACCAAATCTGGGTGTTGTCAAAGAGATACATGGAGCACAATGTGACCCCCTTGAATGGAGAAAATGAACCATTTTCTTTCACAAAACTTATGTTCGACAATTTATTTCTGGAGACATAGTTGGGGTGGTATCTTGAATAGCCATCCCCATCCCCACGAGACACATAGTTGGGTCTCCTTCCATGCCCAATTAGCGAAAATGAATCCTGTATAGTACATTGTAACAATAGTAGTAGTAATGATAGTAGTACTAGTGTAGAAAGCATTCCTTGTACAGATGATATGTGGACCATTTACTTTGACGGTTCCAAGACGTAGGAGGGCACTGGACCCAGTTGTGTCTTAACAGACCCACTATAGAGGAAACACTTAATATCTAGATGATTGGAGTTTGAGTGCACGAACAACATTACCGACTATGAAGCACTTGTCTTGGGGTTACAAAAAGCCATTAGCCTCAATGTTGTTGTGCTAAAAGTGGTATTGTGACTCAGATATCATGGTGTGTCAAGTACATAACACCATACATTGTGTGTCAACCCATCTTAAAAGTTATCAACAAGATGTATGGTGACTCATCTCTCAATTCTAAGATTTTAATATTATTTTTTTACCAAGAATGTGTAATACAGTTGCAGATGCTTTGGTAAACACAACCGCTAGGATTGCACCACTAAGGGATAGATTTTTTGTTGAAATTTTATATAAAGAATCTGTCTGGGATAACATCACTAATTTATGTGTTTTTTGTGATGATCATAAAACACTACATTTCATGGCTAATGTTGACATCTTCAAGGACACAACAATAGACGAGGATGAGGAGGAGTAGTCTCTGTAAGATGGAGTCGATGTAAGAAAAGGAAACCTCATCCACAAGGGTGTGGTATCACTTGAGAAGCTATATGAATTGCAAAACCCATTTTAGGGACCTGTCAATGCAAAAACCCACAACTCTACATTGTTGCATGAAGAGATTAATCTGGGAATGGATAAGTATATGAATTTTATGAATCTCAGTATGTGACGCACACCTTAAGAGTGGAACACTTTCGTCAACCTCTTCAAGAAGTACTGAGATGTGTTTGTGTGGACGTATGATGACCTCAAGACATATGACATGTGAATAATTCAGGGTGTAATACCAATCAAGGAAGGTTTCAAGCCTTTTTAGCAGAAGCTAAGGAAATTTCATCCTTCGCTTGAGCCTCTCATACAGAAAGAATTGAATAAGTTGTTGGATTCTTAGATCATTTACAAAGTTTGGCATTCCAGGTGGGTTTCCAACCTAGTCCCTATTAGAAAAACGTTTGTGGAGGTCCGCTTGTGTGTATATTTCTGTAACCTCAACTGTGCCTTGGACAAAAACAACTACCCAATGCTATCCATTGAGCATATACTACAGACAATATTTGGAGCAGAGATGTTTCTTTTCTTGACGACTGTTGAGGATACAATCAGGTTCCAATAGTAGAGCCTGATAGACTTAAAACAACCTTCCATACCAAGTGGGGTATGTTCACTTTCCGAAGGATGTCATTTGGACTAGTGAACGCAGGCACAAATTTTTAGTGCACAATAGACATCACCTTCCATGGGCTCAACGAATAGAGTGTGGTGGTCTACCACGATGACGTGACAATCTTCTCACAATAGCGGTCAGGCCACGTGTGCCATCTTAAGGAAATCTTTGAGCGATGTCGAAAATACGGGATATCCATGAATCTTGAGAAAATCAACTTTGCAATGCTCGAGGGAAACCTACTTGGACACATCATTGCCAAGACTAGGATCAAGGTATATCTGAAAAGAGTTTGGACCATCATGTAGATTCCCCATCCTGTGAACAAGAAAGCCATGCATTGTTTCTTGGGGAAGGTCAACTTCCTTAAAAATTTCATCTCTAATTATGCACAGATTGTCAGACCCATCCAAGAGATGATTAAGAAGGATGCAGTCTACAGTTGGGGAAAGAAGGAAAAGTAGGGATTTGCTTGTATCAAGAAATTTATAGCAGAAGCACCCACAATGTAAAACCCAAACTTCAGCAAAGATTTCTTTCTCTATACCTTTGCTTTCAACACTTCACTCGTTGTTGTGCTCACTCAGAAGGATGAGATGAAAAATGAATGACCCATCCCCTTCATGAGCACGAGCCTTCAAGGACCCACGCTCAACTATACTGTCATTGAAAAACAAACATATGCAGTGTACAAGGCGGTGAATCATTTCAAACCCTACTTCTTGAAGAATCATTGCATTATCTTTGTGTCACACCCAGAAGTCAGAACATTGCTTGTTCAACAAGAGCTGGGTGAAAGGAGGGAAAATTGGATGACAGGACTGCAAGAGTATGATATAGACATCAATCTAGTGTTATAGCACCATTTACCGCCCTAGGGATTTGGGTTGAGAACCCCAACAAAGCAGAGGGAAAACCACAACAAGAAATGCTCAGGCAATAAAAAAAATGCTTATTTTACTAAACCATGTTGGAGTGTCCTTACCCATATGTCCTTCGTTTGGGTAGATCTCATAGGGTGCAAACCCTCAGCTTCTCTCGATGTTCTTGAAACCTGAAAATTATTAAAATGGAACATACACAACAGTAGAAACATAAAGCATGTTCATGATATTAACTTTAAATCATATAAATGAATGACTAAGTATACATCAATATAAGATTCATAAATGAATCACAACATAACTTGATGCATAAACATATTTAATATCGAAAATAGAACAACATTCCTCTTATTGAAGTTAGCTGCAAGTAAAGAGGATAAATACGACCTGATTCCTTCTCCGGCTCTGCCACTGATGAGTGCAAACCCTAAGGTACTTCCAAATGGACTCTAGATCCCTTTCCTAGAGCAATGAGCTGAAGTTGATGGTGAAAGATCTGCTAGAAGGAAGGCATTAAGGCATCCTTCATCAATCTAGTGCGAGTGTAACCCATAGGCCAATAATGTGGAAGGAATCGGATGAACAAAGATGTAGTAACTCAACCGAAGCACTTTTCTGGCATACACAAGATGTGGCTAGTGCATATTAGAAACCCTCTAAACCAACCAATAATGAAAGTTAACGCAAAGGCTAGGAATCCACCAATAGGGTCAAATGGAAACCAAGGCACTGCACGAATCCCAATGTGTGATAATAAAAGTTGATCTAAAACATAAGGGAAACCACCCAGTCAAAGACACATGATACTGATCGATGCTGAGCACAAGGTGACCTATCAATAATGAAAATAGGGCCAAGGTGCGGCTCTAGATTTTCCCTCAGAACAATTGGTCGTAGTCGATAAGGACAAGACCTGCCAACAATAAGTCAATGGAGACCTTCTCAAACCGACATGAGCAAAGGACCAATAAAATTGATGTCATAATGAACATGACGCTGAAAGCCAAGGATGGTCAACTGAAAATAGGTCAAGAGACACCGTAGAGAGGTCGACTCAGGTTTACTTCACTTGAAAAAAAGAACGACTTAATTGTGACACATGGCAGCATATGATAAATTTTTATAAGCTTGTCATGTAGGAGGCATAAGAAAAATCTCCATATGATTGGAAGAGGTAACCAATTAGAGGAGGACTGACTCAATAACAAGGTTAAGGCTTTCCTAAGTCAAACTAAATCCCACCCCAATGGAGGAAAGACTTTATTTTGAGTGCTTTGTTTAAGGGCAACATGGTTGACTCTAGCTGCCATCAAAATATAGAAATAATGTCTCATTCCCACTATTTTTGGAATATATAATTTTTTTTGTCTTTTTCTTTTATATGAAAATAATAATAAAAGAATGTTATAGTACAGTGGAAAGAACGAGTGTTGAAAAAGCAGATGCTCTAGTTCCTAGGAGGGGAACATTCCTATGCTCAATGAAAGATGGTAAAATTGGTCAAGGACACTCAAAAGGATGTTGTTTCCACGGGTATAAGGGTGTGTCAGGTTGCAGAGGCTAAGTGATTGCAATGTTGATTTAGCATAAGACATGGTTGATAAGTGGCTTAAGCATGAGTCCAAGTGAAGTCGGCTCAAGGCCAAAAGGTGAAAGTAGTCAATATGTAATGCAACTGTCCAACTCAACACAAAGGAGCCTCTAGGGTATAAGGCCAGAAAGTAGTGCAGAAGAATGAGAATGAGTCTTCAATGCACAAGTCATGGCGAAACTAAAGAGGAATCTTGACCCTACTTAATATAGAAGCATGGGCAACCAATTTCAACGAGGATCTAACTAAGATGCCAATATAAAGGTTGGCTCTACCATCACTTCATGATTTTTAAAGTCGGTGAGTGAAAATGGTTTGTGAACCAAGATACATTGGGGTTGACCCTATGGCTAACGTATAACAGTATGGATGCTACTATGCAAAATGTATCGGAAAGTGGTATTTTATAACCTATATGCCAGTAAGAAAACAATACCTACCATGACAGGTTTGTGGTAATGGGACCAAAATGATGTCTTGAAGAAGTATCCAAAATTTCTTGAAAATAAAACCCATTCTCGATACTCCAAGCCACAAGGTCAAAAAGTCCATAAAAAAAAAATAAAAAAAAAATCAATTTTTGTAAAAATAATTTTTATTTTTCAACTTAAATAAGGAATTTTTTGACTCACAATTTTGTCATTTGTATTTTGAGCAAGGAGCTGCAGAGACAAACCCAAACAAGCTTCCTCCTACCAATTGAACCATTCAAATCACTCCAAAACTTCCAGGTAACCCTTATACCCTTCTTGTAATTATTTTTTATAATTTTTAAATGTTGATTTCAAGTTTTGACTATAGGAAAACATGTCAAAATTTTCAAATTTGCGTACACGCAAGTTGAATACAGGTAACTCACATATACGAGGGTCCTACACACGACTATGTTAAAAGGAAATCGGCATGTGTGCAAGTAAAAACTTTAAAACATAAGTCTAATAGATTGAAACATTTTTTTGGGTAGGATGACCATCACCTGGCACGAAAGGGAGCATAGTGCTATAGATAATCAAGTAATGGAGGACCAAAATTCTTTGGATGCTTTAAGAGGCCGTGGCTTGCTAAAAAATTTTAAGATGCCAAATATGAAAGCCAACACACATTTATTGAACTTTTGATTCATTACTAGAGTGCAGAGGATGATGCATTCATGATCAATCAGATGCCTCTAAGGAGTGAGATCGAAGATATATACTTTATTACTGGTCTTTCTCGAAGGGGAGAGGTGGTGCATTCAAGCAGGATGAGGGGTAGTCTTACTGTAGAAGACTATGTCCACATATACTGTCCTGGTCACCCTGAAAAGATTTGGTGTTAGATTCCAATCAAACACATAAAGAACTTGTCCTTGAATATTTTACTATTTACCATTGTCAAGGTAAATGGCTTTGTTGCTTTACATCAGGCCTTACGAGTATCTATGAGCCTAGCAGTGGAATGTCTCACCATAGTGTTTGATTGGTGCACACCTCTACTGACCAATATGAAGAGCCAACTAACCTCCTTTCAGAAGGGTCAGACAAAGAATTTTGGATATGTCACAATCTTATGCTCATTCTTCTTTGAGAAAGTACTTGGTCTTCGACCTAAGGTATTATTGACTATTAGTAGCCCTAGAGATCCACAAATGGGTAGATGGGTTGACCTGATGAAATGCCTTGGGGGTGGTGATGTACCCAAGATGACTTTTGATGACGAGTTTTTCACATGACGAGATCAATAGGTCATCACAGTCAATGACTACCCCTATGCTGGGATGGATTTGTAAGGAGATCTAGATATAGTGTTACCACCAAATGTAGCATGGGGTGCCATATGTAACAATTTTTAAATTTTTAAGATTTTTTAAGATTTTTTGGTTTTTTAATGAACTTAAAAATATTTTTGATGAGACAAGACACTTATAAATTATATTGATCATGTTTCAGATGTGGGACCAGTGAGACCTGATGGATTTCCTAGACATAGGCATCACAGAAGAGATGTCGAAGGGTATGTAGCTGAGACAGAGAGAGTTCTTCATGTAGCTCAGAGGAACTTGGTGAGGCTGACTCACCAAGTACCCATGATAGCCATAAAGGATCTACCCGTGGAGAAGAAGCATCACGTGGTAGGAGTACAACAGGACTGCGTGCAGCTATTTTGTCATGTAGTCAATGTCGTTGTTTATTTTTTTGCTACTCATCCTGAGCCAAGTAGATAGATGATCAAATATTTTTATGATTGGACATCATGATGGGAATAAGCCCAAATTTTGTAGGGAATTTTGTACCAAATTTTTGTATATTATTTTTGACATAAACCCTCTATCTATATACATGTGATTTTATGATATATATAGATGACACTTTGATTATTTTTTATGTATTTTAATTTGATGAATTATTTATATGCCAATCTAATGCTTGATTAGCAATAGAATCTGCTAATGAATTTTTTGATCATGTAATGTGAACATATGTGATATAAACAAATGATCGTTGCAACAATCTCACTCTCAAAAATTGGTGATACAGATAGGGGTGTTGTACCTAATAAGTGTTATTTAGCTGAGATACCACCAGTTGTGATTCTAAATAAACCACTAACAAATCAATACCAAGAGATATTTCTTCAGATAGAAAATTAATAACAGTAGTATATTTGACAATATTATTCAAAGCAGGACCGATACATACTCCTCTTGAAACCATCAACTGGCCATATGGATAATAAATCACCCAAACCGCTAAAGCAAGGTTCTGGGTATGCCTACTTGCACCATCGATGGATCCTAGATATACTAAATCTTCCATCAATACCTGCCAAAGCAGATAAAAAATATCAACATCAGTAAAACTACTAGATATATATGTACAAACATACAATATATACAAACAAGTAAGAGCTTGATCGAAGCCTAAGCAAAGTACTTCTTCAGGTAGAGCCTATTTCTGGGCTCTACCAACTTGTTTCCTTCAAATTCAATCAATTCATAAGCCCCCTTTTTCAAAACACACTTGACTATAAAGGGACCATACCACATATATTTAAACATTCATACCCCCAGGATGTCTTTTTCTTGATCGTAGACTAGGACAAGCTCACTTTCAAAAAAATTCCGAGGATGGAAAACTTTATTGTATTGAGTTTTTACCCTCTTTTTATGGGATTCATTTATTATGGCGGAATCTCGACGCTACTCATCAAGATGCTCCAAATGAATGAGGAGTTCGTCGAGACTAGAAGTCTCTAGAAGAAGTTCAACAACTATCTTAGGAGAAGGAATTTCACATTCAATAGGAAATATAGATTCCAACCCGTAAACTAGTTGAAAATGAGTAAAACTAGTGGCAGTCTTAACTGACGTCTGGTATGCCCAAAGTATCAGATACAACATGATGTGCCAATTGGATCAAGCTTTGTCAATCGTCCTTTGCAAGATGATTTTAAGGGACTTGTTCATGGCTTCAACCTGCTCATTGGCTTGATGGTAATATGGAGATGAATGGTCCTACCCGAAAGCCAAGTTGAGAGCCAATTCAGACATCAATTGATTTTGGAAATGACTGCCATAGTCACTGACAATCTCTTTAGGGATACAAAATCATGAAAGAACCTGATTGAATAGAAACAATTCCATTGTTTGACTATCATTTTTGAAAGTAGGCATGGCCTCAGCCCACTTTGTAAAGTAGTCTATGGCTACAATGATGTACTTGTGATTCCCTACCAAAGGCTGATTACAAATAGTAAAATCAATGCTCCACTTCGTGAAAGGACTGACGGTGACAATAGGGAAAAGCGGAACTGGATGTGCGTGCATTTTCTGAGTATATACTTGACAAGGATGGTATATTTTGACCACTTCAATACAATCTTTGAAAATAGAAGGCAAAAGGTAGCCTACTTGAAAAAAATTTGGGTTGTTGCAAGCCCCAATAGATGACCGCCATAAGCTCCATTATGGAAATCGTTAATAATTGACTCATCTTCTTCCAAATTCAAACAAAGCCTAAGGATTAAATCAATCCCATGATGATATAATGTGTCACCTTTAATAACATAATTCTTAGCACGGTGATGAAAATTTCAACGCTCATCTTTGGAGAATGCAGGTGGAAACTTCGAATTTTGGAGATATATAATGATATCCCCATACCAAGGATCTTGTGAAGAAATGATAAATAAATGTTCATCAGGAAAATTTTCCTCATGAATAATTTCTTCCTCACAAGGAAGCTCTGATATCAACTCTGCAAATACTAAATATTTCTTAGATTTACCTTACATGAATTCGAGATTGAATTATTTCAAAATTACAATCCATCTATTATACTTTCCCCCAATCACTCGCCTACTGAGGAAAAACTGAAATGGATTGACGACTGCTAATATGAATGTTTTCCGAGGAAAAATGTAATGCCAAAGCCACTAGATAGCATGGACAACTTCCAAAGCCAATTTCTCGAGGGAAGAATAGCATAGTTCTAGATCTACCAAGCCTCGACTTAGGTAGTATATTACATACTATAGAAAGCATCATCTTCCTAAACTAGAACCATATCAATGGTTGATTCTGTTGTAGCGAGATACAAAAGGAAGTCTTTGCTATAGTCGGGTGGACTCAATAATGGATCATAAGTTAATGATTTTTTCAAAGAATCAAAAGATCGTTGCACAAAATCATGCCATAAAAAGGGGACTCCTTTCTTAAGAAAATGCATAAATCCTTTTGTAATCTTAGCATAATTTGCTATGAATCTCCTCAAGAAATTTGTCTTTTCTTGGAGACTTTGAAGTTAATGAATGGAAGATGGGGGAGGAAACTGAGGTACTGCCTCAACCTTGAATTGATCAACATGAATCCCCTCCGTCAATATGATGAATCCTAACAACCAATCGGATGTGACAGTGAAAATGCACTTATTCAGATTCAACCGGATTTTATAAAAACAACACTGTTCAAATATTAACCAAAGATGTTGTTATCACTCAGGTTGTTCCCTTTGACTCCTAAGGGAATACGGCCGAGGTAACCACAGACCAATATTTGGATCACAGGTTCTAGCCTACCTGCAATCAGAGAGGGCTCTCCCTTTATAATTTTAGCTTTGTTTTAATAATGTTTTAGGCTAGTTATGATGCACTGAATTTTGCTCAAAGTTTTGGTTGAATGATATCTTCTAATAGCTAAAATGTAATCTTCAGGAGTTTCAGTCCATTGGGCATTGGAGTCTGTGATTATGTGTCCTTTGAAGTGTTGAGTGAGAGTGATGAAACTACAGGGCCATATGGGTACTCATGAAACAATTTTCAAATTATGGAATATGGATTATTTCCAGCCAGTGAGAGGCAACTAAGAATATTTCACTACGCTGGTGATATGGAGAAATGAAATATTACTCAGGAGCAGATCAGAATTCCTGAACAATATTTACTGTGAAAGATTTAGTGTAAATGTGAGCAATTAAGAATTTCACATTCATAACTAATTCTGTAGAAGACATTCATGACAGCAGAGATTGAGTTTAGGGTGTTCAATGAACAAATCCTGAACTATTCTTTTTCTCTAATGCTAAACCTATGAAACATACAGCATAAGTGGATTATGAAAGAGCGGAATACATAATAACATGGTTCAGAAAACTTATTGTGACATGAAATAGTGCAGGAATCCTGTAGCAGCAAGCAAGCACATCACAACACTTCAAAGAACTCAGAACTTCAGAAATTCCATTAGCTTCTTGTATTTGAAGTCTGAAATTACAGTATAGCTCTTCAGAATAAAAATAAACAACAACAATAAGTTTATGCGTGGGGATATATATACAATCGTTTTACAAAATATCTTAACGATGAGTCATTTTCTTAATAACTGTCTTTACCAACTTTCAAAAATAGCAGATGCAATAGTTATTGTTACTTTAAATAAACAATGAATGACTGTTCACTTCTGTCAGAAGTTCTTTGACTTTTGAAGGCAACCGGATCGGTTGGGTGCATCACACTGATTCTGAGTAATATGCCCTTTACTGCTTTGTCGTGGTGCGACTATCTCAGCCTCGTCATCTGCATCTGTAGGCATCTGCTTTGGTGGTCAAACTTGATTGCTGAGTTGGCCTTTTCCATTCCTTTCCCAGTCAGAGCAAATATATTAATTTTCTGAAAATGCTGACTTGTGATCGTTATACAAAAATTTGGTGAACAACCTGTTTCTTCACAGCAGTGTTTGTATCATGCCCATCCACCATTCCTGTGTAGGCAGTTGGTGTCTTAGGATTATGCCAAAAGTCTCATCTACCTCAGTATATTTGTAATAGTTTGGAGGCACTTCAAAAAGATTTCTAATCTCATTCATAATAAAAAATAAATTCTCTAGTTTGTCATAGAGACTCTGCCTAGATGGAGGCTCTATTTCCTCTGGGGCACTTACTAATGCAGTGATCTGATTTGTGGCATATGTATTGACTCTTTTGGCATAGTTTTCATGAGATAGTAACCTTCCTGCACTGGTTACCAAGCTGGGAATACCTCTGTTATGTAATGCTGTAATTTTCTCCATGAATTTGTTCACCTCTGTCTGCATTTCTTGACACCTTCTGTCCAATGTCTGTACATGATTTCTCAAAGTAAGCACCCTCTTTACTAGTAAAATGGTATCAGTTCTGTTAGTGATACCCATTGCTGCCAGCTGGGGGCCAGTGCGATTGTTAAGGACATTGATCATCCTGTTGGCTATTTCAGACATATTTCCTAGAGATGCTCTTGCTCTTTGACTTTCTTTTTGGGCCCTGCCTATGAGATCCATATGCTCATGGACAGTTTCAATATATTGCCACTGGTCTGTAATAGATTGACCAATATTGGCCCACAGGATTTTCTTTATCTCAACTACAACTTTATCAAGAGAGAGCTCTTTTTCCAGTTCCTTTATTCTCTTCTCAAGAGCCCTTACCTCTCTTTTTTTTTCAGCTACACTCTTGTTTGATTTATCATACTTTTCTTCAATTGCAGCCAATTTATCCTTGGTCTCTTGCAGTTCAGCTATCTGAGCTTCTAAAGCTTCAAGCTCCTTCATCATGTCCTGCATGCTTAGGTTGGGTGCCTGTTCTGGTGTTGTTGCTGGCGCTGATACTCCTGTAGCTGGTGCTGATGTTGAAGGGTCTGCCTCTGATGTTTCTCCGGTGGGAGGACCTGCTGCAGATGTCTGTGCTGGCTGCATTGGTAATTCAGCTTGTCTTGTTTTCAATGCTACCTCCAGTGCACTCTCTGTTTCCATCAATATTTTGTATAAACTTAGGAGTAAAGCCACCACATCCTGATCCTTCCTTTGCTCTGCCACCTCTCCAGTCTGAGGGTGAAGGGTAGCTGGCAGCTTGATATGCTTTCTCATAGCTGCTATATCTTCATCTCTTTTCTTTAATAGTGCTTGGACACCCTTAGGGTCCTTTGGATCATGACCCAACTCTATAATGATCTCTTCCAAGGACTTGATTCTGTTGTCCTTGGCTTGAGATGATGCCTTTTCTAATTCAAGATGGGCAGCAGTATTGTGTAAAGAGTTTTGTAATTGGTGTGCCAGTAGGGTCTTATCAGCTAATGTGGAATAGAGCATCTCCCCGGTTTTCCTGTGTAGCTCAATCTGATCCATGGGGTGGATGTCTTTGGAAAAAATTTCCAAATTAGTTATGATATAATAGACAGTTGTTTGAAGTTGCTGCATAGTGGGCCTAAAATGACAAAGAGTCATTTTTTGTTCTTGAATGTCATAAGCAGACATTAATCTCTGCTGATTAGTTGGTGCCATTTTCAAGAGTTGGTTGTAGATTTGGTATTTGAGGGGCTCATTCCTTTTCTTGATATCTATGAACTGCTGCTTGATGCTATAGTCCGCCTTAGATCACTGCCTTGAAGAGCTCACCTCTGCCCCAGGTGGCATGTCCTATCCTTGCTGTAAGGAGCTGGCCGATATTTCAATGCTAGGAGGGTGCATAGTATCAGTTGGTCTCTTTGGTAATTCCTCCTCTGAAAAGGGATTTAGCCTCTGTCTTTTTTTCACCTTGTTGGTCCGTTGAAGTAGTAAGAGGAGTGTTCTCTTGCCTATCCCTTTTCCTTGTTCTTTCCTCATTAGCAGGTGTTTGTAAAACCAATGATTCAACTGTTACCTCCTGCCTTGGAGGGATTTGCTCTTGTGTTTGCTGTTCTGTGGAGGCAGGTTCCTTGGCTGTACCTTCCTGCTGCTCTACTTGTTGTTCCACATTTGGAGGTGACTCTTCTTGCTGCACTGTTTTTCCTTTAGCCATGTCTGCTGCTTGATCAGTTGTTTTGGCAGGATGCTGGGGAACGGTGGATGAAGAGGCAGCTTCTCCAAGATGTCGAGGGGCTGGAGAACAAACCTGTCCAAAATATTCCAAGTCAACTGCTTTTTCTAATGTCTTAAAGGCTTTCTCTGCTATTTCTTCTTCAGAATAATCTTCCACTAATGTGCCTTCTTTCCACTCTAATTGGTTAGCATATTTTTCAACTTCTGGAATGCTAATGTGGTCATATGTAGCAAGCCTATACTTGAATCTTCTGAGGCTTATGAAATGGTTAGGGTCATAGGGTGCCCAATAGAAGCTTGTCTTGAGGAGGAGGCCTTTTAGCATTTTGTCTGCCTCTTCCCAAGCTTCTTCCCTCTTGTTAAAGATAAATGGACCCAACTGGTGCTTAATTTTCAGTTGTGCTTTCTTGTTTCTGCTATGAAAGTGGATAATATCTGCATTGCCGAACTGCCGAAAGTATTCTAATGCAAAGAGTCTCATGGGAACATACTTTGGTAGCCTGTATGGTGCTAACTCACAGCCATATATTCTGATCAATGTGTGGTGTTGGTAGAAGTACCAATCCCGAATGCTATAGTTCTTAGACAGCTGGAGGATTTCATGCATATCATCATTGAGTCTAGGAGGAGGGGAACTCTGCAGCAATGACAAGGCTAGGTGAATGAAGAGGTCAATCAACTCACAGTAGGTGTATGGTGAATGATCAATATGATGACATACTGATGTCCAGAACATTATAGATCTTCGGTATCCCTTTGCATCTAACTTCTTGAGGAAGACAGGAAAGCTGTCAGGCTGATTGTACAATAGCAGATGATATATATAGGAGGTGTAATTGAATACCCTCTCTCTCTCCAAGTTCATGAATTGTTTATGAATTTTGTTGGCTATAAATGTAGCATAGTCATACTGGATAGTAGGGGGCTGTCCTGGGGTAAAAATGGATAGCACTACCAATGTTGTCTCATCCACAAACTCACCGGTCTTGAACCGTAGGATGGAGGATATCATGTCTACTAGAAGTCTCCCTATGTCATTAAACCAGTCATGCAGATAAGGGGGAGGCTGTCGGGGCTAGAAATCTGGAAGCATAAATAATTGGCCAATTCTTGTAATTTGTGAGTTGGAGAGGTTGGTACCCTGCTCTAGTAAAAGCTACATAGTAAGAGGAACCAGTGGCTTTGTAGGTTGAAACTGTAGCATTTGGTTGATGGCTTCAGGAGTAATATGGAATAAGACAGAGCCTGAAGGACTCAGAACAGCCCTTTGATTGGGGTCATAGTTTGTGCAGCATTGGTGAATCAAGTCAGGGAACTCATTGACCTGAGGGAGATAGTAGATTGGCAAATGGGATTTCCAGATTCCCAGGAGGTCTGTACCATCTCTGTGCTTCTTTCTTAACTCACAAACTATTTCTATGTGGTATGTGTTGCACCGCTCTACAGTTTCTCTCATCTGATAATCTCTGTCAGCAAGGGCCAACCATTCCAGGTCCTTGTGTGGGGCATTTAATGGTGCAATGTTTAATGCCACAGGGGTTTCCATTGTCAACTGATACTTGGAATTGTATTTGAACTTGCTTTTTGGGCACAACAATACAGAGCAGTGGATTTCAATGAGCAGGGCAATTTGCAGAGAGAACCAGGTAAATTGGGGTGAAACTGAGTTGAAACGCTCCTGGGAGGGATTTAAAGAGCAAATGCTGGGACTGAGAATTGCTTTTTCAGTGGATTTGTCTGGCAATGGTTTAGATTTGCGAATGCGCAATAAGCTGTGAATTTGTGGAATTTTGCACAATGGGGGTCCTCTGTAGGCGAATTTGGGATTACAGTGGGGAAATGAAGTTCCAGTTACTGAGGATTCTTAGCAATTCTTATGTTTTCCCTCTTTTCTTGTTTGCCTTAGTGAATTATGCAAAGAGCAAGGCATGCAGAGGGAAACTGATAAATACTTGGGCTGAGTATGACGATGGTGTTGAAATTCAGGTGGACACACGGCGCAAGTAGCGAGGGAGAAAGCTTCAAAGTTGGCGGATAAGCAACGTAAAACACTCATGCAGGAGCACAGTGCGTATTTCGGTGAAAAAAGGGGAAAAAACGAGCTTTTGCGCACTTATATAAAAAATTCGGTATTTGGCGCCTTTTTAATGGATGATGTCATCATGACGTCATTGGTCCGACAGGGTACGAAGGTGTGACGCGGCAGCTCGTGATTGGAAGTGACGTGGATGAGCAATGTGGCGGACAGGTCGGAGAAATGGCGGATGGGCAGGTGACATAGTGCTGATGTGGAGATGACGTGGGCGGGAGCAGGACAGTGGTAATAAAAGCGGTTAGTGGTATTTATCGGACCGCTAAGAGTACAGGCCCGGTAATGGTCAGAGGTCGCCCGCTCCAGCAACAGGCGGGCACGCATCCTCGGCCCTACGTCACCCTCTGACAAATTTCGGGCGGTAAAGGGCGGAAGTAAGGGGTGGTCCGAAATCATTGTGGGCCGTTGGATGGGAGGGCCCAGATCCGACGGACAACGGGCTGCAGATGTGCGAGGGCGATACGGCGGGACCCGGCAGAGTTTTTTTTTAATATTTTTTGTTTTTTGCGGTGAGGCGCGCCGAAATATACACTTTGGAAAATCGGAAAAAAGTGGGTTTTTACAAAATTTATACAATGGCGGGGATAATGAAATGTTTTGGGTTTGCAAAGTGGATAAGGGTAGGTACGGGTTATTAAACTAACCAAGTGTTAGTTCAATTCCCAACTTGAATATGAACCAAATACAAGAAACCTTTGATTCTGTAGCATTCTCCAAACTTTGAAAATATGGCTATAATGCCCAAGGGGGGGTATTTACATATTTTTTGGGCTTTTTTCATAATAGTGCTATAGTAGTAGGGGAAAAAGGGATCACTTAGGGAGTTAGATAATAGGGTTAGAAGTCAGTGTGAATTGGGGATGTGAAAGATTGAAAGTGAGGAATAGAGAACTAAGTTTAGTGAGTAAACTTAGATTTTGGAGTGGATGAGGAATGATTTTACACAAGAAATGTGGCTTCTTTTCGGAGAAGAAGGTGAAAACTTGTCATGAAATTTCCAAGAAGAAATACAAGGAGGATTATTTGGGAAAGTCCTGAAGTTCTCTAGGGGATGTCAGAAAGAGAGTCTTTGGGGGAAAACAGGGGAAGTTAGACATGCTCCTATGTTTTGTCTTCAAAGTGCTGCATAGATACCTCTACAACTGCTAACATGTGCCTTCTTGATCAAGGCCAAAACTGAATAGGATCAGGATTCTGCAACTTCTGGCTACCTACCCAACTTAGAACCTAGCATTTTTTGTTACTTCAGGGAGGGTGCACTTAGACTTGCAAACCCTCATATGCTCTTTTCTTTTTGCTGCCTTCCTATCTAAATCTACCCTTATATATTCCAAGGGCCCAGATTGAGCTGATGGGCTCCTTCCTTTCTCTATCCAGCTAGTCATCTATCAAGCTTGAACTGTTTGAACAGGTACTCATTCCCTACTCTAAAACAGGCAATTTAAAACATGGCAGGGCCCAGTTTGAACTGTTGAGCCATCCATCAAGATAGCAGTGGCATTTTGATTGGCCACTTTCCTGGTCTTTCTTTGGGGTTCATTTCAATTATTTTTTCTTTTGACCAGTTCCTTTTCTTGCCTTTTGATTATTCTTTTAAGGCATACCCTCTTTACATTTTTTAACTTTTTGCTTTGTTCACAAAAATGGAACCTTTGTATCATCAAAGATGATCATTTTTAGCACTTCCACTGTCAATCATGAAATATGAAACCCTATTGGTATAGGAGGCTAACAGTGGCTCCACTTGGGGATGACTTTTCCAGATGAAAAGTCAAGATCAGCAGGTCAGATTGCCTTGTGTTCTCACTCTTTTTGCAGTCTGAAACTTCCCATTTGTCAAAGACTGTCCATCTGAATGCAAGAAACCTGTATGTAATACTCCTTAAGCTGATCTGCTGTGGAATCACAGCCCTGTTTTTGCCTTGCTTCTCTGATTGTTTCTCATCTCCTAGATAGTTCCCAAGTACCTTCTCTTATTTTCCCATGACAAGGTGAATAATATTCATCAAAATAGTGCAGCACCTTAGTCTTTCTCAAAATCTACTTCATTTGGACCTTTATCTATCCGCTAAAAATAAAAATGCTGAAAATACAAATTTATGTACAATATACAATTGAGCAGTGCTTGATCAAAGGGGATCAAAATAATGCTTAAGCATCCTCCCATTGATTGGGCCTTCCTCAGTGTTTGAGTCATCCAAAATTTTTAGAAAATAGGTGTTATTACCTTGTACAGCATAAATTACATAAGGTCCCTTCCACAAGAAATCAAATTTCCCATGCTTTCCTTTGTCCTCCCTCCTGGAATCCCATCTCAGTCCTTTGTTTCCTATAGAGAAGTCTTCAGCTTTGGTTCTTTTGTCAAATATTCTTTTGAGATTTTCTTGCAGTACTTGGGTTCTTTTATAGACTTCCTCTCTTGTTTTCTGTAGGTGAATTGTCTTATTAATCCTTCTTTGAATGTCATTGGGCTCAGCTTGTATTTCTTGCAGCAACTTGATTATAGGAACACCTAAAGATGAAGGAAACCTTACTTCCATTCCATAAACCAGTTCATACGGGCTTGTACCAATGGATCTCTTGGTGGTCAGCCTATCTGCCCATAGAGCATTCACTAACTTCTTATGCCAATACTTTTTGTTTTCCTCCAAAACTTTTTTGATGATATTGATGAGGCTTTTATTGGAAGACTTAGCTAGGCCATTGCCTTGAGGATAATAAGTTGTGGAATGACCTAAGGTCATATGATATTTGTGGCAAAAGTTGATCATTTTTTTGGACTTGAAAGCGGCAACATTGTCTGTGATAATTTTGTCTGGACAACCAAACCTAGACAAGATGTTGGTTTCTAGAAATTGTATGATAATGGAGTCATTGGCCTGCCTACAAGGGATGGCCTCTATCCATTTGGTAAAATAGTCTGTAGTAGTCAGAATCCACCTATGTTGGCCAGAGGATGGGGGGTGAATTTCACCAATAAAGTCTAAACCTCATTGCTGGAATGGTCTCTCAGTTGAAACAGGTTTGAGTGGTAAAGGCAAAAACTTTCTCTTCCCTTCAAAGATTTGACATTTGTGACAAGACATTACAAATTTTCTTACATTAGTAAACAAGGAGGGCCAATAAAAACTAGCCCTTAGGATTTTATCAGCTGTGGATTTCCAGTATAAGTGTCCTCCACAGTCACCAGCATGAAATTATTTGAGGACATTGTCAGTCTCATCCAATGTTAGACAATTAAGTAAGATTCCTTCATGATTCCTCCAAAACAAAGCATTATCTATGATACAAAATTTTGATGCTTTCATTTTCAAGAACCTTTTCTTAGTTCTGGACAACCCTGGAGGAGCTTGCAGGTTTAACAATACAAAACATATATCAGTATACCAGGGAGATTGTATAAAGGCTTGGTTGATCTGTGGAGTCGCCATCTCCTGTTCATCGTCTAGTTCATTAATGTCAAGGGCTTGGAAATTGGTTTCAGCCATCAGCTTGGCTAACCCTTGTCCTTTTATCAGTTTGGTAGGCTTGATTTCCATGTCATATTCTAAGATTTTGGCAATCCATTTTCCCCTTCTACCTTCAATTCCTTCTTGGGTTAAAATGTCTTTAACCACTGCATTTGGGACATAGGAAATGACATGAGAATATAGGATATAGATTCTAAAGTCTTTGATTGCTTTTACCAATGCATAGGCTTGTTTTTCCATAATCTGATATTTCAAGGGGGCATCTCTGAGGGCTATGCTAAAGAATGCAATGGGTTTTTCACAACCTTGGTCATCTTTTTGTAATAGAACATCAGCAATTGTATGCTCAGAAGCAAAAGAAAAAATGATGAAATCTCTATCAAACCTAGGGCTTGTTAGGACTGGTGTGTTTGTCAATGCTCTTTTAATATCCTCAAAGGCTTGTCTAGCTTCCATGGTCCATTTGACTTTAGAGTCCTTTTTCAGCATGTTGTTTAACAGTCTTGTGAGCTCGGCAAAATTAGGAATGAACCTTCTCAAGAAGTTGATTTTTCCTAGAAAGCTTTGTAGTTCTTTGATGTTTCTCGGATGAGATACTTGCAGGATAGCTTGAATTCTGTCTGGATCGATCCTAATACCATCTCTTGAGATTATATGCCCTAGGAGTTTACCTTCCTCCAGACCGAACAATGATTTTTTTGGATTTAAAGATATGCCATATTTTCTACAAATCGTGAAAACTTGCCTCAAGTGTTCTAAATGTTCTTGGTCTGATTTTGAGAAGGCAGTTAGATCATCCAGGTAGACCACCAGGAAATCATGGATTTCCTTGGCGAAGGCAATATCCATTGCTCTTTGGAAGGTGGCCCCTGCATTCTTAAGCCCAAAAGGCATTTTGACATATTTAAAAGTTCCCCATGGTGTTGTGAAGGTAGTTTTGTCTTGATCATCCGAGTGCACTAGGATCTGATTGAATCCATAGAAACCATCTAATAATGAGATCCTAGAGGCTCCCACTACCCTTTGCAGGATATGATCCATTTTTGGTAAGGGGTAATGGTCTTTGAGAGAGACTTTGTTCAAATTTCTTAGGTCAACACACAGTCTGATCTCTCCTGTCTTTTTCCTAGTAGGCACTAGGTTTGAAATCCATTCTGAGAACCTGATTGGGGCAATGATTCCTGCTTCATACATACGTTTCACTTCCTTTTCAATGAGGGGGAGGAGCACAGGGTTGACTCTTCTAAGTTTTTGTTTGAAAGGCTTTTGGTTTTCCTTTAAAGGTATGGTGTGCTGGATGACTGAGGTATCATAGGATTTGAGGTCCTCATAGCTCCAGGCAAAGACATCTTGGAACTCTTTAAACAATTCAATGTATTTCAATTTCTGATCAGGTGGTAATGCTCTAGATAATTTTATCATTTTGGGATTTTCTGTAGTTCCAATGTTACAATCTTCAATTTCGGCACTCAGTGGTTGCATTTTTGGTTTTCTTGAGATATCATTTGAATCAAACAGGTCCTCCAAAGGGGTTAAACCTGTGGGCAGAAAATTATCTTTTAGCTCAATTACCTCTGCTTCTGTTTCAGCCAGTTCATCTTCATCTATTTGCCTCAACTTTTGTATACTTTCGTTGTTAAAGGTGGTAGGGTGCAAAACCAGATTAGCTGCTTCAGCTGATATATTCTGTGTAGTTGTGTGTGCCTGTTGTTGATCATATCTAGTGGTTGGATCAATGCTAATGCCGGAGAATTCCTCTTTTAGAGTGAGGAATTTATTTATCTGTGTGTCACTCTCAAAGACTTGCCAATTCTTTATGTTGTCCGGAACTGCAGGTCTATGTTTGATTTCAGCAGTGAAAGTATGATTGGGTTTGAAAGGCAGCTTGCAAGTGCTAGCAAAGGTTTCCAAGCTATGAGCATGTAGATTGAGTTCTCTAGAAATTTTAGTTAACAGGGATTCAGAGAAGGTATCCAGTACCTGTATAGCTACTGCCTTATATGCTCTCAACCTTAGATCATTTGTGGTAAAATTTACTTTCATTTGTTGTATGATCAGATTTGAATCTCCTAAGATTGAAACTTTGGTTGCACCCAAATTTTTTATGAGTTTGATACCTAACAAAAGGGCCTCATACTCAGCCATATTGTTTGTACATCAGAATTTTAACCTGTATGCATGACCCTCAGCCTGGTCATTGTGCATATTATGGATCCAGACTCCTGCCCCAGCTCCTAACCTGTTTACAGAGCCATCAAATTCTAAGTACCATAAGGTTTCATGATCAAGATTTTGATTGAGATTTTTAGTAAGTTGGATCATGGGCAGATTGGTTTCTTGCAAGTTGGTTGATACATCGTGCTCTGTTGTTATCTTAGTTATGCCTAAAGTCCCTTGGTCTTGGGGGGAAAACTGTTCATTTAATTTCTCTGCCTCTGCTACTATTAATAGTTCAGAATAAGCCTTGCTGCAGATGTCAGCATTGTAGAGAATAAATGAATCCATGTCAGAGTGTATTGAATAGATTGGGAAGTTTTGGGGCTTCTCTTGACTTCTTACCACATATTTCATTAATGTTTCACGGTATAATCTCTTTGGCTACCCAAAGACTGAAATGGTGGCATAGGACATATCTAATTGCAAAGATCCTTGGAGTTTGGCCCCCCCAGGATCTGGACAAGAGCATACCATACTTAGGAGGTATGTCAGCTACCACTACATCCATCAAGATTGTTTTGGTTGGGTATTGGATCAGGGAGACACATAAATCTTTGATCAATCCTAAGCACCTGACTTGGCTTGAATTAAATGAGAATAGATCTTTATAAGGTCTTGTGATGTCTAAGTCGAGTTTTTCCATTACAGATTTGGGCATTAAGTTATGTGAGGCCCCGAAATCAAACATTGCATTGTGTAGAAACTTATCATGAATGTTTAAACTAACATAGAAGGGTGGAACCCCTCCATTTTCTGTTTTTCCATTAACCTCAGGGCCAAACAACAACTCTGGTTGATCATCTAGGACATTCACCACATCTTTATTGTCTGATATTTGGAGTGACTTATTAATCTGTTGTCTGTACACTTGATGTTTGGCCAATTCAGAAAGAGGAATTGATATCTTTAGCTTACTTATTTCTATTTCCAAGTTAAAGGGCTTTTCTATTTGCATCTTGGCATTAAGTGCAGCAGGTTTTTCTTTTTCAGCTAGGTTGTCAATGATCTTTTGTTCATAGTTGGTATGGTTTTGAGTAAAATTGGTACCATGTTTGTTTCCAGGGGTGGTATCTAGCCTTGCCTCTGAAGGGTGGAATGGGGCTGGCTGGTTTTCAGAGGGCTGTTGTTCTGAGATATCCTCCACAATGACTTCTGTGGTATGTGGGTTTGAGTTTCCAGCTGATTGTGGAAGAGTAGTCTTGTCATTGGTCTTTTTTGGCTGCTTATTGTCCCTTGATTTAAGAGGTTCATGTACATCTATATTTCTCGTCCTTAGTTTATACTGTTTGTGTACCTCATAGACTGCTGCATCATAACCTTATCTGAAATCAAATGATTCTCCACTTAGTGTGAAATTGACTGTTATTATAAACCTCTTGATCTTCTTGTGTTAAAAAGATCTAATGTTCACTGTATAAACACATTAGGTTGATGTGAGGGTCCTCAGTAGGTTCACTAGATGTTGAGGCCTCAGCATAATTTTCTTAGAAAGGAGGTCTGATATGCTGGTCTGGATCAGTCCTTCCAACATTAGAATTTTGATTCTTTCTAAAGTTTGGGTTTCTAACATTGCTTGGTTGACCTTCCCATGATGATTTTCTTTATATGGTTTCCACCCTGTCCCCAAGTCTATCCATACCATTGATGATTGCATCTAGCTTTTGCTCAAATGATGAGGGTTCTTCCTTAAAAGTGGTTCTTCTTTCAGTTCTTGCCCGATTTCTTTTAGCAATCAGATTTGCCTCTACGCTGACAACTATGTTTTTCATGTCTGCCAAAGTTGCAGGGGATCTTTCCCTCAGTTGATATGCCATATCAGCATCAAACCCATCAGGGAACTTGATTAATGCCAAATCAGGTGGAGGCCTAAGATTTTGAGGAATGGCATCATAAACAATGTTGAATCTGGTACAATAATCTAGGATAGTTTCTTGAGGGCCTCTCCTTATGGAGTCATACTAAGATAAAATTTGTAGAGGGTCCTTTTTCTTTTCCCATCTGTTTAGGAAGGATTGATAAAGAGCGCCTGAGTTAGCTATGGAATTTGCAGCAAGTGCTCTGAACCAAGTTCTTACTTCACCTGTTAAACTTTGGACAAAAATTTTCATCCTTACATCATCATCATCTATTTCATAGTTTTCAAAGTAATCTTGCATTTTCTTGGTATGCTGTAAGGTGGTGTATGTACTGGTTCCATCAAAATAAGTAATCTTACTTTGGTAGTCCTGAGGCATAGCCCCCGGATTACCAGGTAGCTGAAGGGGAGCATAACGATTGGCCATATTTGGAGGGATAAATGGGACAACAGGAACAACAATAGCAGTTTGTGTATTGGGTGGGGGTGTGGACAGTATGTTTTGGGAAGTGGATGAGGAAGAGGGGGAAGAATGGGTTATATGAAAATGAACTGATGGTTTGGCAGGGGTTGGGATATAACTTTGTTGAACTGCTTCAGGGCTGGACTCAACAGATTCTTCTGGTTCCTTTTGGTTCCTTAGAGTCCTGAGAATCAAATTAGGATTATCGAAAACAGGTGGAGGATTTGGGTCAGGATTTGACCTAGTATGCCTAGTTCTCTTCTTAGGAGCCAGCTTCTGAACTTGTTTTTTGGTATTTTTGAGAATATTTTTAGAATGGTCAAGGGATTGCTTAAATTTTGGAATCACTATCTGAAGCAGACAACAGTTGAAAAATTCGTTCTGTCCCCAGTGGAGTCGCCAGTAATGTTATCACTCAGGTTGTTCCCTTTGACTCCTAAGGGAATATGTCTGAGGTAACCACAGACCAATCTTTGGATCACAGGTTCTAGCCTACCTGCAATCAGAGAGGGCTCTCTCTTTAGAATTTTAGCTTTGTTTTAATAATGTTTTAGGCTAGTTATGATGCACTGAATTTTGTTCAAAGTTTTGGTTGAATGATATCTTCTAACAACTAAAATGTAATCTTCAGGAGTTTCAGTCCATTGGGCATTGGAGTCTGTGATTATGTGTCCTTTGAAGTGTTGAGTGAGAGTGATGAAACTGCAGGGCCATATGGGTACTCATGAAACAATTTTCAAATTATGGAATATGGACTATTTCCAGCCAGTGAGAGGAAACTAAGAATCTTTCACTACGCTGGTGATATGGAGAAATGAAATATTACTCAGGAGCATATCAGAATTCCTGAACAGTATTTACTGTGAAAGATTTAGTGTAAATGTGAGCAATTAAGAATTTCACATTCATAACTAATTCTGTAGAAGACATTCATGACAGCAGAGATTGAGTTTAGGGTGTTCAATGAACAAATCCTGAACTATTATTTTTCTCTAATGCTAAACCTATGAAACATACAGCATAAGTGGATTATGAAAGAGCGGAATACATAATAACATGGTTCAGAAAACTTATTGTGACATGAAATAGCGCAGGAATCCTGTAGCAGCAAGCAAGCACATCACAACACTTCAAACAACTCAGAACTTCAGAAATTCCATTAGCTTCTTGTATTGAAAGTATGAAATTACAGTATAGCTCTTCAGAAGAAAAATCAACAACAACAATAAGTTTATGCGTGGGGATATATATACAATCGTTTTACAAAATATCTTAATGATGAGTCATTTTCTTAATAACTGTCTTTACCAACTTTCAAAAATAGCATATGCAATAGTTATTGCTACTTTAAATAAACAATGAATGATTGTTCACTTCTGTCAGAAGTTCTTTGACTTTTGAAGGCAACCGAGTCGGTTGGGTGCATCACACTGATTCTGAGTAATATGCCCTTTACTGCTTTGTCGTGGTGCGGCTATCTCAGCCTCGTCATCTGCATCTGTAGGCATCTGCTTTGGTGGTCAAACTTGATTGCTGAGTTGGCCTTTTCCATTCCTTTCCTAGTCAGAGCAAATATATTAATTTTCTGAAAATGCTGACTTGTGATCGATATACAAAAATTTGGTGAACAACCTGTTTCTTCACAGCAGTGTTTGTATCATGCCTGTCCACCATTCCTGTGTAGGCAATTGGTGTCTTAGGATTATGCCAAAAGTCTCATCTGCCTCAGTATATTTGTAATAGTTTGGAGGCACTTCAAAAAGATGTCTAATCTCATTCATAATAAAAAATAAATTCTCTAGTTTGTCATAGAGACTCTGTCCAGATGGAGGCCATGTTTCCTCTGGGCCACTTGCTGATGCAGTGATCTGATTTGTGGCATATGTATTGACTCTTTTGGCATAGTTTTCATGAGATAGTAACCTTCCTGCACTGGTTACCAAGCTGGGAAGACCTCTGTTATGTAATGCTGTAATTTTCTCAATGAATTTGTTCACCTCTGTCTGCATTTCTTGACACCTTCTGTCCAATGTCTGTACATGATTTCTCAAAGTAAGCACTCTCTTTACTAGTAAAATGGTATCAGTTCTGTTAGTGATACCCATTGCTGCCAGCTGGGGTCCAGTGCGATTGTTAATGACATTGATCATCCTGTTGGCTATTTCAGGCATATTGCCTAGAGATGCTCTTGCTCTTTGACTTTCTTTTTGGGCCCTGCCTATGAGATCCATATGCTCATGGATAGTTTCAATATATTGCCACTGGTCTGTAATAGATTGACCAATATTGGCCCACAGGATTTTCTTGATCTCAACTACAACTTTATCAAGAGAGAGCTCTTTTTCCAGTTCCTTTATTCTCTTCTCAAGAGCCCCTACCTCTCTTGTTTTTTTAGCTACACTCTGCTTTGATATATCATACTTTTCTTCAATGGCAGCCAATTTATCCTTGGTCTCTTGCAGTTCAGCCATCTGTGCTTCTAAAGCTTCAAGCTCCTTCATCATGTTCTGCATGCTTAGGCTGGGTGCCTGTTCTGGTGTTGTTGCTGGCGCTAATACTCCTGTAGCTGGTGCTGATGTTGAAGGGCCTCCCTCTGATGTTTTTCCGGTGGGAGGACCTGCTGCAGATGTCTGTGCTGGCTGCATTGGTAATTCATCTTGTCTTGTTTTCAATGCTACCTCCAGTGCACTCTCTGTTTCCATCAATCTTTTGTATAAACTTAGGAGTAAAGCCACCACATCCTGATCCTTCCTTTGCTCTGCCACCTCTCCAGTCTGAGGGTGAAGGGTAGCTGGCGGCTTGATATGCTTTCTCATAGCTGCTATATATTCATCTCTTTTCTTTAATAGTGCTTGGACACCCTTAGGGTCCTTTGGATCATGACCCAGCTCTATAATGATCTCTTCCAAGGACTTGATTCTGTTGTCCTTGGCTTGAGATTATGCCTTTTCTAATTCAAGCTGGGCAGCAGTATTGTGTAAAGAATTTTGTAATTGGTGTGCCAGTAGGGTCTTATCAGCTAATGTGGAATAGAGCATCTCCCCGGTTTGTCTCTGTAGCTCAATTTGATCCATGTGGTGGATGTCTTTGGCAAAAAATCCAAATTAGTTCTGATATAATCGGCGGCTGTTTGAGGTTGCTTCATAGTGGGCCTAAAATGACTAAGATTCATTTTTGTTATTGAATGTCATAAGCAGACATTAATCTCTGTTGATTAGTTGGTGCCATTTTCAAGAGTTGGTTGTAGATTTGGTATTTGAGGGGCTCATTCCTTTTCTTGATATCTATGAACTGCTGTCTCTGCCCCAGGTGGCATGTCCTGTCCTTGCTGTAAGGAGCTGGCTGATGTTTCAATGCTAGGAGGGGGCACAGTATCAGTTGGTCTCTCTGGTAATTCCTCCTCTGAAAAGGGATTTAGCCTCTATCTTTTTTCACCTTGCTGGTCCGTTGAAGTAGTAAGAGGAGTGTCCTCTTGCCTATCCCTTTTCCTTGTTCTTTCCCCATTAGCAGGTGTTTGTAAAACCAATGATTCAACTGTTACCTCCTACCTTGGAGGGATTTTCTCTTGTGTTTGCTGTTCTGTGGAGGCAGGTTCCTCGGCTGTACCTTCCTACTGCTCTACTTTTCGTTCCACATTTGGAGGTGGCTCTTCTTGCTGCACTGTTTTGCCTTTAGCCATGTCTGTTGCTTGATCAGTTGTTTTGGCAGGCTGCTGGGGAACGGTGGATGAAGAGGCAGCTTCTCCAAGATGCCGAGGGGCTGGAGAACAAACCTGTCCAAAATATTCCAAGTCAACTGCTTTTTCTAATGTCTTAAAGGCTTTCTCTGCTATTTCTTCTTCAGAATAATCTTCCACTAATGTGCCTTCTTTCCACTCTAATTGGTTAGCATATTTTTCAACTTCTGGAATGCTAATGTGGTCATATGTAGCAATCCTATACTTGATTCTTCTGAGGCTTATGAAATGGTTAGGGTCATAGGGTGCCCAATAGAAGCTTGTCTTGAGGAGGAGGCCTTTTAGCATTTTGTCTGCCTCTTCCCAAGCTTCTTCCCTCTTGTTAAAGATAAATGGACCCAACTGGTGCTTAATTTTCAGTTGTGCTTTCTTGTTTCTACTATGAAAGTGGATCATATCTGCATTGCCGAACTGCTGAAACTATTCTAATGCAAAGAGTCTCATGGGAACATACTTTGGTAGCCTGTATGGTGCTAACTCACAGCCATATATTTTGATCACTGTGTGGTGTTGGTAGAAGTACCAATCCCCAATGCTATAATTCTTAGATAGCTGGAGGATTTTCTGCATATCATCAGTGAGTCTAAGAGGAGGCGAACTCTGCAGCAGTGACAAGGTTGGGTGAATGAAGAGGTCAATAAAATCACAGTAGGTGTATGGTGAATAATGAATATGATGACAGACTGATGTCCAGAACATTACAGATATTCGGTTTCCCTTTGCATCTAACTTCTTGAGGAAGACAAGAAAGCTGTCAGGCTGATTGTACAATAGCGGATGATATATATAGGAGGTGTACTTGAATACCCTCTCTCTCTCCAAGTTCATGAACTGTTCATGAATTTTGTTGGCTATAAATGTAGCATAGTCATACTGGACAGCAGGGGGTTGTCCTGGGGTAAAAATGGATAGCACTACCAATGTTGTCTCATCCACAAACTCACTGGTCTTGAACTGTAGGATGGAGGATATCATGTCTACTAGCAGTCTCCCTATGTCATTGAACCAGTCATGCAGATAAGGGGGAGGCTGTCGGGGCTGGAAATCTGGAAGCATAAATAATTGGCCAATTCTTGTAATTTGTGAGTTGGAGAGCTTGGTACCCTGCTCTAGTAAAAGCTGCATAGTAAGAGGAACCAGTGGCTTTGTAGGTTGAAACTGTAGCATTTGGTTGATGGCTTTAGGAGTAATATTGAATAGGACAGAGCCTGAAGGACTCAGAACAGCCCTTTGATTGGGGTCATAGTTTGTGCAACATTGGTGAATCAAGTCAGGGAACTCATTGACCTGAGGGAGATAGTAGATTGGCAAATGGGATTTCCAGATTCCCAGGAGGTCTGTACCATCTCTGTGCTTCTTTCTTAACTCACAAACTATTTCTATGTGGTATGTGTTGCACCGCTCTACAGTTTCTCTCATCTGATAATCTCTGTCAGCAAGGGCCAACCATTCCAGGTCCTTGTGTGGAGCATTTAATGGTGCAATGTTTAATGCCACAGGGGTTTCCATTGTCAACTGATACTTGGAATTGTATTTGAACTTGCTTTTTGGGCACAGCAATACATAGCAGTGGATTTCAATGAGCAGGGAAATTTGCAGAGAGAACAAGGTAAATTGGGGTGAAACCGAGTTGAAACGCTCCTGGGAGGGATTTAAAGAGCAAATGTTGGGACTGAGAATTGCTTTTTCAGTGGATTTGTCTGGCAATGGTTTAGATTTGCGAATGCGCGATAAGCTGTGAATTTGTGGAATTTTGCACAATGGGGGTCCTCTGTAGGTGAATTTGGGATTACAGTGGGGAAATGAAGTTCCAGTTACTGAGGATTCTTAGCAATTCTTATGTTTTCCCTCTTTTCTTGTTTTCCTTAGTGAATTATGCAAAGAGCAAGGCATGGAGAGGGAAACTGATAAATACCTGGGCAGAGTATGACGATGGTGTTGAAATTCAGGTGGACACATGGCGCCAGCAGTGAGGGAGCAAGCTTCAAAGTTGGCGGATAAGCAACGTAAAACACTCATGCAGGAGCATAGTGCGTATTTCGGCGAAAAAAGAGGAAAAACGAGCTTTTGCGCACTTATATAAAAAATTCGATATTTGGCGCCTTTTTAGTGGATGACATCATCATGACGTCATTGGTCTAACAGGGTACAGAGGTGTGACATGGTGGCTCGTGATTGGAAGTGACGTGGATGAGCAATGTGGCGGACAGGTCGGAGAAATGGCGGATGGGCGGGTGACGTAGTGCTGATGTGGAGATGACGTGGGGCGGGATCGGGACAGTGGTAACAAAAGCGGTTAGTGGTATTTATCAGACCACTAAGAGTACGGGCTCGGTAATGGTCAGAGGTCACCCGCTCCAATAACAGGCGGGCACGCGTCCTCGGCCCTACGTCACCCTCTGACAAATTTCGGGTGGTAAAGGATGGAAGTAAGGGGTGGTCTGAAATCATTGTGGGCCGTCAGATGGGAGGGCCCAGATCCGACAGACGACGGGCTGCAGATGTACGAGGGAGATACTCAGGGACCCGGCGGAGTTTTTTTTAATATTTTTTGTTTTTTGCAGTGAGGCGCGCCGAAATATACACTTTGGAAAATCGGAAAAAAGTGGGTTTTTTACAAAATTTATACAATGGCGGGGATAATGAAATGTTGTGGGTTTGCAAAGTGGATAAGGGTAGGTACGGGTTATTAAAATAACCAAGTGTTAGTTCAATTCCCAACTTTAAAATGAACCAAATACAAGAAGCCTTTGATTCTGTAGCATTCTCCAAACTTTGAAAATATGGCTATAATGCCCAAGGGGGGGTATTTACATATTTTTTGGGCTTTTTTCATAATAGTGCTATAGTAGTAGGGGAAAAAGGGAGCACTTAGGGAGTTAGATAATAGGGTTAGAAGTGAGTGTGAATTGGGGATGTGAAATATTGAAAGTGAGGAATAGAGAACTAAGTTTAGTGAGTAAACTTAGATTTTGGAGTGGATGAGGAATGATTTTACACAAGAAATGTGGCTTCTTTTTGGAGAAGAAGGTGAAAACTTGTCATGAAATTTCCAAGAAGAAATACAAGGAGGATTATTTGGGAAAGTCCTGAAGTTCTCTAGGGGATGTCAGAAAGAGAGTTTTTGGGGGAAAACAGGGGAAGTTAGACATGCTCCTATGTTTTGTCTTCAAAGTGCTGCATAGATACCTCTGCAACTGCTAACATATGCCTTCTTGATCAAGGCCAAAACTGAATAGGATCAGGATTCTGCAACTTCTGGCTACCTACCCAACTTAGAACCTAGCATTTTTTGTTACTTCAGGGAGGGTGCACTTAGACTTGCAAACCCTCATATGCTCTTTTCTTTTTGCTGCCCTCCTATCTAAATCTACCCTTATATCTTCCAAGGGCCCAAATTAAGCTGATGGGCTCCTTCCTTTCTCTATCCAGCTAGTCATCTGTCAAGCTTGAACTGTTTGAACAGGTGCTCATTCCCTACTCTAAAACAGGAAATTTAAAACATGGCAGGGCCCAGTTTGAACTGTTGAGCCATCCATCAAGATAGCAGTGGCATTTTGATTGGCCACTTTCCTGGTCTTTCTTTGGGTTTCATTTCAATTATTTTTTCTTTTGACCAGTTCCTTTTCTTGCCTTTTGATTATTCTTTTAAGGCATACCCTCTTTACATTTTTTAACTTTTTGCTTTGTTCACAAAAATGGAACCTTTGCATCATCAAAGATGATCATTTTTAGCACTTCCACTGTCAATCATGAAATATAAAACCCTATTGGTATAGGAGGCTAACATATGTTTAGGATGATCAATTCTCTTTCGAGAATGAGCAACTAAATCATCTAGATATGCTTCAATAACATGTTTGATTATGAAAAGCATAAGACATGACCCACTGAAAAGTGGCTCCACCATTTTTAAGGCCAAAAGGCATATTTTTGTATGCAAATGTACCCCAAGGACAAATAAAGGTTGTCTTGTGCTGATCTTCTAGATAGATAGTAATTTGATTGTAACTAGAGAATCCATCCACGAACGAAAAAATTTCATTACCCACACATTCATCAATAATTTGATCAATAAAGGGTGTGGGGTAATTGTCTTTCGAGCAAGCCTTATTTAGCTCCCTAAAGTCAATAGATACTTGGATCATTCCTTGCTTTTTATCTACGAGGACTAGATTAGAGACCCACTTCGTTAGAGTAATGGGGTATATATCCCACCTTAAGCAACTTTTCAACTTTAGCTTTAATAGTTATTGCTTTTCTAGGATTGACCAATTGAAGTTTTTGATGAATAGGTTTAGCATTTTCATATGTCTTGATCTCATGCTGGACTATAAATGGATCTATTCCAGGAATTTCCTCATAAGACCAAGTGAACACATCATGAAACTCTTTGAAGAGATCGATGTAAATTTTAATTTCTTCAGGGGAATAGTTAGCTTCGATGAAGACATTTTCGATTATGTTAGGATTCCTAGAGATGTTCATAGGTATAGTTTGTGAGATAATAAACATGTTACCTTCGGCAAAAAACTGTGCTAGGGCTAAAGGGTTTAAAACTGTATGAACATCACTAGTAGATGGACTGGACAAACTTGACTCAATTTATCGCAAATGAGGGGGGAAATATGAATGATGATGTAAATCATCCCATGGTCTATCAATACCCATCATTGCTTCTATAATTTCTTCCTTAGATGGTAAGATTGTATCTAAGCAATCCTGAGCTGAAGTTGAATCGAGGGTCTAGGCTGGAGCCACATCTCCATCTAACTCCTCTGGTGAGAAAGGAGTAGGATGGGAGTTTGCAGATTTAACAATAAATTGATAAGAAATTTCAGCTGTAGACATAGGACATGTCATTCCACCTACCTATCCTCCATCTAATGTGGTGGTAGATGAGGGTAAAGGCCAAGGGTCTGAAAAATAATGAGTTCAAAAGAACTCTATTCGAGAAGGTACCCTGGAGGATGAAATAGCATTGATTCTAGTTGATGTAACAGGGAGATCAAAACTACCCATTAAAGAAGAGTACAACCCAACTCCTAAATTCTCAATAAGTTACCTGGGATTATCCACTAATGGAATTGTAGAGTCAGAGGATGCATGAGAGTCACCTGGAGAATAATCCATCTAATCAACTTTTATTATCGTTCCCTCATGAGGAAAAAAAAGGATGCGAAATAATGATGAAATTATGGCATCCATCTCATAAATCCAATTCCTGCCTAAGAGGAGGTTGTAATCTAGGTTCACATTGACAATTTCTACCTCAATATTTACCACCTCTCCTCCAAAATAGATGGGAAAGGTTGGAATAATCCCTTGCGGCCTATGAGAATGTCCATCAAATGTTGTCAATAGAGTTGGTGAAGGAACAACTTGAGGTGATCCAATGGCCTTCCAACATGACATGGACATCACACATGTGGAAGCTCCCTCATCTATAACTATTCAAAAGATGTTAGTCTTTCAATATGTAGACTTTATCTGGAAATCCATATGATGGGGAAGTCTCTTTTTGACATTTGACATATCAAAAGTGAGCACAAGAGAATTTTTTGGATCTACTGCTCCAATTGTTAAGAGAAAAGCACTCCTCTGAGTAGGGCACGATTGGAGTACCTCTAATGCTAACATAGAACAAGGACTCTCAGCCAGATCTTCTACAATTGAGTAGTTCTAGGCTTCCCTAGCATTAGGGTTAATTTTCGAGTGCTTCGTGGAGCCTTTCGATAACCGAGGTATAGAATCAACAGAGGGCCTCTCAATATGGAGCGACTCTGAGGTATCAGAAGCAGACTTAGCCATAGATGATTCTGATTCACCGTAATCATGCAATCACATAGTGACATCGATACGTGAGCTCATCATATAGACATTTGATGAATTATCCCCTTCCTAGTTTCCCCTTGAGGGGGTACCTGCATTAGAATTTGCGTCAGCAAGTAATTTTTTCCCTTGGGGAAAAAGGTTAGTGAGAACAGGTTGGGAGCTATAAGACCCTTGCTGCACTAACAAGCACTAAGTGTCTTGGATCTTAGGGCGGAGATGAGTCAAATGATCCCCATTGCATAAATTGCATGGAAATTTTACCTTTTTCTTGGACTCTTTCTTACCCTCTCCAGCATCATTGCCGGGTTTGTTTGCATTGCCCTTCCCATGTTGGTTCTTCTTCCTACCTCATCCTTTCTTCTTTCCATCAGATTGTTGATTTCCTTTGGGGTTATATATTTGGAAAATGTTTATAGACGTAGGTGAAGAAGGTGTAGATGTGGATGGTGATGCCTACAGAGAGGAAGCATTCTGTAAAGACAACTACTGCAATTGATTCAATAGGTTAATCGTGTTAACATCAATTGATCCAACTAGCCTGTCGGCATGGGGACTTGGCTTGGATTTGGCTATATCCACCTTGGATCTAGGAATGTCAGGTAGAATTTTTTGAAGAACCCCAGACTGAGAATAGATCAGTTCTAACTATTGGGCCCTGAAAATAGCCTTATCTTAAGTGAAAACATTAGAGAGGGACACGCCTTAGAGATCTCATGTTGTAATGATTTAAGAAACCACTTCAGAAGGAATTCTTGTGGGATATCGGCTCTAATGAGCCTATTCCTTCTCCTCCATTCCTGGATATGATCTGAAATTTGAGTTTCCTGACCTTATTGGAAATTAGCCAGAAGCTCAGTTCCAGCATCATATCAGACATGTAATTGAAAATAGTTCAAAAATATAGTAGCCAAATTGCCGAAAGAAGTGAAGGTGACCCCAGGTAGTTCTATGTACTACTTAGTCGCATTTCCAGTTAGGGTACATTGAAATAATCTCAACCTAATTGAATCATCTATCAGGGAGTTGGATGAACACCATAAGTGGAAGGTGGTTACGTGGTCACTCGGATCTTCACCAGTCTTCCCCTTGAATTTTGGTATATTGGAGGCAAGTCTGGTTGGGATCGGAGGCCAAATTGGGTTATACCTAATAGGATCATTAGTAAATTTAATGAGATCTGACAATTTTAACATTGCTAGAAAATGGAGTCGTGGCGGACCCTGAGGATTCCACCTAGTGTGGGTGGAACTCCATTGTTCTGAAAAGAATGACCTAGATTTGTGAAGGAACCAAGTTGCCCGAATTAATCCCAACTGAACCATAAGGAGCCCCTTATGGTCCAGCAAAATTCAGAGTTTGACCAACTCCTACCAAAAATCCTTCATAACTAGTAAACTTACCCCCTAAAGAAGTGTTAAAAGGAGCAAAAAGCCCCTGATAAGGAATCCATGCGTTAGGATAGGGAGAAAATTATTGAAAAGAATTGATAGAAGAATACAACATATTCCCCTTTTGGTTGAAACAAGATTGATTCCCAGCTCCAAACACACTAACTGCAGGGTTTTTCCAACTTTGAAATGGATTATAACCTTGACCTGAAAAGGAAAATGGCATGGATCCCACAGTTGGGTTGGAATGTGGTATATGACCACCCCTAAATGGGAAACCTTGAAAAGAATCTAATCCACTCACCAAGGATGTGGAGGCAGCTAATGGAATACTCAACGGAACCAAAGGAATCATGTTGGTCACATTCCAAAAGGGGAAAATCCAATGCCAAAGGAGACAACTTGAGAACTTCCACTCGATGATGGAATGTAAGTAGAATCAAATATAGTAGTGCTAGGAGTAACTGAAGGTATAGAAATTGTTCCTCCTCCTTGTACAAATATAGGAGTCTGCATACTCGTAGCACTTGTTGTGGATGCCATGCTTCCAGCAGTGGTCATCGAAGGAATAGATTGATGTAAACCTGGGCTCGAAGGCTTGTTGGTCAGAGTTCCGACGTATAATAAAATGTCTAGATGATCAGGAGGAAGAGGAGAATTAGGAGCTGCAATAGACTCTGAAAGCTCTTCGACCTCGATATTATCTTTCGACTGGAAGAGGACTCGAGAAAGAACTGGAGTGTTCCTCTCTAACTCTCTAATTGTACCAGTTCTATCTTGTGAATTAGTGACTCCAACAAGAGGATCAATCTCTGATGCACCTACTACCACTTGTTGAAGGCTCAGGACTCATAGGTGATAGCCCACGAAGTCTCCTAGAGTGACGAGCTGGTCAATTAGCCACTTTGAATTATTTTTAAGAAATCTACTTAAAGATTCAAAAAAGTTGTAAAGCTAGGCTAACTAGGAGCAAAGAGCACTCTCTAAGAGTCCTTAAAGATACAAGAAATCAAACAACTTATAAGTATTTCTGCTCCGGGTGATTAGGACCAGACACCAAAATACAAGAAAGCCAAAATCAAGGGCCTTTCAAAAATATAATAGGATAATTACACCCCAGGCCTACTAGCGAAGGTATTAGAAGAAGTTATGCTGACCTCCATACAACAAGAACCCAAGCTTCGCAAGGGTACCCTCTAGAAGTACTACTGAACGTGATGCAACGTCAGCCTCAGATTCCACAAGATTCCCCTCCACAGCCACCTATGTGATCCCTAGGAAAGGCAACTATGGATACCAGCTCGTATCAAAAGTCGGGTGGAATAATCGTGAGGAAGGATCCAACAAGTAGGAGAGGGGGTATCTCTCTTCCTTGTCCTCACTCTCCCTCGTGTTTAGCTCCTAGTCACGAAACTTTCTTGGTCTTTCTAACAATATTGGGTTTTGCTCCTTATTCAACTTCTACATTTTGTAACTTGAGAAGCCTTAGAGAGTTAACTCTCCTCTCACCTAATCCAAGGCCCTAATGAACCTAAGCTTGTTGGTGTTTTTTAATGACAAGAATAAAAGTTCTAGTTCATTTTATTAATCGTTTGATTTTATATAGATGTTCTTTAAGTCAGGGGGAAATACGAGAGTGAAACTAATGATGTTTTTATGACGAAAAAGAAATCAATAGAAAACTAATTGTATGAATGCATTCATTTTATTTGATGAAGAATGATATCTACTTGGGTTCTACGAAAACTTATATATAAGCAAAATACTTTTCTTTTCTTTTCTAAAACAATCCACACACACCCAAAAACTAAAAAGACTAAGAATGCCTTAAAATGCAAACTAACCTAATGCAAATTACAATGATGATGCAAGATCCTAAACAACACTCATAAGAAAATGAAACTCTTTATAGAGACAATAAGCCAACTTAAAATGAAGAGGGAAAAAATTTGAACACAAATCTCTCTTCAAAGCAAGCAGAACAAATCACAAAAGATCTCAATTCACTTTTCAACACTAAAACAAAAGAAACCAAAAACCAAAAACTTGGAAAAAGAAAAACAAAAGCAATGTTTTTTGAGATTTTTCTTTTAAAGGGAACAAAACAACTTTTTGAGGTCACAAAATTACTACTAAAACTCAAAAGATCAATAAATAGGCACAAGGAGTCTTTCAATCTCGCAAGTTATAAACTTGAAAATGAATAAAACTTGAACAAGAAAGACTACGAACTTGTACAAAATGAACCAAATAGTAGCAAAATATTTCGACAAACTAACAAAAAGGTCAAGAAATAAATACTTTCAAACTTGTGAAAAATATTCTCAAAAAGAAACAAAATCAATAAGGCCACCAAACAAGGGGAAGCAAAGTAAGGGACTTGAAATCCGAGTTGGAAACGAAATTGAAAACAATTTTCTGTTCTGGAAGACTAGAACAACCAAGAACTTTAGAACGAAGCCTTGAACCCAAGATACAAACTACAAACTTGCTTAAGAAAAAATCTTAGGCCAAATATTTTCAGTGAGAAGGAGATTTTGAAAAAGAAAGCTTGCAAGAAAAATGAATTCTCCAGACAGCAGATGACCATACAACAACATAAGCCACCAGGCAGATGACATAACTGAGCAAAAAGATTTGAAAAAACAATCCAAAAAATTGCATACATGAATGTGTAAATACACAGAAGTGTGCACACCCATTTCTAATACAGGAAAATCGCGTATACACGAGTCTTCTTTAAAGAAGCATACATGTATACGCTATTGTAATCAAAGAAAATAGCGTATAAAAAGGTTTATTAGGAAAAAAAAATCAAGGGTTGATCAAGAAGATCAGACTTGATGCCTAGGACACTAATGGACCAAACAATACTGTAAAATCAAGAAATTAAGAAACTGAACCCTGATTAAGAAAAAACAACCCAAACCAGGAATAACAAGACTGTTATCCCCAGTGGAGTCACCAATTCTGTTGTGGGTGAAACCACCCTAGGACTTTGGGTTGAGAACCCCAACAGAGAAGAGGGAAAAACACAATAAGAAATGCTCAGGCAATCAACAAAAATTCTTATTCTACTAAACTGTGTAGGAGTGTCCTTACTCGGATGTCCTTTGTTTGGGTAGATCCCATAGGGTGAAAACCCTCGGCTTCTCTCGATGTTCTTGAAACCTGAAAATTATTCAAATGGAACATACACAACAGTAGAAACATAAATCATGTTCATGATATTCACTTTAAATCACATAAATGAATGACTGATTATACATCAATATAAGATTCATAAATGAATTACACGATAACTTGATTCATAAACATATTTAATATCAGAAACAGAACATCATTCCTTTTATTGAAGTTAGCTACAAGTAAAGTGGAGAAATACCACCTGAGTCCTTCTTTGGCTCCAAGCAGAATCATCCTTTGGATCTGTCCTTTCCCAACCTTCAGCGATCTTCCTCCATCACCAATACAAGGATATCTCAATAAAGATGAATGATATCTATAATAAGGAAACAAGGGTTTCCTGAAGCTTTGGGGAATGTAGGAGGCACAGGGATTTGTCAGACGCGATAAGAGATAATTTCACTATAGTATTTTTTACTATGTGGGGCCTGACCTAGGTTAAACGTTAGTTAGCCAAACAAATCCCTACATTACTGGCCCTTTCGGCATCAACCCGCGGGGTGTGGACCGAAGTATCAGCTAAAGCAATATGGGAGGATGCTGGAATCAAGTTTCCACACCTTGAGATGGTCATAATGTTAGTTTATACCCTATATTCCTTATTTTGTGTGGTCCACTAAGCTTTAGGGCTCTATTAGTCCAGCCCTTTATTCCACCCTTTAGTAGCTCCGTGAATGTTTACGATTGACCTGCACGAAGCCTTAACCCACGATCTAGGTACTTTCGCACTGCTATGAAAACATATTGTACAGGTTCCAAACTTATCTTAAGTGTTTTACTTATCTTACTAAACAATCACAGTTAGTGTTGCGTAAACTGATATTCTTACTTGCATTTAATTAACCAATATAATAAATATATTCATGCATCACATAAACATTGTAAATTAAACCCAAAACGCAATATAACCAGATGCATTAACAAGAAATAAATACACAGAATTTGCAAAATACTTCTCTTTATTGATATCTTCAGATATTTATAGACTCTATCTACCTTGCGCACACAACTGTAGGGGTTTGTGCACACAGCTGCAGACTTCTACCCTAGGCCTCTATGCACTCAGTTGTAGAGCCTCTACCTACGGTAACACTCGATACACTTAGACTTCCCTACCAAGACTCTTCACTTCATTCTTCACCAAAGACTTCTTACTTCCTAGAACTTACTTACTTAGCTATTTTTAATACAATCCCATGCCGAACTTACACTTTACAAAATAAGGGTGGACAATCCTTTATGACTCTTGACACCTTCGCATTCCATAACTACAAAATGTAGAGACTTTACAACTTTATTACAAAATTGACCAAAAACATGGGCTTTTAGCCCCAAAACTGTCCTTGGGGGATCCCGTTCCCAATAGGACCCCAACAAAAACATGGTGACTCACCCTCGAGTCACTTTGTAGGCACAGAGATCTTGGTGCAAAGACCTCCCAGCTCAACCTGTATGACCGCAACCTTAGCAGTGCACTATGCGGCTGCCTGCTTCGCTTCTTCAACCAAACATCATGGCCGGATTTTCCCCTCTATAGGGCAGCTGTGTGATCCTATGGATCAATCTGTCGATGATGGGTATTGGCTCCTCCAGCCATAGACACCCATTGTGCACCAAGCATAGAAACTCCTTGATGACCAATACTGTATTCGAGGTTCGGTCGTAGTGCAACACCCATAATAGGTTGAGCAGACCCACCTTGTCTACTCCCCAGAGCCACTTCTGCAGTTCCAATGCAATCATTCTGGTGGTTTTTTCAATAATGTGGTGCATTAGCTTCTATGTTGCTAAGTGCGGGAACTTTTCATGGTCCGCTAAGTCCCAATCTTCTAGTTTTAACAGAGGAACCTACCCCAAGCGCAGTCCTTCAAAGACAATCTTGTGTGGTAGCAGAGGGGTTCGCAAGGGGACCTTGCTCTCATCAATGTCCTTTCGCACATTTGTCTTTACCTTACATGGAGGGACGTACTCGGGAAACTTAGTGATAGGGTCAGTACCTTAGACTTCAACCTCTTCCACATCTACCACCAAGTCCTCATCATCCATCATGATGTCTTCAATTTCTTCCTCCTCTGGCTCTAGGTTGATGGCTTTTCCCTTTTCCTCTGTGCTGGTCTTTTCCTTTGGTGGGTTTCTTCTCGGTGACTGGTATTGCAACCTGCTTGCCCTTTTTATCCTTCGCACTCTCCTTTGTTGGCATCGGCTATGGTCTAGGTGTCTGTGGTGACTTGGGAACTTCATCTAGTACTTTGGCAACCTCTGCAGCAGCTCCCTCTGCCTCCCTAACAACCTTCGGCACAGCGCCTTCGGCTGTCATTGCTTTAGTGTCCATAGCTTTTGTGGGTGACGACATTATGCTATTCAACAATTCCTGTGTCACCTTGGGTAATTTCTCAAACATCGAACATGCTATCAGAGCTTCAAAGAATTCATGATTCATGTGCGCCTGAGAGCTCAAGAACTCAATTCTCAAAATGCCATGTGTTTTTCGCTGGGCAGCCACCTATAATTTATAGGGCATTTTAAATTCAAATATGACCATTCCCCCCACATTCGGTTCATTAATTCTAGATTAGCAGTAGATTTCCAAGGATCTGACCCATAAAGTTCGTCTTAAATGTCAGTCCCCTGCTCTATTTGACCGCATTTCTACCATCAAATAATGAATATTGACTTTAATGGTCACTTTCTGGTTGACCTGTGTGATTTCTCCCTGGGTAGAGCAGCTCCCTTTGCGTTGTCGTGAACCCTATGACACTTCCTTTCTCCAAACAATCCTCAAATCGTGTAGTTCCCCAACCTAGGCAGTGTAGTTTATAGTCCCGCGCCTCCTTTCAACTGCCTGGAGTGCTAAGACTATGCTACCCTCATATAGTCACCTGGTCGGATCACCGGTGTATGGCTTCAATCGGCTGCCATTCACCTTTCCTAGGAAGGGATCTCCATTCAATTTAACCAACTGAACTGCTCCATCATCGGTAATATCCTTAATGACATAGGGCCCTAACTAGTGCATTCTGAATTTCCCCGGAAATTATTCAAACTTGCTGTCATATAACAAAACCAAGTCATTTACCTTAAAGGTGCACAACTTAATTTGTCGATCATGCCATGCTTTTTCACGTTGCTTTTGGATATGTTGGTGAAATCCAACTAGAAATCTCTCTTCTCCAAGCTCAACCAGCTACGCAAGCCTCTCTTCCAAGGCTCGCGATCTGTCATACTCGTGAGTGTTGCTATGCACAGACTAGGCACAATGTATTCCATGGGCATCATCACTTCAACACCAAACATAAGCCTAAAGGGTGATTGTCCAGCCAAATTTTTGCATGTCGTCCTATAGGCCCATAGAACTGCGAGTATGCGTAGGTCCCAGTCACTTCGCTGGGCATTGCAAACCTTGGTTAGCACATTCTCCAACACCTTATTGAATGCTTCCACCGTTCCATTAGCCTGTGGGTGATAAGGGGTGCTCTTCTAGTGATATACCTAAGATTCCTTTGTCAGTGCATTGATTGTTTCATTCAAAAAGTGCATACCACGATCACTCATCAGAATATTTGGACACCTAAATTGTGTCAGTATATACTCAAAGAGGAACTTTGTAGTGGTCATGCCTATGCAATCCTTCATAGGTTGTGCCTCTACCTATCGATTCAAATACTCAGTCACATTGATAATGTGCTGTGCTCCTGTCTTCTTTCCTTGGGGCTGAATAGGTCCCACAAAATCTATCACCCATTTCTCAAAGGGTTGTAACATCATATGTGGATTCAGAGGCAACTCATCTTTCCGCGATGGCCTGCCAGTCCTTTGACACACATCACACACCTTGTAGTAAGATTTTGAATCCTGATGGAGGGTTGGCCACCACAACCCTGCGCATAGAATCTTCTGCGCGGTCACTCTTCTTGCATAATGGCCTCCTGTAGCGCCCCCATCAGTGTCCATGAGGATACTTCTCCTTTAAAACCCCAGTACATATCATCGTAATACTTCATCGGACCCCATTTTTTGTAGATGTCTGGAAATGACAGAAAAGCCTGCCGCATGTACCACTAACTCCTTCTACTGGATAGTGTAACCTTCTGGGGTGATTCCTATCATTAGGAAGTGTATAATGTCTTCAAAGTGACCATCTGTGATGCGCACTACAAATAGCTACATGTCAAGCAATCCCTCCTCCAAATTAGTGGGCTCTTCCCCTGTTTCGATGCGCGACATATGGTCTGGTCCCATGTTCAATCGTCCAAGATTCACAATAACCTCAAAATCATACTCCTAGAACAATAGTAGCCACCTACATATTCTCTGCCCAACACAGGCTATTCACCAAGTATTTCAATGTGGAATGATCTGTATACATCTCAAAATGTCCACCCAACAAATAGTGTCTAAACTTCTGGAGCACGTATACCATGGCTAACCCTTTACACTCAGTGGTGGAATAGTTCTTCTCAACCTTGGATAACCTCCTGCTTGTGAATGTTATAGGATGGTCAAATTCTCCTCCACCAGCCTGTGTTAGTACTACCCCCAGTGCTATACATGATGTGTCTACATATACATGAAACTCCTTCTTCCAACCAGGGAAAACTAAAATCAGCGCGCTGACCATTTTTTCTTTCAATACATCCAAGCTTTTCTTATAGTCCTTGTTCCAATAGAATGTGACATCCTTTTTCAACAACTTCTCCATAGGCACGGTGATCTGCGAATAGCCTCGATAAAATTCCTATAGTACCCCATTTTCCCTAAGGTTGCACACAACTATTTCAAACTCCTTGGTGCCTCCAAGCTAAATATCACTGCGATCTTCGTGAGATCTACCATCAGTCCCTGTCTACAAACCACTTGACTTAGTAGAGTCCCAAAAGGAACACAAAACATGCATTTATTCAAATTGAGCACAATCTAGTACCTTCTACAAGTATTTGGCATCATGCGCAAACTTTCCACATGGAATTTTACCAACCCAAACATAGTCCAATCATCGAAGTACTCCTCCAGAAACTTATGAATGAATTCTTTGAATGCATCAATGACTACGCACAGAAAAATCGTAGGTGCATTCTTCAATCCAAAAGGAATTATAGTGTACTGAAAACATCCCCATTAAGTCGTGAAGTTCATCTTGCTTCTATCCTCCAGAGCAATTTTGATCTGATATACCCAGAGAACCCTTCAGTGAAGGAGTACGCTTCCTGACTACCTACATTATCCAATACCTCATCAGTGAATGGAGCTGGGAAAGGATCATGTATGCAAGTGTCATTCAACTTCCAGAGATCTACACATATCCTTATTTCATCCCTCTTCTTCTATTCTTGTACCACCATTGGGCTCACCTAATCAAATTCTTCTATGGGCTCAACGATGCCTGCCATGAGCATCTTGTCTAGCTCTAAGCAGACCATCTCCTTATACTTCAGATTGATACAGTAAGGTCTTTGCTTAACCGACTTTGCGTTGGGTTTTAGTGTGATCTCTATAATGCCCAGGTCTCCTATTATCCCCTTTAGCTCCATAAACTTAGTAGGGAACAAATCATGGTATTCGCGAAGCAATTCCGTGACCTTATCTAGTGTCGTGTCATCCCACTAAGCTCCAATATTCACGAATTTGGGCTTCACCTTTGTACCAATATTTACCTGTTTCATTTTCAGTGGTGTGGTTATATCAGGGTTCTTGATCTATGGTCCCTCAACCTCTTGGTGTCCGTCTGTTTCAGGGATATTAATTTTTTGTGGATCCTCATCTTCTTCTTCAGCAGTCACGTTATAGCATTCCAGTTCATGGCTTAGCTAAGTAGTCCAATTGGGTTGAATCAGATCCAAAGGATCTTGTGGTATCCTAAAGTTCGTTTCTTTTACTTCTTGTAGTGCTTCATCAATACAGTCAAACCCATCTTCAAAGTTGAACGTCATTATGAATCTGTCGCGTAGAATATCCCATTCATCTATACCATGGTGGAGCTTTGTTTCCAAGTACCAATTCATTGGGATGACATCGAAGGTGTGATAGAACAGTGCACCCATTCAGGTTGGGGCTTCACTCCATAAGCCTTAGCCCATTTTTCCAAGTGTGCATGCAGATCATCCTTCCCATCATGTTTTTATGTCATTCATACCCTCAGCTTCCCAAAATGTGTTCTCATCATCTGCCTACACTTGCGCCAATCATCCAACTACCCTTGTACGTACCCCATCATCTCGTGGGTGTAGCACACAGGGCCTAGTCCAAAACCTGGAAGCACTTATTTTCTGGTACCTCCCTCTCAAACGCATCCAAAAATACATCTACATCATTCAGGCCATCGTAAGTGGGAATTTTTCTTACCTGTAATGATAAACAATGCAGCGACCAAGTCATCATGTTACAACTTAGTGTGGTTACTTCATGTAGCCAATTCTTCCATTGATCTAATTCTTCATCAGAGTTTGAGGTGCAGGAACTCTCACGATCCCATGTAATTCATCCATCCACTGTCAGGTTCACCCAATCTTGGTCTCACGTTGTTATCTTATATATGTAGTCCAAATTGTCACCGCTCTCATAAACGCAAACTAGTTCAGTATGTGTGATCCTTCATCAGGATCTAGGGGTACTATTATGCGGAGTGATTTCTTTTCAAATATCATCTTTTGCTTCTTTAGGTTGATTACCCCATTCATGCCAGTAGCCCAATCAATGCCAAGGAGCATAGGGTAGGGGTTGTTGTCATCCACAATTTCTATTACTTCAAAGTCAGCCAACGCACTCGTGCCTTCAATATATACAATCACTCCTTGCATCTATCCCATGGGGATCATCTCCTGTTGATTTTCCATCCTTAACTGAATCGAAGACCACTGTAGCATGGGTCTTCCCATCCGCTCCCAAGTCTACTTTGGTAAAATGTTCACATCTAACCCTAGATCCAAAATAACTTGATCCATTTGATATTCTCTTATTTGCACGGTCAGTCTCATCTCTTGACTTGTCCTTGCTTTATGCTTACCAATCTTCCATACCACGCGCACTTCACCTGGAGCCTTTCTGGCGCATCTATTTATAAGCTCCTGCAACCCCTTCCCAGCCTTGCTATCGTGCAATAGCTTCATGCAGGTCTCTAGAAAGGTTGTAAGCATAGAAGGGTCCATTTCCTAATCAGGCTTATCCTTTCTCCCTGAGGTAGATACATCAACGAAGCTCTTCATTGCCTCCATGAACATTTCACATGTGCACTCCAAATCAAATTCAGCCTTCTTCATTGGAGCTTTGTGAACCCATGCACTGTCTTCGGGTTGTTTCCCCTTATCATTGCCTCTTTCAATTCCACTTTGGAGCACTATATTCACATTCAGATCCTCTTTGCGAGGCTCATACCTCATCATCAGTAGGTTCTGATTCGGCTGAGGCGGTAGCACCTTTTTGTCACGTATCCTCGCCATTAGCATAGGACAGTCTTCTGTCTCATGATCAAACTGAGTACAATATTTGCACTATGGTCACGTTGGGTTAGTGCATTCATGGGCATAATGCCTTGGTCCTCCATAATTGTAGTAGATTAGTTGTGCCCAACCTCTCCCAGGTCCTCCTCCACCTTAGCCTCGTCCGCGCCCCTGAAGGCCTGTTCGCACCATCCCAACACTCTGGTCAGGGGGTTGTGTTTCTGCCTGAATCCTATAGGTGGGTGTCTTGTCCATCATCAATTCATAACTTTAGCAGTTGTGCTCATCATGCCCTACCGACTTGCAGAAGTTGTAGAACAATTGCTGCGGGGTTTGTACAAACTTTTGCAGCAAATGACAGTTATCTTTTGTATGTTTTCCTGTGACCTAACATATAGTGCACCACAATGTAGGCCCTACACTTGGTCCTTCTTAGGATTTTGGACTCAAAGGCATTGGCCCTCCTCCTGTAATATAGTTCATAAAGACTGAGCACTGGTCTTTGTGACACCACTGACCTTTACATTTTAGGCACCCTATTTCTTCTCACACCTCCGGTCAAATTGTTCTGTCCTGCTTCAAACTTTGAATTTCAAGGCAAATATTTTGCAACTGCAGATGGATCTGATGAACCCCTAGATTTGGATCTTGCATCGGTGTTTCATGCAGTCTCATTGCAATCTCCAAGGCCTCTTCCTGAGTCGTAATCTTCTATTGTGATAGTGCAACCCTTAGGTGTGGCAAGAGTGAAGCCACGAACCATTCGTGGTGTTGTCCATCTGTTAAGTTCATATTAGCTTCACAGTTTTTACACTTCAACCTATGATCCAATTCCTAAGGTGTCTCACCTGGTTTCATCGCGGTTTCCTTGAACCCCACAATCAAATATGCCTCGGATTTAGGCCTACTAAATTCTTTATTCAGCGCGGTCTGGATGTCTGCCACGCCAGTGTTTGGGTTTTCATTAGAGTACTTGATGCACCAGGTTAGTACGCAATCCTAAGCTTCCCAATACAACATTCACAATGAACCAAAATTGGTTCAGGACCTCATTTCCTGAGCCCTTAAACAAAGGAAACTTCACTGAATTTTCCATGCTGAATTGCGATGGAGCTGGTGGTGGTATGCGTGAAGTCGTAAGTGATGGTGGTGAAGTTGGAGGTGGTGTAGGTGGAGGCGGTGAAGTTGGAGGTGATGGTGGTGAAGCTGGAGGTGGTAATCGTGGGAATCCTTGTCTTATTAACTGAATTGCACTTCGTGGAGAAGCCTGCACTACTCCCTCTTCATCACCCAATGGAGTTGAAAACAGTGAGCTATATTCAGGACCCTTTCTTCCTTTGTTTATATAAGCTTTTCCACTTCGCATATCTCCGAACATAAAGGTAGCTTCATAACCCATTTTTTGCACAATAACATCTTAATCTACCTATTTAAAGACTTCAAGTACTTACCTCACGAACCTTTAAAAAAGCACCGCTCCACCTTGTTGTAGCTAACTGAGGTATTGACCATGCATTTAGACACAAATCCTCCTATGATGTGATCAATCCAATGATCAACAGCATGGGCGATCTTATCCTCAGAGGCTTCCAGTCTCTGTACTAACTTCAAGGTCCAGACAATAGGACCGTCAAGTCTCCACCTTCCTTGGCTATCCGCTAGCTTCACGATCCACTCATATAACTCAACTGGAAAGGAATAGAAAAAGATCTCATGGATTTCTATATATAAGTACCTGTCCAACCACTGTTCCTTTGTCAGTCGTGGATTTCTATTCTCCTACGCTGCAAATTCATGGATCTTCCTATCCAACCAGTCTTCGATCTCTTTCTTAGTTGGATTCCAGTGATACGACATCACACATCTCTCATGCAGATTCTAGTCCCAGCAACAAAACCTTTTGGTGGTTGTGTGGGGCCTGACCTAGTTTCAGCATTAGTTATCCAAACAAATCCCTACACTACTAGCCCTTTTGGCATCTACCCACTGGGCGCAAACCGAAGTCTCACCCGATGCAGTATGGGGGGATGCTGAAACCAAGTTTCTGCACCCTAAGATGGTCGTGATGTTGGTTTATACCCTTTGTTCCTTCTTTCACACTGGTCACTAATCTTTAGGGCTTTATGAGTCTAGCCCTTTATTCCACCCTTCAGTACCTCCGTGAATGTTTACGATTGACCTTTGCGCAACCTTAACCCGTGATCCAGGTACTTTCACGCTGCTATGATAGCGTATTGTATAGGTTCCCAAGTTACCTTAAATGTTTTAATTATCTTACTAAATAATCACAATTAGCATTGCGTAAAATGATATTCTTACTTACCTTCAATTAGCCAATATAATCACATATATTCACGCATCACATAAACATTGTAAATTAAACCCAAAACACAATATAACTAGATGCATTAACAGGAAATAAATACACAGAATTTGCGAAATACTTTTCTTTATTGATATCTTCAGATTGTTATAGACTTTATTTACCCTTCACACACAACTATAGGGGTCTGCGCACATAGCTGCAGACTTCTACCCTAGGCCTCTGTGCACTCTGCTGCAAAGCCTCCACCTACGCTAAGACCTGAAACACTTAGAGTTCCCTACCAAGACTCTTCACTTCATTCTTCGCCAAAGACTTCTTACTTCCTAGAGATTACTTACTTAGCTCTTTTGTATACAATCCCATGCTCCGCAGACCATGGGTGGATCTTTACAGCCAACTTTACACTTTACAAAATAAGGGCAGATAACCCTTTATGACTCTTGACACCTTCGTGCTCCGTGACTACAAAATGTGGAGACTTTACAACTTTATTACAAAATTGACACAAAACATGGGCTTTTAGCCCCAAAACTGTCCTAGGGGTATCCCATTCCAAACAAGTATCAATATCTCATATCTTCTCCCTTAAGGCCTTCCCATGGAGGTTTATTTATACCTCTCCAAATTAGTTTTTTTTTTCAGTTGGGAAACAGTTGGGCCACGGGTAATAGGAGGTTATTAACAGGTAAAACCCATGAACTCCACCCGAAATTAAGGAAATCTAATTTTTTTAAGTGTTTTAATATATGTATGTGGGTTGGACAAGGAAAAGTAGAGTATAGGGAATAAAACACTATTTTTTAGATTTTGTACCAAGTATGGAAGGAAGGGTTGCCCTAAGCCATAATCAGAGCATCGAATATACCAAGAATGGTAAATGGTGCTATAACATCTAGTTCGCACCATTAAGGGTCATGGTCTATGCATACTAGTAGTAGAAGAAGTACAAAAATAGGAGGAAGAAGAAGATCTCATAGGTTGGGAGCAAGAAATATAAATGTACAATGTCAATCGATCCTCACCCACTTCACATGGATACTCATGGTACGCAAACGTGTGCTACTACCTTGAGCATGGCACCATGCCCTCTCATTTTCTATGTGGGCGAAGAGGGCATTGCAACTCAAATATTTATCATACCAGCTGCTACATGTGGTACTTTATAGAAAGAATCACAATGGTGTGTTTCTCAAGTGCCTGGAGGAAAAAGATTCATAAAGAGTGGTAAGTGATCTCCATGACAGACCAACTGGGGGACACTACGTGGGTAACACAACACTACACAAGGTTATGCAGGCCAGTTTCTACTAGCCTACATTGTTTAAGGATGCACATTCCTATACCCGCAAGTGTTCGGTCTGTCAGAGATGTGCCGATCGAAACCAAAGTTCAGCCGCCCCACTGCAGCTGATTGTAGTGGAAGAACCATTCCAACAATGGGCCTTGGATATTATTGGGGATATTTTCCCACATTCATCAAAGGAGCACTGCTATATTCTGACTACTATAGATTACTTCATGTGGTGGACAAAATGAATTTCACTGAAACAAGTGGACGACCAGGAAGTCATCATTTTCCTATAGGAGAACATTATCTCTAGGTTTGTAATCCATGTAGCACTTGTTTTTTACAATGCAACATACTTTTCGTTGCCGAAGTTTTATGACTTTGCATTTTAAAATGGTATTGTTTTGAAACATTCTTCTAATTACTACATGTAGGGAAATGGTCTTACTGAGTCTACAAACAAGAACCTCATCTCCTTTATCAAAACTACCATTTACTCTGAACAGTGGAATTGGCACTCCATTTTGGTGAATGTTTTATGGGTTGACTGAGTCACACCTAAGCCTTCTCTAAATACCTCCCTATATTTCCTAGTTTACCGAAAATAGGCCATCCTCCTATAGACCATCTACTTTCCTACTCTCTAGTTTTCCTAAGAATCCCAAGGCAAGTTGTGTTTGCTCATTCAGCTTAGGATGGAAACAATACGTAAACTATAGGAAGAAAGGATGAAAGCAAAAGAAAAATTTACACATGACTAGAACCATATCAAGGGATGGCTCAAGAGAAAGTTTATAAGGAATACTAGCTTCAGTGTGGGTGCCTTAGCCTTGAGGTGGGATAAATCCCATGAGGACAAAGGCAAGTACATGAAGTTTCAGTCCATGTGGATTGCTCCATTCACCATCCATGAGAAGCTTGGAAAACACATGTATCATCTTCAATCACTTGACAGGAAGATTTTCACTCTCCCTATCAATGGCCAAGACTTAAAATGTTATTTGCAATGATATGGGGCCACACCCTGTACTTTGTACATAGTCTTTTCATTGCTTGTTGTATTGTTTGCTTTTATGCTTTTCTTTGCTTTGTTTTTTTGTCATTTTTCTTTGTAAATAAGTGTTTTCCTGTAGTGCGTTCTTACTTATGAATGTGTATGTGGTTCATGTTCAAAGAGACTTGTGACACTGCAACACTTGGCCAACCCTGTGTTTGTCTTCTTTGTGCTTGGTTGTTACTTTTGACCGATGAAGTTGTCAGTCCCGCCAGTCACCAGTGATCAAATGTACTTTTTCAATATGTTTGATAGGGTCCTAAGTCAATTTTTTATAGTTTCAATATGTTTTAAAATAAAAATTTGGTCACTATTTAGTGTGTCTTGGTATGTTACTACTCCATTTCATGGTCAAAATTTCATCTTGGTCATGCCATCACTCCTTGTCAATAAAGAATGTCTTGATCACCATCTCAGCCATCATCTCATGTTCAGTCATATTGCAAGGTTCAAGGTCCAAATCATGGTCATAGATATTCATTTGGTGTCATTATTAGGTCATATCGTCAATGGTCAAAAAAGATTCATGACATCACCTAGGTGATCATTATGGGAGTAGTAATGAGGGAAAAAAATGTTCAAAGATATTTTGACTTATTGTTTCAACATCCTCATTCATAATTCATATACCTCCCTCAACCTTACCTCTTAAATCCCCACATTCCATTAAAATCCCTTTTTCCTTGGAAAAATCCTTACATCCTAGCCAAAAGCCCTTTTTTTTCCTTGGAAAACCTCATTTCCAAACTCTAGTTGCATTTCCATATTGTATTATACACTCAACTCTAGCCGTGTTACCCATTCCTCTTTTAAATGTTAGAAAACATTCATAAACTATGCCCCATTCTTTTTATTATATATATTGCATTATATATAACCCACCACCTTGAGGCATAAATTGGGCCCACAAGCCACCTGTCGCCATATTGCAAGTTTCAATACCATCGTGCCCAAACCTCTTCCCTTCGTCGAATGTGATCACGCGATCACAATCACATGTTTCACACGACAAGTTAACTGTAGATCCCATCTACGTTTGTGATGTGATTAGGTGAAATCCGTTGGATGTGATATTTTATAGGCTAGATTTGAAAGGTTTTTGGGTCTGGGTTTATGGTTCCACTCCCAATTCAATAGACTTGGGACCCACCAGCGACATCTTATCACAACCACATATTTCACAATCACACTATCACATATTGCAAATTTATGTGTCATAGTCCCTATTACTCCTGCTCATTTCATCGATTGCGATCACAATCACAATTCCTATATGTCAACAAACTCTGCCAGCCCCCTCCATATTGCGATTTTGATGGATCCAAAAGGAATTTATGATATATTTTAAAGTATATCATGTCTGTCCATCATTTGGCCCCATGTAATACATATGCTCCTCTCCGATTGCAATGCGATAAAACTAGCGGATCCGATATTTTATAGGTTTTTCTTGATAAGGTTTCGAGTCCAACTCATCGATAAAACACTATGGAAACATGTTAAAGGTCCCCCTCCCTATTGTGATTGTGATAATACAATGGCCTAGATTTAATTGGCCCAAATAGACAGTTAATAATCCTCCAGTTAACCTCTCCCGGATGGTCAAAATTAGTTCATTTTTACGCTCCCGGTCACTGTTTTTCATGTAATTTCCTTTGTTCACAGAGCACCAAATTATCCATTTTGCCTTTGCTCAGAGGACAGTGAGGAAATTTTTTACACATATCCATTCCACCTCTGATCAAATAGAATGTAGAAAACATGGATGGCAGCATAGTTCATCAACGAGCAAGACAAACACCAATGTCTATTTGAGACCTCAGTTACTACCAGAATTCCTAGAAATAGCACCAGAGCTCAGCCAACCGATATTATTAGTAGTTTGAAACAATTTTTGTAAATGTTGTAACAAATATTGAATTATGTCTCAAGATATTTATTTCTATAAATGGTTGTATAAATACTTCATATTTTGAATTATTGTGGGTTGGATGCTTGATAATCATAGCTTGGAGCTAGTGTACATTTTGTAGTAATATGATAGGGAGTTGTAGTTATTACCTTGGGATTCTTGTGGTATACTTCCGTGACAATGTTTTTCTCTGATATTTTTTTTCCTGCCCTCTCTATGCTTTCTTGTAATCATCTCATGATATTTAAATAGAATTCATAAGTTATATGCTCTGTTTTGATGAGATCTTCATGCAAGTGTTCTTTCTTCTTTATGAATGAATTCGTGGTTACATGATCATTCTAATCCTCTATCTTTTCATCTCTGTACCACCACTAAAAACTATTTATGTCACTGATCATGCATATCTTACCCGTTATATCTCTGCAATTGTTCATTAGAAATCTTAGCCTAGTCCTAGATCTATGAGCTTCATCCTGAAAACCATAAAATCAAACACCATTGAGCTTAATATCTGGCCTAACATCTGATTCCCTCTCCAGTCACTTCATTGGCTATGAGACCTTTGAGAGAGCCCTCTCTGATTTTGTAGGGATATCTTCCAGATCTAAAGTTTGGTTTGAGGTTACCTCCTTTGCTTCCTTTCTCAACCTTGGGACACTGAGGAGTGCTAACATTTTTAGCAACCATAATAGGGAAGAGAACTATTTCATATTCCCTAGGAAAAACTATCAAATTTTATATTTGATTTGCTGATGGTGGACAACAGTCAGACACATATGAAGTTTGAACCATTCACCTAGCGACTCCAATCAACTTTCAACCTAATTTGAAGACTCCATTGGAGGATGAACCCTACCAAGATAAACATGAGAAAACAATATGGAAGATCATGTATTCAAGTTAGAATTTCATCCAAGACATTATATGCTTTATTGTAAATTATTTCTTATCTTTTCCTAAGAACGTCAAGAAGGTTTTCCAAAGTATACTATATTTGAGAAAATATCCCAAACCTACATTTGATTCCTTTCCTTTGAAGATTGTGAATACAAATTCTCCTTACACTTTCGATTTTGATCAAGTCTCTTCTTCTGAAACCTATGTTGCTCATATTCAACTTGATGAGCCTCAAGAGATCAAGAATAATCCCATAGCTTCTGTATGTACTCCTATACCTTGTAAAATTCCATATAGGTACAAGCCTCTCATCTTACCTATTATACTCCATGATTTACCTCAAAATTATTACAAATATCCTCCTAGGTTTGATGGAGAATATGGTAACATCACTACTGAAAAAAATTAATAGCTTTGAAATTTTTCTCGACATTTTTGAGGTTGAATAAGATGATGTCAATATCAGGATTTTTTTCTCTATCTTTGCAAAGGTGAAGCCAAGAAATGGTTCAAAAACTTGCTAGCTGTGAGAATTTTCGATTTCCATCAATTTTTGAAAGTATTCCTTGATAAATGGGTGATCAAGAGGAATCCTTTTATGATTTTAGAAGAATATAATCATTTGAAAAGATATCCAAGAGAAACAGTGCAACACTTTTCAACTAGGTTCAATCAAGTGTACCGTTCAATGCTTTCTAATATAAATCCATCCCTCCATTTGGATCTCTTACACTATCCGGATGCTTTTGATCCAGATATGATGTTTCAATTCAGAGAAAGGGACACTACCACATTTGAAAAAATGCAAGACAATGCAATAGTTGTGGAAGCTAACCTGAAGGTCAAAAGGTCAAAGTTGAAGGCAGAAGAAAGGGAGAACATAGAGAAGGAACACCTAACATCTTCAGAATTGAAGCTCAACCTTCTAGTAAGTATGATGGAATAAATGATGCAAAAGATCATCATGAGAGATGAACTTTATGTTCAGAAACACCATGTCCCACTTATTGCAGAAGAAGAAGAGGTTGCTGACCCTAACCATTTTTTTTGTTAATCCTTGTTATCGTATATTAGAAAATGATTGTTTTTTGTATTCATTTATGGACAGTCATGAAAATGGATTTGTAGATCAACATGTGGAGAGGAAATATGTTTATCTAATGTGTATGCTTGATGGTATTCCTTATGTTGATGATTTACCCAAGTATGATTAGTATTATGATGATCATGTTATTGAAATAGAGGTCAATTCTTCAAGGAAATCAGCTACATGTTTTTGGGAGGAGGAATCTCAATTACAACAACTCAAATATGGCACTCAGCCTATGCATATCAGTCATTACAGCAATGAAGAAAATGCAGAAAATTTTAAAGTAGGTGAAAGGTATTTACCTTTATGTTTCACTTCATTTCAATTTCTGAGAGAAAACTTTCCCAAAATTAAAATTAGTAGTCTTTCAGTTTTGATATTGAGAACAGAGAATACAATGAAATTCTTGATTGAGACTCTTTACCCTTGTGTTTCTCCTCATTTGAAAAAATAAGAGAAAGTTATAAGCAAACAGATAAGTGAGTTGTCAATAGTATAAATGGGAAATCTTCTCATGAATTGGTTGAGGGTGTCACTTGTGATATGGAAGCTTCTTTCACTCCAGAATCATAGCCACGAAGTTACATTGAGTTTCAAACCACAAATGAAAGCAAAGAACCTGAAACATATTATCAATTAATGTAGGATAATTCTATACCATTAAGTTTTGATTTATTTCAGTTTTTGAAGAAGACTTTTGATAATATCTCTAAAGCAAAGAATGACAAGCCTATAGAAAATCATGTAGTCTCATTGGAACCCATGTATAACAAGTTGGAGTAGTCTTCTTAGGTTCTCCATGATCCAATAGTTGATGTTTTGGATGATATATGTAGTCAAATTCCTTCTCCATTAGCTAACTATGAGCTTAAAAATAGAGATGATAAAAACTTGATCAGACAACCGACTTCATTGTCTTGTTCAACAGGAGTCTCATTACAAATCTCATCTGAAAATGTGTAGTCATATCAGGACAATTACAAGTTAGAATTGCATGAGAGTAAGGATGAAAATGAAAATTTATATTTTTGGTATAAAGACCATCTAGAGAAGAATTACAATATGTTGGATGAGCTAAACCTCAGTGCACATTTGTTTGAAGATCCTTTTGCTAATTTTTTGTAGTCATCAAGGGAGATGTATTTTCTTGTATTTATGGATCATGAGCACATGCTCAGTGGACATGTTGAGTTTCCTACCTTTTGTTTTCCCTGCCTGCTCAAGGAAAGTACGAGCATGATTCAAGTAAGTAGCCATTTGTTGGATTGGTTACACTCGAGGGATCATATCGTATGACTATATATATATCTTCAGTAGGTAGGAAGTTATCATCATAAGTTTGAAGCCCGACGAGAAGGCCATAAGGCTTCTATCATCAATTGTTGTTTCCTTTTTAAAGTTGTAAAGTTAGTTTTCTCAGTCAAGTCAAGTCAGCTTTAGTTTTCCTAAAGCTTAGTTAGTCAGTCAATCATTCAAGTATTGAGTTTGTCTTTTTATTTTTGACTCCATCACCTATTGGATCAGGCTACCTAGTCTACAGTGTTCTTAACACACCCTAAAGGAGCTTCCATCCCCAGCTAGAGCCAATGTTAGTGTCTGTCAGTCCTGCCAGTCACTAGTGATCAAATGTACTTTTTAAATATGGTTGATAGGGTCCTCAGTCAATTTTTTATAGTTTCAATAGGTTTTCAAATAAAAGTTTGGTCATTGGTTAGTGTGTCTTGGTATGTTACTACTCCCTTCATTTTGTTATCACTCAGATTTTCCTAGAAGTTGTTGGAAAGAGGGAAGGGGTCCAAGGTAACCAAAAACCAACTTTTAAGTGCATAATCTAGCCGATTTGTACTTAGAGAGGGCTCTATCTTTAAAATTTAGCTTTGCTTTATCAAATATTAGGCTAGTTATAAAAGCTTGGGGGGTTTGATTGTGTTTGGTGGTGGAATTCAGGAGCAGATGGATAGAACTGATTATTTCATGCCATTGGGCTATGGAGTCAACCTAAAGATGGCTTAACTGGACTTAGCTTTTCAACAAAAGGATAAGATAGCTAAACATGGAACAAATGGCAACTTGAAAGGATGGAATGTGTAGAAATTTCTGTTTTCCCACCCCGGTTTTCAGTTTTTCCTTACTTCCCATGCAGTTAAATGTCCATTCCCATAACCATACATTTAACAGACTGAAAAAAATAAATATTGCTGAAAACACAAATTCTGAAAATTTTTCAAAATGCGAGAAATTGCAGAATTAAAAATCAGCAATCAAAATCAGCCATTAAAACACATTAAAACACTGATATTTTTGGTCAACTTGACCTTGGAAAAACCCCCTAAAACTCTTGGGGAAAACCAGTTTGAAAGCTCTTCTTTATTTCTGAAAATTGCCTTTTTACAGTGAGAATTATTCAACAAAAAATCAGCAAGCAAATTTACAACTTATCTCATTTCCTGTGCCTCACAGCACTCTGGAAATTACAGCAAACAGGACAGCAATAAATGTTGTACGGCCTCCGTTTTGTGTGCAGAAAAATCAGCAAACTGCTCCTCGGTTTTTGTGCAAAAATCTGCCTTTCACTGAATCAGCTGTACAAATCTGCTCAACTGCTGCCTTGGAATGTGTGCTAAGCTGCTGTCTCCTTCTCCTCCCTGATCAGAAATCTCTCTTGCTCTCTTGCTCTCCTTCTCCCAATCTCCTCATGAAAGAATGAATGACCTTTTCCTCCTTTTCCTCCTTTAATATAACTCCAAGTGACTTTTGGGTGATCCAAGTGACTTTTGGGTGATCTCTAAATCCAATGGCTAAAATAGATTTAGATCAATGGTTGAGATTAAATGCTCATTTAAATCTCACTTTCTATTTTTTAATTCACCCCACTTTAATAAAGACCCACTTAGTCATTTATTTCCAAAGTCACTTTTCCTTTCTAATTTTTCATTGACTTTATAAAAGTCACTTTAAAATTAGACTTAATAACTTTATCACTTAAAGTCACTTTTAAATTAGATTTAACTTTATAAAATTATAAAGTCACTTTAGGAGAAAAATTAAATTCTTTTGGACACTTTACCCTAGGCCAAAGATCAAAGCCTAAGGGAACCACCTGTCCTCCGGTACCAAATTTCAACACTCCCTCTTACCGAGGAAGGTGTTCCTCACCACACCCATCTTGTCCCTGAAGTAGACATGCTTGACCCGTGGTAAGGCTTTGGTAAGAATATCTGCAACCTGCTCATCAGTGGAAATATACTCAAGTTTCACAACTCCCTTCTGAACATAGTCTCTGATGAAATGATATCTGATCCCGATATGCTTTGACCTGTCATGAAATACTGGATTCTCCGTGAGTTTAATGCAACTCTGATTATCACATTAAATCACTGAAGGTCTCAACGGCTGACCAAATAAGCCAAACAACATCTTGCAAAGCCAGATGGCCTCACAACTAGCTAGACCGACTGCCATATACTCTGCTTCCGCTGAACTCAGTGCTATTGACTGCTGCTTCTGGCTGAACCATGACACTACTGCTGAACCCAACCCAAAACAACACCCTGAAGTGCTCTTCCTATCAGAAGCACAACCTTCCCAATCAGAATCAGTGTACCCTGCCAATCTCACTCCATCTCCCTGCCTGTAGTCCAGACCATAATCCACTGTCCCCTGCAAGTACCACAAAATGTGTTTTGCAACCACCCAATGAACCTTCCTAGGCTCACAAATAAACTAACTCATCGTGTTGACTGCAAAACAGATATCTGGTCTAGTGTTGACAAAATACATCAAGGAACCAATCAGCTGCCTGTACAATGTGGGATCCACCAACTCGGAATCCGAAGCATGAAGCTTCTTCCAGTTGGTGATCATCGGTGTCGACATGGGTCTACAATCCTCCATGTGGAATTTGCTAAGGATGTCCACAATATACTTCCCTTGCCCTAGGAAGAAATGCCCCTCCTCCTGCCACACCTCCAAACCCAAAAAGTAATGCATCAGGCCGATGTCCTTCATCTCAAACTCCGCCGCAAGATCTCTTTTGCAATGCTCTATGAGTCTCTCTGCACCTGTAATGATCAAGTCATCCACATACAACACCAGAATGAGAGGCTCCTCACCAATCACAATAAAGTAAAGGTTCGGATCTGCCTCACTCTTTGTGAAACCCATCCCCTGCAAGTATGCATCTATCCTAGAGTACCAAGCTCTGGGAGCTTGCTTCAGGCCATAAAGGGCCTTCTTCAATCTGCACACATGGGACTCCTTCCCATGCACCTCAAAGCCCTATGGCTGCTCAATGTACACCTCTTCCTGTATGAAGCCATTGAGAAATGTGGTCTTCACATCCATCTGGTGGATCTTCCAACCCATATCTGCTACTATCGATATAATGGAGCGGATCGAAGTATATCGAGCCACGGGAGTGAAGGTCTCCTCATAATCAACTCCCTCTACCTGGGAGAACCCTCTAGCCACAAACCTCGCTTTGAATTTCTCAATGCTGCCATCTGCAGCATGCTTTACCTTGTAAAGCCATCTAGAAGTAACCACGGATTTTCCCTCAGGCCTCGGCACTACCTCCCAAACATCATTCTTCATGATAGAAGAATACTCCTCCTGCATGGCCTCTCTCCAGACCTACTGGCTAGCTGCCTCCTCATAGCTAGAAGGCTCAGAGTCAAGGATGCTGGTAACCATCGTCATAGCTACAAAACCTCTCAGGTGGTCTACTCTCTCTGACCGGCCTCTTCGGCTCAGCAACAGATGTGGCATCTCTCAAGGTGTCCTGAAGCCACTTGGGCTTCCTCTTCCCTGAGTGTACTTCTCCCACCGGAGAATGAAACTCCTCCTCCTCATCATCATCAGTAGCTTGAACTCCTGACTGTCTGTCTATTGTCCTCCTGCCTGCACCTGAACCTATAGAAGCTGAGGTACCATGTGAACTGTCCATCAGTGGACTCCCTAGTGAACTGCTCTGTGAACTGCTCTGCATGCTTCCCGGAGCACCACCCCTCTGGCTCGGCGAGTCACTGCTCACTGATGGACCTGACATCCTCATGGATGTACCTCCGGATCCTCCTGATCCCTGCCCACTGGATCCCTGCGACTGACTCAACTGCTGCTGAGGGTCTGGCTGATCCAGATACTCTAACTCCTGTGACCTCCTAAAGGCCCTGTCCTCCTCAAACTTCACATCCCGTCTGACAACAACTCTCCTCTGTGTAGGGATGTAAATCCGAAAGGCCTTTGAGGTCTCACTGTAGCCCACAAAGATACCCTTCTCTGCGGTGGGCTCTAGTTTGGTCCTCTTCTCCTTGGGTATATAGGAGTATGTTATGCATCTAAACATATGAAGATGACCAATATCAGGCTTCTTCCCAGAGAAAGCCTCCTCTGGAGTCATGTACCCCAAGGCATGATGTGGACTCCTGTTCTGCAAGTAAACAGCTGTGTTGCAGGCCTCTGCCCACAATAACAATGGCAACCCCTGATCATGTAACATGGCTTTGGTAGCCCCTATGATGGATCTGTTCTTCCTCTCTACAACCCCGTTCTGCTGGGGGTTGTAAGGAACAGTGAACTCCCTCCTAATGCCTACCTCCGCACAATAGTCAACAAACTCTCCAAGGGTGTACTCTCCTCCATTGTCCGACCTCAAGGACTTGATCTTTCGACCTGTCTGAGTCTCCACAAGAGCTCTGAACTCCTGAAACCGCTTGAAGACCTCACTCTTGGTCTTCAAAAAATAAATCCAGGTCCTCCAGGAGTGATCATCAATGAATAAAACATAGTACTCATATCCACTCAAGGAAACATGAGATATCCGACCGCTCACATCGGAATGAATCAAATCAAGTATCCCCGTCGCTTTGCTGTCACTGCTGGGAAAAGGGGATTTGGCAAACTTGCCCATCGCACAACCTCTGCAAGTATCAAAGTGATCAGTACTGAAATCTGGCACACCTGTAGTGATCTCCCGCAATGTCCTCAAGGCTCCATGATACATATGTCCCATCCTGTGGTGCCAAATCTCACACAGCTCAGAACTGCTAGCTCTGTTGTCGGTACTACTGCTCAATGCCAAAAGGGGTTGAAATGCAAACTTGTACACTTTTGCATGGCGTACACCTATCACTCTAGCTGAATCAGCTGGAGTGCCCCTCGGATACATCAACACCTGCCCTCCCCTGAACAGTACGTCATATCCTCTGTCCTCCAAAGCTGAGACGGATATGAGGTTCTTCCTCATCCCTGGAACATAAAGAACCTCTGACACCTTCAAGGGAGGTTTGGACTCCCTCTGAAATGTCACTGTCCCTACCCCGACTGCTCTAACAACTCTGTCATCACCGAATACTACCTCAATATCAGTGCCACTCTCTGAAAGCTCTGAGAAGTACTCACGGACTCATTTCATATGACGTGAAGCCCCACTGTCCACATACCAGATACCTGAAGATGCTCCGCTAATCGAGGGAAAAGCATGCTCCCTCTGAACCTGTGTGGCAGGTGATCCTGCACTAGAGGACTCACACGTAGTGAACGCAAACTCTCGGTCAAAACGACCAGCAAAGTCCTCAATCTCTGCTGAAGCTGCCACATCCTGGTTCTTCCCCTTCTTCTTCTTCTTCTCCGGACACACAACTACATAGTGTCCCATCTTTTGACAATTCCAACACTTCACCTTGGAATAGTCCTTCTGTGTGTTCCCCTGTTTACCTTTACCTTTGCCTTTTCCCCCACCACTGCTTGTGGAAGCCTGCTTCTTCCCTTTGCCTTTCTTGCCTCCTGCCACTAGTGCTACGTCCTCATCCTGCTCAACTGGCTTGGCTGCCCCAAGCTGACCTTTCCTGATCTCTGTCTGAATGCAATCATCCCAAAACCTCTCCCATGTGGGAAGGGTCTCACGTGCACAAACCCCATCAGCAAAGTTCAACCATGAATGGGGGAGGCCATTCACTGCAATCCGCACCAACTCAGTGGGTGGAATGGCCTCTCCAATCGCTGCCAACTCATCTCTCACATTAGTAATCTTTGTGAGATATCCAGCTACACTATCATTCCCCATCTTAATGTTCTTCAGCTTCTCCTTCAGGACCATCTTCTGGTTCTCATTGGTACTCTTGTAGAGATTGGACAATGTTGTCCACATCTCATGGGCATTGCTCTTTCCTCTCACATGAGGAATGCAATGGTCTTTGATTCCGTCTAGAATCAGCCTCTTACCCTTATTGTTCTTCTTTTTATACTCAGCCAACTGAGTAACATCAGTGGGCACAACAACAGGGTTTTGTGCGGTATGCACCATGATATCCCAGACTTCTGCCTCCTCAAAGATACTCTGCATTCTCTCCTTCCAAACACTGTAATTTATATGCCCATCCAGCCTATCCTCCACCCTCAATCCCAATGACATCCTGCTGTCCTAAAACTGAAAAATAGCACTGTTGTAGTAAAGGTAAAACTGTTGTTTATGAAAAAATCAGCTTGCTGGAATTTTCTGAGTGAAAAATCAGCAACTATAATTTTTCCTTTTGCTGTCCCAAACTGCCCTTCAGCACTCACGCTCTGATACCATGTAAAAATTTCTGTTTTCCCACCCCGGTTTTCAGTTTCTCCTTATTTCTCCCATGTAGTTAAATGCCCATTCCCATAACCATACATTTAACAGACTGAAAAAAATAAATATTGTTGAAAACACAAATTCTAGAAATTTTTCAGAATGCTGGAAATTGCAGAATTAAAAATCAGCAATCAAAAACAGCCATTAAAACACATTAAAACACTGATATTTTTTGTCAACTTGACCCTGGAAAAACCCCCTACAACTCTTGGGGAAAATCAGTTTGAGAGCTCTTCTTTATTTCTGAAAATTGCTTTTTTACAATGAGAATTATTCAGCAAAAAATTAGCAAGCAAATTTACAACTTATCTCCTTTCCCGTGCCTCACAGCAATCTGGAAATTACTGCAAACAGGATAGCAATAAATGTTGTACAGCCTCCGTTTTGTGTGCAGAAAAATCAGCAAACTGCTCCTCGATTTTTGTGCAAAAATATGCCTTTCACTATGTGCTGAATCAGCTGTACAAATCTGCTCAACTGCTGCCTTGGAATGTGTGCCAAGCTGCTGTCTCCTTCTCCTCCCTGCTCAGAAATCTCTCTTGCTCTCTTGCTCTCCTTCTCCCAATCTGCTCATGAAAGAATGAATGACCTTTTCCTCCTTTAATATAACTCCAAGTGACTTTTGGGTGATCCAAGTGACTTTTGGGTGATCTCTAAATCCAATGGCTGAAATAGATTTAGATCAATGGTTGAGATTAAATGCTCATTTAAATCTGACTTTCTACTTTTTAATTCACCCCACTTTAATAAAGACCCACTTAGTCATTTATTTCCAAAGTCACTTTTCCTTTCTAATTTTTCATTGACTTTATAAAAGTCACTTTAAAATTAGACTTAATAACTTTATCACTTAAAGTCACTTTTAAATTAGATTTAACTTTATAAAATTATAAAGTTACTTTAGGAGAAAAATTAAATTCTTTTGGACACTTTTCCCTAGGCCAAAGATCAAAGCCTAAGGGAAACACCTGTCCTCTGGTACCAAATTTCAACAGAATGGGCTTAAAAGGGATGAAAGGGAATTAAGAATCCTTCAACATGTTTTAAGAGAGGGAAAATGATTGATCACCAATAAAAAGAAATTAAGAATTTTTAATTAAATGAACAAAATGATAAACTAAGAAGCAGGAACAATTAAGAATTCACTGCTTATGATAGTTTAGAAGAAAACATTTAGAATAAAAATGCTTCTAAAGACAGATTGCACTTAAGCACTTTCTGAATTACACTTTTTCATTTAATATTCAGATATGGAACATAATTGAAATATCTAAACAAGAAAACAATAACACATGAGATATAGATACTTATTTGTCCAGTGTTTGACACATGAATCCTGTGAAATGTCCTTTGTATTATTCCTTCATCCAGCCAGCCATACAAAATATGTTGGAAATAATACTGAGAGGGGGGGGGGGTGAATCAGTATTATCACATCAATAAAAAAATTTCATTTCCATATTCAGATTCATATATGCTACTTCCACAACTTCTTATGATTCAGTTAGTTGATCCTTAATGAGTGCATTAGAACATTATCAACCATATTAACAGTAAACAGGCACAGTAAAATAGAACAAATCATCACACATAAGCCACACACATGAACACCATGACATAAGGTGGAAACCCAATGTGGGAGAAAACCACCTGCTGCACGTCATCTCAATCTTCTTCTTAATAAGAAAATCCTTTTACAATATTTCTGTACTGGTGTAGTCTTATACCAGTACGCAGGCTTCTACCTGCAGGAGCTTCTTCAATATTGATGGATGAGAACTAATATTGGATCAGGATCATAATGACTCATATTTATCTGATCTGATGGACTAGATCTGGGTGCTAACACATATATTATCCTTGTATATGTATTGATCTAGTGTTTGGGTGATTCAGAAGATTGATTGATTATGTGCTTCAATGATATTAATGGGTCTAGTATGAAAATTGGATGAAATGTGGCCTTTCAGATTATGTATTGTGCTTCAGGTGTATCCAGTCTGAAAATGTACGAAACGTGGTACCTGGAGGAGAGAAGATTGTAGGCTGGTGCCTACGTACTAATATCTTAGCTAGTACAAGAGCTAAGGGGGTGGCAGCTCCCTTCCAGTAGCAGTTGAAAACTTTGGAGCATTGTAGCAGGTAGCAGCCTGCGTACTAGTAAATGGATCGGCTAGTACAAGAACTATGGGGGTTGTAGCTCCCTTCCAGGAAAGACTGGAGAACGAGAGAGGGTTGTAGCTCTCTGCAGGTAGAAGCCTGCGTACTGGTATAAGACTACACCAGTACAGAAATATTGTAAAAATATTTTCTTATTAAGAAGAAGATTGAGATGACTTGCAGCAGGTGGTTTTCTCCCACATTGGGTTTCCACCTTATATCATGGTGTTCATGTGTGTGGCTTATGTGTGATGATCTGTTCTATTTTACTGCACCTGTTTACTGTTAATATGGTTGACGATGTTCTAATGCACTCATTAAGGATCAACTAACTGAATCATAAGAAGTTTTGGAAGTAGCATATATGAATCTGAATATGGAAATGAAAAAGTTTTATTGATGTGATAATACTGATTCACCCCCCCTCAGTATTATTTCCAACAATTGGTATCAGAGCAGGTCCTTTGGTAGAAGCCTGATCGCTTGAATGAGATCTATGGAACAATGGGAAAGAAGCTTAAGAAGAAAGCTCATAAGAAGAAGAAGACATCTCAGAAGAACTATGACAGTGGGAGAATCGATTAGGGATTAGGTATAAGAAGCTCTTTAGATTCAGATTCAGATTCAAAATCATTTCAGAATGGAGATGAACTATCAGGTATGAATTTGTTATCCTCTGATGTTCCAGCTATCTATCCATTTGGAAAATATGAAAGTGATAGTGAAGCAACTGAATTTGCTTTTATGGGTGAGCAAGAAAAGTATCAAATAGAGGAAGTATTTAGAAGGCTTACAGACAAAATTAAAGATCAACAAGATCTATTGAACAAAAGGGAATGTGCTTTCAAAGAAGAAGTTACCAAACTAAAATCTCAATTAGAGGAAGGAAGCAAGGTAAGAAAGTTACTCAAGGACAAGGAAAATCAATGTCAAAAGTTGCAGGGTGAAGTGACATCATTAAGAGATGAAGTCAATGAAAGAAGCACAACCATCAAGAAACTCAGAGATAGATCCAGTTACTATGAAAGTCTTGAAGCCACGATCCACTCACTAAAGGAAGATCTTGAAGAATCAAAGAAGCAGAATAAAGATCTACTCCAAGCTATTGAAAAACAGGTAAACGAAGATATCAGCTTAAAATCTCAACTGGAATGTGCCTTCAGAATTCGTCAAATGTAGCAGGATCTGAATGAAGAACAAGAAAAGGAGATTCTCAAACTAAGGCATCAGTTGGAAGAAGGAAGGAAAGTTGAAGAAGACATGAAGAAGCAATGTCTAGAAAAGGAGGAACAACTTCAAGTTGAGGTAAATATCTTGAAAGGTAAATTAGAAGAAAAGGATAAACTATTACGATTTCAAGATAGTACTAAAGTCTTGGATGATATTCTTAGTAGTCAAAGGTCTCCTGCTATCAAGACTGGTCTTGGTTTTCATGAATCTATTGAAGGTGAATCTAGTTCACAAGGTGAGGCAAGGAACTCTAAAGAGAAATCTAAAATGATCAACAAGGAGATGAAAGGTCAACCCCATCAACAATCAAGGAAAGAGACTCCTCAAAGAAAATATCTTACTCCTAACTATGGTCGGCCATTTACGTAGATGAATAATATTGAATGTTATGAATGTCATAATCTTGGACATGTTGCAGCTAGATGCAGAAGAAGGATGGTTCAAGATCATCACACCGAAAGATCATCACATTCCAGGTACTTCAATGGATATTGTTTTTCTTGCAATTTGTTTGGTCACAAAGCTGTTGATTGCTACAGGAGGAATATGAAACATGTAAGATGTTATGCATGTAACAAGCTTGGACATATAGCTAAGGAATGCAGGAACAAAGTATGGGCACCATACCAAAAGGAGAAAACATCATCATCACACTTGAAGATGTGGAAGAAGAAAGAAGTACAGTCAGAAAGAGGCGGCACAGCACAACATACAGACATAACAGAATTAGAGGGAGCTGGAAGTGTAAAACTTCAGTGTCCTAAATCTCATATGCAAGTTTCTTAAAGAGAAGTCACGTATATACGCGAGTTGGTTATGGCATAGTCGTGTATATGATTGTTTGAGGAAAGGCAGTAGGGACAGGTTCAGGAAAAGGATCAGTCATGATTCGGTTTATTATTTGCGCTGTTTGATAATGGTTACAATTTGCTGATGATGTGTGGAAATGACTTGATGGTTAGAAGTGTTTTGTTTCTAACTTGATAATGATGATGTATTGATACTTCTTGCTGATATGAATGATCAGATCTGACAGTAAATAAGATGGCACAGATTTAGTGGGAGAATATGCTTTTAATGCATTGTTGGCATTATGGTTAATAGTCCTTGGTGATGATGCTTATATGGATAAATGATTCATCTTGCTATGATATGGTTATGAGTTGTTCAGATGATTCTTGGGGTTACATAGTTCAGATTTGTGGTTGATTCTCTAATGGTGCTTACATGGTGATCTTCATAAGGATAAGGAGAAGTACATAGCTTGAATTCACATCTTCTTTACTTGATGATGAGTCACTCATATGCTGTTGTCGTCATATGCATAGAGATCATATATTACAGTTATGATGTAGGATTCCTATTGTTCTTGGCACATATATGGATGAGGATTGTTGGCTTGATACATGGATGATTATTCAATGTTGCATTGTTGGAGACATGATGATGATGAGTTCTTACCTATATGATGATAGGTTATTATATTCCCAATTGATGATACTTGGTTCATGCAGATCTAGATGGCTATGGTGTTTCTCTCATATGATAGAATGTGAATGTTTCTATATATACAGAATTCTATTAGCTGATACAGGCATACCTTGATGATTCATGCACTAATACAAGTTGCTGGTCTAGTTGATATTGACAGATACTATGGAGCAGATCATACAATGTCGTTGCTGATGTTTATCATGATCTTATTTAGGTGTTTGGTCTCTATATAAATGTCATGTATATCATTCGATGTAAAGGTCATATCAAGACTCGTGATCTAATAGTGTGTCTCTATCTTTTGTATTCATTTGACGAGATCTCTTCAGGTCATGTAACGGCCTATGTTGGTTTCCCCACTATGCCTAGGATGAATGATGTTATTCTCTTATGTTATCTGTAAACTTTTGGTATATCACCATTGTGATGGGAGATAGATGTATGTATGAGTCTTTGGTGATAGGAAGGTCATTTATGATGTATAGAGTCATGTACTTCTTGTAGAACATCTTTTTGCAGACCTTGCTTAACAGTTAGGGGGAGCATGAACAAGCATATTTCAGCAGAGCAGAGATTTCAGCATGTTCTCAGAAAAAGCATGGACAGATTGGTGCACCATGGCATATACAAAGGAGGAGCTCATTCAGAAATTTCAACAGGCACTCAGGGGGAGTATGGATAGCAAAGGAAGAGAATATCTTGGTCCACCCTTTGCCCTTGATGTCAAAGGGGGAGAGTGATTTGGTATTGTTGCCATCAAGTCCAAAGGGGGAGATTGTTGGCATTATGATGCATGTGTTGTACTTGATGGCAACCAACTCGTAGAAGATCAACTCACTTATATATATCTAGATGAATCTATGGAAGAGATATCAGATGTGACAAGGAATCAGATGACAATTCTCAGTATGACAAGTCCAAAGGGGGAGATTGTTGGCATTATGAGACAAGTGTTGGAAAATTTATTTGATAAATTATAGTGCAACAAAGTTTCCTTCATGTAGAGAAAAGTTCACGCACTTTTATGCAGAGAAAAGTTTATTCCATGTAGAGAAAAGTTCACACACTTTTATGCAGAGAAAATTTCACGCACTTTTATGCAGAGAAAAGTTTATTCCATGTAGAGAAAAGTTCACGCACTTTTATGTAGAGAAAAGTTTATTTCATGTAGAGAAACGTTCACGCACTTTTATGCAGAGAAGAGTTTATTTCATGTAGAGAAATGTTCACGCACTTTTATGCAGAGAAAAGTTTATTTCATGTAGAGAAAAGTTTACGCACTTTCATGCAGAGAAACGTTCCCTTCATGCAAGAGAAAAGTTCACGCACTTTCATGGTTGGTTCATGGTATTAGTTCGATAGTTTTTGATCCTATGGTTTTGGCCCGTGGTATTTCATCCAAAAGTGTTCATCTCACACACTTTCATGGTTGGTTCATGGTATTAGTCCGACAGTTTTTGATCCTATGGTTTTGGTCCGTGGTATTGCATCCAAAAGTGTTGATCTCACGCACTTTCATGGTTGGTTCATGGTATTAGTCCAACAGTTTTTTGATCTTATGGTTTTGGACCGTGGTATTGAGAAAGGACTAAGGCTATAAAAGAGGAAGGAGATCATTTGGCAAAGTATCATCTGAATTATTGAATATCTCATAAAGTGCTAGATCTGGAATACTGTGATTGGGTTATGGTGCAGATCTAGATCTGAGCTAAAGAGGGATCTCACCAGTTGATGGAAAACAAGATCTAAGGATAGATCGGGATAAAATGGTTTGAAATGAACTATCTCTATATATTTGATTATGCTTATTCTAGATCTGTATACTGACGCTTGTAATGATCTGAACTGGGTATAACTTGAGTTTGAAATCGCTGCAAGTCATGTTTGAATATTTATAGATCTGTACGTAGGTTGGCTTTGGTGTAAGCACGTATGTATGCAGGTTTGGTTCATTGTAGTAGGGAATACAATTTGAGCTATGATATTTGAAGTCACAGGTGGTTCTGGTTGTTGATGGGTTCTGATGACAGTTTAAAGGTGTCAGTATTCTGCATATCCTGTTTGGTTGATTGTGTTTAGCTTCAGTATTGATGGATGAGAACTAATATTGGATCAGGATCATAATGGCTCATATTTATGTGATCTGATGGACTAGATCTAGGTGCTAACACATATATTAGCCTTGTATATGTATTGATCTAGTGTTTGGGTGATTCAAAAGATTGATTGATTATGTGCTTCAATGATATTAATGGGTCTAGTATGAAAATTGGATGAAACGTGGCCTTTCAGATTATGTGTTGTGCTTCATGAGTATCCAGTATGAAAATGTATGAAATGTGGTACCCGGAGGAGAGAATATTGTAGGCCAGCGCCTACGTACTAGTATATTAGCTAGTACAAGAGCTACGGGGGTGGTAGCTCCCTTCCAGTAGCAGTTGAAAACTTTGGAGCATTGTAGCAGGTAGCAGCCTGCGTACTAGCAAATGGATCGGCTAGTACAAGAACTATGGGGGTTGTAGCTCTCTGCAGGTAGAAGCCTGCGTACTGGTATAAGACTGCACCAGTACAGAAATATTGTAAAAGGATTTTCTTATTAAGAAGAAGATTGAGATGACTTGCAGCAGGTGGTTTTCTCCCACATTGGGTTTCCACCTTATATCATGGTCTTCATGTGTGTGGCTTATGTGTGATGATTTGTTCTATTTTACTGCGCCTATTTACTGTTAATATGGTTGATAATGTTCTAATGCACTCATTAAGGATCAACTAACTGAATCATAAGAAGTTGTGGAAGTAGCATATATGAATCTGAATATGGAAATGAAAAAGTTTTATTGATGTGATAATACTGATTCACCCCCCCTCTCAGTATTATTTCCAACAAAAGATTGTCCAACAATACTTCTTTTCTAAAATAATCAGTCTTACAGAAATGTCTAAGAATCCACCCTCAATACTCTGAATGAGGGAGTATTTATAGAAAAGTTTTACAATAAAATATTTCATAACAAAGAGAGATATATTCTAGGATGACTAACTATATGTTACATGAAAATAGAGATAGATGGTCTCGTAGATAGAAGATAAAGTAAATTGATGGCTTGTTGTCCTTGTTTTTTGTGAATGTGCTGGAGGCAGGCCCTATGATAAGGCACCTTGTTGTCTTCCTCATAAATTAGTGTTGGATGTTCTGCTTTTCACTTTCTTACTGATACACTTTGACCTATTTTGATACTCTTTAGCTATATGATCCTTGTGCATCCTCTTCTACCATCATTCACTGTAATAAATAATGAAAATTTACTTTTTTACCAAGGATAAATTACAAAATGTCTAACATTTTTGTCCACCATTTTTCTTGTGGTATTCTGGTCCATTGAATTTTTCTGAGGATTTTATCAGTCTCGGTGTACTTGAAAAAAGAAGGCTGAACTGGAAACAAATGCTTTAAGTCATGTTCAACATAAAGAAGGTTCTCTAGATTGTCACAGAGAACTCTGCCTGTAGGCAGTGCCTTTGGTGCAGATGAACTAGCTGATGAGCTAGCCTGGTTATTTGCATATTGGGCCAATTTATCAACATAGTCTATATGTCTCATCAGTTTATCATTAATAACTAAAGGACTGGGGAGTCCTTTGCTCTACAAAATTCCAAATTTCTCCATAAAAACATTAATTTCCTCTTGCATGTTTAGGCATCTCCTTTCCAAATTCTGCATTAGAGACCTTTTAGTTAATACCTTCTTGACTTCTAGAATAGTCCTTGTTCTGTCTTCAATGCCCATTTCTTCAAGCTGGTACTTATTCTTGCTATTCAAAAAATTTATTAGCCTGGTATCTTCCTCAGGCATCCTTCCTAATTCTTCCTTAGTTTTCTGGACTTCTTCAAGAGCTACCTTTACCAAATCAGTCTACTCAAAATTTATTGTATGGATGGCTAAACATCATTTATTGACTGAGTGATGTTGGTCCAAAGAATATTCCTAATATCTGCTAATGGTTTATCAAATGTGAGGTCTTTTTCTAATGATTTTACCTTTTGTTCTAACCCTTTATTTTCCCTCACCTTTTCTGCAAAATTTATTTCTGAAAGATCATATTTCTGTTCTAAAGTAACAAATTTCTCTTTTACCTTTTGTAAATCTGAAACTTGGAGCTTCATTTCTTCCATTGATTTTATTAGTTCATCTGTGCTTAAACCTAAAGTTCCTACTGGTGCCGTTCCTATACTTGTGACTACTTTGGTTGTGACCAATGGGGCATTTGGAGCCAAAGCTATTCCAAGGGTTGAAGGGACTGCAGTGGAGACCACTAGTACCACATTTGGAGGCTGAGAGGTCGACTCTCCCTGCTTTTCCTTCAATGATTTTTCCAGTTCTAATTCAGTCTCCTTCAGCTATTGATTAAGCTTGAGGACAAAGTCCATAAGCTCTTCTTTAGACCTTTGTTATATGATCTCAGCAATCTGTGGATGCCTTGAAGGAGGCAACTTTAGCTGCTTTCTTAAGGCAACTATATCTTCATATTTATTTTTAATTAAGGCTTCTGCAGCCTTCACATCCTTTGGATTATGACCCAATCCAATGATAAATTCTTCTAAAGATTTAACTTGAAAGGGGAAAGTTCACACCCATACATCTCGATTTTTGTATAATTCTGGTATAAATACCAGTCACCCACTCTATACTGTTTGGAGAGCTGAAGGATCCTCTTAATGTCACCGCTGATCCTGGGAGGGGAAATCCCTGTCAATAAGGTAGTTTTTGGATGAAAAAATTGATCAATGAACTCATTATATGAGTAAGGGGAATCAAAGGATTCATGGAAGATGGAAGTACAAAAGATAATAGACCTTGGATTACCCTTGGTATCGAGTTTCATGATATGGAATGGGAAATTATCTGACTGATAATAGAGCATGAGGTGATATATGAAGTTGGTATACTTGAAAACTCTTTCATTCTCTAGTCTCATGAACTGGTCATGAATTTTATCAGCAATAAAGGAGGCATAATCATACTTGACAGAAGGGGGCTATCCAGGAGTAAAGATTGACATCAACACTAGGGTTAACTCATCTACATACTCACTAGTGTTGAATTCCATAACTACAGATATCATATCAACTATGAGTTTTCCCATATCTGTGAAGAAAGCTTGCATATAAGGAGGTGGGTCCTTAGGCTGATGCTTCTTTAGTTTGAAAGTCTGACAGATGCGATTAAATTCGGATTGGGATAATTTAGTTGATTTCTCAAGTAAATTTCCAATGGAAATGGGAGTGAGAGCTTGACTAGGGTGAAATTTCAACATCTCATTGATTGATTCAACAGTTATTGGGAAGAGGACTATTTGGCTGGGAGAAATAGCTGCTCTGTGGTTGGGGTCATAATTGGCATGGCATTGATGAATTATATCAGGGAAAACATGGACAGAGGGGAGAAAGTATATGGGAAGATTGGATTCCCACAGTCCTATGGCATCATAGCCATTCAAGTAGTTATCTCTACTTTGGAAAAAGACTTTGAGGTGATTTTTATCAGTGGTTAAGTCTTTTATTTGGAATTCCTTATTTGCCAAAGGCAAATAGTCTAAATCTCGATGAGGGGCATTAATGGGTGCAACATTCAAAGCCACCAGGGTTTCCATTTCTGGTTCTTGTGGATTCAGAAGGAAATTGTGGTTTTCTTTGTGAAATGGGCAACACAAAGGCTATGGGGGACTTAAATGACGAAAATAATAACTAAATTATAATGAATTTGGGCCTTTTTCATCAATTTATAGTGGAAAACAAGTATTTGCAAGGTTTTTGTCGGGAATTTGATAAATACCTTTTTTTGGGTGGATGAGCAATGAAATGCAAGTACTGGGTGTGGCTAGAGGGTTCTAGGCAACGTTGGCTACAAGGTTTGGAGTAGGTTGCCGACTGAAAGCTCGAACTAGTTGACCTCAGTGTTCGTTTGCATGGGCGCACAGGTTTACCGAATAAAACAGTGAAAATTATTTTTTTTTGTTCTATTTACAAAGTCAAAGATTGGCGGGTCTTTGGATTTAGACGGGTGATGTCAGTGGCAAATGACATGATGCTTTTTCGTTTGTGGGAAGGTAGGAAGTAGTTTTATATCGCACCTCTTATTGGGAAGGGTAGTATTTAGTGTTGGTATAGTGATTCCATAAAGCAGTTGACGCGTAGAGGGGTACTGTATGCCAAACCACTTTGTGATCGTACGCTAACGTGCAGTCACAAAGGGTTGTGCAATATGTATTATAGCCATCGGATATGGAAGGAATGATCAGACAGTTGTCGAGGAGTATGAAGTGACAAGGTTTTAACAATGGTGGGTCCGATATATTTAAGAATTATTTAGTCACATCGGGGGCGGTGAGATTGGCTGGTGGGTTTATTAATTAACCATGAGGTTTAATTAATCCCGTTTAATGTAGTGGAGGGTCGAGGTTCTTAATGGGTTACTAACTAACTCATTAATCCTATTTTAAAACAGATTATGGTTATATTTAACCGGGGGTGGGATATATATTATTTCGGGATTATTACACAATTACAATAATACGAGAGAGGGTAAAATTTACAAGGGATTTATAAATTAATAAAAGTTATTAGTTAATATGTCATAATGAACTAAAAATCGCTAAGTATAAAAACATTTGATGTGTGTATTTAAACTTAGGCTTAAAGTGAAAAAGGGCTTTTTGAGAAATATTGTAATTTTACTAAGTAAAATAGAATTTTACTTACGAAAAAACTTATGACGGAGAATGGATGATTTATGAATGGTTTTAAGTACTTAGGCTTTAAAAATTATTGCGCCGAGGGTTCAGTCCCTCTAGAAGTTAGATAAATGCTCTAATCCCCTCTAATTTAGCAAATACCTTAGCACTTAGGGGAAATTAGTGAAAATTTAGGGTAAATGAGTAGGGGAGTTAATTATTCTGACTTTGCTTGCTTGATATGTCTTTTATGTACTGCATGCCTTTGTTTTATGATGAAAATAAAAGATTTTCACATTTGACTATTAACATTCACCACATGTTATTCTGCAACCATCATCTACCTACTCTACCTTATTTAACCTAGCATTTTTACTTCTTTATTAGGGTGAAGTTAGATTGGCAAACCCTTATCAAACTTTTCTTTTCTTTTACACGGTAATGCCTATCTAAGTCTACACTTATTACATCCAAGGGCTCAGATTAAACTGTTGAGCTCCTTTTCTCACTCTACCTATCTACTTATCTGCCAAGATTACACTGTTTGGTCAAATATTTATTCTCTATATCTAAAACATGAAATTGAAATACGAATTGTTTGACTATTCATAAATTATGGCATAGGTAACAAGCTGCACACAATTGTTTATTTTACACAAGTATAAAAGTAGTGGCATTTAGACTTGCACATTTTCTTGGTCTTTCTTTTTGTTGGGGTTCATTTTATTTCATTTTTTTGACCATATTTTTATTCTTTTTACCCTTTGATTTTTCTTTTAGGGTATACCCTCTTTACATTTTTTAATTTTTTTTTAATTTTTTACAAATATGGAAAACCTTTGCAACAAGTAAAGTTATGAACATATTACATAACTCATCAAGTCAATCATGATATATGACACCTATTGGTATAGGGGCATAATAGTGGCTCCACTTGGGGATGGATTTCCCTGGTGGAAATTCAAGAACAGTAGATCAGAGGGCCTTCTAGATGACTTTGAATGCACTCTGTAATATTTTCCAACTTTTTGCTTTATTGTATGTATGACAGTGGTACTTCTCAAGCTTAGGGCCTTCTCTTCGGGCTTCAACTCCAACAAGTTACTGTCCAATCAAAATTGTGACAATACAAAGGATATAGTATGTACATGTTAATGATTAGGATAACATTAATAAGTAGGATCAAAGTAATGTTTCAACATCCGACCATTTACTGGTCCTTCTTCTGCTTTAGTGCCTTCCAAGTTTTTTAGAAAAAATGTATTGTTTCCTTGGAGAGCATAGATGATGTATGGTCCCTTCCATAGGAAGTCAAACTTCCCATGTTTCCCCTTATTCTCTCTTCTGGAATCCCATATTAACACTTTATCTCCAGGGTAGAAATCATCTGCCTTGGTTCTTTTGTCAAATATCTTCTTGAGCTTCTCATGTAACACTTTGGATCTTTGATATACCTCCTCTCTAGTCTGTTGTAAATTGATGGTTTGGTTTATCCTTCTTTGAATATCATTGGGTTCCACTTGAGCTTCTTGGAGTATTTTCATAACCAGGACTCCTAATGATGAAGGAAATACAACCTCCATTCCATATACTAACTCATAAGGACTACTGCCAATGGATTTTTTGGTTGTGAGCCTATCTACCCATAGTGCATTTATCAGTTTCTTGTGCCAAGTCTTCTTGTTCTCCTCCAATAGTTTTTTAATGATATTAACTAGACTCTTGTTAGAAGATTCTGCCAATCCATTCCCTTGAGGGTAATAGGCTATGGAATGGCCCAATGTAATATGATACTTATTACAGAAACTGATCATCTTCTTAGATTTGAAAGTTGCAACATTATCAGTGATGATTTTAGTAGGGCAACCAAACCTGGACAATATATTGGTCTCTAGAAATCCTATGATCACTGTGTCATTGGCCTGTCTAGAGGGAATGGCCTTTATCGATTTGGTAAAATAGTCAGTGGCAGTGAGAATCCATTTGTGTTGGCCTGAAGAGGGTGGATGTATTTCTCCAATGAAGTCAAGGCCCCTTTGTTGGAAGGGTTTCTTAGTGGAAATTGGTTTTAGGGGTAAAGGTAACAATTTTCTCTTACCCTAAAAAATTTGACATTTATGGCAAGAAGCGACAAATTTCTTCACATCAGCGAATAAGGCTGGCTAATAGAATCCAGCCCTTAGGATCTTATCTATAGTTGATTTCCAGTAAAGGTGTCCACCACAGTCTCCTGCATGAAATTCTTGGAGAGCCTTGTCAGCTTCATTTTTTAACAAACAATTCAATAAAGTTCCTTCATGATTTTTCCAAAAAAGAGCATTATCTAAAATACAAAAATTTGAAGCTTTCATTTTTAAAAACCTATTTTTTGTTTTGGATAACCCTAGAGGAGCCTGTAGGTTTTCTTAAAACATAAATTACATTAGCATACCAAGGTGAGTCTAAAAAGGTCTGGCTGATTTGTGGAGTTGCCATCTCTTATTCATCATCTACTTCATTTATATCCAGGGCTTGACAATTAGTTTCTGCCATGAGTTTGGCCAATCACTATCCTTTTATAAGTTTTATAGGTTTTATCTCTATATCATACTCTAAGATAGTAGCAATCCATTTACCTCTTTTGCCCTCAATTCCATCCTAAGTCAGGATGTCTTTGACAACTGCATTTGGTACATAGGCTATCACATGAGAGTATAATATATAGACTCTGAAGTCTTTAATGGCTTTTACAAGTGAAAAAGCTTGTTTCTCCATGATTTTGTATTTTAATGATGCATCTCTGAGTGCTTTACTAAAAAAGGCTATGGGTTTCTCACATCCTTGATCATCTTTTTGTAATAAAACAATTGCTATAGTGTGTTCTGATGCAAATGAAAAGATTATGAAGTCTCTATCAAATTGAGGACTAGTTAGGACCGGTGTTCTAGTTAAAGCCATTTTGATTTCTTCAAATGCTTGTTTGGCTTCTACTATCTATTTGATACTTGAATCCTTTTTTAACATATCATTAAGTAATCTAATGAGTTTAGCTAGGTTAGATATGAATCTTCTCAAAAAAATTATCTTTCCTAGTAAAGCTTGAAGTTCTTTGATACTTCTTGGATGAAGTATCTGTAAAATAGCTTCTATTATGGCAAGGTCAATTCGAATATCATCCTTCGAAATAATATGACCTAAAAGTTTACCTTCCTCTAGACCAAACAAGGACTTCTTTGGATTTAAAGAGATACCATATTTTCTACATTTTAGAAATACTTGTCTAAGATTGTCCAAATGCTACTGATCTGATTTAGAAAAAGCAGTTAGATCATTTAGATATATAACTAGAAAATCATGAATCTCTTTGGCAAGGCAATGTCCATTGCTCTTTGGAAAGTTTCTCCTACATTTTGGAGTCCAAATGGACTTTTGATGTAAAAGTAATTTTCTCTTGGTCATTAGGATGAACCAGAATCTAGTTATACCCTGAGAACCCATCTAAAGGTGAAATTCTAGAAGAACCTACTACCCTTTGTAAAATATGATCCATCTTAGGTAAAGGGTAATTATCTTTTAGAGAGACCTTGTTGACATTTCTTAAATCAACACATAATCTAATTTCCCTAGTTTTCTTTCTAGTAGGAACTATATTAGACACCCACTTTGAAAATCTAATTGGGGCTATTATCCATGCTTCATACATACATTTAATTTGTTTTTTCAATCAATGGTAATAACAGAGGGCTGATTTTTCTGAGTTTTTGTTTAAATGTCTTTTGATTTTCTTTTAGATGTATAGTATGCTGAATTATAGAGGTGTCATATGATTTCAAATCCTCATAACTCTAGGCAAAGACATCCTAGAATTCTCTCATGAGTTCAACATATTTTAACTTTTGGTCAGGAGGCAAAGATTTGGATAGTTTTATCGTTTTTGGATTTTCCTCTATTCCTAAGTTATATTCTTCAATGTCTTCTTTTAATGGTTCCATCTTTGGTTTTTTGGAAATATTATTGGAATCAAAGAGGTCATCTAGAAGAGTTAATCCTTTAGGTAGATGATTGTCTTTCAAATCAATGACTTATGTTTCTCCTTCAACTATCTCATCAAGATCCATTTGTTTAAGGTCTTGCACTTCTTTTTTAGTGAAATTTGTGGGATGAAGCATTTGAATTGAACTCTCTTTCAAAATTTTTATTTCTACCTCATCTATCTGATTTGAATTAATAATTGTATCAACATCTATGTAACTGTTTGAAAATTCTTCATCTAAAGTCAAAAAGTTATTAATCTGCTCATCACTATCAAACACCTGCCAGTTCTTTAGATTATTAGGTATGGTTGGTCTGTGTCTAATCTCAACTGTAAACTGATGATTAGGTTTGAAAGGTAATTTGCAGGTGCTGGCAAACATTGCCAGGATGTGGGCTTGCAAGTTGTGTTTTCTAGGGATTTTAGCAAGCTGAGTTTCTAGAAAAGTATTAAGAATCTCTATGACTGTTCCTCTATAGTATCCTAATCTAGGATCCTTAGTTAGATATTTCCCTTTGATATGTTTAATGATTAATTCAGAATCTCCTATGACAGATACTCTAATCGCCCCTAATCTTTTAACAAGTTTTAGACCTAGCAAGAGAGCCTCATACTCTGCTATATTATTGGTGCACTTAAAATTTAACCTCTAGGCATGGCCTTGAGCATGGTCGTTTTCTAGATTGTACACCCAAACTCCTCCTCCTGCTCCTAATTTATTGACTAAGCCATCAAATTCTAAATGCCAAAGAATTTCATGCTCATAGTTGGTATCAGGAGTGACGGGAATTTGTTTAACTATGAGATCTGGTTTTTCATTTTCATCTGGTTTTCCTTGGGTATCTGATATTTCATTATTTTCAGAGATTTCCTGGATGTGAACACTTGATTTTCCTTTTTTAATTTCTTTTGGTTCTGCTGCTAAAACTTCTAAGTCATTGGAAGGATTGGTTTCAACATTATAAAGAATAAATGAGTCCATATCAGAGTGTATTGAGTAGATGGGGAAATTTTGTGGTTTTTCCTGACTACTTACTACATATTTCATCAAAGTTTCTCTGTATAGCTTCTTAGGTTGGCCGAAAACTGAGATAGTAGCATAGGACATGTCCAATTGAAGAGATCCTTGAAGCTTTTCACCCCAGGATCTGGACAATAACATGCCATATTTTGGTGGAATATCTGCTACCACTATATCCATTAAAATTGTTTTTGCAGGGTACTAAACCAATGAAACACACAAGTCTTTTATCAATCCTAAACATCTCACCTGACTAGAATCAAAAGAAAAAAGGTCTTTGTATGGCCTGGTGATATCTAAGTCTAGTTTTTCAATTATAGACTTGGGCATTAGGTTGTGAGATGCCCTAGAATCAAACATGGCATTGTGAAAAAATTTGTCATGTATATTTAAGCTTACATAGAAAGGAGGAATTCCTCCTTCTAATGGTTTTCCATTTACATCAGGGTCAAAGATCAATTCTGGTTGGTCATCAAAAACATTAAAAATTGAGTCTTCAGTTCCAGTGATTTTAAGTGATCTGTTGATTTGAATTCGGTAGACATTATGTTTAGCTAATTTAGATAATGGAACAACAATCTTTAGCTTGCCTACTTCAGTCTCCAAATTGAAATGTTTTTTTGTCTGAGATTTTGTGTTTGAAACAGTGGGATTCTCTTTATTTTCTATATTTTCTGCATTTTTCTCCTTCTCAGGAGTGGGGTTATGAGTTGAAGTCTCTCCTAAATCAACTTCTAGAGATTCTTCCACATTTTCTTTGGGAGGAGGAGAGGTGGAGGGCTGCCTGTTATTAGGTTGATTGTCGGAGACATTTTCAATTATTAGATTAGAAGGATTAGGGTTTGATCTAGAAAGAATATGTACAGATATAGTGATTTTCTTACCTTTCATGTGTTGTTTTTCAGTTTTCTATTTGTTGGCTTCAGGAACATCAATTCTTCTACTCCTCAAGTTATATTGCTTATGCACTTCATAGATGGTTGTGTCATATCCTTTCCTAAAGTCGAATGATTCACTTGACTGAGTTTGAAATTATTTAAGAATATGAGCCTCTTGATCCTCTTTTGTCAAGAAAACTTCTCCTTCATTACTAAGTCCCATGAGATTTATTTGAGTGTCTTCTACTAGTTCATTAGAATTTGAGGCTTCTGCATAATTCTCCTGGAATGGGGGCTTAATGTTTTGGTTAGGACCAGTTTTCCCAGTGTTCTGGTTTTGATTTTTTCTGAAATTGGGATTTCTCCTTGTGTTGGTTGGCTAACCATCCGAAGGACCTTTCCTTTCAATTGTTTCCATCCTATCTCCTAGCCTATCCATCCCTTTAATTATAGAATCTAATTTCTGTTCAAAAGGTGAGGACTCTTCTTTCAATGGTATTCTCCTTTCACTTCTAACCTTAGCTCTTTTAGGCATCAGGTTGGCTTCAACACTGACAGCTATGCTTTGCATATCTTCCAAAGTGTGAAGAGCTCTTTCTCTAAGATGGAAGGCCATGTTAGAATCAAATCCATCAGGGAATTTGATTAAAGCTAAATCAAGAGGAGGTATGAGGTTTTGAGGGATGGAATTATAGACATTGTTGAACCTAGTGCAGTAATCCTGCACAGTTTCTTGTGTTCCTCTCTTTAGGTTTTCATACTCTGATAAGATTTGAAGAGGATCTTTCTTTTTCTCCTATCAATTTAAGAATTGTCTATAGAGAGTTTCTAGGCTATCTATACTGTTTGCAGCTACGGCTCTAAACTAGGTTTTGACTACCCTAGTTAGACTCTAAACAAATATTATCATTCATACATCATCAACATCTATTTCATATATTTCAAAGTAACCAGTCATCCTTTTGGTATGTTGTTGGGATGTGTAGGTACCAGTACCATCAAATGGAGTGATTTTACTTTGGTAGTCTTGGGGCATGGCACCTAAATTGGCTAGTAATACCAAGGGAGCATATCTGTTTGCCATTGCAGCAGGTAGTGATGAAACAACAGCTGGGGTTGGGATAACGATAGGTGTTTGAGTGGTAGATGGAGGGGTATAAGGGGTGGTTTGAGGTGGAGATGTATGAGGAAATGGCGATGAACTTACAGAGGTAGTAGTGATTATAGAGGGATTGGGTGTTCCTTTAGTGGTAAGATCAAATTGTATTGAGTTCTGCAAATGTCTATCAATTGACGAATTGATAGCTTCAAGCTGTAATTCTTCAATGAACAATGGGTCTAGGATTAGGTCAATTAATTCAGAATCAGAAGATGTCCTAAATAGAGAGGTTTCAAAATGTTCATCAAAGGGTTTGTCTTCAAGATAAATCCACCTAACAGGACAAGAACTTGATCTGTAGGTGGGCCTAGAACTAGCAGAACTTTCTTGGCTTTCCTGTCTCCTAAGAATTCTAGGGATCATATTAGGATTCTCAAAAACTTGTGGTGGATTGGGATCAAGATTAGCTCTAGTGTAACGAGACCTTTCTGAAGCTAGATTTTTAGGTTTTATTTTTTATTTTTCTTAATTGATATCAAGAAACAAATTCTATTATTTCTTTAAGAGGTTTTAGATATGGGATTTAAGCTTTCTTAAAGATTTATTTGACATGAGGAACTGGTCGAATGTTTGGAAATTAGATGTTCAATTCATAAACTAAACCAGAGATTGACTGAAGTAGCATCCATCTACTATGCACTTGCAGAGCAAGAGCAGTTCAAAGGCTACCTGGCTAACTTCAGGCTCCGTTTGTAGTTTATAAATCAAACAAAAATAACACACAAATAAAATTTCTTTCCCCAGTGGAGTCGCCACTATGTTATCACTCAGATTTTCCTAGAAGTTGTTGGAAAGAGGAAAGGGGTCTGAAGTAACCACAAACCAACTTTTAAGTACATAATCTAGCCGATCTATACTCAGAGAGGGATCTCTCTTTAAAATTTAGCTTTGTTTTATCAGATATTATGCTAGTTATAAAAGTTTAGGGGTTTTGATTGTGCTTGGTGGTGGAATTCAGGAGCAGATGGATAGAACTGAGTATTTCATGCCATTGGGATATGAAGTCAATCTAAAGATGGCTTAATTAGACTTATCTTTTCAACAAAAGTATGGCTTCACAAGGCAAGATAGCTAAACATGGAACAGATGGAAACTTGAAAGGATGGAATGGGCTTAAAAAGGATGAAAGGCAATTAAGAATCCTTCAACATGTTTTAAGAGAGGGAAAATGATTTATCACCAATAAAAAGAAATTAAGAATTTTTAACTAAGAATTTTTATTAAGTAACCAAAAAATATAAACTAAGAAGCAGGAGCAATTAAGAATTCACTACCTATGATAGTTTAGAAGAAAAAATTTAGAATAGAAATGCTTTTAAAGATAGATTTCACTTAAGCACTTTTTGAATTACACTTTTTCATTTAATATTCAGATATGGAACATAATTGAAATATCTAAACAAGAAAACAATAACACATGAGATATAGATACTTATTTTTCTGGTGTTTGACACATGAGTCCTGTGAAAAGTCCTTTGTATTATTCCTTCATCCAGCCAGCCATACAAAAAATTGTCCAACAGTATTTCCTTTCCAAAATAATCAGTCTTACAGAAATGTCTAAGAATCCACCCTTAATACTCCGAGTGAGGGAGTATTTATACAAAAGTTTTACAATAAAATATCTCATAACAAAGAGAGATATATTCTAGGATGACTAACTATATGTTACACGAAAATAGAGACAGATGGTCTCGTAGATAGAAGATAAAGTAAACTGATGGCTTGTTGTCCCTGTTTTTTGTGAATGAGCTGGAGGCAGACCCTATGATAAGGCATGTTGTTGTCTTCCTTGTAAATTAATGCTAGTTGTTCTAATTTTCACTCTCTTACTGATACACTTTGACTTGTTTTGATACTCTTTACCTATTTTATCCTTATTCATCCTCTTTTACCATCATTGACCGTAATAAATAATGAAAATTTACTTTTTTACAAAGGATAAATTACAAAATGTCTAGCATTTCTGTCGACCATTTTTCCTGTGGTATTCTAGTCCTTTGATGTTTTCTAAGGATTCCATCAGTCTCGGTGTACTTGAAAAAATTAGGCTGAACTGGAAACAAATGCTTTAACTCATGTTCAACATAAAAAAAGGTTCTATGGACTATCATAGAGAACTCTACTTGTAGGCAGTGCCTTTGGTGTAGATGAACTAGCTGATGAGCTGGCCTGGTTATCTGCATATTGGGCCAATTTATCAACATAGTCTATATGTCTCATTAGTTTATCATTAATAACTAAAGGACTGGAGAGTCCTTTGCTCTGCAAAATGCCAAATTTCTCCATAAAAACATTAATTTCCTCTTGCATGTTTAGGCATCTCCTTTCCAAATTCTGCATTAGACACCTTTTAGTTAATACCTTCTTGACTTCCAGAATAGTCCCTGTTCTATCTTCAACGCCCAGTTCTTCAAGCTGGAACTTATTCTTGCTATTCAAAAAATTTATTAGCCTGGTAGCTTCCTCAGGAATCCTTCATAATTCTTCCTTAGTTCTCTGGACTTCTTCAAGAGCTATGTTTACCAAATCAATCTGGTCAAAAATTATTTGTATGGATGGCCAAACATCATTTATTGACTAAGTGATGTTGGTCCAAAGAATCTTCCTAATATCTGCTCAGGGTTTATCAAATGTGAGGTCTTTCTCTAATGATTTCACCTTTTGTTCTAACCCTTTATTTTTCCTCACCTTTTCTGCAAAATTTATTTTTGAAAGATCATATTTCTGTTGTAAGGTAACAAATTTCTCTTTTACTTTTTGTAACTCCGAAACTTGGAGCTCCATTGATTTTATCAGTTCATCTGTGCTTAAACCTAAAGTTCCTTCTAGTGTCGTTCATGTACTTGTGACTACTTCAGTTGTGACCAAGGGGGCATTTGGTGCCAAAGTTGCTCCACGGGTTTAAGGGACTATAGTGGAGACCACTGGTATCACATTTGGAGGCTGAGAGGTCAACTTTCCCTGCTTGTCCTTCAATGATTTTTCTAGTACTTGTTCAGTCTCCTTCAGCTGTTCATTAAGCTTGAGGACTAAGCCCATAAGCTATTCTTCAGACCTTTGTTGTATGATCTTAGCAGTCTGTGGATGCCTTGAAGGAGGAAACTTTAGCTGCTTTCTTAAGACAACTATATCTTCATATTTATTTTTAATTAAGTCTTCTGCAACCTTCACATCCTTTGGATTATGACCCAATCCAATGATCAATTCTTCTAAAGATTTAATTCTATTGTCTTTAGCTTGTGAGGAGGCTTTCTCCAGCTGTAATTGGGCAGTTGTATTATTCAAAGAATTTTCTAGTCTTTGGGCCATCATAACTTTACTAGTCAATGTTGAATATACCATCTCCCCTGTCTATTTGTGTAACTCAATCTAGTCCAAGGGATGAATTTCCTTTGCCATGACCTCAAAATTGGTTTTGAGGTAATCTGCATTTGATTAAGGATATTGCACTTCAGGTTTGAAAAAAATCATTAGCATTTTAGATTTGATGTCATAGGCTGACATCAACCTATTTTGATTGGTGGGAGCCATCTTTAAATACTGATTGCAGACCTGGATCCTCAATGGCTCATTCGTAGTCTTTATTTCTTTAAATTTGTTTTTAATATCTTGGTTGTGTTTTCCTAGGGACCTAAAAGATGATACTTGAACACTTTGTTTTCTCTCCAGATCCTGTATTTGTGAGCTAGAAGGTGTCCCACCTATTGGGAAAGTTTGATGACTATATACACCTTCTTTTCTTTGACTATCAGTAGTGTCTTCAAAAAATTCCTCTTCTGAATGAGGATTTAGCCTGTGCCTCTTAGCACCAGGTTGTTCTAAGGGTCCACTGGCAGGGGTAGCTACTTCCCTATCTCTCTTTTTGTTCTTTTCCTCATTCAGAGGAGTCTGCAAGATTGGGGGTTCTCCCACATTGACTTGAGTTGGAAGAGTGTGTATGTGGGCCTTCTCCTTAGAAGTTTCAGGTTGTTTAGACATTATTGACTGTTCTATAGCCTAAGTGCTTGTCTCTATTTCTTTACCTTTAGATGTCCATGTAAGTGGTGTATCGGTCTGCTGTGAGTGCCTATGAGAGGTCCCAGCTGTTGAGGCACTTATCCCTAATTCTGACCTTTGAGAAGTCTCAAATTTCACCTATTCAAAAGAATCTAGGTCAAGAGTCTTTTCAATATCTTTCACTACATTTTATATGTTGACTTGCTCACTATCATTTTCTACTAAGGTCCCTTCCCTCCATTCATCCATGTTGGCAAATTGTTCAATCTCTGGGATTCTGTGATGCAAGTATGGTGACAGTCTATTTTTCATCCTTCTATCACATATGAAGCTATGAGGGTCATATGGAATCCAACCAAAACTTTTGTGTAATTTAAGATGATCTTCTAGAATTTTCTCTGCTTCTTTCCATGCTTCTCTAGTGTTGCAGATGAAAGTGCCTAATTGATGTTTGATTCTGAGTTGTGCATTCTTTTTGGCTTTAGTAAAATGAACCAAATCTGAGTTTATCATCTTCCTATAGTATTCTAATGCAAACAGTCTCATTGGAACATAGTTTTGTAACTTGAAAGGGGAAATTTCACACCCATACATCTTGATTTTTGTATAATTCTAGTATAAATACCAGTTACCCACTCTGTACTGTTTATAGAGCTAAAGGTTCCTCTTAATGTCACCACTGGTCCTGGGAGGGGAAATCCCTGTCAATAAGGTAGTTTTTGGATGAACAAACTGATCAATGAACTCATTATATGAGTAAGGGGAATCAAAGGATTCATGGAAGATGGAACTCTAAAAGATAACAGACCTTGGATTACCCTTAGTATCAAGTTTCATGATAGGGAATGGGAAATTATCTGATTGATAATAGAGCATGAGGGGACATATGAAGGTGGTATACTTGAAAATCCTTTCATTCTCCAGTCTCATGAACTGGTCATGAATTTTATCAGCAATAAAGGAAGCATAATCATACTTGATAGTAGGGGGTTGTCCAAGAGTAAAGATTGACATCAACACTAGTGTTACTTATCTGCGTACTCACTAGTGTTGAATCCCATAACTGCAGATATCATATCAACTATGGGTTTTCCCATATCTATGAAGAAAGCTTGCATATAAGGAGGTGGGTCCTTAAGCTGATGTTTCTTTAGTATCAAAGCTTGAAAGAGGTGATTAAGTTCGGATTGGGATAATTTAGTTGATTTCTCAAGTAAATTTCCAATGGAAATGGGAGTGAGAGATTGACTAGGGTGAAATTGCAACATCTCATTGATTGAATCATCAGTTATTGAGAAGAGGACTGTTTGGCTAGGAGACATAACTGCTCTGCGGTTGGGGTCATAATTGCCATGGAATTGATGAATTATATCAGGGAAAACATGGACAGAGGGGAGAAAGTATTTGGGAAGATTGGATTCCCACAATCCTATGGCATTGTATCCATTCAAGTAGTTATCTATACTTTGGAAACATACTTTGAGGTGATTTTTATCAGTGGTTAGGTCTTTTATTTGGGGCTCCTTATCTGCCAATGACAGATATTCTAAATCTCGATGAGGGGCATTAGTGGGTGCAACATTCAAAGCCACCGGGATTTCCATTTCTGATTCTTGTCGATTGAGAAGGAAACTGTGGTTTTCTTTGTGAAATGGGCAACACAGAGGCTATGGGGGACTTAAACGGAGAAAATAATAACTGAATTATAATGACTTTGGGCCTTTTTCATCAATTTATAGTGGAAAACCAATATTTGTAGGGTTTTTGTTGGGAATTTGATAAATACCTTTTTTTGGGGGATGAGCAATGAAATGTAGGTACTGGGTGTGGCTGGAGGGTTCTAGGCAGTGTCGGCTGCAAGGTTTGGAGCAAGTTGGCAATTGAAACCTCGAACTAGGTTACCTCGACGTCCATTTGCATGGGTGCACAGGTTTACCGAATAAAACAGTGAAAATGATTTGTTTTTGTTTTATTTAGAAAATCAAAGATTGTCGGGTTTTTGGATTTAGACCAGTGATGCCAGTGGAAAACGCCATGATGTTTTGACATTTGTGGGAAGGTGGTAAGTGGTTTTATATTGCACCACTTATGCGGAAGGGTGGTATTTAGCATTGGGCTAGCGATTCCATAGAGCGGTTGACGTGTTAAGGGGTATTGTATGTGAAACCACTTTGTGATTGCATGCTAACGTGCAGTCACAAAGGGCTGTGTGATATGTATTATAGCCATCAGATATGGAAGGAGTGATCAGATGATTGTTGAGAAGTATGAACTGACGGGGTTTTAACAATGGCGGCCCGATATATTTAACAATTATTTAAACACATCAGGGTCGGCGAAATTGGCTAGTGGGTTTATTAATTAACCATGAGGGTTAATTAATCCTGTTTAATGTAGCGGAAGGTCAAGGTTCTTAATGGGTTACTGATTAACTCATTAATCCTATTTTATAACAGATTATGGTTGTATTTAACCGGGGGCGGGATATATAATATTTCGGGATTATTACATAATTACAATAATACGGGAGAGGGTAAACATCATAAGGGATTTATAAATTAATACATGTTAATAGTTAATACGTCATAGTGAATGAAAAAGCACTAAGTATTAAAACATTTGATGTGTGTATTTAAACTTAAGATTAAAGTGAAAAAGGGTTTTTATGAGAAATATTGTAATTTTCCTAAGTAAAATAGAATTTTACTTAGGAAAAAACTTATGAAGGGTAATGAATGCTTTATGAATGGTTTTAAGTACTTAGGCTTTATAAATTATTGGGCCAAGGGTCCGGTCCCTCCAGAAGTTAGAGAAATGCTCTAAGCCCCTCTAATTTAGCAAATACCTTAGCACTTAGGGGAAATTAGTGAAAATTTAGGGAAAATGAGTAGGGGAGTTAATTATTCTAACTTTGCTTGCTTGATATGTATTTTATGTACCGCATGCCTTTGCTTTATGGTGAAAATAAAATGTTTGCACATTTGACTATCATCATTCACCACATGTTATTCTGCAACCATCATCTACCTACTCTACCTACTTTAACCTAGCATTTTTATTTCTTTATTAGGGTGCACTTATATTGGCAAACCCTTATCAAAATTTTCTTTTCTTTTACTTGGTAATGCCTATCTAAGTCTACACTTATTACATCCAAGGACTCAGATTAAACTATTGAGCTCCATTTTTCACTCTACCTATCTACTTATCTGCCAAGATTACATTGTTTGGTTAGATCTTTATTCTCTATATCTAAAACATGAAATTGAAATATGAACTAGCCAAGTTTAAACTATTTGACTATTCATAAATTGTGGCATAGGTAAGAAGCTGTACACAATTGTTTATTTTACAAAAGTAAAAAAGTAGTGGCATTTAGACTTGCACACTTTCTTGGTCTTTCTTTTTGTTGGGGTTCATTTTCTTTTATTTTTTTGACCATCTTTTTATTCTTTTACCCTTTGATTTTTCTTTTAGGTATACCCTCTTTACATTTTGTAAATTTTTTTGATTTTTTACAAATATGGAAAACCTTTGCAACAAGTAAAGGTATGAACAAATTACATAACTCATCAATTCAATCATGATATATGACACCTATTGGTATAGGGGCATAACACATTTCATGGCCAAAATTCCATCTTAGTAATGCGATAACTCCTTGTCAATAAATAATATCTTGATCACCATATCAGTCATCATCCCATGATCAGTCATATTGCAAGTTTCAAGGTCTAGACTGTTGGCTTGTTGGGTCCTGACCCAGGTTCAATGTTAATTAGCCAAACAAATTGATGAGCCCCGAAAATGGGTAACTATATGGGATCATTTTTCTATTATTCTCATTTAATCTACCATTCTCCATAGTTTTATGCATGCTTTTGAATATATTTATGTTAATTGAGCGAATGGGAATAGTCACTTGACCACAAAGTCTAATACATGCTTATTGCAGATTTTTGGACATTTTTGGACCAAGATCAGGCATTTATGAGCATATTGGCAGCCAAATTCGAAGAAACAAGGCTGAGGATTTATAGGAGGGGTGTTTCCTGCACTAAATGACCCCTTCCTCGAGTTCTCTACCATCAACTCGGAGTTCAATAGCCCACCAAAGACGACTTCAAAGGGCAGTCGAGCAGGTCTAGTGAAGTGGCTGTTAACTGTAGTTTTGGGCAGCCAAGCTGCTAAAGTTAAGGAGGACTGTTGGGAGTCCTCATTTGCATAAGTAGGAAGGCTTCAACACTTAGTAGGTTAGCCATTTGATAGTCTATTTTCGCACTTTATTGCATCCCTGTATCAGCACATTTTGGAGCTTCTCCTTGCAGATAGTTTTTGTGATGTAACTATTATTTTTTGATCAATGAAGATGAATCCAACTTTGAACCAGCTCTGAGCTTTCTTAGGAAGTTGTATCTCTTGGGGTTGGGCCCAATAAAAGTGACCAGTACATCCTTTGTGTACTTTTATGTGTTTTTCTTACATTCATAGAATAATTTCTGTTATTTAGGTTAAAATATTACTTTATTACTTAGGTTGTTTTTTATGATTAAGATAGTTGTTCATGCTTCAGGTTGATTTGATAGTTTGATAACAGAAAATATCCACAAAAAGGCTACCAAGCAATCCTTGATCTCCTTTCTCCCTCCTTGGGACCATGAATTGAGACCAAGGCACACTTGCTGCCACAAAAACATTGTTTTTTCCTTCCAATGCAATTGCTAGTGTTAGATTTTGAGTTGGAAAAGTTGATATCAGTTGTGTTTTCATGCTTAGATCTGTTCTTACTTAGTTTCCATAGCTTTCTTGCATGATTTCCTGTCTATAAACTTCTTTTCATCATGTAACTTGTTTTTAGGTCAAAATAGATAAATCTTTGTTTTTTTAGTCTTCGCTTGGATCAGTTCTGGAAAGTAATGTGCAGAACACCTGTAAGACACTCTAGCCTATCCTTCCTCCATAATACAACCTTATCTAGTCCCTCTCTGGAGGTCTCCTTCACTCATTTGCCATACTTTCCCAACTTTCCCTAATTTCTACATTTTTGTGCAACATTGCTTTCTTCATCCTTGAATAAATCCAACTATCTTCATCACTCCTGAGCTTCATTTACGAGGTCCTAGACCTCTTAACATACCTACCCATACTTCATCTCCACTTTCCCACCATTTTTCCACCATCAACCCTCTAAAAACCACTTTTGGCTTGTTCTTGTAGAACTTCCTGTAGAATTTCCTGTAGATCCCCTGCAGCCTCCTATAGAAGTTTACGCGAGCGGTTTTTCGAGATCTCAACGTGGTGGAAATCTCCAGAATGGTTCTATGGATCCCTTAGGTCCTCTCCACACCTTCCCAATCTCTTGCAAATGTCCAATCCATTTCCTTTCGCTAATAGACCTCTACACAGTAAAAAATAGTTAAAACACATGTATAAGAATTTTGCATAAAGTTGCTCAAAAATACAAAAAGATGATTTTTCCATATTTTCCTTCAGAAGTAGTGTAAACACATGCATTTTACCTTTTCAATAGTCAATGGCATCCATTTCAGTAGCTTACATCTCTTTTCTTGTACAAGTAGGGTTAGTCGGTAAAACTAGGGTTTGCTAGGGTTTGCGTTTACTTTCAGCTTTCATCTTCTTTCTGCAAGTAGACTAGCCTCTTTTGAGTTAGCTTTCATCCATCATAGTTAAAAGCTTCTTCTAAGAACTCCTATAATTTTGCTTAAGCTCCTAGCAAACGTGTGCCAGCTGATCAAGTGATAGCCTACAGTAAGAGCTAGTACTTGTGCATATATCACTATCGCTTCCAAGTTTGTTACGAACTATCAGGTTGATAAAAGTAAAGTAGGGAGTCCCAGGAGTTGCAGCATCATTGTTGAAATACTGGATCTCACCATCTTTTTGGTTCCGTTGCCGCATTAAGCACACCTACAAAACAAAAATGAAAAATAAACAGGCAAACCTCCATGTACTTTAAATCCAGAAAAAGCACAAAGATCAAGGTAGGAAAACCCTAGCCACCATCAAAGGAACCAATTGTCATTAATGACTCACCCACTAAATGGATGGAAGAGTCTCCTTCCAGGATATCTATCACCTATGAAAGAGGAAGCCCAAAAACCTCCACGTGGAAAGAGAGAATTAAGTTGATGAATTCAAAGGTAGTTATACAGGAAGCTGAAACATCTCTATAGGAAACTCTAGCCAAGTTAAAAGAAACTGAGAAATTGGAGGAGAAGATAGCCAAACAGTCACAGGGGGATAGCAAGGCCAAAGAAATACCTGAACCAATCCCTCAGCCTGATTTGGGCTCATATTACAATCTGTTAGAGGGTGGGAAAATCATCCCACAGAAGTTTGTTGTACCTTTATTCTTCGAATTAGAAAAAGAGAGGGTTAGAACACACACATGGATGAAAATCACCAAATATAAGGGATTTGAGCACATAGGCCACATGGAGGACAAGCTAAATGAATTAAGAGCAGAGTTGGCCATGGTAAGGCACATATAAAGCAGCAAAATAGCCCAACTATAGGAGGAGAATGAGCTGCTGAAAAAGTAGTTGCAGCTATAGGAAGTTCACAAAGAAGGTAGGTTGTCCATTTTGGGAGGGTAGCAACAGCAAGAAGGATGGTCTAGTAGACAAGGAAACAACCAAGAAAAAACAAAAAGAGGGAGAGATAAAGTTGAGGTTGAGATGCTAACGAAACTGCTGCAAGAAAAAGAGTCTTAGGAATCAAAAGAAGTACATGTTTTAAAATAGCAGTTGCAAGGAAAAGAGGCCCAAATGGCCTGCATGGCCAGTTGGGCAATAGAAGCCTTGCAATGTAGGCAAATTGCTAAATCCTATGCATTATATCTTAAATACCAATGGTTGCAATTTCAAATTAACACATTGGCCCAAAGGGGCGCCATTCCATTCTAGAATTACAATCAGTTTATGCATTTGTGTGACAGTATCTCAACAAAGATAAGACCAAGTTAGTAATTCTATTTACCCAACTTGGCACTTCCTAACATGAATCTATGGGACCCAAACACTGCATTAGGAGATCTACATCTCATGGCCATGGCTTCTTGGTTAAGCCATGAGGAAAAGAGGGCAGTAGAGATTCGAAAGATTATGGGCAAGGAGCTAAGTCAGCCACTCATGATCAGGGCAGAACTAGAAGATCCCTCAACCCTTACATATTCTCATCAGCACCTTGCAGACAACCCTCACATTGCACCTGACTATGTTGAAAAGCAAGCTCAGGCCAATCCTCACTTTGAAGATATGGAAAGACTATTTGGTGATAATTGCATTCATGCTTGCATAAGGAGATGGAACACATTGTCCCATAGTCTGAAAATAAGAGAGTACCACTACCCAAACAGAATGAAGGAGGCTAAGAGAAGAGTACCCCTATACAGACAATCAATGCAGAACTTGAAATCCAATTGGGTTGGCCCTAAGTTCAGCCCTCCACTACTGCCAGGGCTATTAGAATGGGTCAAGGAAGAAGAGGAACAAAGATAATGGGAGGAAGCAGACAGAAAGGCAATTTTTCATGATGGAGAAGAGGACATCACCTCAGAGGCCTGGGATGTCAGAGAGGCAGTCAAAGTAATCGAAGATGATGAACTGGATTAGTTGCTCAGAGGATGAGCAACACATTTAGCAGGGGGTGATGATGAGCCCCGGAAATGGGTAACTATATGGTCTCATTTTACCTATTATTCTCATTTAATCTACCATTCTCCATAGTTTTATGCATGATTTTGAATATATTTATGTTAATTGATTGAATGGGAATAGTCACTTGACCACAAAGTCTAATACGTACTTATTATAGATTTTTGGATATTTTTGGACCAATATCAGGCATTTATGAGAAGATTGGTAGCCAAATTTGAAGAAACAAGGCTGAGGATTTATAGGAGGGGTGTCTCCTTGTTGTAGGGAAAAGTATCCGACTCGGATGACCCTATCCCACTCTAAGGGTGATAGTACCTCAGCAACAACTGTAAAGAAAACTACTTAAGGTTTACTTCTTTACGAAAGCAAGAGAGAATGAAGAAATGCACTAACCGTTGCCTTGCGCTTAATGTCGAATCCAAACTCTTCTCTTTGCTGCTTGCTCCCAGCTCCTTGCTCTTTTGCTGGCCCAACTACAATGAGATCCTGCAAAATAACAAAGAAGGAAACTACAAGAAGCATGCAATCATAACTGATTCAAGGATTAGCATAAATCAAATATACAATTATCACAATACATCATTGAAACAAGTGCATATAGAAGAACCTCAATAGCTTTTATTAATGGAAGAAGTAAAGTTCTGAGAGTGTTAAAACCATTGAAGGCCCCAATCCAGCAACACCTCCCAGCAGAAAGAATTTCTCCTCTTCACCTCCTTCAAGCAATCACCCAATAGTTCTATAGTGAAACCAACAGCATATCATTACTTTGCACAAAATTCCAGCCTCCTGAGCTCATAGGAGAGAGCTCAATATATAGATGAATTGAGAAAGGATGAGTCAGCTTGCAACTGATGTGTAGCTGCCTTGCGTCCTCTCTCTCTTCAGTTGATCTTCAGTTCTTGAGTCCACTTGGAGAACCTTGCTTCCACTTGGAGAAACAGAGCCCCTGACTCATCACAAGGCGAAATCCTTGATCCAAGTGTCATTTTTGGAAGATTCTAGAGCAATGACTCAGTGTGCCACTTGTCCCATCTCGCTCAGCGCAGGTGGCCTTTGTTCCACTTGCTTTGCAACGCAGGTACACCATGGAGGAGTTGAGTTTCAGCGCAGAAGCCTAGTGGAGCACCTGCTTTGATTTCAGGATTGCTTGTTTTTGAGTGTTTTCAGGTGGAGAACTGATCTGAGAGCTGTTGGTTTGCTGACCTTGTTCCTCTAGGGGTAGGAACATCATGTTTAGGGACTTTGGATCCCTTGGATTATTGACAATTCATGCCTGTTGCTGTAAGGCACAAAATTGTCTATAACAGATGCCCCCTAAAGTATGAGGTCGTTTATCGGGTGAAATGCTTTATTAGGAGGATCCGAAGTTCATTCAATCTGCTGAGAAGTGTCCTGTAATAAGATACAATACAATACATTATTTTTCATACTTTTTCATGATCTAGCTGAGGCGGGAAATCCCATGCTCAGATTTATAAATACATTTTGGTACATAGAACAGACGATCGTCTGATGATAGACTGATAATTCTCTGCTGAAATTATCATCCTTTGAGAAGGATGATCATCTGCTGCAATGATGTACATATCAAATGTCTTTATATCCTGAATATATATCGCAGCCCGGATGGATGAAACTAGATCCGGGGTCTTCAATCTCTTCCGATCTTCACTCGATGTACAAGTCGATCCATGTGAGAATTTCTTGAAGTCGAACATGGAAAGACATCGCTTGATTACCGGTCAATGATGTAAACCGTTAACAAGTGCAAGAGGAATCACGGATAAGGATGATGACCCTCAAGGTACGGCAGTACAATTCACATGGTGGGAATAAAGGACTTGGCGTCGACCACCATGCAAAATCTTCTAGTCGAAGGTCATTGATGTATACCTGTCGCCGGAAGTGAGAAACTTGCCATTGAGGCATGCAAGCTTCAAAGTACTGAAGGGGGTGTTCCTAGATCAACTCCTTGGATAATGAGCTGATGTCGACAAGGAGCGATCCGTCAAAGGAGGGCCTTAATGAATCCCACATCAGTGACACGGAACGGAGCTAGTGATTGTGATGAGGTGAAAACAAACTGTGATGTATGATTCAGGGTGGCGGTCATGAAATGGATGAAGGACAATGTATGGCAGTGGATGGGACACGGTTGACTCTCTGCAGAACAACATCTCTTGAACATATAACGACACTGATGTGATGGATCGGTAGCATTACCCCAAATGTGGATGGTGTGGCGAGGACCATGGTGATGAGACCGGTGAATGAAACAACCCAACCCGATGTGATACGGAGGACAAAGTGTCATGTTCAAGAGCGACTTGCTACCATTAAAGCTGTGAGGTTCTCCCAATTTTTCCCCAGTCATTGCTAACCAATACCTCTTTATTTTTATCAAGCTTGAGGAGGATAACATATGCTTGTTCTATAACCTGCCCTTCAGGCAAGCCCATCGCTATGTTTTAACGAGCCTGGCGATAGGGAAACTCGTTCTCGTCTAAAGACAAGTTTGTCGCTATTTAATGAATTTAACGAGTCTAACGACAAGGATAACTCGGTCCTTTTCATTTTTAGAGAGTCTGAAAAGGTACATAAAGTCAACTCCAGAATTCCTTTTTCGTCATCTAATCCCTTAAGTCCGAAAAAGTATAAAACAATACAAAAGGGATGAATTTTCGATTGCTTTAATGAGCCGAACAAAACAAGCACTCGATCTTTTTGTGCAATAATCCCTCAGGTCCAAAAAGATTAAAATCTAGAGGAGGGATAGCTCTTCCGGTCGTTTAACGAGCTGGAAGGCCAAAACTTGGCAAACTTTTCATATTTTACGAGTCAGTGAAAAGAGCTCAAAGAAGACTCGTCTTTTGAGGAACGAGTGATGAACAGGGCAGCAGCAGATTCCAGGTACAGGTTGGAATATTCCAATCACGGCAGTGTCACAAGGATGGCTTAGTGAAATCACTCTTCGCAGATGTTCCTCAAAATGGGTAAACAAACATATGGAGATGAACGATTGGCCAAATGAACGGATGGAGGTGATGGCATATAAACACGACCAATGGCTTTTAATATGGCAGTCAAAGGTTACATTTCTCAAGGTTATTTACCGGTTCATTTTTTCTGGGTGAGCTTGAACTCTAGGGGAAGATTGCTCACAACTTATGTTTATTTTTTAACGAGCATGAACTATGTGCTAAAACTACTCGGAGATGGCTTCATTTTTTAACGAGCTTGAAAGCGATCAAACCTTGCTCAATTATACCAGTCATAATACAAGGAACGCCTCAGGTGAGGTAGTCATTTTTAAGGAGCTATACCTCACTAGTTACTCCAATTTGGCAAGTTTTAACTTTTGCCCCACATCCTTTCTTTGTGCAAGCTGGAAACGGCTAATCCTACGAGTTTAACGGGTTAGACCTACAGGTTTAAAGGGAGGACCTAAAAAATTAAAAAATAAATAGTCGTCCCATGCTGGCACTCCAAAAGGTTCGCATGCCCCCAGGTATAAAGTATAATTTCTAGGTTCGTCCTCTTACTTATTATCCGGAAAATGGTTATGTTCGCTGCCGCAAACTAAACTCTTTTTCCGGTGATGTCTATTACTAGGTTGCTAAGGATGGTGACTACTTGTTGCAGCAACTTCATCTCTTTCTTTGGGGGCTGCCCCTACTTATCCTTCAAAACATATGTTTTAATGGGTGAGGCTTGCCTTCAAATATGGTGGCTACTTGCCGCCACAAATGGATCTCCTTCCTCAGGAGAGCCTAATTTCTAGACAAAGGGAGCAGATTATTTCGCTCACATAACTTTGACAAAAGAATTTTATCCTAGAACAACCCTCTTTTCCTTCCTTCGGACGGGGTACGGACTAGTCATATTCTTCTACGGAAATTAACTTTATACCCAAGGTTTTCTCTGCCCAAGGCAGGCCAGGGTGCATGCCCCCTGGGTCCCAGTTCCTTCTTCCGAATCACTCGCATTCATCGGGAAGTAGAACCGGGGGTGGAGGCATTCCTTGAGTGAATAAACCGTTAAGGGATGGTATTTGACTATTTGCGATGCGTGATCCTGGAAATGAAAGTTGGTCTACGAGCTTGACCATTCTTCCTTCGTGCGGAAAACACATAACTCTAAAGAGTGAGGACACTATCGCCTCCATGCAATATATATAGTCTCGTCCAAGGAGTAAGTTATAAACCAAGGGTCCCTGGACGACCATGATGTTCATATGAACTGTCTTCCCTTTCAATGTAACTGGAACATTGGGGAGAATCCCTAACGGGTGACTGGTTCCTTTATCAAAACCCGATAGATTTCTCATCTCAGGTAAAAGCGCCGGGGAACCCAGTGCTTTCCAAGCAATAGAGGAAAGGATACTCACAGATGCCCCTTCATCAATGATAGTTCCAGCCATCACCATTCTGTAGATTTGGACGATGATTCTGAATGGGATACTGGCTGGTAACCGGGGTCTGCCTAGTTGATTCCAATCAAAGGATACAACTAGGTTGCTTGGTGGTGGGACCGAATACACGACCGGATACGAACCTGATGATGTTCCTTCCTGCGATAAAGGAATGGGCGCATTGCCCTGATGCTCATCAGAGTCTGTGTTTATGAAAAGAATATGGACGGTGTCATCCTTATCCTCTTCAGTGAGGGTGTCATTTGAAGATGGATCTTCAATGACTGAGTCATTTGAGGATGAAACCTCTGAAGGAAGAACCGGGTCAACTGCCGTTTCGACCTTTAGACTTTCGTCTGGTCTAGATTCAGTAGGTTCATTCTCAATGACCGACACTTCAGCTGACCACTTGATCGGGCCAGCTGGATTTTCAACTATCGAGGGATTAGGCACGAGTTTTTGGTATCCAGGAGGAAGTCGTAACGGTGATACCGGACGATCTTCCAAAACTCTCTTCGCCTCATCTAAGAATGGACAACGGTGGATGGCGTGATCGCCTTCACACAGTCTTCAGGGTCATCTTGGTCTCCCTCTTTGTCCTTCACTCTCGCTAGTTGACGGAATGCAATCAACATGTCTATCAGAGGTTGATGCTACCGGATTGTGCAACCTGGGGGACCAGTCCCTTAGTATCCGGGGAATACAAGGACAGTTACAGTGGAAGTGGGTCCCTTTGCAAATGACACATGGCGATTTAGGCCCGGTCAGTGCAGTGTGTGGATTTTTGTCAGATGTCTTTTGCTTGCCCCCAGTCGCCTTCGCCATAGGCCCCTTCTGCTTCTTTTCTCTCTTCTTCTTTTCCTTCTTCTCCATGGGAGGCTGACTTTTGCAGGCTCTACCTTGTGAAGATGAAGGATCAGAGGAAGAATTGTAAGAAGTGGAAGGCTGGTGGGTAGCTCTAGACTGGTCTGACTGTTGATTCGACTGCTCACGATTAGTGGCGATCTGAACTACATTAGTTGAAAAGAGCCATACAGGTAGGCCAATTGTCAATCCTGGAAGTGACAATGTGGCCATATGAGGCGCACCAACATCTCCCCAAGAGGAGAAGGGATTGGGACTTCCACCAAGGTGACTTCCTTGGTTGGTGGGCTCCATACTTTTCAACTGAAAGATCAACTTGGGAATAATAGGTGATTATGTTCCGCTTAAAATAAATTTTATTAACGACGCTTTAGACACAACTTTGCTTTTTCATGTTTTAAGAGTCGAGAAAAATCTAAAGATGACTCTAGTCTCCTTCGATGTTTTAACGAGCCCGAAGTGACAAATGCTTGGATGGACTTTTTCAGTTATAGAGTTTGAAAAAGGCCAAAAGAAACTTCTCTGGAGTTCTAGGCAGAGGGTGTGCCAAAATTTTCGCGAAACCACAGAATATGTTTTACGGTACGGGTGGTCGATCTTCGTGAATGTTGTGTTCACTGCATCGCGATCAGTAGGGCGGCCGACATGGCTTCCTATGGATAAAGGCTTTGTTCCTATAGGGGTCTCCCAATATATACGCGACGGTACGTGGGAGCACAAGTCCGTATTAGTGCCACCGACTCTCAGGAGGAATCACCCACCTTCGTAGAGATCGACAGTCACTATGTTTAACGACGCCGGAACACGTCTCTACCTAGACCTCTATGTGTTTGCGTTATGTTACAAAGCGTTGTTATGTAAATTGAATTTATTTTAATGTTGATCTTGTTTAGCAGTTTGCCTTTAAGGATCACCACGAGATGTATGTAACAAATTCCTGAATGCAGTCTAAGATGAGAAGCAAACTTTTCAATCTTTCAACTTTGAAAATCTTAACTACTGAGGAGAAGAAAGGCAAATCTTTTCACACAGATCATAGAGCACACACTAATGCAATTTTTCGTAAATCGTCATGCAAACAGTCAAATGCAAAATGCACAATGCATGTATTTTCTTTTCCCTTTCTTAATGTTGATGGGTTACAATAAGAAAGTTGTTATATAACTTTGATTTCGATTTAAAGCGAAAGTAAACAAGCTAGTCCAAAATCAAAAGACACCTTAAGATTCACTTGTTTAATCACTGGAAATACATGAAATCAAACCATAATGAAGAAAGTAAAAAGACTAACCAGCTATGGACAACAAACAAGCTAACTCTTTAGATCAGCAAAATGCCTAACACAGGTTCAGATCTAAGAGGCCAAAGCAAGACTAGTTCACTTTCGTTATGGGAAATTGTAAATGATGTAAGAAATACAAAAGAACAAGTACAATTTCGTTATATAACAGAGGCGGAATGATGGCAAGTAAGGTTGGTTTCAGAACAGGTACAAGATTGGTAACTGGCTGCAAAATCTATAGTGAAAACAGGCAAGAAAAAGGGAGGAAACCCCAAATGCACAAGGCAAAATTGGGCCAACGCAGGTGCTACACAGCCAGTCTAGCTCTCAGCGCAGGTAGCCCCTTCGGGACCTGCGTTGCAAAGCAGGTAGCCTGTGTACTACCTGCTTTGGAAAACGAAAGTTGCGTTTTCACAGTTTCTGGGTCACAATTTTCTCAAAAATTCACAGTTTTTGCTCAAATCAGAAGCTATTAGTCAAGCACACACTAAAGGATGACAAGGAAGATGAAAAGCTATCACTAAGAGCTTACAAGGATCCTTGTAGATCAGCTCTTCAAATCATGAACATGCTCAGAAATGAGCTAGAGTAGCTGCCCTCTACTTCGCTTTTGATATAGTCAAAAGCTTTTCGATTTGGTACTCTTTTGTTCAGGAAATGAATAGCAAAATACTACAAACAATCAAACAGATACGCTCCCCAGCGGAGTCGCCAGTTTGTTGTAGGGAAAAGTATCCGACTCGGATGACCCTATCCCACTCTAAGGGTGATAGTGCCTCAGCAACAACTGTAAAGAAAACTACTTAAGGTTTACTTCTTTACGAAAGCAAGAGAGAATGAAGAAATGCACTAACCGTTGCCTTGCGCTTAATGTCGAATCCAAACTCTTCTCTTTGCTGCTTGCTCCCAGCTCCTTGCTCTTTTGCTGGCCCAGCTACAACGAGATCCTGCAAAATAACAAAGAAGGAAACTACAAGAAGCATGCAATCATAACTGATTCAAGGATTAGCATAAATCAAATATACAATTATCACAATACATCATTGAAACAAGTGCATATAGAAGAACCTCAATAGCTTTTATTAATGGAAGAAGTAAAGTTCTGAGAGTGTTACAACCATTGAAGGCCCCAATCCAGCAACACCTCCCAGCAGAAAGAATTTCTCCTCTTCACCTCCTTCAAGCAATCACCCAATAGTTCTATAGTGAAACCAACAGCATATCATTACTTTGCACAAAATTCCAGCCTCCTGAGCTCATAGGAGAGAGCTCAATATATAGATGAATTGAGAAAGGATGAGTCAGCTTGCAACTGATGTGTAGCTGCCTTGTGTCCTCTCTCTCTTCAGTTGATCTTTAGTTCTTGAGTCCACTTGGAGAACCTTGCTTCCACTTGGAGAAACAGAGCCCCTGACTCATCACAAGGCGAAATCCCTGATCCAAGTGTCATTTTTGGAAGATTCTAGAGCAATGACTCAGTGTGCCACTTGTCCCATCTCGCTCAGCGCAGGTGGCCTTTGTTCCACTTGCTTTGCAACGCAGGTACACCATGGAGGAGTTGAGTTTCAGTGCAGAAGCCTAGTGGAGCACCTGCTTTGATTTCAGGATTGCTTGTTTTTGAGTGTTTTCAGGTGGAGAACTGATCTGAGAGCTGTTGGTTTGCTGACCTTGTTCCTCTAGGGGTAGGAACATCATGTTTAGGGACTTTGGATCCCTTGGATTATTGACAATTCATGCCTGTTGCTGTAAGGCACAAAATTGTCTATAACACTCCTACACTAAATGACCCATTCCTCGAGTTCTCCACCATCATCTTGGAGTTCAACAGCCCACCAAAGATGGTTTCAAGGGGCATCTAAGCAAGTCTAGTGAACTAGCTGTTAACTGTTGCAATTTTGGGCAACCAAGCTCCTAAAGTTAAGGAGTACTGTTGGGAGTCCTCATTTGCATAAGTAGGAAGGCTTCAAGTCTTATTATGCTTGCCATTTGATAATCTATTTTTGCACTTTAGTGCAGCCCTATATCAGTACATTTTCGAGCTTCTTCTTGCAGACATTTTTTGTGATGTAACAATTATTTTTTGATCAATGAAGATGAATCCAGCTTTAAACCAACTCTGAGCTTTCTTAGGAGGTTGTAGCTCTTGGGGTTGGGCCCAACCCAAGTGCCCAGTACCTCTTTTGCGTACCTTTATGTGTTTTTCTTACATTCATAGAATAATTTCTGTTATTTAGGTTAAAATCTTGCTTTATTACTTAGCTTGTTTTTTATGATTAAGATAGTTGTTCATGCTTCAGGTTGAATTGATATTTTGATCATGTTAGAAAATTATATATTACGGAGCAATGGAACACATAAAAGATTACATAAATATAAACATAGAAAATGCATAAAACAAGAGAGACACAGATATACGTGGTTCACCCAGTTTGGGCCACGTCCACCCCGAATAGCCAGTCCTTCCTTTCTATTATCTAGCAAAATGAAGAGACACAACCTACAACAAATCCGCTGTAATATCCTATGTTTTCTCTCACGGTCTCACCTCTCTATTTATCACTCAGAGAATACACATCTATATCATAGCCTCAAATACAATTCCCTCATACAAAGAGAGGGGTTGCCTTCTAGGGCAAAAAACCCTAAACTAAACATAAGTTCTACCGTTAGATCATCCGCCTAATGAACGGCCTAGATTGACTAGAAATTACTATACTTTTACAAGGAAAATTTACATCTATTTTTGGCTTCACGGGCGCTGCCCTCGAACCCCCGCTGGGGGACCACTGGCCACCGACCCCCCAACTAAGGGGGATCGGCCCCCCCGGACCCCCATGGGGGGGACAAGTCCCCCCCGCACCCCCCCCCCGCATGGACGGGTGTACAAACTTCCTGGGGTATACATCCAGCTGAAACAAAAGACCTCTGAACAATCATGCTCCACACACAATAGATAACAGAAAAGATCCACAAAAAGGCTACCAAGCAATCCTTGATCTCCTTTCTCCCTTCTTGGGACCATGAATTGAGACCAAGGCACAGTTGCTGCCACAAAAACATTGTTTTTGCCTTCCAATGCAATTTCTAGTGTTAGATTTTGAGTTGGAAAAGTTGATATCAGTTGTATTTTCATGCTTAGATCTATTATTACTTAGTTTTAATAGCTTTCTTGCATGATTCCCTGTCTATAAACTTTTGTTCATCATGTTTCTGGTTTCTAGGTCATAATTAGGTCAAAATAGATAAATCTATGTTTTTTTAGTCTTTGCTTAGGTCAGTTTTGGAAAGTAATGTGTAGAAAACCTGTAAGACACTCTAGCCTATCTTTCCTCCATCATACAACCTGCTCCACTCCCTCACTCAGGGTCTCCTTCACTCATTCGCCATACTTTCCCAACTTGCCCTAATTTCTACATTTTTGTGCGACATTGCTTTCTTCATACTTGAACAACTCCAACCATCTTCATCACTCCCGATCTTCATTTACCAAGTCCTAGACCTCTTAACATCCCTACCCATCCTTCATCTCCACTTTCCCACCATTTTTCCACCATCAACCCTCTAAAAACCACTTTCAGCCTGTTCTTGTAGAACTTCGTGTAAAATTTCGTGTAGATCCCCTGCAACCTCCTGTAGAAGTTCATGCGAGTGATTTTTCGAGATCTGAGCATGGTGGAAATCTCCAGAAGGGTGCTAAGGACCCCCTTAGTTCCTCTCCACACCTTCCCAACCTCCTACAAATGCCCACTCCATTTCCTTTCGCCAATAAACCTCTACACAGTAAAAATAGTTAAAACACATTCATAAAAATTCTACATAAAGTTGCTAAAAAATACAAAGAGATGATTTTTCGATATTTTCCTTCAGAATTAGCTTAAGCACATGCATTTTACCTTTTTCAATAGTCAATGGCATCCATTTCATTAGCTTACATCTCTTTTCTTTCACAAGTAGGGTTAGTCGGTAAAACTAGGGTTTGCTAGAGTTTGTGTTTCATCTTCTTTCTGCAAGTAGACTAGCCTCTTTTGAGTTAGCTTTCATCCATCATAGTTAAAAGCTTCTTCTAAGAACTCCTAGAAGTTGGCTTAAGCTCCTAGTGAACTTGTACCGGCTGATCAAGTGACAGCCTGCAGTAAGAGGTAGTACTTGTGCATATAGCACCATCACTTCCAAGTTTGTTACGAACTACTGGGTTGATAAAAGTAAAGTAGGGAGTCCAAGGAGTTGTAGCATCATTTCTACAATACTCGAGCTCACCATATTTTCGGCATCGTTGCCACATTAAGCACACCTACAAAAAAAAAGGAAAAAGAAAAAGGCAAACCTCCATGTACTTTAAAGCTAGAAAAAGCACAAGGATCAAGGTAGGCAAACCCCAGCCACCATCAAAGGAACCAATTGTCATTGAGGACTCACCCACTATAAAGAAGGATGAGTCTCCTTCCAGAATATCTATCACCTATGAAAGAGGAAGCCCTAAAACCTTCACATGGAAAGAGAGACTTAAGTTGATGAATTCAAAGGAAGTTCTACATAAAGCTGAAACATCTCTACAGGAAACTCTAGCCAAATTACAGAAAAAACTAAGAAATTGGAGGAGAAGGCAGCCAAATAGTCACGGGGGGAGATCAAGGCCAAAGAAATATCTGAACCAACCTCTGACCCTAATTTGGGCTCATATTACAATCTATTAGAGGGTGGGAAAATCATTCCACAGAAATTTGTTGTACCTTTATTCTTTGAATTGGAAAAAGAGAGGGGTAGAACACACACATAGATGCAAATCACCAATCTAAGGGAGTTGAGGACATAGGCCACATGGAGGACAAGCTAAATGAATTAAGAGGGGAGTTGGCCATGGTGAGGCACATAGAAAGCAGCAAAAGAGCCCAGCTACAGGAGGAGAATGAGCTGCTAAAAAAGCAGTTGCAGCGACAGGAAGTTCATAAAGAAGGTAGGCTATCCATTTTGGGAGGGCAGTAGCAGCAATGACCTCTAGCAGACAAGAAAACAACCGAGAAATAGTAGAAAGAGGGATAGCTACAATTTGAGGTTGAGATGCTAACGAAACTGCTGCAAGAAAAGAAGTCTCATGCAATAGAAGAAGTACAGGGTTTAAAACAGCAGTTGCAAGAAAAAGAAGCCCAAATGGACTGCATGGCCAGTTGGGCAATAGAAGCTTTGCAATGTAGGAAACTTGCTAAATCCTATGCATTATATCTTAAAGACCAATGGTTGCAATTTCAAATTAACACATTGGCCCAAAGGGGCACCATTCCATTCCAGAATTACAATCAGTTTATGCATTTGTGTGACAGTAGCTCAGCTGAAGATAAGGCCAAGTTAGCAGAATTCTATTTACACAACTTGGCACTTCCTAACATGAATCTATGGGACCTAAACACTACATTAGGAGATCTGCAACTCATGGACATGGCTTTTTCGTTAACCCGGGAGGAAAAGAGGACAAAAGAGATTCGAAAGATTATGGCCAGGGAGCTAAGTGAGCCACTCATGATCAAGGCGGAACTAGAAGATTCCTCAACTCTTATATATTCCCATTGGCACCTTGTAAACAACCCTCACATTGCACCTGACTATGTTGAAAGGAAAGCTCAGACCATTTCTCACTTTGAAGATATGGAAAGACTGCTTGGTGATAATTGCATTCATGCTTGCACAAGGAGATGGAACACATTGTCTCATAGTCTGAAAATAAGAGAGTACCACTCCCCAACCAGAATGAGGGAGGCTATGAGAAAAGTACCCCTATACAAACAATCAATTCAGAACTTGAAAGCCAATTGGATTGGCCTTAAGTTCAACCCTCCACTACTGCTAGGTCTATTAGAAGGGGTCAAGGAATAAGAGGAAGAAAGACAATAGGAGGAAGTAGACAGAAAGGCAGGTTTTCATGATAGAGAAGAGGACATCACCTCAGAGGCCTGGGATGTCAGAGAGGCAATCAAAGAAATCAGAGATGATGAACTGGATTAGTTGCTCAGAGGATGAGCAACACATTCAGCAGGGGGGTGATGATGAGCCCTAGAAATGGATAACTATATGGGCTCATTTTGCCTATTATTCTCATTTAATCCACCATTCTCCATAGTTCTATGCACGCTTTTGAATATATTTATGTTAATTGAGTGAATGGGAATAGTCACTTGACCACAAAGTCTAATACGTGCTTATTGCATATTTTTGGACATTTTTGGACCAATATCAGGAATTTATGAGCAGATTGGTAGCCAAATTCGAAGAAACAAGGTTGAGGATTTATAGGAGGGGTGTCTCTTGCACTAAATGACCCCTTCCTCAAGTTCTCCACCATCAGCTCGAAGTTCAACAACCCACCAAAGATGATTTCAAGGGGTAGCCGAGAAAGTCTAGTGAAGTGGCTGTTAATTGTAGTTTTGGGTAGCCAAGCTCGTAAAGTTAAGGAGGACTGTTGGGAGTCCTCATTTACATAAGTAGGAGGGAATAAAGCCTTAGTAGGTTAGCCATATGATAGTATATTTTCGCACTTTAGTGCAGCCCTGTATCAGCACATTTTTGAGCTTATTCTTGGAGAGAGTTTTTGTGATGTAACTATTATTTTTTGATCAATGAATATGAATCCAGCTTTGAACCAACTCTGAGCTTTCTTAGGAGGTTGTAGCTCTTGGGGTTGCGCCCAGCCCAAGTGCCCAATACATCCTTTATGTACTTTTATGTGTTTTCTTACATTCATAGAATAATTTTTGTTATTTAGGTTAAAATCTCGCTTTGTTACTTAGGTTGTTTTTGATGATTAAGATAGTTTTTCAGGCTTCAAGTTGATTTGATAGTTTGATAATAGAAAATATCCATGAAAAGGATACCAAGCAATCCTTGATCTCCTTTCTCCCTCCTTGGGACCATGAATTGAGACCAAGGCACACTTGCTGCCACAAAAACATTATTTTTGCCTTCCAATGCAATTGCTAGTGTTAGATTTTGAGTTGGAAAAGTTGATATCAGTTGTGTTTTCATGCTTAGATCTATTCTTACTTAGTTTCAATAGATTTCTTGCATGATTCCCTGTCTATAAACTTCTGTTCATCATGTTTCTAGTTTCTTGGTCAGAATTAGGTCATAATAGATAAATCTCTGTTTTTTTAGTCCTTGCTTGAATTAGTTTTAGAAAGTAATGTGCATAACACCTGTAATACACTCCAACCTATCCTTCCTCCATCATGCAACCTACTCCAGTCCCTCGCTCAAGGTATCCTTCACTCATTCGCCATACTTTCCCAACTTTCCCTAATTTCTACATTTTTGTGCAACATTGCTTTCTTCATCCTTGAACAAATCCAACCATCTTCATCACTCCTGAGCTTCATTTACCAAGTCCTAGACCTCTTAACATCCCTACCCATCCTTCATCTCCACTTCCCACCATTTTTCCACCATCATCCCTCTAAAAACCACTTTTGGCCTGTTCCTATAGATCTCCTGCAGCCTCCTGTAGAAGTTCACGCAAGCGATTTTTTGAGATCCAAGCATGGTGGAAATCTCCAGAAGGGTGTTAGGGACTACTTAGGTCCTCCCCACACCTTTCCAGCCTCCTACAAATGCCCACTCCATTTCCTTTCACCAATAAACCTCTGCACAGTCAAAAATAGTTAAAACACATGCATAAAAATTCTGCATAAAGTTGCTCAAAAATACAAAAAGATGATTTTTCCATATTTTCCTTCAAAAGTAGCTTAAAAACATGGATTTTACCTTTTCAATAGTCAATGGCATCCATTCCAGTAGCTTACATCTCCTTTCTTGCACAAGTAGGGTTAGTTGGTAAAACTAGGGTTTGCTAAGGTTTGCGTTTCCTTTTAGCTTTCATCTTCTTTCTGCAAGTAGACTAGCCTCTTTTGAGTTAGCTTTCATCCATCACAGTTAAAATCTTCTTCTAAGAAGTCTTAGAAGTTGGCTTAAGCTCCTAGCATACGTTTGCCAACTGATCAAGTGACAGCCTGCAATAAGAGCTAGTACTTGTGCATATAGCACCGTCGCTTCCAAGTTTGTTACGAACTACCGAGTTGATAAAAGTAAAGTATGGAGTCCCAGGAGTTGCAGCATCATTGCCGCAATACTGGATCTCACCACAAATCCCTACACTACTGGCCCTTTCGACAGCAGCCTGCGGAGCACGGACTAAAGTCTCACCTGAAGTAATATCAGGGGATTCTGGAACCAAGTTTCTGCACCCTCAGATGGTTGTGATGTCGGTTTATTCCTTCTATTCCTCCCTTCACATAGGTTACTTGGTTCTAGGGCTCGCCAGACTAGCCCTCTATTCCTCCCTTCAGTATCACCCCGAAATGGTAAGATTTACCATTGCGCAACCCTAACTTATGAATCAGGTCCTTTCATGCTGCTATAGAAGTGTGGTGTTCAGATTCCCAAACTAGTTTAAGTGTCTTACTTATCACTTTAAACAATCATCGTTAACACCATGTAAACAAATGTTCTTACTTACATTCACTTAACCAACGTAATTACATATATTCATGCATCATATAAATATATAAATTAAATTCATACATAACATTTCAAGATGCATTAACAGGAATAAAGACACAGAATTTGCAGAACACTTCTCTTTATTGATATCTTTCAAGTGATTACAAACTCTATCCACCCTTCGCACGCACTCAGCTGCAGAATTCTAGCCTAGACCTCTGTGCAGTCAGCTGCATAACCTCTATCTACGCTATGACCCGAAACTTAGATTTCTTACTTCAGAGCTATGACTCATTAAGGCTTATCTTCTCTACCTAGAGCTTACTTACTTAGCTCTGTTTATACAATCCCATGGTCTGTGGAAAATGAGTAGATATTTCACATCCAACTTTACTTTACAAAACTAAGGGCATACAACCCTTTATGACTCATGACACCTTCATGCTCCATGACCACAAAATGTGGAGTCTTTATAGGTTTATTACAAAATTTGACCAAAACATGGGCTTTTAGCCCCAAAACTGTCCTTGGGAGATCCCGCTCCCAAAAGGCCCCGAACATAAACATCGTGACTCACCCTCAAGTCACTTGGCAGGCATAGAGATCTTTACGTGAAGCCCTTCTAGCTTGAATCATATGACCGCAACCTCAGCCATGCACTATGTGGCCGCCTGCTTCACGTCTTCCAGTGTCTGCTCGGTCACTACTCCTGAGATTTCAGCCTGAAGCTTTTGGTGTGTCGCTTGTAGAGTCACAAGCTTACCTTCAATAGATCCTGTCACTGTGTAAGCCTCATCCAGCCAGGGTTTCAATCTTATCTTCAACACTGCTTCCTTATGTAGCACTACATCCACCTTCTCCTTTCGTTGCTTGGCCTCCTCTAGCTTTGCTAGTCTTTGTGTCAGCATGGTAGTTCACAATTTGACCTTAACCTCATCATAGCATTGTTGTAGCTTGCGCGCTTCCATTTCTAGTCGCTAGACATTGGGGTCCTCTTGCAAGCTTGTCAGGACCTCAAACGACTACTCCAAAAGTTGCATGCAGTCTGCTAATGCACTATCCACCGCAGCTATTGCTTTTGTGACAACAGTCATCACTGTTCCTTCACTACTAGCAGAGTTGAAGGATGGACCCTCAATTGTAACTCCGTAATTTACAGGTTCAACTCCAACTGAACCCACGCCATCTCAGTAGGAGTGTTGCGCACCACTGTGGCCAGCTTATGGATGCATACCTCGACTAGCTCCTCCTCCAAAATGGCCAACTCTAAGAACATTCGGCATGCCTCCTTGAAGACCTGCATAATGTGCTTTCTCTGATTGTTCCCCTTAGTCTCAGCGGCGATGGCAGAATTTCTCTGTAGTGTTATCTTCTCATTGTTGATCCATTATTCATTGATCACTTGGAGGGCACAGTGTTGTTAGGGCCTCAGCTCTACAATCACTCCATCCTATAAGAGGTGGAGTGCTTCACGCGGGAGAACTGCCAGATTCAACCCTACTCCCTTTAGGGAACTAACAGTGGGCCTGTCAGCTTCGTTCTTCATGGTCAGTGCTCCACCAGGTAGCACTATCACACTGGAGGCCTTCGCATGCAGCATCTCGGTAGCCTATGAAGTGTCAATAGCCAGGCTAGTAGACACCATGCCAGCCTATGATGCACAGGTCGATAGCTCCTGTAATGTTGTCTAGATATCCCCCAGGATGATCGACTGCTGCTGCTCAAATTGTTGCAGGGCCTTCGCGGTGACATCCCTCACTGTGTTAGCGATATCACGTAGATAGTCTTCTATTAGCATGATGGGGTCTAGTGATGTCTTGGTAGACTTTGATTTCTTCCTGGACCCTTCTTTCTCTTGCTCTCTTGGGCGCTTGATGTGGGCAGACATCTCCTGAGGGTTCGTGCCGTGCTGTTCTATCTCCTCCTCTGTATCAAGTAAAGGTGACCTCACACCTTTGTCAGAGCCCTGCTCTATCCCACCTATCTGCTTCATTGTATATTGCACAGCCTCGCGCTCTGCTTGGGCCTTGTCAGCAGCCTCCTTCTTTCTCTTTCTGGCTAGCTAAGTCATTTTTAGCTTGGCCTCCTCCTCCTTCTTCTGCATGGTAGAGTTGCTCCCTCCCACTGCCAAGTCTGTAGTAGAGCGCCACTCTATTGGCCATTGATCAAGTACCGCATCAATGGTGTCATCCGTTGCCAGATAAGGCAAGTTGTACCATTTTTGCGTAGGGTCCTTCCGTGCCTTGATGGATACATGATGGAAGTCTGCTTTAAATTCGGCGTAGCCCTGCAGGTTGGCATACACCGTAGGCAAAAAAATGTGGTTTGTGATTGATGACCATGTAGATGTTCATCTCCATCAAGATCAAAAAGATATTTCTATCCCTAACTGGTTGTGCACCCTTGGTTGCCCACAGCGAAGGGTACTTTACTACTTCTGGGAGGTGTGGCACGACCGAAGGGAACTGGCTATCCTCTAGCAACTCCCATGCTACCAGCACAATTAACAGCAAGAGCCACACGTAGTGGAATGTCATGCTGAGCTCCTGTGCTTCGCGGAAGTTTGCCAGGAACTCCCCGTGAAGGTAGTCTGACCAGTTGAACTAGACTCCTTCAGCACACTAGGCTGCTAGCGCGACTACAGGCACCAGCACCTCATTGGCATGAAACTTCCTCATCACCTTCCCTGCTAAGATCTGTGTGGCTACCATCACAGCAGGGTCAAGGATGCTGGATATAGCGTATCTGCGTGGCTTCTTCACCAGTTTAAATTTTTCTTTCATGGATTCTGTGAGAGCCTGCTTGCCACCTTTTCTGCCAAATATCATGGCCAAATTCTCTCTTGTATATAGCAATCATGTTATCCGCTAAATCAATCTATCTGTGATGGGTATCGGCGCCTCCAACAATAGACGCATGTTGTAACATATTTTGACACACTAAAAATTAAAAATTTTCAGTGTGAATTTCCTTTTCTTCTGAGTTAAATACTGAGGGCATTTATAAATTTTATTCTTTCGGATGATTTATTTATATAATTTTAATTCTTAAATAAATTATTTTTAATAAAAATATATAAGTTTATATTTTTTATTAAAACAATTTATTTAAAACATTAATTTTATGTTTAAGTGGGCTAAGCCTTAGTTACCAAACCCACCAAATCTTGTTCCATTTAACTAGTTAAACCCACAGTTGTCACCTCAGCCTTTGAAATCATGACCCCACCAACATTCATTCCCCACTCACATGTTAAACACCCATCACCTCACCTCTCATCCCGCACACCCTTCCATCATCTGATGGCCCATGACCCTTTTCGGCCCTCATTCGCCATCCGAACTTTATCGTCGCGGGGGGGGGGGGGGGGGGGTCCGAAATAGGAAGTTTTCTATACCACCCACTTAAACATTCTTATCCACATTTTAGTGTTTCTGGAATTTAAATCTTGAAACGACTTACCACCTAAACTTACTCCCAAATGTGGTTTTCATCCAACCATTTACCACTGCTCCCACGTCTGCTCCCATATCACTTCCTTTATCTAATCAACCACTGCCACTTATCTCCTCCTACCTCATCCCACTCCCACTTACCATTCCATCCCACGCCTTCCTTCTACGTCCACATCATCTCCTACCTCCAATTCATTTTCCATATGGTAAAGGTCATGTAGGTTCAAAAGGCGCGATCAAGCGATAGCTTGATAAGTACGTTGAGGTGTGCAGCGGGGAAGAAATGAGAATGAAGGTTAACCAAAGCCCAACCCTCGTAGTTGACCATGACGTTAGCATGGTTAACCACAATCTATGGCCTGAAATCATTGCGGGGCTTCAACCTTGTGGAAGCTCCTATACATTCTTTACCTCCGCAGTGAGCTCCCAAAGCTTTCCACCCCATGTCATCTCCACATCACGTTTCACTTCGTATCTCCCATCCAATCATCTACCACCTATCTGTTGCATTCATTCCACTGCATCCACTACATCATCCATATGCTGCCCTTCATCCAATAAAACTTCACCACGTTATTTGCCCATTGCACCACAATGCTCTCGTTCCGTTGTCTGTCTCATGGTCAGCAATTAAAATTGTTTCAAGATGTGAAGGCAACATCTTTGTATTCAAAGAACACATAGCAATCATTTGAGCATATTTTGGCATCGAAGATCAACAGAATGCAATAAAGGAGCTCATAAGGTGACAACGAGGACAATTTAATAGCGGAGCAACTCCACAACAGGATCCAATCATTAAAATGAATATAGCAGAATAAGCACCAACATTTCATTCGGTTATCTGTAATTGATTTTAAAACAGCTTTAGTAATTGTTATCTCTTCCATTCTATTTCTAATAAATCTTGCATTTTGTTGCAAGATATTTTTTATGTAAACATTATAAATGCTTCATCAATTGAAGTAATGTGTGTGGGATTGTGATGCCAAGACTCTTCACTCTGTAATAAAGCTTTTGTTGTAGTATTTCTAATGAAAGCCTTACAGATTTAGTTTTAACAGAATTTTGTGCTTCTAGTAAGTTTTTCCAGTATTTCCATATCTGTTTTCTGCACATGTTCCAAGCATTTTAGAAGATCTAGGTAAGGATAGATTGAGTTTCAATCTTCCTGAAATCCCCTTCAAATTAATAGTCACTTAAAGAGACAAGTATATTAGACTGTTTGTCTAATCTAGCTACTCTTTGAATTGATTTTATTGTTTATACTTCTATCTTCCCCAAATATGTTTTGCTGGGCTGTAGAAATATTCTACGCACATCCAAATCTTCTTAATTGTTAAGTAATCAGTCTGGTTACTCAATTATTAGGAATCTCCTTACATTCTTCGGTCAATTTCTTATACAAATCAAATCATTCTGTCAGGTCAAAAGCTGACACTTTCAAAGGTAACCCTGTGAGAGAGCCTTTAAATCATAAATAGGAATTGTCATTGATCGTCTACCACCCCCAATTAAAACCATAAATATGGCGACTGTGCTTCAAAGGCTATTGTTTAGTGATAGGTGAACAATGTTAAACAAAGCCTTGTGACAACTGACGGAGCCCCCTCTAGTTCAAGGGCCAGCTTGAACCTAAAGGCTAGTTGAGTTGGTTTCCTGGCATAGTTTTTGTAGCCAAGGACTGCCTATGGGAAACAGGTACAACATTTGGCACCATTGCCAGGGAGAAAAGTAAAAATTTTTCTCCAACGAATGATAAAGTTTAGACCTATTTCTTGCTAGTGAACAAGGAATAGGCATTTGTACTGGTTGCATTATTTTCACCTGGCGCCTCCACTTTGTCAAATGGTGATTCCACTGGATTACCGATCCCACTCTTGTTTTGAAATTTCAGCTGATTTTACTACTATGCAAGGTTTGTTGATACTTGCAGTAAGCAGTATATGTATCTTCCTCTCAGCATTTATCAGAAATCTAAAATGTCTAAAGAGGATGCAACTTCTAAAGGATACATGTGAGTATAGGTTTTCCATTGTAGTTTATGTTCATATTGTATATATTCTTTAGATTTTTAGGTGCTGGAAATGTGGTTTTTCAATAAATCCACTTCGCACTTGGTTACATTAGAAAGCAGATTACACCTAACATTGTAAAGTTTTTTAGTTTAGTTAGATAGAGGTGTGAGGATTAGATAGATTTTCAGAATTTCATTATGCAGTAGATCTACAATTGTTTTAGTTATATTTCAATATTGTAGTATTAAGTTTGGTTTGCTTAAGTGCAATGACTTCCAAGGGATTAACTGATTAAATCCATAGCCCATGAATTAGGCACTTTTATGCTTATTTCCACTTAGAGTGTCAATAGTTTCACTTTAGCATTTTTCAATCTAGAATTTTTAGTTTTTGGTATGAAAGAGTATCAGGGTTAATGCTAGCATATGGTTGCATTTCGTAGTTGCAAGTTGCAGTCTACACTAGCAGGCTATTCAAATGATAAGGTTGGTCCAGGAGATTTGATTATGGCAGATGATGGTTGATGATCATGTTTACAGTATGACTCCATGCCCAATGCTAAAGGCAACTGATTTTCTTGTTCTCTGCATCCCACAGGGGGAGGCAGTCCCCATTGGAGCTGATGTTGTAACATATTTTGACACACTGAAAATTAAAAAATTTCAGTGTGAAATTGCCTTTTCTTTTGAGTTAAATACTGAGGGCATATATACATTTTATGCTTTCAGATGATTTATTTATATAATTTTAATTCTTAAATAAATTACTTTTAATAAAAATATATAAGTTTATATTTTTTATTAAACAATTTATTTAAGACATTAATTTTATGTTTAAGTGGGCCAAGCCTTAGTTGTCGACCCCACCAAATCCCATTCCATTTAATTACCGAGACCCACAGCTGTTACCTCAGCCTTCGAAATCATGACCCCACCACCATTGATTCCCCGCTCACACGTTAAACACCCATCACCTCACATCTCATCTTGCCCACCCTTCCATCATCTGATGGACCACGTCCCTTTTCGGCCCTCATTTGTCGTTCGAACTTTATTGATGGGGGGGTGGTCTGAAATAGGCAATTTTCTATAATGCCCACTTAAAAAACCTTATCCCTTATCCGCATTTTAGTGTTTTGGGACTTTAAATCTTGAAATGACTTACCACCTGAACTTACTCCCGAACACGGTTTCATCCAACTGTTTACCGTTGCTCCCACGTCATCATCCACGTCTACTCCCATATCACTTCCTCTATCTAATCAACCACTACCACTTATCTCCTCCTGCCTCATCCTGCTCCCACTTATCATTCCATCCCACGCCTTCCTTCTGCGTCCACATCATCTCCTACCTCCATGACATTTTCCATATGCTAAAGGTCATGCAGGTTCAAAAGGCATGATCAAGCGATAATTTGATAAGTACGTTGAGGTGTGATGTGGGGAAGCAATGAGTTCGAAGGTTAATTAAAGCCCAACCCCTGCAGTTGAATATGACGTTAGCATGGTTGACCACAATGTGTGGTCTAAAATCACTAGGGGGCTTTAACCTCGTGGAAGCTCATGTACATTCTTTACCCTCGCAGTGAGCTCCCAAAGCTTTCTGCCCCACGTCACGTTTCACTTCATATCTCCCATCCAATCATCTGCCACCTATCCATTGCATTCATTCCACTGCATCCACCACATCATCCATCTGCTACCCTTCATCCAATAAAACTTCACCATGTCAGTTGCCCATTGCACCACAATGCTCTCGTTCCATTGTCTATCTCATGGTCAGCAGTTAAAATTGTTTCAAGATTTGAAGGCAACATATTTGTATTCGAAGAACACCTAGCAATCATTTGAGCATATTTTGGCATCGAAGATCAATAGAACACAGCAAAGTAGCTCATAAGGTGAGTACAAGGCCAATTTAATAGCAGCACAACTCCACAACAAGATCCAATAATTAAAATGAATATAGCAGAATAAGCACCATCATTTCATTCGGTTATCTATAATAGATTTTAAAACAACTTTTATAATTATTATCTCTTCCATTCTATTTCTAATAAATCTTGCATTCTATTGCAAGATATTTTTTATGTAAACATTATAAATACTTCATCAATCAAAGTAATGTGTGTGGGATTTTGATGCCAAGACTCTTCCCTTTGTAATAAAGCTTATGTTGTAGTATTTCTAATGAAAGCCTTATGGCTCTAGTTTGGACAGAATTTTGTGCTTCTAGTAAGTTTTTCCAATATTTCCATATCTGTTTTTTGCACATGTTCCAAGCATTTTAAAAGATCTGGGTAAGGATAGATTGAGTTTCAATCTTCTTGAAATCCCCTTCAAATTAATAATCACATAAAGAGACAAGTATATTGGACTGTTTGTCTGATCTAGCTCCTCTTTGAATTGATTTTATTGTTTGTACTTCTATCTTCCTTGAATATGTTTTGTTAGGCTATAGAAATCTTCTGCACGCATCCAAATCTTCCTAATTGTTAAGTAATTAGTATGGTTACTCAATTATTAGGAATCTCCTTACATTCTTTGGTCAAATTATTATACAAATCAAATCGTTATGTCAGGCTAGAAGTTGACACTTTCAAAGGGAAACCTATGAGAGAGCCTTTAAATCATAAATAGGAATTGTCATTCATCGTCTACCACCCCCAATTAAAACCATAAATTTGGCCACTACGCTTGAAAGGATAGTGTTCAGTGATAGGTGAACAGTGTTAAACAAAGCCTCGTGACAACTGAGGGATCCCCCTCTGGTTCAAGGGCCAGCTTGAACCTAAAGGCTGGTTGAGTTGGTTTCCTGGCATAGTTTTTACAGCCAAGGACTGCCTATGGGAAACAAGTACAATAACACCCATCATGCACCAAGCACAACAGTTGCTTGATGACCAAAACTATCACCGGGGTGCGGTTGTAGTGTGGCATCCAAAGCAGGTTTAGCAACCCTGCCTTGTATACTCCCTTGAGCCACCTCCGTTGCTCCAATGTGGTCATTCCATTATTGGTATTCAATGATGCGGCGCATCAGCTGCTCGGTTGCCAGGTGTGGGAAATTCTCGTGGTTGGCCAAGTCCCAGTCTTCAAGTTTCAGCAGCGGCACCCATGCCAAGTGTGGTCCATTGAAAAAAATCTCGTTAGATAGAAGAGGGGTATGCAAGGGGGTCTTACTCTCATCGATTTCCTTTGGCACCTTGGTCTTGGGCTTGTACAGAGGGACAGACTCAGGCAACTGAGTAATATGGTCTGTACCCTGGGTTTCAACCTCCTCTACTTCGAATCCCACATCCTCCTCATCCATCGAGATGTCTTCAATGTCTTCTTCCTCTGGCTCCAAATTTATGGCCTTACCTTTCTCCTTTCTTTTCTCCTTGGGATTCTCCTTGCCGATGCATGCACTAGAATGGCAGGCTACTTGACCTTTTTATCCTTCACAGTCTCTTTGGTTGGGGTCGGCTTTGGTCTCGGCATCCTTGGTGATTTAGGGACTTCAGGTAGCACTTCAACGACCTCTGGAGCAGCTACTCCTGCCTCCATTTCAACTTTCGGCACTAACTCCTCTACTCTAGTGTTTATTTCTTCTGTGGGTGTTGACATAACGCTTTCCAATAGGGATGCCGACGTCTCTGGCAAGTTTGCAAATGCTGGAGTCTCTTTAAAAGCCTCGAAGAATTCTTAGTTCATAGGTTCCTGAGAGCTCAAAAATTCAATTCTCAAATTTCCAAGTTTTTTTCGCTTGAGAGCCACTTGTAATTTATAGTGAATTTATTCAAATCCAACTGTTCCCCCCAAATTCGATTCATTAATGCCGCATTGGCAGAAAATTTTCAAGGACCTGAGCCATAAATTTTGTACTAAATTTCGGCCACCCACTCCTTTTGGCCACACGTCTACCGTCAAATCATGAACAGTGACTTTAACGGTCACTTTCCAGCCAACCTCCACGATTTCTCCCTGGGTAGCATAGCTCCCTTCGCACTGTCGCAAACCATGTGACACTTCCTTGCTTCACATAGTCCTCAATTCAAACAGCTCCCCCACCCAGGTTTTATAGTTTATAGTCTCATGCCTCCTTTCAGCTACGTGGAGCACTAAGACTATGCTACCTTCCTCTAGTCACATGGCTAGACCACCGGTGTATGGCTTCAACTGACCGCCATTCACCTTTCTTGGGAGGGGCTTTCCATTCAATTTGACCAACTGTACCACTCCTCCATCGACAATTTCCTTAATGACATAGGGCCCTAACCAGTGCATTCTAAATTTCCTTGGAAATTTATCAAACTTACTGTCATATAACAAAACTAGGTCATTTACCTTAAAGGTGCGCAGCTTAATGTGTCGATCATGACATGATTTTCCGCACTGATTTTGGACTTGTTTGTTAGTGTCAGTTTTTACAGCCTTCTTCCAGTGATCAAACATGCTCTTACAAAGTGGTTTTAAGGTGTCAAGGTCAAATTTTGTCATTTCAGTGAGTCTTCAAGTAAAATTTGATCACTAGGCATTAGGTCTAGGGTTTGCTTTCACTCCTTCCAAAGTCATCCAAATGTTGGTATATGTCACTATTCAGCTGATTCTACCATCATTATGAGGGTTTCCATCATCCTGTCAGGTTCCAATGGGTCATTTTACACCTTGTTCATGCTTCAGTTGTGCCTAGGTAAGGTCATTTCCCTCTCCTAGGGTTTTGCAGGAAATTTCTCTTGGATGGTCAAATCATTAGCAAAAATTGTATCCTGATGTTCATACACCTTCCCCTATCCTTAAAATACCTTATCAAACACTTCCCATCACTGAGGTTACCCAAATTCCTCATTTTTGCACAAACCCCAGTTTCTTGCTACAACCTGGCAATTTTCTAGGTTGGGCCTATGTTTTGCCTTTTTGGACCCCTTCCCCTCACTCAATTTTAGAGATTACACTTTCCCATACTTCCTGACATCCCTCCCTACTTCCCAAAATTTCCTCAAGAATTTATAATCTCTCTATCCCCTTCATTTTGCTTCATTTCAACAAATCCCTTGTTCCACACATCGAGGTAGGTTTTACTCAAATGATGTTTCTGAGCAATCAAAGATGGATTTAGGAAAACTGAGAGCATGTTTTGTCCAAAAGAAGCAAAGGAAGAAAAAACTCCTTCACTTTTTACACAGGTGTCATGGTTTTAGAGAAATGTCAAAAATACAATTGCCTTGGGAGAATTGATGCACCTCTAACGTGACCTTGGGAAAATCAAGTTTTCTCCTAGCTAAGTTGGCCAAATGACTTGATTTATGAGTCAAATGATAACTAGACACAAAGATATTTCCAATGAGCTATCATGAGCTCAATTTGGAGTTGAGGAAGGCATTCCAAAGTTGACTATAACAGCACTCTACCTTGAGGTAGCTTCACTAGGCACATTTTGACTAGTCTTGGGAGATTTGAATTTTGACAGGGCAAATGAACTCCAAAATTAAAAATTAAGGTTGGGTTGGAAAGTAGACTCAAATAAATTTCCAACTACTTATCCTGCACCCAATTTGGACACTGAGAAGGCCTCCAAAAGTCACCTGGAAAAGAGCGCGGCGCACAGAGGGAGCGCGGTGCACTGGGAGGAAATTTCCAATGTAAATTTACACTGGCACGACGCACAAGGAAAAAAAGGCCTGAAATTGTGCCATTTTGCCTCAAATTTCTTGTGAAGCCCATTAAATTGCAAGGTAGGCTCTATAACATCACTTGTTTATCTAATTTTATGAGTGATATGGTGGTTATATGCCTATGACTGAATGCAACAAATGTCATAAAGACAACCACAAGAAGACACCTATTCAACATGAGATAGAGGCTGATTGAGAGATTTGGCTCGAGAGGATCCACATCCACTTAGAGAAGCTGTTGGCGAAAGAAAACAAGAACATGGATCACCATCACATCATGAGGCTTCTTTGCATGATGAGGAGCTCATTGAGCATGATTTTGACCTAGTTGACTTGGAGGCACAAGATGAGCATAAATCCATACAACAAGTCATCAAAGAGAATTACTCTCAGATCATGTAGGTCAAGGACAATTTGATAAGGGCCAAATTTATCATTTCATGCCTTGATCAAGAAAATAGTAACATCTACCTATGGAGAAAGAACAATTCAAAGTCAAGAAACAAGAGATGAAGGGAAAGGAATTGGTGGACCGTGATAATATTGAGCAACATGAAGAACATGTGGCAAGAAAAAGGCCAAGAACAAGTTTTTCACCACGAGCATCTCAAATGTATATTTCCCTCACCTTGATGGAAGAAAAAATCACCATTGCAGGGAATGATTTCATGTTTTCAGTAGATTCCATCTCTCAAGCTACAGGCATACCAAACCATGGTGAAAATTGGTTCAAAGACATGAACCTAGACCTAGAAGAGTACAAACCCTAACTGAAATCATAATATAAAGAAACTCACTCACATTTTTTCCCATTCAGATATTTTTTGGAGATATATGCACCATTAATGAAGGTTGTCATGAAATTTTTCACATGTGAGGGAAAATTTTCCAGGTTGCATCAATATCACATAAGGCTGCTCATGCACTTTACAGCAACCAAGTCGCTCAATTTGAGTAGTTACTTGTATAGGAGCTTAACCAAGATGTCTAAAAAGGTGAAATTGAAAGGAAAAAGGCATTATCCTAGTCTCTTTAATCATAGCTTGATAAAGGTTATGGTTCTCCATCGGTTGACAAAAAATAACATGACATGGGACACTTTCATTGAGGCAGATTTGAACATGCATATAACTACTTCACCAAGCCAGCACCAAACTATGTCAGCACAATCAATGGAGGTTGGGTCATCAAGAAAGAATGATGAGGTTCCAAGGCACCTAGGACTGAGGTGACCAATACATATCAAAGAGGCAGAAGGATTGTGTTTTCTCCTAAAATAGAGGTAAGGAGCCAGTGCATGATGAGGGGCCTTCAGGAGAGCCATCAGGTGAACAAGAGACTGAGTTCGTTCTCCTTCACGATGATGAGACCGATACAGAGCCAACAAATGCAGAGCTTAGAGAAGCCATCCAGGAATAGAAATCAGAGATTGAGGCCTTGTCCCTTGACATGGAGAGGGCCAAATGGAACATGAATTACCTAGAGAAGAGAAACAAGTAGCTTGAGGACCAGCAGGTGATCATGGAGCTGCAAAACATTAGAGAGCATTGCCAAGCTGCTTAAAGAAGAAGGGTTGAGCTCACATCTTTGGAGCAAGAAATCAATGAGGATAGGGAGGCCAACCTTGAGAGGGTCAACATGAATTTTGAGAGGCTGCTAGACAAGGCCGACAAAGACCTTGCTCTGTTGAGACACATGGCATTTCATTACAGGGCACGAAACATGAGCGCCAAGGCCTGGATAAGGAGTTTGAAGGCGAAATTGAGGAAAGCAACAAGAAAGGAAAAAGAGGCAAAAGAGTAAGATCGGCTTCAAACCTTGGCTGAGGCTTCCTTGTCCCATCATAACACCCCATAGGGAACCTCTAGCCCAAATTTCAAGAAATTTGGGAATTTTTGGTCACTTGACAAATTTTTGGGCAAAAAATAGGGTTTTTCTCCCTGTGCACCACGCCACTGTCACGGCGCTAAAATTCTAGAGCTCCAAATGAGGAATGGTTTGCATTTTTGGATTCAACATGAAAAATCACGAGTACTGGTCCCCGGAAAAGAAATTTTGGCAAGATATGAGTCTCCAAAAGGTCAAAAACACCAAAAAATGGCCTCTTTGCCCCTTTTTTGACACACAGGAAGCAGTCTGGGGAGAATGAATATTTGGAGGGGAAAATGAGCACCAAATTCAAAAATTCTAGTGGGGTTAGAAGGTAGACATGATAGGCTTTCAAAAACGCCAACTTGGGTACATTTTGGACACCTGAAAGTGCCCCAAAACAGGCCCCAAAGTAGCACGATGCACAGAGAAAATGGCGCGGCGCACAGAGGAAAAATTGCCAATTTGCTTCCGTTTCACGAAATTTAGGTTCGTGACTTCTCCAAGTGGGCCCGATCATATAAAATTTGGTTTTTTGGCACCAAAGGTGGCATTTAAAGTGTTTTTTCTCCAGATTGGCTTCTATCCAAGTGGCGAAGGAAGGCAAATGGTCACCCAATCCAAATGTCATGTTTGTAGTGCTACACCTGTAGCTGATGGTTGGCTCTCCATTTCCATTTTGCAATGATTTGAGTAACTCACCAACCCTTGGGTGTTCTATCTCTTCCTCACACATTCTATATATTGTATGCAAGCTATTTGCAAAAGGGGTTGGTTTGTAACTTCTGGGAGACTGTGGGAAAGAAACTTTGTTTCTTCACTGTGTATTTTTGACAGAGAATTAATGAAAGGTAGTGGCTCTGTTTCATGAGATTCTTGTGGTTGTGAGTGTAGCAAATGTGTCTATTATGTTTTCATATGTATTTCGTTATGTTTCATAATTCAATTCATGTTCATTTCCAATGAAATTTTCTGAGTGAGATTAGGTAGAATTCAATTTTATTGCTCTACCTGTGGGAAATTTCATGTTCAGTGTTATTCTTCTGTTGAAACGGATTCATGTCACTACGCCCTTTTCACTTTCTTCAGCAATCTATTCATGCCATGGTACCTCAAACTAAATTGTTACATTTTCCGCCTACCTTGCCTCACGGAATAATCTGTTCCTTTGTATTAAATTCTCTGTTCTTTATTGAGCGTCAGTCCCATTACATCCCAGAAGCTCGATCATTCATAAAATTGTTTCCATAATCCCTATTCACTTACTAGCCTAAGGTAAATATTGCATTGTAAGTCATCTCAAATCATTTTCAATCATCTATTCACTAAGCGTGACTCGGAGAGAGCCCTCTCCTGTTCTAGTAGGGCTAGCTACCAGACTGAGCGTGGTTTGTGGTTACCCTAATTTTTGCCTTCCTTCAGCCTGAGGCAGATTTAGGTGCTAACATAGTGGCGACTCCATTGGGGACGAAAATGTTTTGCTTGAGGATTGTCTTGCCCCAATACATATCTCAAGTTCAAAGTTGATTGTTGATGGTGAACAACGATCAGACATAAGAAGACAACTGAAATCATTGACCTGGCGAGTCCTTTCACTGAACAATCCAGCAACCAGTGCTTCATGGTTACTCCACTGCAGAGAGATCATTAGCTTCGAGATTTTCAAGATGGAACGCATTTTAAGAAGGTATGCTCCTATGAGCCAAGATCACATTCTAGGTTTTCCAAATAAAATTCCGAAAGTAGATTGGTCAAGGAATTTGCCTATGTTTAAAGATGATGGTAAGAAGGACGCTGCTTTACATCTAGTTCTATTTCACATGCATATTCGCAAGTTCAAGGTTGATCTTCCTAAAGATTTCTTAATGAAGATATTCATGGCCACTCTAGAAGGTGAAGCCCAATCTTGGTATGAAAGTTTTCCGCCTACTTGTATTTACTGTTTAAAGGATTTTCATGCCATGTTCATTGAAAGATATAAAGACTCTTATCCATCATTAAATCTAGTTCATGACTATTGCAAACATGCTTCTACTTTTATTGGAAGTCTTGAAAAATACTATGAGGATGATAATTTTATGGATGATGAGATCATGGAAGCCCTATGTGAAAACCCATTTCAGCAGCATGAAGATGATCATGAAAATTTGCAGCATGACCAAGATTGTAGTACGGTGGAAGAGGAAAGAATTTTGCATCTTGACAGTCAACAAGAATCACATTAAATGGATCAGTAGTATGAGGAATATTTATATACACCTTCACTTGAAATTAATGAAGACAATCACTATTTGAGCGAAAGGAAACAAAAGGTCTTATCTCCTTTGTCTTAAGACGAGATAGGTTAAGTCTTGCAAGGTTATGTGCCAGCTCAAGCTAAAGCGGATTTGCAGTGCACACATGGTCAAGAAAGTGTTGGTGAAACTTCTTCCTCTTTTAAAAAGGATGACAGTCCGGTGAACAACTATATAGATCAGTAGGTTGAAGATTTCCATATGGCTGGAAATGATGAAAGAAGCAGTTTTGTTTTAGATCTAGTGGAAATAAAAGATGATATGCAAGAAAATGATGTTCCAATCTCAGATAATGAGGATGATAAATCAGATCAAGAGACAGATGGTGAGGAGGAAAAAGAGAGTTGCATGGTTGAGGCTGCCTCAAATGGAGAAAACAGAGGTACAAACCTAACTGACCTTATCTCACCAGAACACAGTCTTCATGAAGAGGTAATCCAGTCAGCTCATGAACAGCAAGATGAGAATTTTGTTCAAGTAAGTGAAAAAGGTTCCTTGGATGAATCGTTGGTAGATGATAGAAATGTCTTGCCTGGGTTTCAAGAATCATTTGAGGTTTCTTTTCTCATGATTGATGAATGCAAATACAATCTGGTTGTCATATCATATGAAGATGACCTACAATATATTCAGACCTCAGCAGACTAGACCATTCAAGATTCCCTTTCAGACTCTTCCTCATATGTCTCATGTTTTGAAGTGTTCTTTGAAGAGGAAATCCACTCATCTGCTTGTTCAGAATTTTTTGAGGGCCAGGAACATACTTTTTCTGAAGTACATTATGAAGGAAGATCAGAATCAAAAGAAAAAGACATCTTGTTTCCTCAGCAGGAGGTAAATCTTCATGTTTTTCATGATCCAATGGAAAATCTGTTACAGTCAGCAGTGAAGGCCATTATTGCAGTATTCAGTGATGAAGGAGATCATGGTCAATTATGTTTTTGGAGGCCGAGTTACCAGTATCAGTTGTTGACTAGAAGATCTGATCCGGAGAATCAATCAAGGAGGCATCTACTTGATTGGTTACATTGGAAGACACATTACACATGATTGTACATATTGCATTAGTACGCAGTTGGCTGTCATCATGATAGGGAACCCTCGAATCTTGATGGACTGCTTCCATTGAATAATTTTTTATCAGTTCTTGTTTTAGTTAAGTCACTCATGAGTCATTTCCTTTTACATTGAGTCAGTTTTTTCAGTCATTGTAAGTACAAATCGGAGTCAGTCTGAGTCAAGTTTCAGTCAATAAATGAGTCAAGAGTTGCATGTCGTTTGTCAAAATGATGACTCCATATCCCAATGGATGAAGACACTATCTAGCTCTTCCAGAGATCTGCTGTTCTTGGCACCTCCAAGGAGCTACCATTCCCCATTGGAGCCAATGTTAGTTTCAGTCTTTCCAACCTTCTTCCAGTGATCAAACATGTTCTTACAAAGTGGTTTTAATGTGTCAAGGTCAAATTTTGTCATTTCAGTGAGTCTTCAAGTAAAATTTGATCACTAGGCATTAGGTCTAGGGTTTGCTTTCAATCCTTCCAAAGTCGTCCAAATGTTGGTCTATGTCACTATTTAGCTGAGTCTACCATCATTCTGAGGGTTTCCATCATCATGTCAGGTTCGAATGGGTCATTTTACACCTTGTTCATGCTTCAGTTGCGCCTAGGTAAGGTCATTTCCCTCTCCTACGGTTTTGAAGGCAATTTCTCTTGGACAGTCAAATCATCAGAAAAACTTGTATCCTGATGTTCATACACCTTCCCCTATCCTTAAAATACCTTATCAAACACTTCCCATCACTGAGATTACCCAAATTCCTCATTTTCGCACAAACCCTAGTTTCTTGCTACAACCTGGCAGTTTTCTAGGTTGGGCTTGTCTTTTGCCTTTTTGGACCCCTTCCCCTCACTCAATTTCAAAAATTCCACTTTCCCCTACTTCCTAACATCCCTCCCTACTTCCCAAAATTTCCTCAAGAATTTAGAAGCTCCCTATCTCCTTCATTTCGCTTCATTTCAACAAATCCCTTGTTCCACACATCGGGGTAGGTTTCACTCAAATGATGTTTCTGAGCAATCAAAGATGAATTTAGGAAAACTGAGAGAGATTTTTGTCCAAAACAGGCCAAGGAAGAAACAACTCCTTCACTTTTTACACAGGTGTCATGGTTTTAGAGAAATGTCAAAAATACTATTTCCTTGGGAGAATTGATGCACCTCTGCAGTGACCTTGGGAAAATCAAGTTTTCTCCTAGCTAAGTTGGCCAAATGACTTTCTTGATGAGTCAAATGATAACTAGACACAAAGAGATTTCCAATGAGCTATCATGAGCTCAATTTGGAGTTTAGGAAGGCATTCACAAGTTGACTGTAATAGCACTCTACCTTGAGGCAGCCTCACTGGGCACATTTTGACCAATCTTGGGAGATTTGACTTTGGATAGGGGAAATGAACTCCAAATTGCAAAATTCTAGTTGGGTGGGAAATTAGACTCAAAGACCTTTCCAAATAGCTATCCTGCACCCAATTTGGACACCGGGAAGGCCTCCAAAGGTCACCTGGAAAAGAGCGCAGCGCACAGAGGGAGCGCAGCGCACTGGGAGGAAATTTCCGGTGTAAATTTACACTGGCGCGGTGCACATAGAGAGCGCGACGCACAGGGAAAAAAAGGCTTGAAATTGTGCCATTTTGCCTCAAATTTCTTGTGAAGCCCATCAAATTGCAAGGTAGGCTCTATAACATCACTTGTTTATCTAAGTTTATGAGTGATATGGTGGTTATATGCCTATGATTGAATACAACAAATTTCATAAAGACAACCACAAGAAGACACCTATTCAGCAGGAGATAGAGGCTGATTGAGAGATTTCGCTCGAGAGTATCCACATCCACTTAGAGAAGTTGTTGGAAAAAGCAAACAAGAATAGGGATCACCATCACATCATGAGGCTTATTTGCATGATGAGGAGCTCATTGAGCATGATTTTGACCTAGTTGACTTGGAGGCACAAGATGAGCATAAATCCATACAACAAATCATCAAAAAGAAGTATTCTCAGATCATGTAGGTCAAGGAAAATTTGATAAGGGCCAAATTTATCATTTCATGCCTTGATCAATAAAATAGTCAGCTTAAAGCACAACATCTACCTATGGAGAAAGAACAATTCAAAGTCAAGAAACAAGAGATGAAGGGAAAGGAATCGGTGGACCATGATAACATTGAGCACCATGAAGAAAATGTGGCAAGAAAAAGGCCAAGAACAATTTTTTCACCATGAGCATCTCAGATGTATATTTCCCTCACTTTGATGGAAGACAAAAGCACCATTGCAGGGAATTATTTCATGTTTTCAGTAGATTCCATCTCACAACTACAGGCATACCAAACCATGGTGAAAATTGGTTCAAAGACATGAACCTAGACCTAGAAGAGTACAAACCCTAACTGAAATCATAATATAAAGAAACTCACTCACATGTTTTCCCATTCAGATATTTTTTGGAGATATATGCACCATTAATGAAGGTTGTCATGAAATTATTCACATGTGAGGAAAAATTTTCCAAGTTGCATCAATATCACATAAGGCTGCTCATGCACTTTACAACAACCAAGTCACTCAATTTGAGTAGTTACTTGTATAGGAGCTTAACCAAGATGTCTAAAAAGGTGAAATTGAAAGGAAAAGTGAATTATCCCAATCTCTTTAATCATATCTTGATAAAGGTAATGGTTCTCCATCAGTTGACAAAAAATAACATGACATGGGACACTTTCATTGAGGTAGCTTTGAACATGCATATAACTACTTCACCAAGCCAACACCAAACTATGTCAGCACAGTCAATGGAGGTTGGGTCATCAAGAAAGAATTATGAGGTTCCAAGGCACCGAGGATTGAGGTGAGCAATACATATCAAAGAGGTAGAAGGATTGTGTTTTCTCCTAAAATAGAGGTAAGGAGCTAGCGCATGATGAGGGTCCTTTAGGAGAGCCATCAAGTGAACGAGAGACCGAGTTCCTTCTCCTTCACGATGATGAGATCGATACAGAGCCAACAAATGTAGAGCTTAGAGAGGCCATCCAGGAATAGCAATCAGAGATTGAGGCCTTGTCCCTTGACTTGGAGAGGGCCAAGTGGAACATGAAGTACCTGGAGCAAAGAAACAAGTAGCTTGAGGACTAGCAGGTGATCATGGAGCTGCAAAACATTCGAGAGCATCGCCAAGCTGCTCAAAGAAGAAGGGTTGAGCTCACATCTTTGGAGCAAGAAATCAATGAGGATAGGGAGGCCAACCTTGAGAGGGTCAACATGCATTTGGAGAGGCTGCTAGACAAGGCCGACAAAGACCTTGCTCTATTGAGACACATGGAATTTCATTTCAAGGCACAAACATGAGCGCCAAGGCCCGGATAAGGAGTTTGAAGGTGAAATTAAGGAAAGCAACAAGAAAGGAAAAAGAGGAAAAAGAGCAAGATCAGCTTTGAATCTTGGCTGAGTCTTCCTTGGTGCATCATAACACCTCATAGGGAACCTCCAGCCCAAATTTCAAGAAATTTGGGGAATTTTTGGTCACTTCACAAATTTTTGGGCAAAAAACAGGGTTTTCTCCCTATGGAGCGCCGCTAAAATTCTAGAGCTCCAAATGAGGAATGGTTTGCATTTTTGGATTCAACATGAAAAATCACGACTACTGGTTCCTGGAAAAGAAATTTTGGCAAGATATGAGTCTCCAAAAGGTCAAAAAACATCCAAAAATGGCCTCTCTGCCCCTTTTTTGACACACAGGAAGCAATCTTGGGAGAATGAAGATTTGGAAGGGAAAATGAGCACCAAATTCAAAAATCCCAATGGCGTTAGAAAGTAGACAGGATAGGCTTTCCAGAAATCCCACTTGGGCACATTTTTGACACCTTCAAGTGCCCCAAAACAAGCCCCAAAGTAGCACGACGCACAGAGAAAATGGCGCGACGCATAGAGGAAAAATTGCCAATTTGCTTCCGTTTCACAAAATTTCGGTTCACGACTTCTCCAATTGGACCCGCTCATCTACACTTCGGTTTTTTGGCACCAAAGGCGGCATTTAAAGTGTTTTTTCTCTAGATTTTCTTCTATCCAAGTGGCGGAGGAAGGCAAACGGTCACCCAAGCCAAATGTCATGTTTGTAGCGCTGCACCTGTAGCTGATGGTTGGCTCTCCATCTCCATTTTGCAATGATTCGAGTAACTACCAACCCTTGGGTGTTCTATCTCTTCCTCACATTCTATATATTGTATGCAAACTATTTGTAAAGGGGGTTGTTTTGTAACTTCTGGGAGACTGTGGGAAAGAAACTTTGTTTCTTCACTATGTATTTTTGACAGAGAATTAACGAAAGGCAGCGGCTCTATTTCATGAGATTCTTATGGTTGTGAGTGTAGCAAATGTGTCTCTTATGTTTTCATATGTATTTTGTTATGTTTCATAATTCAATTCATGTTCATTTCCAATGAAATTTTTGGAGTGAGATTAGGTAGAATTCAATTTTATTGCTCTACCTGTGGGAAAATTTCATGTTCAGTGTTATTGTTCTGTTGAAAAGGATTCATGTCACTATGCCCTTTTCACTTTCTTCAACAATCTATTCATGCCACGGTACCTCAAACTAAATTGTTACATTTTCCACCTACCTTGCCTCACGGAATAATCTGTGCCTTTGTATTAAATTCTCTGTTCTTTGCTGAGCGCTAGTCCCATAACATCCCAGAAGCTCAGTCATTCATAAAATTGTTTCCAAAATCCCTATTCACTTACTAGCCTAAGGTAAATATTGAATTGTAAGTCATCTCAGACCATTTTCGATCATCTATTCACTGAACATGACTCGGAGAGAGCCCTCTCCTGTTCTGGTAGGGCTAGCTACCAGACTGGTCATGGTTTGTGGTTACCCTAATTTTTGCCTTCCTTCAGCCTGAGGCAAATTTAGGTGCTAACACTGTTGATGACATCCAGCTAGAAATATCTCTTCCTCAAGCTCGTCCAGTTGTGAAAGCCTTTCCACCAGGGCTCTATGATCCTTCATACCCGTGAGCGCCGCTATGCGTAGACTACGCACAATATATTCCATAAGCATTACCTCTTCAATACCATAGACAAGTCTAAAGGCGGTTTCTCTAGTTAACTTCTTGCATGTCGTTTGATAAGCCCATAGTACTGCAGGTATGAGTAGGTCCCCATCACTTCATTGAGCATTGTAAACCTTTGTCAATGCATTCTCCGACACTTTATTGAATGTTTTGATCAACCCGTTAGCTTGTAGGTGATAAGGCATACTCTTCTAGTGATATACCTGAAATTCCTCCATCAGCACACTGATCGTCTCATTCAGAAAGTGCGTACTGTGATCACTCATAAAGATATTTGGACATCCAAATCGTGTCACTACATACTCAAAGAGGAACTTTGCAATAGTCAAACCTGTGCAATCCTTCACATGCTATGCCTCCGCCCAACGAGTCAAATACTCTGTCGCGGTGATAATGTACCTCGCTCCTATTTTTCCTTGGGGCTGAATGGGTCCCACAAAATCTATTGCCTATTTTTCAAAGGGTTGTAATGTCATCTATGGATTCAAAGGCATCTCATCCCTCCACAATGGCTTGCCAGTCCTTTGACATACATCACATGCCTTTCAATACACCTTTGAGTCCTGATGGAGGGTTGGCCACCACAACCCTGCATGTAGAATCTTCTGTGCAGTCTCTCTCCCTTCATAATGTCCTCCCACAGTGCCCCCATGAGCATCCACGAGGATGTTTCTTCTTTCAAACTCAATTACATATCGTCGCAATATCTCATCAGAGCCCATTTTGTATAGATGCCTAGAAATGATAGAGAAATATGTCGTGTGCACCACTAATTCCTTCTTCTACTAGACAGTGTATCCTTCTGGGAAAGTTCCTGTCATTAGGAAGTGCATTATATCCTCAAAATAACCATCCATGACACACACTACAAATAGTTGTGCGTCAGGCAATCCTTCATCCAAATTAGTGGGTTCTTCCCCTATTTCGATGTGCGACATATGGTCTAGTCTCGCGTTCAGTCATCCAGGCTTCACAATAACTTCAAAATCATACTCCTAGAACAATAATAGCCACCTACATATTATCCCACCCAACATAGGATTATTTACCAAGTATTTTAGCATAAAGTGATTTGTATACATCTTAAAATGGTCACCCAATAAACAGTATCTAAACTTCTAGAGTGCGTATACCCTGGCTAACCCTTCGCGCTCAGTGGTGGAATAGTTCTTCTCCACCTTGGATAACGTTCGACTTGTGAATGCGATAGGATGGTCCAAGTCTCCTCCACTAGCCTGTGTCAATACTTCTCCTAGCACTATACATGACGCATCGACATGTACATGAAACTCCTTATTCCAATCTAGGAATACTAGAATCAGTGTAGTGACTATCTTTTCCTTCAATACATCCAAAAAAAAATCTACATCATTTAAGCCATCATAAGTGGGCAGATTCCTTACCTCTGATGACATAGAGTGTAGCGACCGAGTCATCACATTGCATCTCAGCGGAGTCACTTCATGTAACTGATTCTGCTAGCGCTCTAATTCTTCATCAGAGTCCGAGGTGTAAGAACTCTCGCGATCCCATGTAATTCATCCATCTACTGTCGGATTCACCCAATCTTGGTCTCACACTGTTATCTTATAGATACAGTCCAGATTGTCATCAATCTAACAATCACATATTAGTTTAGTATAAAGCAATCCTTCAGCAAGATCTAGGGGTACTATTATGCGTAGAAATTTCTTCTCAAATATCATCTTTCGCTTCTTTAGGTTGATTACCCCATTCATATCAGTAGCCCAATCAATTCCCAGGAGCGCAGGATAGGGGTTGCTATCATCCACAATTTCTATTACTTCAAAGTCAGCCAACGTGCTCGCACCTTCAATATCTACAGTCACTCCCTGTAGCCACCCCATGGGGATGATCTTCTACTGGTTCACCATCCTTAGTTGAATCAGAGACCATTGCAGTGCTGGTCTCCCCATTTGTTCCTAAGTCTGATTCGATAGGACGTTCGAATCTAACCATAGGTCCAAGATAACCTAATCCATTTCATACTCACCTATCTATGTAGTCAGTCTCATCTGCCGTCTCGTTCTTGTTTTATTCTTGAAAATCTTTCGCACTACGCGCCTCACCTAGAATGTTTTTGGCACATCTGTTTATGCGCTCTTGTAAACCCTTCACAACCTTACTATCATTCAGTAACTTTGTACATGTCTCCAGGAAAGTTGTAAGCATAGAAGGGTCCATCTCTTGATTAGGATTATCCTTGCTTCCCGAGGTGGAGGCCTTAGTGAAGCTCTTCTTATCTTCCATGAATGTTTCACGTGCACACCCCAAATTGAACTCAGCCTCCTTCACCGAGCCTTTCGAACCCATGTATTGTCTTTAAGCTACTTCCCCTTGTCATCTCCTATTGTGATTCCACTTCGGAGAACTATATTCACACTTGGATCTTTGTCACACGATTCAGACCTTATCATTTGCAGGTTCTGAGTTGGCTGAGGTGGTAGCACCCCTTTGTCACGTATCCTTGCTATCAATGTAGGACAATCTTCTGTCTCATGATCAAACAGTGCAATACTTGCACGACGGATGTGTTAGGTCAGTGAAAACATGGGTATAGTGTCCTGGTCCTTTACAATTGTATAAGATCATCTTTCCCCAGCCTCTTCTAGGTCCTCCTTTGCCTCAACCTCATGTGCGCCCCTGAAATCTTGTCTGTGCCATCCCCACGCTCTTGGCAAGGGGCTGCATTTCTGCCTGAACCCTATAGGCGGGATTTCTATCCATCATCAATTCATAACTCCTGCAATTATGCTCATCGTGCCCTACTAACCTACAGAATTTGCATAAAAGTTGTTGTAGTATTTGTACAAACTTCTGTAGCTAGTGACAGTTATCTGTGGCATGTTTTCCTACTACCTGACATATAGTGCACCATAATGCAGGCCTCGCCCTTGGTCCTACTTGAGCTTCTGGCCTCAAAGGCAGCATTACTCCTCCTACAATGTAGTTCGTAAAGACTAGGAAATGGTCTTTTTCATGCCCTTGACCCTTGCATTTCAAGCACCATACCTCTTCGCGCACCTCTAGTCGAACTATTCTGTCCTACTTCAAACTTTGCATCTCGAGGCAAACATTTTTCAACTGCCCATGGATCTGCTACACCCCAGATTTGGATCTAGCATCAGTGTTTCATGCAGTCTCATTACAATCTCTAAGGCCTCTGCTTGAGTTTTTATCTTCTATTGTGACAGTACAACCCTTAGGTGTGGGAGGAGGGAAGACACAAACCACTCTCGATGTTGTCCGTATGTTAAGTTCATGTTAGCTTTGCAGATTTTACACTTCAGTCTCTGATCTAATTCCCAAGGTGTCTCACCTAGTTGCATCACATTTCCTTGAACCCTACAATCGACTATGTGTCAACTTTAGGCCTACTAAATTCTCTATTCAGTGATGTCTAGATGTCTGCCACTCTAGAATTCGGGTTATCATTAAAGTACTTGATATACTAGGTTAGCATACGATCCTATAGAGCACTAACCAGTGTTTCCTTCTTCATGTGATCATCTGTAACTCCCTGAGCTTCCCATATGGATTTTATGACAAACCAGAATTGGTCCGGATCCTCATTTCCCAAGCCTTTAAACAAAGGAAACTTTACTGAGTTTTCCATACTGAACTACGGTGGAGGCATAGGTGGTACGGGTGAAGTCGCAGGTGATCATGGTGAAGTTGGAGGTGGTGTGGGTGGAGGTGTCAGTTGCGAGAATCCTTGTCTTATTAACTAAATAGAACATCGCAGAGAAGTCTGCGCTACTCCCTCTTCATCACCTCGCAAAGGTGAAATCAATGGACTATATTCATGACCCTTTCTTCCTTCGTTCCTATAAGTTTTTCCACTTCATGTAGCCCTAGACATTAGGGTAGCTACATCACCCGTTTTTCACACAATATCATTTTAATCTAGGTATATAAATATTTCAAGTACTTACGTCGCAGACCTTTGAAAAAGCGCCACTCCACCTCATTGTAGCTGACTGAGATGTCAACCGCGAATTCAGTCACAAATTCTCCTATGACGCGATCGAGCCAATGATTGACAGAGCGGGTGATCTTGTCCTCAGATGCTTCCAATTTCTGTACTAGCTCCGGGGCCCAAACAATAGGACCATCAAGTCTCTACCTTCCTTATCTATCTACTAGCTTTGTGATCCAATCATATAGCTCAATTAGAAAGTAGCAAAAAAATATTTTGTTGATATTTGTATATAGGCATTTGTCCAACCACTGTTCCTTTGTTAGTCATGGGTTTCTATTCTCCTGTGCCATGAATTCATGGATCTTCCTATCCAGCCAATCTCTGATCTCTTTCTTAGTTGGATTCCAGTGATATGACATCACACATATCTTATGCAGATTCTAGTCCCCACAATGGAACCATTTGTTGGCTTGTTGGGGCCTTACCCAAGTTCATCATTAATTAGCCAAACAAATCCCTACACTATTGGCCCTTTCGGCATCAGCCTGCAGAGCATGGACCAAAGTCTCACCCGAAGCAGTATGGGGGGATGCTGGAACCAAGTTTCCACACCCTGAGATGGTTGTGATGTCAGTTTATTCCTTCTATTCCTGCCTTCGTGCAGATTACTTGGTTCTAGGGCTCGCCAGACTAGCCCTCTATTTCGCCCTTCAGTACCTTTGTGAAAAGGTACGATTGACCTTCACGTAGCCATAACTTGCGGCTCAGGTAATTTCGCACTGCTATAGAAGCGTGGCATTCAAATCCCCAAACTAGCCTAAGTGTCTTAATTATTGCTTTAAACAATCATAGTTAGCACTACGTAAGCAGATCTTCTTACTTGCATTCACTTAACCAACGTAACTACATATATTCGTACATCATATAGACATTATGAATGAAATCCATATATAGCATTTCAAGATGAATTGACAAGAATAAAGACACATAATTTGCAAAATACATCTTTTTATTGATATCTTTCAAGTGATTATAAATTCTATCCACCCTGTGCACACAGCTGCAGGGGTCCGCACACTCAGCTATAGACTTCCACCCTAGGCCTCTGCGCACTCAACTACAGAGCCTCTACCTACGTTATGAACCAAAACTTAGACTTCTGCCTTCAGAGCTATCACTCTCTAAGACTTATCTTCTCTACCTATAACTTACTTACTTAGCTCTTTTTATACAATCCCATGGTCCGCGGACCATGGGTAGATCTTTTACAACCAACTTTACCTTACAAAACTAAGGGCGGACAACCCTTTATGACTCATGACACCTTTGTGCTCCGCAACCACAAAATGCGGAGTCTTTATAAGCTTATTACAAAATTTGACCAAAACATGGGCTTTTAGCCCCAAAACTATCCTTGGGGGAACCCGTTCCCAACACAAATCATCATCTTAGATATTCATTTGGTGTCATTTTTAGGTCATATCATCAATGGTCAAAAAAGAGTCATGACATCACCTAGGTCATCATTATAGGAGTAGTAATTAGGGGAAAATTTTTTCAAAGAGATTTCGACTTATTGTTTCAACATCCTCATTCATAATCCATATACCTTCCTTAACCTTCCCTCATAAATCCCCTCATTCCATCTAAAACCCCCTTTTCCTTGGAAAAATCATTACATCCTAGCCGAAACCCATTTTCTTTCCTTGGAAAAACTCATCTTCAAACTCTAGCTGAAATCCATCTCATAGTCAACCTCTAGCCACATTTCCATTTTGTATTATACACTCAGTCGTGTTCCCCGCTACCCTTTTAAACATTATAAAACATTCATAAACCATGCCCCATTCTTTTTATTATATATATTGCATTATATATAACCCACCACCCCTGAGGCATAAACTGGGCCCGTAGGCCACGTGTCACCATATCACAAGTTTCAATACTGTCACACCCAAATCTCTTCCCTTTACCGATTGCGATCACATGACCGTAGTCTCATGTTTCACATGGAAATTCAGCTATAGATCCCCTCTCTATTTGCGATGCGATCAGGTGAAAGTCATTGAATTTTATATTTTATAGGCTGGATTTGAAAGGTTTTCGATACCGGGTTTATGGTTCCACTCCCAATGCAATAGACCCAGGACACACCAGCCACGTGTTATCTCAATCGCATATCGCATGATCCTGCTATCGCATATCACAAAATTCTATGTCATAGCCCCTATTATTCCTACTCATTCCACCGATTGCGATCACAATCACAATTCCTATATGTCAACAAACTCCGCTAGCCCCCTCCATATTGTGATTGTGACTAATTTGTAAGGGATTTATGTTACATTTTAAAGTATTTTACGTCCATTCATCCTATTCCCCCATGTAATACACAGGCTCCTCTCTGATTGCGATGCGGTAAATCCAGCGGATGTGATATTTTATAAGTTGTACTTGATAAAGTTTCGAGTCTATCTCGTCAGAAAAACACTATGGAAATATGGTAAAGGTCCCTCTCATTGTTGTTATTGCGATAATACAATGGCCTAGATAAATGGCCAAGATTTAATCCTAGATCAACAGGTTCGAATCGACGGTTAATAATCCCCTCATTACCCTCCCTCAAATGGTCAAAATCAGTTCATTTTTACGCTCCCGACCACTGTTTTTGATGTAATTTCCTCCATTCACAGAGCACCAAATTATCCATTTACCCTTCTCTTAAAGGAAAACGAAGACATTTTTTACCAATATCCATTCTGCCCCCACTCAAATAGAATGTAGAAAATAGGGACAACAACACAGTTCATCAGCCAAGGAACTAACAACAATGTCTATTCAATGCCTCAGTTACTACCAGAATGCCCAGAAACAACACCAAAGCTCAGCTGACTAATATTATTAGCAGTTTGAAACCATTTTTATAAATTTCTATAACAATGTTGAATTTTGTTTCAAGATATTTATTCCTGTAAATGATTTTATAAAAACTTCAAATTTCGAAGTATTGTGGGTTGGATGTTTGATAATCATAACTTGGAGATAGTGTACATTTTGGGGTAATATAACAGGAAGTTGCATTCATTATCTTGGGATTCTTGTAGTATGCTTCTGTGACAGTTTTTTTCTCTGATATTTTTTTTTCCTACCATCTCTATGCTTTCTTGTGATCATCTCATGAGTTTTAAATGGAATTCATAAGTTATATGCTCTGTTTTAATGAGATCATCACGCAAGTTGTATTTCTTCTTAATGAATGAATTCATGGTTACATGATCATTCCGATCCTCTAACTTCTCATCTATGAACCACCATGAAAAACTATTTATGTCACTAATTTTGCATATCTTGCCCCATTATATCTCTGCAATTGTTCATTAGAAGCCTTAGGCTAGTCCTAGATCTATAAGCTTCATCCAGCAAACCATAACATCGAACTCCTTTGAGATTAATATCTAGCCTCACACCTAATTCCATCTCTAGTCACTTCATTGGTTGTGAGACCTCTGAGAGATCCCTCTCTGATTTGGTAGGGCTAGCTTCCAAATCTAAGGATTGGTTTGAGGTTACCTCCTCGACTTCCTTTCTCAACCTCGAGACACTGAGGAGTGCTAACAGAAGTCATCTTTAAGGAGAGTTTTGGCCAAACCGTGAACCTGTGTCCCATCTAGGAAACCTCATGCATGTACTTAGTCATTTGTTATAGTGTGTTCAAGCTTATCCAACAAGTAGAAACGAAGAAGGGGAAAATCTAAATAAGAAAACAAGAATCAAAGATCTCTACATGGTTCTCTGAAGTAACACCCTCTCCTACTCTTAATAAGTCGGGATCCCTATTCCACCACAAAAATAAATAAGTTCCTATGCACACTTCTCTTTAAAAAAACAATAAAGGTGAAAGAAGACAAAGGATTCCTACACAGAGAGGTGAAGTAGGAAACTTGCCCAGGGTAATGTGTAGGCTCACTGGTAGTGAAGCAATGCTTTTGTTCCTACGTGACTCCGTCAGGGTACTGTCCAGGCCTGCTGGCAACAGAGCAACACCAAAGATGAAAAACTATACTCAACCTCACGAGCCAAATTGCCCTTCCCAATTTAAACATTGTGATCTAGCAGAAACATATAATGTGTTCGAATGAGTTGGTACAAGGCGAACCATGTTTGTCCATGGGGTAAGTGGGGAAGCCGAAGTGATCTACACAATGAATCAATACTCCCTGAAGGACCAAGGCCCTGCGCTACAAATGAACCAAAATAGAGAAGTTGGTATTCAACCAGTGTGTTGCCAACTGTTCTAGTCTTAGGAAAATTTTAGGGGCTAATATTCGCAAGTGGGCTAATTTTCCATGTTTTTTTCCCAAAAAATGATTTGTTAATTTCCATTCTTTCTACAAATTATTTGCCCAAATGTTATAGTATAAATTTTTTTTACCTTAAAATTGGCAAAATTTTATATAGAGATTATATAAAATTATTATAAATTTGAATACTTTAAAAAAATGTTGAACGTTTTACAAATCACATATTATGTACTAGTGAGATTCGCTAAGGTTTCTAAACTTAAAATAAATTTCCATCCTTCAAATTTTACCTATGAAACACCCTCCAAAATTTAGGGTTATACTCAAATTTCAGATCCTTGCTTGGTTTTTCCTTTTATGGTTGCAAACAATCAAGCTCATTCCTTAAGCTTTGTCAAAGTCTTTTCTACCCTTTTTACTTGCTTAACCAATTCTCATCTTTTGGCATGTTGATTTTGTGTCATGCTTGAGATCTTGTTCTGGTCATTTCGAAGGTTTGGCTTTGTGTGTTTGGGTTGCCTTAGTTATGTGAACACATGTTTCAGTCACACACAAAGTTATAAGAATTGTCACACAAGTGTCGTTAAGGTCATCCAAAGCTCTATCCCAAGTGTCGCACTTGTCACTTTCACCTATAGACAATCCCACACAGGGTGATGCTTTTCTATGTTGTCCCAGTGGTTAGTGTCGTCATGTTCTTAAGTGTGTCATCACAATGTCAAGTCTTCACGAGTCCACTTACATTTCACACTTAGCCATTTTCCTGAAGATCTCTTGACGAAACAACTCCCCTTCACCGAACCCCAACTGAGCTACATTGTGTAGTCTTAGCCCCCAGTGGTGCTTCTCTCTCTCCTGGAATTGTGCAGTGCCTAATTTTGTCCTCCAGGCTAGTTGCACTATGCAATACTAGAAGTGAGAAGTTGTATTCCTTCCCAGAACTGCATAGAAATGTGCCTTACAACCTATCTAAACTGTGCATTTCCCAAGCACAGTCATTAAGCCTCCTTCCTACTTCTTAGAACCCCACATTGCCCAAAGCCCTAAGCTTTCACTTCTCCCAAAAATTTTATAGAGGTGTCCTCCAAGTGACCTCCCTCAGTTGAGACTCACTACTTTAAAAACTACGAAGACTTGTCCTCTGGTCCCTTTGATGTCTTGCCTTGTCTTATTCCTAGAAACTGCACAGAGGGGTCCCTCGGGGTCCCATCTTACAGTTGCGACTAGTTTCCTTGACTGCATAATTTTCCCTCCCAGTGGCCTTTACACAACCCTGAAGCTCATTTTCCAAGCCTAATTTATGCTCTATGCAGTCTCAATCACCAATCCTCCTTCCCTGTCACCCAAAATTGTGTAGTTCATAGTTACTGAGCCCTCTCCCAGCCTGTCATATGTCCTAGGCCTAAAACACAAAAAGAAATGCATCATGCTAGACTAGGAGGTTTTGGCTTTAATGTTGTCCCATCATGAGTGAAATGCATGATCAGGTACACTGGTAGATCATGGTGAAATGATGAATGGGATGAAGAAGAAGTGCACATGTTAGAATACTTACTTGCAGTTGGATGGACGAACAAAGCACACCAAGCCATAAGAAAAAGGAACACATGCACGGAACCATCTTACAAGACCAAGCCCATGAAAGACCCCATGGAACCAAGCCATGGGGAGAAGACAAAGTACTCCCAAGAATACATCCATCACTTAGCAGCACAACAGCTTGACATGGACACCACAGCCACCCAGTACATGTCAGCAGTGTCATGTCAAGTTGTGTCATGCGTTGTGGAGGCCACATCACCACCATGTGTCATATCTATTGTAACTAAATTTAATGTAAAGTGGAAGTCGAATGTATGCACAAAACAAGTTGAAGAGTCATGTCAGTTGAAAATTCATAGAAAGTTCAATGGTCATGACAGTAGTCCATGAGTCACAAGGGTCAAGCATCACCCTTGGTTATATATACCCCTCCCGTTGTATGAGCAAGCACTTTTCACCTTGGCTCCTCCCACATAGCCTTGAGAGTAGACATTCAATTCTCTGAGGAGTGAGGAGTGGCTCCAATGTCCCACTAGTGGGACTTGTGATGTATGGTTTACATATGTGTCTTGGTACTTTTGCTTAATAGAGAATCCTATTAAGGCCAACACGTTTTCATGCATGTTTTGTAGATTTTTGTAAGACTATTCTTTCGGCACTTGTAATGCATGTTTGTTTCACCTGTACTAATATAGTTGAACGATTTCGGTTGTTTTAGTACTTACAATGTTGGGAATGTCATGTACTCATTATCACCATTGTATCATCCCTATGGGCTACTCTGCGGGATACCAGACAAACCACCTTTGTGTACTGGTGATCATCATTGTCACATCCTTGTGGACTACTCCACGGGATACTCGATAGATCATCTTTGTGTTCTTCTTACAACTACCGTCACAACTATGCGTACTACTCTGCTGGGTGGTGTACATCTTATCCCCTTCACTTTGGTTTTAATGGTTGCGGCATCTACTGTGGACTATTCTGCAGGATGCTAGATAGAGCTTTCTGGTTTGCATGTATCTCTTCTTGGGTGGTGTTATTACCCTTTCACATAGAAGTTCACTTTACTCTCTCCCTTTGCAATAATAAAACCGAAACACGAGTTACATTACACACTCACTAGGCATACTCACCTCGCTTTTTGAACACGCTAGAATACCACTCTCATGTGTTGAACAACAAGAGGTAAGGAAAATCACTAAGTAAATGGAAATCGGGCCATAGTGTCAAATGGGGCTCCTACACCAAATGGTGTGAGGTCTAGTTGGGACTTCATACCAGGAAGATCCCATGAATGTTGGTAGGTCCAGAACCATCAACAACAACCACGTTTTTGGAGCTATTTAGGTATGTACCATATCTTACTAATGAGGAGGCTAAAGTTCAGTGATTTTTTAGTGGTTTTCCATTAGCATTTAGAGATTGATTGAGTATCATGAGCCTCGGTCACTTGAGGAAGTCACTGAGAAATTGAATCAATTCTATGAACATTCAAAGCGTAAGAATGAATCTCGGAAGAAATGGAATGGAAAAGACAAAGGTAGAGGTAAATGACATCCTAAGAGAACAAGGCCTCAGAATGAAGATGGGAAAGAAAATATGCCACTGTAAAAGAAGTTTAATGAAACTAGACAGGGACACCGGTCACAACAACAACATCATAGAGGTGAGGGCACTGCTTGGTTGGAGTTTTGGACATGTGGTGAGGAAAACCTTAGGAGTGATTGTCCCTAGCATCAGGGTGGTAGGGCTAAGATATATATTGCATAGGAGTACAGACTGTTGAGGATGTTGGCGAGACCATTCCTCGTATTTATGCAGGAGTGGATAATGGATAGGTAGAACACCAGGAATTTATTATTGACATGGATGGTAAGCTTTGTGATCAAGTTATTTCGATTTTGATTAACCCTAGATCTAAGTATAGCTATGTTAGTCCTTAATTGGTGGATAAGTGTGGTTTGAGTATGAATTTGCATGAATATTCTTGGTTAGTGTAGTTGGCTATAGGTACAAAGAAATGAGTTCATCATTGGTTAAGAGCTTACGCATTTGAATTGAATGGTATGTCTACCACAACACATCTAAATTTATTACCATTGGGATGATACAATAAGTTGTTGGGAATGGATTGGTTGTATATTCATAGAACCAAGGTAGACTTCTATGATAAAGCTATTGAGTGTGTTGATGACAATGTGGAACCAAGAGTCTTGTAGGGTAAGTAGAAGAAAACATCAGTTAGGATTGTTACAACTATGCAAGAAAAGCGTAGTCATAGGAAAGGATGTATGTTATTTGCAGTACACTTTTCTAGTGATAAGATTAAGGAGGTTGAGGATGCATATGCTTTGAGAAGGTACCCAGTTTTGCAGTAGTTTCACGATGTATTTCCTAATGACATTACATAGCTACCACTTCATAGGGAGGTAGACGTTCTATTGAGTTAGTGTCAGGGGTAGCTCTAGCATCAAAAGCACATTACAGGATGAGCACACCTAAGTTGGTTTTGTTAAAATTGTAGTTGAAGGAAATGTTCGACAAAGGACACATTAAGCCAAAGGTATCACCTTAGGACGCATCGGTATTGTTTGTGATCAAGAAATATGGTTCTCTCAAACTATGAATCGATTAGAGGACATGAAGTGACCAACAAGAATAGGTACCCTTTGCCGAGGATTAATGACTTGTTCGATCAGCTGAAGGGAGCACCAGTGTTCTCAAAGATTGATTTGAGGTTTGGATACCATCAGGTACACATCAAAGAGGAGGACATTTACAAGACTGCGTTCTGGACCAGGTATGGGCATTATGAGTTCGTTGTTATTCCATTTGGCTTAACTAATGCTCCAACTACATTTATGTGTTTTATGAATAGTCTATTATGTCCATATTTGGATAAGTTTTCTATTGTGGTCATTGATGATATAATGGTATATTGTAAACATGAGGAAGAGCATGTTGCGCATTTAGCAGAAGTGTTGAGGTTATTGATAGAGCATCAGTTGTATGCTAAGGCCAGCAAGTGTAGTTTCTTTCATAATGAGGCACACTTCTTGGGACATGTTGTCTCGAAGGAGGAAATTGTATTAGATCTAGAGAAGATAAGAGAAATCGTGGAGTTGGTAGCTCCTAAAAGTGTGGAAGAGGTGATATCTTTCATGGGTCTAGCAAGCTATTATAGGAATTTTGTCAGGAACATCTCACAGATTACTTATCCTATCACATCCTTGCAAAGGAAAGGTAAGAATTTTGAATGGACAGAGGAGTGTGAGGCTATCTTTGAGAAACTTAAGCAGTTGTTGAGACATGAACTAGTGCTACAGATTGAAGATCCCTAAAAAGAAATTGTGGTATGCACAAATGCTTGCAAGAGAGGGCTTGGTGGAGTCCTTATGTAGGATGGACAATTGGTATGCCATGAGTCCTGAAAACTAAACAAGTACGAGCAGAACTAATCGACACATGATTTTGAGTTAGCAGCGATCATACATGCATTGAAGATGTCGAGGCACTATCTTCTTAGCAGGAGGTTTTTATTTATGAGTGATCACATTGGGTTGAGGTATTTGTTTTACTTGCTGAATCTAAATGTCAAGAAAGCTAGATGATTATCCATGATCAACGAGTTTGATTTCAATATTAGGTACATCAAAGGTAAAGAGAACAGGGTGGCAAACGCTCTCAGCAAACAGGTATAGGTAAATCACTTAGTAATTATGAGCTCCTATGGGACAGAGTTATAGGATAGGATCTTGTAGGCAAGTCAACAAGATGTTAAGTATATGTATATTATGCAAAGGTTACAAAAAGGTGCTGGTATGGTACTTGTGATATTATAGGTATAGGTACAAGTGTAGGTACAGGTATAGGTGCAGGTGCACATGGTATGGATTGTTGTCTCATAGCAGATGCATTGGTGGGGTTCTAACACAGGATATATGTATCGAATAACAATGAACTCAAGAAGGTGATCTTGAGGGAGTTTTAGGACAAACCATATTTGGGTCACCCAGGTTATCAAAAGACTCTCACAACAGTGTATATATTTTACTATTCTCCAAATTTGAAGAGGGATGTTGCATAGTTTGTGGTGAGGTGTTTCAACTGTGAGAGAGTGAAAGAAGAGTGTAAGCATCCAGGTGGACTGCTACAGCCGATCACGATTCCAGAATGTAAATGGGAGGTTATTTCCATGTATCTCATCATAGGGTTTCTAAATATAGTGAGACAACATGATTCCATGATGGTTATTGTGGACAGGTTGACAAAGGTTTCACATTTCATTGCAGTGAAGTCTACATTCTTAGCTAGTGATGTAGCATAGGTATTCATCATAGATGTGGTTAGGTTGCATGTTGTTCCAAAGAATATTATGTCAAAAAAGGATGTGAAGTTCACTTCCAAGTTCTGGAAGGAGTTATTTGTAGATTCGGTCATACAATTGGCCTTCAGTACAACTTATCATCCGCAAACAGATAGGAGGACAAAGAGGATCAATAAGATATTAGAGGACATGTTGAGGATGTATGCGATGCATCAACAACAGAAATAGAAAGAGTATCTTCCTTTGGTAGAGTTCGCATACAACAATAATTATCAAGAGTCATTGAGGATGAGTCCTTTTGAGCCATTGTATGGGAAAAGTTGTAACACTCCTATTAGTTGGAGTGATCTGGTTAGCAGGTTAATTATTGGACCAAATATGTTGGCAGACATGGAACATGAAATGCAGGTGATAAAGGAGAATCTAAAGGCAACAAAGGATAGGAGGATGAGTTATGTAGATAAGAACAGGTTGCTTAAGGAGTTCTAGGTTGGGGAACAGGTGTACTTTCTCATGAAGCCAAAGAATAGCTCCTTGCGGATTGGATCTTGTACCAAGATGGCACCACAATTTTGTGGAACCTTTAGTGTCATTAAGAGGATTAGGCCAGTAGCCTATCGACTTGCACTACCTTCGATAGTGAAAGTCCATGATGTTTTCCATGTATCTTTGATTAAGAAGTATGTTAAGGATGTTGATCATGTGATTGATTGGTATGTATTGCAGGTGGAACCAAATGGAGAATTCTAGCCATAGACTTAGTGTTTATTATAGAAAAAGGTGCTCATGCTCTAGAACTGAGCAATCAAGCAATTTAAAGTGCAATGGAAGCACTTTGGGCCTGATGACAATACATGGGAGATGGAATATTAGATGTGGGCTATGTATCCTTCCTTGTTTTCGAGTTGAGGCAAAGAGACTTTGATATGGTGCTTTGGTATATGCTTTCATATGGTGTTTTGGTATATGTTTTGACATGATGTTCTAGTATATGTTTTGGTACATGTTTTTGGTATATATTTTGGTGATATTGTTATATTTACATATGTATATGGATGTAAATACCGCCATAAGCTAAATTTTAAAGATCCACTAATTGATATGGGTGTCATGTCATTATGATTATGTTGTCATGTTACTATGTTATCATGTGGTTACATTATCATGATTTTATGATGTCATGTGGGTTGTCACTCAACAAGATGATGATTGTAAATATCGTAATGATCTATGTTTTAAAGCTCCAGTATGCGTTATGTTGTCATGATGTCTTTATTTTAAGCAGGTCCTTCATTGTAAATACTTCATCGATCTATGTTATAAAGCTCCATGAGAAGTATGCCTTCTATTAGCAGGTTGTTGAGGTATATGTGTGATTGGACACCAAGGACGGTGTCCCCCAAGGGGGAGGGTTCTATAACATCCCTAGTGAAAATTCCATGTAATAAAAGTTAAAAACTATAACCACAGTTGATGGGACACTTATTCCAAGCTAAAATTTAGGGAAGACATCCCAGGGGGTGTTCATTTGGTTGTTTATAGCTAAGGAAATTGGGAAATGCAATGGATAAGGCTTTGGAAAGGAAAAATGACATTTTTGGCACATTTATTTATGAAAATAATGGAAATTAGGAGAACAAAGAGGTGAAAGGTCACATGTTGCATGTGAGGAGTGTTATAGACATTTTTGTGCCTTAGCATTAAGCATGAAATGTCCATAATCCAAGGGATCCAAAGTCCCTAAATGAGTTGTTCCTACCCCTAAAAGAACAAGGTCAACCAAAGACAGCTTCTCCCAGAAGTTCTCCACCAAAAACCACTCCAAAACAGTCAATTCAGGATCAATTCAGAGGCTCCACTAGCTGTCTGCGCTGAAATGTAGAGATTACACTGGCTAGGTGCACTGCAACGCAGGTAGAAGCACTACAAGGGTGCGCTGAACGGGAAATGACAAATGGCAAGACTCATTCAACGAGGTGGAAAGACCCTGGAAGCTTCCAGAATCTTCTCCAATGACACTTGCCTCAATGAATTCACTAGTGATGAGTAAGAGGTTCTCAACCTCCAAGTGGAAGCAAGAACTGACAAAGAGAAGCCACAAGTCAAAACATGAGCTGACTCATCCTCTCTGCTCACATCTATATATGGATCTCTCACCCAGAGGTTCAAGAGGCTGGAATTTTGTATTTGCAGAGAATTGCTGTTGGTTTGAGATTGAGATTAGTACATTGGGTGATTTATGCTTTGTTGGAGGAGAGGAAGGGATTCCATTGCTGGGAGGTAGATGCTGGATCGGGCCTCACTTGGTTGTATCTCCTCTTGGACTTTATTTACTCTATCAATAAACTATTTGAGTTTCTCCTACATGTTGTATACCAATGATGTTTTGCTATGCTTACATGTTTAGCTTAATCTGATCTTGAGCTTTTTATGAATGTATACCTGTATCTTCTTGTAATTTCTCTCTCTTGTGATCTTGCAGGAATTCTGTGAAGTTGGGCCGGTGAAGGAGCAAGAAGCTGGGAGCTACTGAAGAGAGGAGTGATTTGGATCGGCAAACTAGCGGAAGATACAGGTTATTTAGATCCTTCTTCCTCACTTACATCTCATAAAGAAGAATATTCAAATAAGTTTACTTCGTTTGTTGCTAAGGCACTATCACCTCTTAGAGTGGGATAGGGGCATTCCGTATTGGATACTTTTCCCAACAACAAATTGGCGACTCCACTGGGGAGAGTATCTTGTTGGTTTATTTGTGTTTCTGGTCTTGTTCTTCTCATAAACTTAGGAGTGCCGAATCGAAATGCACTTGCCATTTTCAAGTGCAAAGTAGAGATCTACCTCTCTAGTCCACTCATTGGGCCTGTTTTTTATGATCTGAACAAACTAATCCACAAGTCCTCTAACAGCCCTTTGTGATAGATCTTAGTCCTCCTATAAATCATCCTCCTAATTGTACCTAATTGATAGCTTTGATTTGGACAAAAACTGTTGATTTAACTGTGGACTAGAGATCTACCTCTCTAGTCCACTCATTGGGCCTGTTTTTTATGATCTGAACAAACTGATCCACAAGTGCTCTAACAGCCCTTTGTGATAGATCTTAGTCCTCCTATAAATCATCCTCCTAATTGTACCTAATTGATAGCTTTGATTTGGCCAAAAACTTTTGATTTAACTGCAAACCGTAACCCAAAACCCAGAAACAACTCTCGTTTCTGCTTCAGTGCAGACTCTGTGAAGAGGTTCTGCATTTCAACGTAGGTCCCATGAAGGCTACCTGCGCTGAATGTCAAAACCTCTATGTTGGGAGTGCGTTGATCAGTCTTTGCCTTGTGCAGCAGTGGTTCCCTGCTTCCTTTTGCTCAGTTTGATCTCTGTTTTTTGCAGCCTGTTATCAGTCAATGTACCTATCTGAAACCCCTTTTCTTTGCCTCAATTCCGCCTCAGTTGTATAAAGAAACTGTATTTGTTCTTTGTGTATTTGTTACATCATTTGCAGTTTCCCATTACAAAAGTAAACTAGTCATACTGTCACCCTTAGATCTAGACCTGTCATAAGTGTCGTTTTGATCTTAGGAGTGAGTTTGTTTGCTGTTCACAGTTGATTTAGCTTTTACTTTTGTCGTTTGGTTTGAATTTATGCATTTCTAGTGTTGAAACAAGTAAATCATAAAGTGTCGTAATCGTCTTTTTGATTTTGAAAAAGGAACTGGTTTATGTTTTCACTTGGAATTGAATTCAAATTTATACAACAACTTTCTTTTTAGGCATCAATATTAAGAAAGCGAAAAGAAATACATGCATTTGTGCATTTGCATTTTGATAGTTTGCATGTGTTGATTTAGGGAAAAGTGCATTACAGTGTGCTCTATAATCTTTGAGAAAAGTTGTATCTTCCTTTTCCCCTTGTAGCTAGGATTTTCATTGTTGAAGAGATTAAAAGCTTGCTTATAATCTTTAGACTGCATTTAGGAATTGTATCATAAATCTCGTGGTGATCCAAAAAGGCAAACTTCTAAGAAAGATCAACCTAAAATAAATTGAATGAACTTAACAACGCTTTGTAACTTAACGCATAACATAGAGGTCTAGGCTAGAGACGTGTTCCGGCGTCGTAAAGCCTGGTGACTGTCGATCTCGTTGATGGTGGGTGATTCCTCCTGAGGGATGATAGTGCCAGTACGGATTGTTCTCCCACGTACCGTCGAGTATATATTGGGAGACCCCTATAGGCATAAAACCTTTATCCTTAGGAAGCCATGTCAGCCGCCCTACTGATTGCAATGCACTGAACACAGCATTCAAGAAGATTGACTGCCCGTACCTTAAAAAGTATTTTGCGGTTTTGCGAAAAGTTTGGCACACCCTCTACCTAGAACTCCAGAGCAGTTTCTTTTGGCCTTTTTCAGACTCTATAACGGAAAACGTCCATCCGATCATTTGTCACTTTAGGCTCGTTAAAACATCGAAGGAGACTAAAGTCATCTTTAGCTTTTTCTCGACTCTTTAAAATTGAAAAAGCAAGTTGTGTCTAAAGCGTCGTTAAAATTTATTTTAAACGGAATAATCACCTCTTTTCCTGCGTTGATCTTTAGGTTGAGAAAATGGAGCACACCAACCAAGGAATTCCCCTTGGTGGAAATCCTAGTCCCTTCTCCTCTTGGGGAGATGTTGGTGCGCCCCATATGGCCACATTGTCGCTTCCAGGACTGACAATTGGCTTGCCGGTCTGGCTCTTCTCAACCAATGTCGTTCAGAACGCCACTATTCCTGAACAGTCGAATCAATAGTTAGACCAGTCCAGAGTTGCCCACCAGCCTTCCACTTCCTCTAATTCTTCCTCTCCTCCTTCCTCTTCGCTTGACGGAACTGGTAAAACAAAAAACCAAGTTCCTAAGGAGAAGAAGGAGAATAAGAAGAAAGAGAAGAAGAAGAAGGAGCCAAAAGCGACTGGGGTCAAACAAGTGTCGTCTGACAAAAATCCACACACAGCACTAACTAGGCCTAAATCACCATGTGTCATATGCAAGGGAGACCACTTCCACAGAGATTGTCCCTGCATCCCTCGGATACTAAGGGACTGGTCTCCCCGTTTGCACAATCTGGTAGCATCAACCTCTGATAGCCATGTTGAATGCATATTGTCAACTAGCGAAAGTGAAGTCCTTGGATAGAAAGGGAGAGCTAGATCTCCCTGTAGACTGTGCGAAGGCGATCATGCCATCCACCGTTGTCCCTTCTTAGACGAAGCGAAAAGAGTTTTAGATGATCGTCCGGTTTCACCGTTACGACTTCCTCCTGGATATAAAAAACTCCTGCCAAGTCCTTCGTTAGTTGAAAATCCAGCTGGCCCGCTCAAGTGGTCAGATGAAGTGCCGGTCATTGAAGATGAACCAGCTGAATCCATACCCGACGAAAGTCAAAAGTTCGAGGCGGCAGTTGACCCGGTCTTGCCTTCAGAGGTATTATCTTCGAATGATACAGTCACTGAAGAGGATAAAGATGACACCATCCAAATTCTCTTCATCAACACAGACTCCGACGAACACGGGGGCACTCCCCCCATTCCTTTATTGCAGGAAGGAAGTTCGTCAGAGCGATACCTGGCCGTTTACTCAGTCCCACCACCAAGCAACCTAGTTGTCTCCTTCGACTGGAACCAACTAGGCAGACCCCGTTTGCCAGCAAGCATACCATTCAGAATTATCGTCCAAATATACAAGATGGTCATGGCTGGCACCATCATTGATGAGGGGGCATCTGTGAGTATCCTTTCCTCTATTTCTTGGAAAGCGCTTGGTTCGCCAGCGCTTTTGCCTGAAATGAGAAATCTGACAGGCTTTGATAAAGGAACCAGTCGACCTTTAGGGATCCTCCCCAATGTGCCCATAACATTGAGAGGGAAGACCGTTCAAATGAACGTGATGGTCGCTCAAGGACCCTTGGATTATAACCTACTCCTTGGACGAGACTATATATATTGCATGGGAGCCATAGTCTCCTCACTCTTTAGAGTAATGTGTTTTCCGCACGAAGGAAGAGTGGTCAAGCTCGTGGACCAGCTTTCATTTCCCGGATCATGCATCGCAAATAGTCATATACCGTCCCTAAATGGTTTCTTCACGCAAGAAATGTCTCAACCCACGGTCCGTCCTCCCGATGAGCGTGAGTAATTCGGAGGGATATGACTGGAACCCAGGGGGAATGCGTCCTGGTCTGCTTCGGCAGGAAAACTTTGGGTATAAGGTAGGTTTCCACGGGAGGATATGACTAGTCTATACCCCGTCCGTGATTGAGATAGGGGTTATTCTAGAATAAGATTCTTTTGTCAAAGTTATGTGTTTGACAGAACAGAGTCACTCACCTTTGTCCATCTCGGTGGACATCGCCAAAGAAGTGTTTTGTTTGAAAGATTAACAGGACAATCTTTGGGTAACCTAAAAGAGGTAGGCCTCTCTCGGTAAAACAATTGTTTTGGCGGAAGTGAAGTAGAGGTAACCTTGAAACTCTGTTTTATACCTAGGGGCATGCAAACCTTTTGGAGTGCAAGCAAGGGGCGGCTATTTATTTTTTAAAGTTTTAGGACCTCTAACCCTTTAAACTCATAGGATTATTCGTTTCCAAACTTGCATAACGAAAGGATGCGGGGCATAGCTTTGGTAAGGCGCAAGCTCCATAAAAAATGGCATCTTACATGAGACATTCTTATCATATGACTGGATTATTGAGCAATTTTAGCGCATAGTTCATGCTCGTTAAAAAATAAACATAAGATCGAGCAGTTTTTTTCCGCGTTTAAGCTCGTTAAAAAATGAACTATCCTCCGGTAAATAACAACCATGAATGTTACATTATCAGCCATTAAAGCCTTGGTCATGTTTGCACCGTCACCTCCACTTTTCCATTGGCCGATCATTCACCTCCATATGATTTTTTACCCATTTTGAGGAACAGCTGCGAAGAGTGATTTCACTAGCCATCGTTGTGACACTGTCGTGATTGGAAAATTCCGACCTTTACCTGGAATCAGCTGCTAACCCGTTTTATCACTCATTCCCCAAAAGACGAGTCTTCTTTAAGCTCTTTTCATCTAACTAGTAAAAAATGAAAAGATTGCCGAGTTTTGGCCTTCCATCTCGTTAAAACGACCGGACGTGCTATCCCTCCTTTAGATTTTAATCTTTTTAGACTTGAGGGATTATTGCACAAAAAGATCGAGCGCTTGTTTTGTTTGGCTCGTTAAAACTATCGAAAACTCATCCCTTCTGTATTGTTTTATACTTTTTCGGACTTAAGGGATTAGATGACGAAAAAGGACTTTTCGGAGTTGACTTTACGTACCTTTTCATACTCTCTAAAAATGAAAAGGACCGAGTTATCTTTGTCGTTAGACTCGTTAAAAACATTAAATAGCGACAAACTTGTCTTTAGAAGAGAACGAGTTTCACTATCGCTAGGCTCGTTAAAACATAGCGATGGGTTTGCCCAAAGGGAAAATTATAGAACAAGCATATGTTATCCTCCTCAAGCTTGACAAAAATAAATAGGTACTGGTCAGCAATGACTGGGGAAAAATTGGGAAGAAACTCAAAGAACTTTATTGGTAGCAAGTCGCTCTTGAACATGACACTTCCGCTCCGTGCCTGAGTCGGGTTGGGTTGTTTCATTCACCGGTCACATCACCATGGTCTCGCCAATACCATCCATCTTTGGGGTAAATGCTACCAATCCATCACACAAGTGTCGCCGATATGTTCAAGAGAAGTCATCCAGAGAAGTCAACCGTGTCCCATCCACTACCATACATTATCCTTCATCCTTTCATGGCCGCCACCCTGAACCATATATCATCAGATCGTTTTCACCTCCATCAAAATCATTTGCTCCATTCCGTGTCACTGATGTGGGATACTTTAAGGCCCTCCTTTGACGGATCGCTTCTTGTCAACATCAGCTCATTATCCAAGAAGTTGATCTAGGAACAACCCCTTCAGTACTTTGAAGCTTGCATGCCTCAATGGCAAGTTTCTCACTTCCGACGACAGGTATACATCAATGACCTACGACCGAAAGATTTTGCGTGGTGTTCGACGCCAAGTCCTTTATTCACACCACGTGAATTGTACTGCAATACCTTGAGGGTCATTATCATTATCGGTGATTCCTCTCACGGTTGTTAACGGTTTACCTCATTGACCGGTAATCAAGCGATGTCTTTCCATGTTCGACTTCAGAACATTTCTTACATGGATCGACTTGTACTTAGAGTGAAGATCGGACGAGATTGAAGACCCTGGATCTAGTTTCATCCATCTGGGCTGCGATATATATTCAAGAAAAATAAAGACATTGACATGTACAACATTACTGCAGATAATCATCCTACCAAAAGGATGATGATTTCATCAAAATCATCAGTCTACCATCAGACGATTGTCTGTTCTATGTATAGAAAAATGAATTTATAAAGCTGAGCATGGGAATGCCCGCCTCAGCTAGATCATGAAAGCAGTATGAAAAATAATGTATTGTATTGTATCTTATTACAGGTCTCCTCCTAGCATTGGAAGAACTTCAGATCCTCCAAATAAAGCATTTCACCCAATAAGCGGCCTCATACTTTAGGGGGCAACTGTTATAGACATTTTTGTGCCTTAGCATTAAGCATGAAATGTCCATAATCCAAGGGATCCAAAGTCCCTAAATGAGTTGTTCCTACCCCTAAAAGAACAAGTTCAACCAAAGACAGCTTCTCCCAGAAGTTCTCCACCAAAAACCACTCAAAAGCAGTCAATTCAGGATCAATTCAGAGGCTCCACTAGCTGTCTGCGCTGAAATGCAGAGATTACACTGGCTAGGTGCACTGCAACGCAGGTAGAAGCACTACCATGGTGCGCTGAGCGGGAAATGACAAATGGCAAGACTCATTCAACGAGGTGGAAAGACCCTGGAAGCTTCCAGAATCTTCTCCAATGACACTTGCCTCAATGAATTCGACTAGTGATGAGTAAGAGGTTCTCAACCTCCAAGTGGAAGCAAGAACTGACAGAGAGAAGCCACAAGTCAAAACATGGGCTGACTCATCCTCTCTGCTCACATCTATATATGGATCTCTCACCTAGAGGTTCAGGAGGCTGGAATTTTGTATTTGCAGAGAATTGTTGTTGGTTTGAGATTGAGATTAGTACATTGGGTGATTTATGCTTTGTTGGAGGAGAGGAAGGGATTCCATTGCTGGGAGGTAGATGCTGGATCGGGCCTCACTTGGTTGTATCTCCTCTTGGACTTTATTTACTCTATCAATAAACTATTTGAGTTTCTCCTACATGTTGTATACCAATGATGTTTTGCTATGCTTACATGTTTATCTTAATCTGATCTTGAGCTTTTTATGAATGTATACTTGTATCTTCTTGTAGTTTCTCTCTCTTGTGATCTTGCAGGAATTCTGTGAAGCTGGGCCGGTGAAGGAGCAAGAAGCTGGGAGCTACTGAAGAGATGAGTGATTTGGATCGGCAAACTAGCGGAAGATACAGGTTAGTTAGATCCTTCTTCCTCACTTACATCTCATAAAGAAGAATATTCAAATAAGTTTACTTCGTTTGTTGCTAAGGCACTGTCACCTCTTAGAGTGGGATAGGGGCATTCCGTATTGGATACTTTTCCCAACAACAAGGAGGAGAGTTTGTTTTGAGTCCCCTTGAGTCTAGTTACAGTTTTCCATACATATTTATGTCACATTCATCTCATTGTGCTCATACTTGGCCTCCAACTATACTGCTCCATCTTTGAAAAGCCCTCGTCTAAGTAATTAACCATCCCCTCTAGAATTTTGTCAATCGTTGCCAGGTCAACCATTCATATCATGCTCTCACAAGGGAAGTCGTCAGTCTACCTCTCATCTTGTACCCTTCCATCGTCATCCCTAGTGTCAGTCCATCAATCACATTGCAATGACCCTCATGCCTTTGTTGATGAATCTTCATTGCCTCACCTATGATAGGCCCTCTTCTATCGAATTTAGCACATTCATTCCAAAAGAGTGGTCTAGAGGGTGGTGTACCTTAGTTCCATCTTTCATCATTATTCAGTTCCTCAGATCAAACAAAGGGAATTATTATTTCCTTTTGACCTAGTTTATTCTAGCATTCTCAACTCTAGCTCATTATCGCACGATCAAGAATTGTACACTTGATGGTTCGGTGATCTAGTAGATTGTACCAATATTTTCCGGGTCTATGTAAGATGTTCCAAACCTCATGAGGGGGTGGCCCCGCACATGCCCGGATGTTAGCAGATCATGATCCAGCCTCAGATGTAGTTCCACAAATTTTATGGGTTCAGTTTCCACCACTTGTAACATCAACAACATGCATGTCTCATTCAGATGATCCATTCATATATTCAGATCCCTTTACTATGTAGCAGGGCTTCTTTGGTTGTGATTCCCCCTCACTATGTCATCTTATGGGGAATTTTGTATCATGTACTCAGATCAATAAATGTTATTGTATTCAATATTGGCCTTCACTTTCTGGGTACATTATGTATATGGGACTCATTGTATTATTGTATTATATTTTCTCCCATTGACACTAGCATATCATGTACTTTGTAGCTTAGTCCCACAATTCTAGGCACACCATTATTATTTGTACTCAGTTGTCTCGACGGGTATGGGTATGCCTCCCCCACCTCATTTGAGATCATGTACTCCAAAATAAAAGGAGATGTATTCATCTTAGTAGGTCTCACCCCCTCCATTCCTATGTCCTTCCTTGCAATGCTTCAACTCTCTCTCTCTCTCTCTCTCTCTCTCTCCCCCTTTGACTCTGTGTCTCATGCAATTGTAACCTACAACATATTTCAGTCATATGATTTTCTCTTGACGCTCATATGTTGGGGGCGAATATGTTATCACCTAAAAATTGATCACCTAGCAATTTCTAATGAGTTGGATCGTAATAGACCATGTAGGATTAATTTTAAAATAGTAAAATTATTTTCACCATAAGAAATAATTTAGTAAGCTAATTTTGTTAAATTATTTTTGTTTAAAATCAAAAAAACCCATGATATCCCTAATGGGGGTGAGAACCAAGACTAACGTGGTCATCAAACCCCATGAGGAGTGACAAATGGGTCAGATGGGAGGGTCATACCTCTAAGCCCCCTCATACCATGCGTAGGAGGGAATGGCATACATAAGCATTCACTCTTAGGAGTGTGAGTATTTACAGCACCTTGGGCAATGGAAGAGACAATGGGTTTATAAGCAGGATGAGGAAGGGGCCAGGATTTCGGTTCAGTGCTCAAGTTTGGTGGTGGAACTATACCTGGGCTCCTACTTGATGATGAAAGAGGCATGACAAAATTGGTGTTTTCTTGATTTTCTTTGAGGAATTGTGGTTTTCTACATATAACAGAGCCCAATTCCTGGTTTTTCTTGGGCCTTGCAAGGCCGGACTAGGTTTCCAAACATAGTGTGAAGGAAAATGCTATTTCTAGTTCATTTGGGTTAAGGTGCGTCTTTGTAAAAGTTGGCAATTCCATGATGAGGGTGGTGTTTTGGAGGAGTCATGCTTCTAGAGAACTCTCTTCCTCCTGGTAGCCGACTTTGTATAGTGGAGTGACTGGTGTGGTGAGGAAAATGAAGGCAGTGCTTACGGCACTGCCTTAAGTTCAGTTTGGTGGACGGGAGGGCAGAGATTCACTTCAGTAGATGGGCATCACATCTGGTGGAATTGGGCATGATTGAGCGGGGGAATATGCTTCCTGATCCTCAACGGGGGGGTCTAACCTCCCGTCGAAGCCAGGGGCAAGGAGGGAAGAGGCCCTTTCATTGGCAACCATGGTGGATGGAAGCAGGAGCAAACTGCTGGGCAGGCATCGGGGTGTAGGTACTAGAGCACAAGGAGGGTGAGGTAGTAGACTTCATAGTGGTCGATGACATGGCCAGATTCAGGGGCAATTGACTTAGCATGGTGGCAGTGGTGGCATGAAGACATCTCACACTAGTAGAAGTACGCAGACTCTTGGATGTTAGAGAGGTGGTGGCATAGGACGGCTCATGCACCTCCAAATGATGGTTGTTGTTATGCCCCAAACCCACAAGGATTACAAAACTTCTTCTTGGAAAATGATCGAGGCCTAATCCAATCCTTGTTTGATTGAGTAGATGATGCAGAATGAATTAATCAGGAAAATAACGATGATTTGATGGCAACATTAGAACGCATGCATTACTTATAGTGGTAGGTCATGGAGTAAGTGGTGGTAGTCTGGCAGGGACAAACCATGTAGCAGAGAAAGTGGAATAGCTGGAGAGTTAGATGGCACACTTAGAAGGGAACGTTCAGTGCAACTTCCTTCCTCCTCCTCCAGGAACTGCTCTAGACAACCCAACTTTAGCCACCTCAGATGATTAGTATGTCCTTTGGTTTTCTTTATGTTTTGTTTGTTTATTGGAGCCTATGGCCCTCTCATTTATGGACATTGTTAGTAACATATTTTTTGTATTTTTGCCACCTTATGTAGACTATGGTCAACAAATTCGGTCGCGGTGAGATGAAATTCTTTTTGAAGTATCAGATGTATCTCATTTTTTCTGAATTAATAGAATGTTGATTTACATACAAACAAACAAAATACCATGAGAATAATTGAATAAATCATTATTTATTTAATTTTCTCGAGAAATAATTGTTAAATCATTATTTGATCATTATTTCTTAACACATTTGACAAAATCACATAGGAATAATTAAATAAATAATTATTTATTTATTATTCTTTAACTTTAATTTTTGGAATAATTGTTAAATCACTGTTTAATAATTATTTCAGATTCACACATTTCTTAATCCTTTCAAAGTGATTAATAAATCATTTTATTTGTTAACTACTTCAACTATTTTATAAATAAAGATATTTGACCATTTTGAACATATTTCCCTCTCCAAAAAATATAATAAAGTATTCCTAATGGTTAGATCTTGATTTGGTCAATAATATTTTATTATTTTCCAATTTCTAATCTAGCCCAATACTTTGTTATAAATAAGAGGGTTTTCCATTCATTCTTCACCATGATCACTATCATCGTCACCATTATCATCTCATTCCATTTGAGATCCCACTTGAGTTTTATCTTGTTTTGGTTTTTTTGCATATTGAGAGAAAGAAACAGGTCGTTGAAGCACAAGGACATCCAAGGACCCATCCCATCAAGGGGGGTTTAGAGACCCGTGTTGTAAGTATTCTTCACCAAGTGTTATTAATAAAAATATTATTCATTTGAATTCTTATTCTATTGGGTTATTGCATCAATTATTTCTTGTTGTTCTATGTTTTAGATTTCATATGATGTTTTTGTTGCAAAGTTTTTTTCTTTTGTCATTACAAATCTGAAGCATAAACAACCACATCTTGTTGTTAGGGCCACTTGTCACAAGTGACTTAAGTGAAGTATTTTTGGTACACTTTCTAAGAATTTTCATACTAACTTCGAGTCTTGTTATTTAGTAAATTTCATGAGTAGTTTTGAAACTATAGCCTAATTTCTACATGGTATTAGAGATAGAATCATTGTAGAGCATAGATTTTGAAGTTGTCATTGCAGGAGTTTTAGATTTGTAGATCAGGGTTGTAGGTTTTCTTCAGGGCTAACAAGATGGCTTTCAATGGACTAAGGCTCGAGTATCCCCTTGAAGGAAGCTCAAATTATGTTGCATGGAAGGACTCCATGGAGGTAGTACTCGAGGATAATGGGTTTAAGGAATTCATTGATAATGATATTCCAAAACCAACATTAATTGATGTTAAGGATCTCAGAATGGAAGAAGTGTGTTGCCAGAGTGAGGAGAATCATATTGGAGGGATTATGAGACCATATTATCTCAAATATCCACAGGCAAGAGACTTTGTATGTAATGTAGCAAACACTAATAGATTTTTTCTAGAATAGTAGTGACCACAAGTAGCTAGCACTTAAGGACAAGCTTCAAAATATCAAGATGTAGAATAATGAGACTATTCCCTATACCTGAGCAGGTTCACATAGTGTCATGATGAACTTGGTCAAGTTGGTGTTACTATAGCAGAGGATGATATGGTGAGCCTATCCCTCCTAGGCCTTCCCAAGAGCTGGCACATCTACCAAGATTCAGTGGATGGGAGGGAGAAACTATCAAATTTGGAGAGCCTATGGTCCGACTTAGTGCAGGATGAAATAAGGTGGAAGATTAAAGATGGGACCTCATCCAAATAAGAGGAATAGGAATTTTCATTAGTTAGAAAAGGAAGGAAGTCCAAGGGGAAGAAGTCCCTAGGTGAGGCTAATACCATCCAAGAGGGAAAGAAGAAAGACTTGTCCAAAATCAAGTGCTTTCACTATCATGAATTTTGTCACTATGTCATGAAGTGTCCACAAAGGAAGGAAAGAAAGAAGGATACTACGATATTTATAGTAGGTGAATCTCTAGCTTCAGAATTCAAGCATGATCTTACTTTCATTTCATGCATGGCTAATGTAGTGATGGGAAGTGTGTGGTACCTCGATAATGGTGCCTTGTTCCCTATGACGAGTAATAGATATTTTTTCAGTGATTTGAAGGAGAAGGATCTCCATATGAACATTGAGTTTGGATATGATGGAAGGTACAATGCAACCAAGATTGGTACAATTTCCTTTCAGAGAGAGTTGGGCTCCTCTCTCAGACTCAAGGATGTGATGTTTGGTCTGGTTTTGAAGAATAATATTGTCTCTATTGCATTTTTGGAAAACAATGGTTACCTTGTGATCTTCAGCAAAGGAAAGGAATTATTGAGACACATAGCCGTGAGAGAGGTGAAATAGATCAGGGTTCAAGTCAAGAACATGTATACAGTTGAGGTAGAAGATGCATGCAAAGCCTTAAGGAGCAAGGCAAATACTAGAGATGTGGTGGTTGAGAGGGAGCATGCTGACCTATCAACATGCAACCTCAAAAGAAGCCTCAGGAAGTTGTCGAGCAACCACAAATGGAGAAGCAGATAGGAGGCAGAGTGAACACATCCACTCAAGAAGAGACCTCTAGGAGAGGGAGTATTCGAGCCAAGTGGGCATAGGGAGCACATTCAACCATACCTCCAAGTGTGAGGTGGCGGGATGTAGAGCTATAGTCCCAAGAGTTGTATAAATTTGGGTAGGGTCCATTGAGGCATTCTCCTCATGGATTATTACCTTACTACGAGGGCCTATAGTATTTAGTAGCAAAAAGATCAATGTAATTCATATATTGAGGAGTACAGAGGAGTGTTTACAGCAGAGCAGGAAGCTCAATAGCAAAGTGAGAAGTAGCATTGTTTTTTCCTCGTAGATAGTTGCAGACATGTTTGATTCATTTTTTTTTATTATTCTTCTCTATTGCAGGAGAAGCAGCAATAGTGAGCGGTGTTTCATGCAATACATTACCTAGGTGCAGGATTGGGGTAGTTGATTATCTCTTTCTTTTTGAGAGGGAGTGTTGAAAATGTAGCAAGAAAGTCTTAATTTTGATTTTTTCCTTAATCAAATTGATGAAATTTGAAATTCCACATCAATAGAAAACTTGGAGGAGTTAACTAAGGTGACATATGACTTTTCACTTAGTTAAGAACATTCAATTCGATTTAATGAGTTGAGGTTCAATTTACTTGAGTTGATTCCTAAAAATGAGGAGTCTAGCTCAATTAATTCGAGTTAGGGACATAAAGTTCAGTTGTGTGCAGTGGGTTCCTAAATTTTAGGAGCCTAGGTTGAGTTAATTTCAATTGTAGCAATTTAATTCAATTAAATTGAGTTATGGTTAGTTAAATTGGTTCTAACTGTTGGAGCAACTAGTGGAAGGTCAAGTTGTGGAAGTGGAAATTCAACCACACTCAGTGATCATCTAGATAACTAATCAATTAGCCTAAATTAGCTCATGCATGCAGAGAATTTGAGTTACCCAGTTGAGATGGACATTTCAATGTAGTGTATTATCAGTTGTAAACTATTTCGAAGTGGACAAGTGGTGCATACAGTCAAAGAAAGGACCTAAAGGAATTGCACAATCCAGATGAACAAATCTCCTAATTAATAGAGGCCTAATTCCTTAAGGAATAACGGAAGAAAATAGGAGCTTGGAGGGCTTGAAAATTGGCTAAGTATTGGCTAGAGTCAGTCAGACAGGTAGAAAGATAGACTATACAGTTGCAGGTTGTGCTCAGGATTGAGAAAGCATATGTATTTTTATATATTCTTTGATTAATGCAATATAGATATGAAGGGGTTTTGAGAATTTGATTTCCCCTAGATAAAACATTTTTCATGTGTGATAATTGTTCTTACATGTTTATGATTTTTGTTCCATATTGTGAATTAACTTCCATTGAGAAGTAGAGTAGCTTTAAGTTTTGTGATTTAGTAAATTTCATGAGAAGTTTCGAATCTATAGCCTAATTTCTATAACTGCCCCATGTATGTTAGAAATGGCAAGACAAGTAGTGCCCTCAGTTGGTGAATGGTTTGTAGATCAAGATGGAACTTACATAAAAGCCTTTCAAGAAACTAAACCTACACACCTACTTCCCATATTTGTAACTAACATATTAGTTATGCAAGAAATATCTTATTAGGTTTACATAGGTGTAGTTGGATCTCTCTCATGGATTATGAAGCATCCCTAGCCACACATTCCTTTTCACTTGGGAGAATATGAATTGAAATACATCAAGAGAGCTAAATAATATTTTGAGGATATAACATTTTCCCACTTTGGGGACCTATTGTTCCATGGGTATGATCCAAGATATGTAGTGAAATATCATTGTAGGTAATTGAAGTACATGTGGGAGTATTATTCAAACTCTTAGGTAGAGGAAGAAACGTGTAAGAATGCTTTAAATTTCAAAAAATTAATCTCAACAATAAGTTATAATCCCACCAAAAAAAAAGAAAAAATGAATTAGGAAAATATGGAAAAATTGGCCCAAGAGAAATCATTTCAATAAGAAGCAACTAGAAAGGAGCATCACGAAAATCTAAAGCAAGAATAGGAGGTATCCAAGATAGAACATGAAGTTTCTAGAGCTATAAGGAGTTTAAAAATAAAGAGTGGGAGGAAGAGGAAATGAGAAGAGAGATGGAGAGAAGATGAATAGATGAGGAAGATAAAAAATGTTGAAGAAATTAGAAGGGTTAAAGAATAAAGGAAAATATGAGTAGAAGAGCATAAAAGACTCTAGTATGAAGTAGAAACCAAAGTTAGGGATGAAAGCCCTATAGGCTTAGCAAGAAGAAAAAGAATTGGGAGTTACGTAAGATTCATTTTCTATGGACACTGATTCAATATCACCAACAGTTCTAAAAATCATAGGAGACCACCTATCTATGAAAAATGGGCATCACATTATTAAAGAGGTAGAAGGTGATCAATTTGAATAATTTTAGGTTCAATCATAGCCTAAATATGAACATCAAGCATACGAAGAAGACATATGTCATATCACATATGTTCTCAGTATAGATTACCACTGAGAATCCCATAATGCTTAAAACAAGAAAAGATCCCCTTTCCATGGCCTCACCAAGCATGTAATTATCTCAAGTCAATAAGATAAATGTTTTGGATATCCTAGAGAAGATGAAGAAGAATGATGCACAAATAGTTGAGCTAGAAAATTAGGTCAAATCATTGAAAGAAAAAACCAATATAATGAAATAATTTAGCATAAAAGTGGAGTACTACAAGGATGTACCTTATAAGTACATGAGTCCTACAAGTCTTTGGTCTTACAAGTGTATCTTTTCCTATAAATCATGAAAACAAATTCAACCAACCTATTGCCACTTTGGAAGCTAGCCAAGAAGCAAAGCTTTTAGCTTCAAGGAGTCTTAAATGTTATTTATTAGCTAGAATAGTGGCCTAAATAATATCTTGAGGCCTCAATGGAAGTTTCTAGAACTAACACATAGGAATTGATGTATGGCTCTATAATTTTCAACTAATACCTGAAGATACAAGAGAAACTAGAGAAGGACATAGGTTAGTCAGTGGCACAATATCAATAACATTACTCTTGGCTAAGAGGATCATCAAAATTAACAAACTTTCATTAATTGGCACTCAAGGATAGGTTAGGATGAGTGAATAATTAAATACAAAATTGGAGGAATTGTTGAATGAAAAGGAATTTTATTTTAGTATCTTTGTTTTTAATCTCATTAAGGACAACTTGAAGTAGCATCATGTTTATCCTATTAAGGAGGAGATGGTACGAAAATATTTCCTTGTTTCATTAAAGAAGTATGTGCCCATTCACTCCCAAAACACCTTAGAGTATCATGTAGTCACGAAAACCTTGCTACCCAACTGAATGAAGAGGATTGCATCATATTATGAAGTTTGGGTGGCTTACCTTCATGAACAAGGACTTCAATGGGGGAAAAACACCATACCATGTGGTGTTCATATTGGGGGATATATATTGAGGAAAATATGGCATAGTATATTGAGCATATAATATGGGGTAAAGGGTTCTTATATTGGAAGGTATAAAAAATGGAGCTCAAAGATAATGAAAAAATATAAAGGGGTATAAAAATGTTAATAAAAAAATGGATACCTGCAATATCTAGTGAAAGTAGGGGTTTTTCTAATTGGGAAGATGCATTGGGCTCATATTGGTAGGGGGTTAAATAATGTGATTTTTAGAAGTATTTTCAAATATGTATTCAAGTTAAGGGTATTGTTTAGTATGCCACGAATGCATGTGATATGTCATAGGTTCATTGAGTGAAGCCCCCATGTCTTGGAGACATCATGAAACTCCCAATTGAAGATCCATATAGATTTTAACCACTGTGAACCTCACTTCTAAGAGAAATAAAACATTTTACTTTATTGTATTTGCAAATAATGAGAACTTGAAGAGTTTTAAAAGACCCCAGAGAATTTCAAGAATCATAAGGGGTAGTTATTAATTGAATCTATAAATATTGTGAAACTCTCAGAATGAAGGTTTCTAAACTTTTGAATTTTGGAAATTCCTACCAAGTAGAGCTATGGCTAGTAATTCTATTTTCATTACTATGATATTGAGAATCCTTTAATGTCATTGTCGAAGCCATATTTGTACATGCAAAAAGAAAAATTCAACTATTCTTCAACAATTTCGTTTATGTATATTTATTTTTATATGTGTTGCTACTAGGACAGAGACAAATCAGGGGAATAGATAATATTTTCTCGCATGTTTATTGTTTTAATTTTGCACATTTCACTAATGAACAAATATTAGATCAAAATATTGACTTTTTTTTTGTTCTAGTAATTTAAGTATTCATTGTTGTCTTCGCTATCTGCTAATTGTTTCCTTGATTGGGCATATGTGTCTTTATTTACTCATCACTTCCTAGTTTTCATCTATCTTTTAGGTTTTAGATAGCTTAGATTAACTTATTTTTTATTTAGATAGTTTTAGCTTAGAAATTGTATCACCTTGGTGCGATGATCATATATATCTCACAACATTCTCAAAACCAAGCATGGTTGCATAGCCAAAATCCAAATAGGTCTCTTACCCTAAATGGTGCAAGGTCTAATTGGGACCCCATATCTGAGAGAAATCCTTAGTGCTGTTGTTGGGTCATTTATCCATGTCAATAGTTAAAATGGTGCTAGAATAAGAGCCCTAAATTGCATGGCTACAGAACCCTACCCAACATTTTCCCATATGTTGGTAGGCCAACCTACTCCCATTTATTAATTGAAAAATAAATGGACCCCTCTTATATTCTCTTGTCATTTTTTAGTATTTGAGTTTAATTTAATTTCACTGTAAGAATTTTTCCATGTATAACTTCTATTGATTAAAGAATAGGCCTTTGGTTACCTTATCAAGTGTCTATATTTGTAACACTTACTTTCAACATTATTGGTCAGTATGTCCCTTATACATTACTAATTTATAAGTCTTATTGCTTTCACTTTTTTAAACCAATTATTCAAGGCCTATTACTTATCTGGTATGTGAATGTTAGGGTTAAAGGATGGCTCCTATAGAATCAAAGATTATATAGCAGCCCTTCCATACTCAATTTTTTGGATCTTTTCCCTAACTCTTCATATCATATCCCAAATACATTATTTATGTTGCTTTGATTTTTAATATATGCATATAATTATATTAAATTTGTACAGAGACTATGTTATGGTTTTAAATGGATGAAACTTGATTTAATTTATTCGTTAAAATATTGACCTAAGTCTATAGGTTCCAATGCATGATTGTGGTAATATTATGAAGGCTCTCGATTCAAAAGGGTTATAGTTGGAGTTTACAACATTGATGTCATTGTTTTGGGATATGTATTAGGGTTTTATGGTTATTGGTTGTCCTTTCTGGGATAGTGATCCCAATTACTTCCAACTGTATTCAATCAACTGCTCTCAACCATTCATAATTTGAAGTAGTTGTTCTTCTGGTATTCTCGTTTCATTTCTCAGTATCAAATTCTTTGGGGTTTAATTATACTAGTCTTGCTCATTTTCATTATATCTTCCCTTATTTCACCAGTTTCTCTGCAACCTAGGGTTTGGTTGTTTTTTGTTGTGTCGCCTCCCTATTTCACCATAACCTTTGATGAAAACCTTTGCAAAACTCTAATCATGTCGCATCTTGTTCATTTTGAAGCTATTAGTACAGAAATAGTGGAGCCTTGCGATGATTGTGCGAAGTTGTTTCGCTAGGTGGGTTGGTGGGAATTTCTATAACAATTTCAGGGTTTTAGCAAGAAGATGGTCACATATTTTGATTCTAATTTTAACAGGAAGAAAGCCATGCTAACTGACATGGAAATTATTTTTTACGAAGGTTTTATCATGCAAGCATATTTTCTCCCAGTTGAGGGGCAAAAATGGTCAAAGAATTGTGAAGTACTTGACATCCCCTAGATAAAAACTTCTTGAAAAAAGGACAATGTTTTCTACGTCAAAGGTATACCTATCACTTCTCTTAAGTCAAAGTGAAAAAACCTAGTTCTTTTCTTGCATCGTTATATTACGTGCGAAGATCAACATAGTTTGGTATTTATTTACCATATCAGGTTGTTGTTTGTATTCCTTGGTCGCAAGCTTAATTTTTCATTCTATCTATATAAAAGTTTGACTGAAATGGAATGTTCCTATTAGCCACAAAAAAAGAAGTTAATATTCCATCACAGTTTCATTTGTATTTTGGTTAAGCATCAATTGGTTAAAGTTGGGGATGATTGGAACCATTTTCTTGAACAAAATGGTTTTGACAAACCTCTACACCCTAAGGGTTTTCATTACACATGAATTTATACACCTAAGCCTCCTTTAGATGATTTTTTCCAGTCTACACCTCACCATTCATCCTCAAATGAAGATGATGAACCATTTCAAGAGCCCAACTCATGTCTTTTAGATGGAGATGCAAGTCAAACCCTCAGCTCAGCCTCTATGCATTTAACGTGAAGTATGGCCAAGTGTAATGCTCTTATTTTTACGGAGTTGAAATGGAAGATTAGGGATAAAAAGGAAGATGAGCCCCTAAGGGTTAGCTCAAATCCTGAACACTCATCTTTAGAACTTGCACAAAATGAATAGATTAGTCATGAAAATACAAATTCGCAATATCAAGTTAAAATTAAACAGGTTCAAAGACCAATTTCACAGGCAAGGTGAAATAGGCATGTCAAAACCCCTGTAAAAAGTATGTTTGTTGACTTGAAAATCTCTCTTGAAACCACAGCCAAGAAGACTAAACCTCATGTCGATGATTCTGTAGAATATGGGAAAGTTGAACCAGATGTTGACAATAATACCAATGGGACTCCTCGCAACTTTTCTGACCCAGATACTTCTATGTTGAACCTCTATTGGCACCAGCAGTTTTTGTTCACTATGGAACGTCTTAATGGTTACATATACTAGTTCATTAAGGAAAATGAACAATTAAGTGCCTCCTTTTAGGCTGGGAAAATTAACAAGGAAGAAAAATCTTCCATCACTGAAAGTAAAACTCAGTCAAAAGGCACTCATATTATCATTGAGTCATCAAAGATTAAATTCAATATATCTGGATTAGAAGATTCAGATGCACAAAAGTAGAGATTTTGTTTTGAATGAAGCTTTTCGAGTATGATTTTTATGTTCTAGTTGTTTTCTATTTTTGAATAAAAAGACTGCAACATAATCAAGTATTCTAAAACAACCTCCTTCTAATGTTATTATCATAGTCTTTAAATTTTGGTTTATGTTTTTGACTGGCTATCCATGTATGCAAGGTTGTGTTCTTAGACTTTATAACCCGATATTTTGTCCACCATATTGGGACTATTATCGGTTGCATATGGAAATATTGTTGCCACTTTTTTTGTCTTAGTTATATCATTCAGACAAAAGGCCAAAAAAACAACATTTTATGTTCATCTTTGTAATTAATTGTTAAAAGACAATTTTAGTATTGTTATTTGATACTCGGAGGCTAGTAATCTATATATATATATATATATATATATCCCTCATTTTGATAAAAAGGGAGAAGGAGGAAATGTTGGAAAAGCGATGTTGAAAATTGTGACTATGGAACTTTTACTCATTTTGAATGCATATATTGATATGATTTGATTATGTTGGTACATCTTCATCTAAATTATCTTTCCATAGTTGTAATATTATTACTACTTGTCTTTATTCTTTTTGTGGTTTGATCTTGGGAAGTCTAAAGGTCATATTGCTTGAGGTACACTGACTTGGATCGTGGACTGATAGTTATCTTTATGCATTACTTTTCCTCCATGTTAGTTTAATTCTTTGTGCATGAAACAGATCGTATAAATCCTCTAGTGACTAATGTCCTGAGGATAATATAGATCCTAACACTCTGTTGATTTTGATCTTGTGATTTGATTCCATTACATCAGATTCATGGGAATGTTATCTTTTTATGAGTTAAAATTATACATATTCTATGTTACTTTCTATTATACCATTATTATCTAGCAACTTATTCATTGGTTTGATTCATAAATAAATGGTTGGAATATTATTTGATAGAAAGTGATTAATAGCCCTTTTCTTTCAATATTTTGTCTTGACCGATGATTAATTATCTAATATAGTTTATGATTCTTAATTCCTAGTGCATCAACCAATAGAGTTTGATCTCTGTTAGTTTGAAAGAGATAAAGATTGCTTTTATGTAGCTTTATTCCTTTCATTTATATCACATTATAGAATCATTTTCTCTTACTTTAATTTATAATTGCATTTATAAATTAAATATTAGTTAGTATATTTGATTTCGTTGTTATATAAAATTTGTTAAGAAATTCATTTATCTTTCATATACCAGTTATGGTAGGTTTTGGTCGTTCCTCATTTGTATTATAATTGTATACATTTATTGTATTATACCACTTGATTTATGTTTCTATAACATACTCTTACAGTAACTGATTTTTCTATAATATTTCATTCTTCACATGGATTCTAATTTATAAATAACATATATAAATTAGAATTAATATATTGTATTACCTTAGTGATGAAACATATGGTCATGGTCTCTCAATAACTATATCAAGTCAAATTTTTTGAAATCCATCGTTTCACTTGTACAGTTAACCATAGATCAGTATAGAATTACTTTAGATTTGTATAGGATAACCTTACCTTATATTAGGATTAGTTTCCCCAGATTCACTCCTTCATAAGAAGAAAGGATCCAAGGCTAACGAAACCTATAAACTTGTTGAGGATAGATATACCAAACATCTTGGGCTATTAAAGAGCCTCGGTTTGGGATATTCCTCCCTTGTTGACTTAGGTGTACAACACCTACATCAACACCATACCGAGTATATTGAGAGAGAAACCAGCTACGAAGATTTTTTCTCGAAACCTAAAAATGAAAAACCCTTACAAGAAGTGTCGTATTGTATCTCTTCTATTGAATTAAACATCATCATGCATATTACTTAGGCTTACACTAAACAAATCAAAGTATTTCTCATAGCTCCCCATTTTCTGAGAAAAAAGGCAAACAAAAGACTAGTCACTAAGGATGGTGTCTTAGTTGAATGTATTGAAGAATTTATTGAGCATGTTATTGAAGTTATCTATGTTCCTTTTGATCATATAACTCTAATTCCTTCTATTTATCCTCCCTCTACTCACACGTTATCAAATATTGATCATGAAATTGGTCACATTGATCATCCCTATTCCACTTCAAAGTGAAAGATTAATCTGATTACGAAGGAATACCATTTATAAATGGCAAACCAACTTTAGCCTAGATGGATGACACATGGATATCTCAAATTTGTGGGTAACCTATATGATATTCCTAAGCAACTAGAGAGGATCCTTCCAAAGTTTGATCCTAATAATTATGCTTCACCTGAATACCACATAATATATATATATATATATATATATATATATATATATATATATATATATATATATATATATATATATTTTGCTTTACATTTGATGAATGTACAATAGGAAGATGTGGTTTGTAGGTTGTTTCCATATACTTTTAAGAACAAACCCTCTACGTGGTAATATAATCTACCTATCACTTTTGTAGCTAGTTGGGATGTCATTGAGAGGGGTTTTCTCAATGAATTCGGTGAGGAGAAATCACCTACCACTATTTTTAAAGGACCAATTGTAATTAATATGGAAAATAAAGAGAAGGTTAAGATTTTCAATCAATACTTCACCACTTTTTTGAACAATATTATCAATCACTCTAACCCTTTTGATCCATTCACTATAGAGTATTACACTTCTACTTTGAGCCCCTTTATAGCCATATTCGTTAAGAGAGAAGAGAAGGACACCATGGCCTTAAAATTTTAAGAAGTTATGAATGTAGAAAAAAATGATATTTTTTGAGAGGAATACTCCTAAAGAATCTAAAATCAGCAAAAAAAACATCTTCTTTTAAACAATCCAGTAGAGAAAGAAGCCACATATATGGAGAGTATACACCAATTAGTCAAGAAACTCTCAGATGAAGTAGTTGATACAAAGAAGAATTTGGGAGAGACCTTGTATAAACATAAAAATTTCCATCCATTCTAGAATAAAACCAATAACTAGGCTAAAATTGCTAATATTTCGAATGTGAAATTGAACTTACATGATTTCATTATGAAAAATTGTTTTCCATGCCATCAAGCCAAACACTTCAAAAATCGTATCCAAAGTGGGTCAATTCCATAACACTTGTTCTTTATCAGTTTTTGGAGTAGAAATCATTGTATTATGAGCCTACCCAAGAAGTAGAGGATGAGCCCATCACAACTCAGGAAGAGTCCAATCAAGGGTTTACCATGTTTCTTTAGGACTAGGTGGTAGATGTAAATACTCAAACCATTGGAGAAGTATCCCTATGCAAAAATCATTCCACTAAGGAAACTCCAATAAACTATAGGTGTTTCAGCAAAGAACCTCCACCTAAATGTGTTGGGTTAGCTAAAGGTAAATCCTTATTGAGACCTTTGTTATACTCCTAGTCTGTTGCGAATATTATTAACTCTTCACCCAAGACTGGCTCCAGTGTTGTGAAGAATAGAAATACTATTGTCATTCTTGTGTAGATTATAAATTGGACTCCAGCTTCTACGTATATAAAAAAACCCCTACCTCCATGAAAAAATCCAAGACTCCCCCTCCTACTAGGAATACCAAAACTTTGACTTCTTTAGGAAAGTCTTGAGAATATTATTTATTTGAAGATATGAAGAAAAATAGGCTAATATATCTCTTTATGATATTTGAAATATGCCATAACAAAGAAAACTTCTTATAAAAGAATTTTAGTCCCATCCTACTCAATCCAAACCTATAGAAAACATTGAAACTTCTACGAAATATCCTAGCACTGCACCTAGTCGCTTGGATGTTTTCAAATCCAGTATAAATGTTATAAGCATTGGAGCACATTCAAAATCACAATCCCCACCTTTACTTCTTATATTTGATATTTTTAATCATAATGTATACAATTTTTTGGTGGAATACAAAGCCTCTTCCAACTTGAAAAGTGTCCCCTGTAGTTTGATGTAGTTTCAAGAGTACAAAAGTCCATCTTTTGAAACATTTGTTTCACTCTTCATTTGAATCACTACCTTCTCCTTTCTTATTTGCACCTTTGCAAACTACAACTTCTTTGTAGATTTATCATAATGGTTATCTTGGATGGTTAAATACTAGTATTCAAATAAGATAGGTTCTTCAATAGCGAGTTATTCAACAATTTTCTAGGCTTCAACCATTTGTTTCATTACCCATTATGGAACTACAATATTACTTACTTATATGTCCAAGGGTCCTTCTGCATTATGTGACCCTTTTTCACTTGATATTTTACTTTTAGATGAGGAAACCACATGTGATATTTCAAGAGAAGCATGAGGGGTTGTTTCTTCTCCATCATCATCACTAAAGTGTTGGTATTTTTTCTCCTCTTATAGAATTTTTTTCTTTTATCCTCTATGAAAAAGGCGAACTTTTGTGAAAATTTCACCACTAAAATTCTATTGTGGCAATTGGAATTAATTCTTCTAACTAGTAAATTAATTATATAGTTTATTGTTATGACAACAATGAAATAATCACACTGCAATCTTCACAAAAATATTATGGAAAATAATAGTGCTGGAAACTAAGAAATGTGCTAGCACACACAAAATAAAAAATTAACACACTTATTTTTGGACAAAAGTCCTCGGAAAAACCCAATGTGGGAAAACCGGTGCAGCAGCTGAGGGTTTTAATTAATAAGAAATAGTGAAATAATTTGAGTACAATCTGGATGCCAAAAACTAGAAATCATGTAGAGAAAATACTGACAAAAATATAGTGAGGAATTTTTCCTCACCCCACAAGGAATCTAGGCTCTAACTACTACTGAATAGATAGTCGTCCAACTATCTTTGCGTAGTCCTACTTCACCCTAGTGCAGTCTGTTACACAGTAATTTGTCAGTGTCTTCAATCCAGTCCTCCTACTGTGTCATGTGTCCAAGTCAAACATGCTCATATTAGACAAATGCTCTCTGATGTTGCCAAATGACCCACTTCTCCTAAGTTATCTACCCCATCGCATCTGTTGGCTAAATAAACGTGTTGAAGAGAACTCCTAAACAGTCCAGAAGCACTGCCATTGCAGAAGTACACCTGATTCTCGTGATGGTCCAATTTTATGTGCCAACGGGAGGTTACTTGTAATCTTCAGGGATGACCTGACTAGCTACGTTATTCAATAGCGATGTCAGTGCTATAGATCAGTTATGCCCCCGCGATGATCCAGATTGGGCGAATTTGTTCCAACAGTCGGCCTTCTAGATGATTCCAGGCCTGATTGTTGGCATAGTTTGCATCACCCTCCTTTCTCTGGTGGGGCTGTTTCATCATTTGTGCTACCTTCCTTTGGGGATAAGCTCACTCTTACACCTTTCATGAAGACTCCTTCTCCTATTTAAACTCTCACCATTGCTATGCATTGCTAGTTTTTTATAGTTGGCTAGTTGAGTAGTGTTGTTAGTGTTTGTGAGTTTGCTAGATAGCTATTGTGAGTGTGATAAGTGTGGGATTGTTGATAGCTTGTGGGAGGTTGTGAAGTGCCCTTAATCTTGTGTAAACTTATGAGTGAGAGAGACTTGTATGTTGGGAGATCCATATTCAAAGAGTGAATGCTTGAGGAACATGTTGGTTGGATCCCTATGAGAAGGCTTGTGACATCAAGAATTTGGTTGTAAGCTTACTCATATTCCATTATTAATACAATCAATGATGTTTTCCTATGTCTTATATGTAATGTACTTGATAGCTCATGACTTCTTGACTTTGTGAGTAAATAGATCATTGTTGTTCTGGTTACGTGCTTTGTTTTATTTCCTTTGCATCATTCCAGGTTGATCACTCATTAGGAGAAGGAAGCGGAAGTTGGAGTAGCGCAACGGAACTCCATCAACCACCAGTTGAGGTAGGCCTCCAACTATGACTGTTTGAGGAAATCTATTGTTGATCTGTCCTCGTTTGTGACTAGACCCACTTTAGGGCTAGAGGGGTTGCCTCTGTCTGTAGAGGGAACACTTTCCTCCATCACAAATTGGCGACTCCACTGGGGAGTCTATCCTATGTTCTTCTCTTTGCTCTTGTTTTGATTTTTGAATTTGGTCTCTCTTTATTTTTGGGGATTAAATAGTAGTCTTCTAGGTCACCTATATTGATCTGGGAGGTCCCTCTGTTGTCTGTTAGATTGGTTGGTTCTGGTTTGGGAGTTTTTGGCTCATTTTCCATTGTTTTTTGCATCATCATGGAAAAAATCCTAACAGTCGTGATGTCATCGCCACTTTGTAGCTTTTTACCCGTGATGATCTCGGGTTTCTAGCTTAATTACCGCGATGACTCTTGAAAACACATCATCGCGAAAAATAGGTGTATTTCTACGATCATCTCTGGTTGTTAGTGTAAAATTTGCATTGACATCTCTAGTTGTCTATCCATCACTAGCGATGGTATCTCATTTAGCGATGACATCTCTAGTTGTCAGTGTAACACTTGCGATGATTCTTGTAAAGTTGTTTTTACAACTTTTTACCTCCTAAATTCATCAATCTTGTCTATCCCCTAGTGTTTCTTGTCTCTCATTAGCTTGTTTTAATTTCTTTTGCTTAGGGTATTGTCTCTTTGATTTCATTGAGTGAGTCTTGTGTTCTTAGACCATGTGACCTAGCCCTTTAGAAGTTTCATCGAGAAACCATTTGCTTAGGTTACTTGTCTGTTCAAGGTTCATCCACAACCATCTTATTGATTTGCTTGAGGCTCTTTCGCTACTTGTTTTCTTGCTGGTTGATTTTTAGTGTCGATCATTGAACCAATTTTTTATGTTGATTTGATTTCTTCACTACCAAGCATAGATCACAATTGTTTGGATCAATCAGTTCACACTTGCTTATTTGTCTCTTTAAATTCACAAAAAAAAAGAAAAATTAAAAGTTTGCATTAATTTAGCATACGAAAGTGAGAGTACATTTGCATTACGAATTTTCATGTCTGAGAAATTGGAAAGCAAATTTTAAATCTTTCATTAGTAGTATCGATGCATCGTGAGATTAGTGTATTGATGCATTGTGTTTCTTAGTGTTTGCATTCGCTTGTATTGGTTTGGGAATGAACTCTCTACCTTTCTATAAGTAGGTGTTCATCAGAATGAAAGATGCTTTACTCATTCTAGCTGCATCCTAGGATTTGTTGTATACATACGGTAAGGCCTGGAAACTGAAACATAATTCAAGATCAACCTTAAAATGAACTGAATAAACCTAACAACACATTGGAACATAATGCACACTATTTAGAGGTCTAGGCTAGAGATGTGCTTCGGTGTCGTTAAACCTAGTCACTATTGTTTGCACTCAAGGTTGGGTGATTCCTCCTTCTGTGACTCAATAGCGATCTAGTAAGGAATTGTGCTCCCATGTACCATCGATTATATGTTGGGAGACCCCACTAGGTTATCATACTTTATCCTTAGGAATCTGTGTCTGCTACCTTGCAAACCGTAATGCACCAAACATAGCATTTGGGAAGATTGACTGCCGTACGGAAAGTCCTTGGTTTTCATATGACTGCCAAGGTGTATATGCAGTTTTATGGGTTGTTTGGTAAATATTTTGCCTAGTTCTTCAGAGTAGTCACTTTCTTTCCTTTTCAGACTCCTTAAAAGAAAAGGTCCATCTAAGCACTTTTCCTTTTAGGCTCATTAAACCTTGAAATAGATAGAGTCACCTTTTCGTCTTTTTCTCGACTCTTTAAAGATGAAAAGGTCAAGTTTTGTTCCTGCGTCATAAAATTTACTTCCCACGAAATATTCCTGGTAATAGTTCAAGTTATTAGTTGTGATAAGAGTGTTTCTTAGGCTCGTTCCCGATGGCAACTGTCCCCGAGTCTACTGGCCAAGGTCTTCCCCCAAATGGAAATCCTGGTCTATTTCCTTCTTTTGGAAATGTCGGTGCTCCGTATATGGGAACATTGTCTTTGCCTGGGTTAACCGTCGGTTTTCCCATATGGTTATTTTCAACCTCGGTCGTCCCGAGTGTCATAACTCCTGTTCCACCATCTACTTCGTTCGAACCATGACACGATGATTCCCAGGTTGAGCCTATGCCTTCTTCCCGTGTTTCTTCCTCCTCCTCTCCTCCTTCGCTTGGTGAAAGTTTCACATCTAGTAACTAGGAGACTAAGAAGAAGAAGAAGAAGAAGAGGAAGACAAAGAAGAAGAAAAAGTCTGATAAATGCAAGGCCACCTGTGCAGCTATCGCTCTGAGTACATCTCAAATCAGAACACCTTCTGCTCCTTTGCGGAAGGTTAAGTTTCCTTGTAAATTGTGCAAGGGTGACCATCTTCTTCATGATTGTCCTAGCATTCCTAGGATCTTAGAAGTATGGTCTCACGATCCTGCTCATCCCTCATCGTCCTCTGAATCTCATTGTGATGCTACCCTATCAATTGGAAAAGGTAAGAAGAAAGGGAAGATTCGATTCCCCTGTAGGCTATGTGAAGGCAACCATACCCTTCACCTTCGTCCGCTCATGGATAAAGCTTCTTCCATTTTGGAAAGTCTTACAGCTTATTTACCCCAATTTCCCGTTGGTTATCAGAGGCTCTCTTTAGACCCTCTCCCCTTTGACAAAGAGATTGACTTATATTCTTCTCTTGTCTATCCTCCTCCTTCCGAGCCTAGCTGTGCTAAGCCTGTTCCAGACCAACAATTGGTCAGGGAGAGTGTCAACTTAGGTTCACCACCTGTTGATCACTTTGTTTCGGAAGAGTATCATGCTCATGTTCTTCTCGTCTCGTCAGATTCTCCTGAGTCTGAGAATGACCCTCCTATCCCCGCTGATCATGAGAGTCCTTCTTCGGTTCCTGTAGAGCAGGGGGGCAATCATATAATTCCCCCACCAAGTGGTTCGGTTGTTTCCTTCGACTAGAGTCATTTGACTGCATTCTGCCTTCCATTCTATGTGCCTTTCTAGATTATAGTACATGCCTATGATAAGGTAATACCTGGCACTATCTTGGATGAGGGTGAGTCTGTCAGTCTTATGCCTTCCACTACTTGGCAAGCTCTGGGCTCCCCACAGCTTGTGCCGTTCATGCAGAATCTGTTGGCATTTGATGGAGGAACCAGTCAACCTTTAGGGATCCTCCCGAAGCTTCCTGTTACTTTGGGGGACAAAATCGTCTATATAGACGTCATGGTTGTCCAAGGCGCTTTAGATTTCAGTCTTCTCCTTAGCCGTGACTATATTTATGCCATGGGAGCTATCTTTCTTCACTTTTCCATGTGGTTTGTTTTCCACACGACGGAAGAGTGGTGACCATAGATCAATTATCATTCTTTATTCCCCCGGTGCCTCCTGTGCAGCCGTCATCCCCTCTCAGTTCTTGCTCGCAAGTAGTACCTTCCTTGCCACAGGTCAATTATGTGGCTAGACATTTTATCTCCGCCTCTGTTGATGATCATGTACTGGGGGCATTGGAACCTGATCTATCATTGGTGCATCATGACATGTATTCCTCCCAGAGTGCATTTCTTCCATCCTGCGAAGACCTCTTGGGAGCCATGTTCTCTTGTGGCCCATGAACAAGAGTTACGAGGATAGTTTGTTCCTATCTCAACCTCATTAAAAAATGAAACAAGGGTACGAGGATAATTTTTTCCTGTGTCAACCTCGTTAAAAAATGAAAAAAGGAGTGCCAAGGATAGTTCTTTCCTTATGTCGACCTTGTTAAAAAATGAAACAAGGAGCCTGAGGATAGTTTTGATCTTGTGTCAACCTTGTTAAAAAATGAAACAAGGTGTCACGAGGATAGTTTGTTCCTATGTCAGCCTCATTAAAAATGAAACAGGGATAATGGAGCACAGTTACTTGTCTTGTTTCAAGCTCGTTAAAAAATGGAACAAGGAGTCTTGAGGAAAGTTCTTGATCTTGTGTCGACCTCGTTAAAAAATGAAACAAGGGTTATGAGCATAGTTCTTTTTCACTGTGTCAACCTCATTAAAAAATGAAACAACTCCCCTTTCCAAATCAAGTCTTTCCTTAAGATCTCGTAAAATCCAAGTCGAGTCTTTCCAAGATCTCGAATGTGAACCTTCATTCCATCCACCTCGTTGAATGTAGTGAAGCTTGGGGGGCATGTACCACGATTTGCGTCATTATGCTAGGGGCATGCGAACTTATAACAAGCATAGTTTTTCATTTCAAGTTTGTGTAAACATGAAACTGAATCCAAGCAGAGTTCTCCATGGTTCAAGCTTGTGTAAAAATGAACCCATACCCAATTTACATCTCGCAATTGCCGTTTATACGCTAAATTTTGCTAGATGAGCCTTGGTTGTTTCATTCCATTGCCACCATCTCTTTGGCTGATCATATGCTTTCACTTGATTGTTTATCCTTTCCTGAGGAACTGCAGCGATGAGTGGTTTTATTAGCTAGCCTCTTGACCATTACATGTTTTGAGCAGTTCCACCATTGCCGGAACCAGTTTCTACCCTTTATACCACTCATTCCTCTAGGACGAGTATCCTTTAAGCTCTTTTCTGACTTGTAAAAGATGAAAAGATTGCCGAGTATTTTTCCCTTTTTGACTCGTTAAACGGAATTAAAAAGGTGGTCCACTTTAAGCTCTTTTCCGACCGTGTAAACATGAAACAATTGCCAAGCTTTTGTCATTTCAAGCTCGTTATTGGTTACGAAACGAAGTGATTTCGATTTCTTTTCTACTCTTTCGAGTCGAGATCACTAATCATGAAAAGTACTCCTCGATCGTAATGGTCAGGTGGTTATTTTGAGTATCATTTTATACTTTTTCAGGCTCTAGAGACACAAATCTACGAAAAAGGACCCCCTGGAGTTTTCTTTTCCGTGTCTTTTTCAAACTCTCTAAACATGAAAAAGACTCCAAGTTTTACCTATGTTGGACTCGTTAAACCCTGAAGACATTGGACTCATCACCATGACGAGACTCGAGCTTCTCCTTTCTAGGGCTTGTTAAATTATTACTAGGTTGGACTCAACAACAGGTTTATCATTGATTCTCTATGGCAGCTAGTCACTCTTGAACATCGAAACTTTTGCTTCTTGTCAAGTTGGGACATCCACACATCGTCATTTGGCCTTCCATGGGTTTGGGTTACCATTCAATCTCATTCCATCTGATTCATGCCTTTTCCATCGTGCCTCTGATTCCCTTGGTATCTGAATGCTGCCACCCTCCAGAGTCATGTCGCTGACATGTTCAAGAGTATAATCCTTCTGTAGTTTACACCCTCGCCTTCTCCTCTGATACTCTGTTTCACCATCTACCGCTTGTTCCTTATCTCATGTCGTTGATGTGGGAAACGTTATGGCCCTCCTGCGATGGGTTGTCTCCTGTCGACATCAGCTTATTATCCAGGAGATTGACCTAGAGATCCCCTTTGGTACCTTAGAGCTTGCATTCCTCAATGGAAAGTTCTTCACACCTGACGGTCGACTATCATCATTGGTCATTGATTGGGTGATTCCACGAGTGTTCGACTCCAACTCCTTTTTCACACTTCGTGGATTGTGCTAGCTAGTACCTTGAGAACCATTGGCATTATTGGTGGTTTCTCTCACGCTTGTTAACGGTTCTCATCATTGACCGGTAATCAAGCGACCTTCTATCATGCTCGACCTCAGTGCATCTATTCGGATGCTAGAATTTGTACTATGATCGGATGGGTTCAAGACCACGAACTCATATTACACATGTTCGGGCTGCGTGGATTGGTTTATAATTACATGACTCATTGATGGAAGGCTGCAACCATAACTTTGTATTATCATGGTCTTATTAGCTAGATGGTTGCGTCCATACCATAGACCTAGCTCGTATGTCTTTTGGATGGCTGTGCCCATGCCTAGACTACATGTAATTCATTATCATAGATATCAGTTGTACTCGTGTGCAGGTTCTTCCAGATGGTGTTCCAGCTCAGTCAGTGTCATAAAGCATTTCACCCCTCCCACTCTCTCAGGCATCGTACTTTAGGGGGCATCTATTACATAGTAATTTGTCACTGTCTTCACTTCAGTGCCCCTATTGTGTCATGTGTCCAAGTCAAACATGCTCATATTAGACAAATGCTCTCTGATGTTGCCAAATGACCCACTTCTCCTAAGCTATCTACCTCATCGCATTTTTTGGCTAAATAAACGCATTGAAGAGCGCTCCTAAACAATCAAGAAGCGCTACCATCACAGAAGTACACATGATTCCCGTGATGGTCTGATTTTATGTGCCAGCACGAGGTTACTTGTAATCTTCAGCGATGACCTGACTAGCTACGTTATTCAATAGCGATGTCAGTGCTATAGATCAATTATGCCCCCGCAATGATCCAGATTGGGCGAATTTGTTCCAACAGTCAGCCTTCCAAATGACTCCAGGCCTGGTTGTTGGCATAGTTTGCATCGCCCTCCTTTCTCTGACGGGGTTGTTCCGTCATTTGTGCTACCTTCCTTTGGAGATAAGCTCACTCTTCCACCTTTCATGGAGACTCCTCCTATTTAAACTCTCACCATTGCTATGCATTGCTAGTTTTTGACAGTTAGCTAGTTGAGCAGTGCTGTTAGTGTTTGTGAGTTTGGTAGATAGCTGGTGTGAGTGTGATAAGTGTGGGATTATTGATAGCTTGTGGGAGGTTGTGAAGTGCCCTTAATATTTTGTAAAACTTATGAGTGAGAGAGACTTGTATGTTGGGAGATCCATCTTCAAATAGTGAATGCTTGAGGAACATGTTGGCTGGATCCCTCTTAGAAGGTTTGTGACGTCAAGACTTTGGTTGTAAGCTTACTCTTATTTCATTATTAATAAAATCAATGATGTTTTCTTATGTCTTGTGTGTAATGTACTTGATAGCTCATGAATTATTGAATTTGTGAGTAAATAAATCATTGTTGTTCTGGTTACGTGCTTTGTTGTATTTCCTTTGCATCGTTCCTGGTTGATCACTCATTACAAGAAGGAAGCGAAAGCTGGAGCAGCGCAACGGAACTCCATCGACCACCGGTTGAGGTAGGCCTCCAACTATGACTATTTAAGGAAAGCTATTGTTGATCTATCCTCGTTGTGACTAGACCCACTCTAGGGCTAGAGGGGTTGCCTCTGTCTGTAGAGGGAACACTTTCCTCCATCACAAATTGGCGACTCCACTGGGGAGTCTATCCTATGTTCTTCTCTTTGCTCTTTTTTTTATTTTTGAATTTGGTCTCTCTCTATTTTTTGGGATTAAATAGTAGTCTTCTGGGTCACCTAGATTGATCTGGGAGGTCCCTCTATTGTCTGTTAGATTGGCTGGTTCTGGTTTGGGAGTTTTTGGTTCGTTTGCCATTGTTTTTTGCAACATCGCAGAAAAAAGCCTAACAGTTGCGATGTCATCACCGATTTGTAGCTTTTACCCGCAATGATCTCGGGTTTCTAGCTTAATTCCCACGATGACTCTTGAAAACGCATCATCGTGGAAAATAGGTGTATTTCTGCGATCATCTCTGGTTGTCAGTGTAAAATTTGCGCTGACATCTCTAGTTGTCTGTCCATCACTAGCAATGGTATCTAATTTAGCGATGACATCTCTAGTTGTTAGTATAACACTTGCGATGATTGCTGTAAATTTATTTTTACAACATTTTACCTCCTAAATTCATCAATCTTGTCTATCCCCTATTGTTTCTTGTCTCTCATTAGCTTGTTTTAATTGCTTTTGGTTAGGGTATTGTCTCTTTGATTTCATTGAGTGACTCTTGTGTTTTTAGACCATGAGACCTAGCCCTTTAGAAGTTTTGTCAAGAAACCATTTGCTTAGGTTACTTGTCTGTTCAAGGTTCATCCACAACTATCTTATTGATTTGCTTGAGGCTCTTTCGCTGCTTGTTTTCTTGCTGGTTGATTTTTAGTGTCGATCATTGAACCAATTTTTTATGTTGATTTGATTTCTTCACCACCAAGCATAGATCACAATTGTTTGGATCGATCAGTTCACACTTGCTTGTTTGTCTCTTTAAATTCACAAAAAATAGAACAATTAAAATTTTGCATTCATTTAACATACGAAAGTGAAAGTACATTTGTATTACGAATTTTCATGTTTGAGAAATTGGAAAGCAAATTTTAAATCTTTCATTAGTAGTATCGATGCATCGTGAGATTAGTGTATTGAAGCATTGTGTTTCTTAGTGTTTGCATTTGCTTGTCTTGGTTTGGGAATGAACTCTCTACCTTTCTATAAGTAGGTGTTCATCGGAATGAAAGATGCTTTACCCATTCTAGCTGCATCCTAGGATTTGTTGTACACATACGGTAAGGCCTGGAAACTGAAACATAATTCAAGATCAACCTTAAAATCAACTGAATAAACCTAACAATGCATTGGAACATAACCCACACTATTTAGAGGTCTAGGCTAGAGACGTGCTCTGGTGTCGTTAAACCTAGTCACTATTGTTTGCACTCAAGGTTGGGTGATTCCTCCTTCTGTGACTCAATAGCGGTCTAGTACGGAATTGTGCTCCCATGTACCGTCAAGTATATGTTGGGAGACCTCACTAGTTTATCATCCTTTATCCTTAGGAAGCCGTGTCTGCCACCTTGCAAACTGTCACACACCGAACACAGCATTCGGGAAGATTGACTGCCGTACGGAAAGTCCTTGGTTTTCATATGACTACCAAGGTGTATATGCAGTTTTACGTGTTGTTTGGTAAACCTTTTGCCTAGTTCTCCAGAGTAGTCACTTTCCTTCCTTTTCAGACTCCTTAAAATAAATGTTCCATCTGAGCACTTGTCCTTTCAGGCTCATTAAACCTCAAAAGTGATAGAGTCACCTTTTCATCCTTTTCTCGACTCTTTAAAGATGAAAAGGTCAAGTTTTGTTCTTGCGTCATAAAATTTACTGCACACCAAATATTCCTGGTAATATTTCAAGTTCTTAGTTGTAATAATAGTGTTTCTCTGGCCCGTTCCCAATGGCAACAGTCCCCGTGTCCATCGGCCAAGGTCTTCCCCCAGATGGAAATCCTGGTCCATTTCCTTCTTTTGGAAATGTCGATGCTCCGTATATGGCAACATTATCTTTGCCTGGGTTAACCATCGGTTTTCCCGTATGGTTATTTTCAACGTCGGTGGTCACGAGTGTCATAACTCATATTCCACTATCTACTTCGTCCGAACCACGACACGATGATTCCCAAGTTGAGCCTATGCCTTCTTCCCCTGTTTCTTCCTCCTCCTCTCCTCCTTCACCCGGTGAAAGTTTCACATATAGTAACCAGGAGACTAAGAAGAAGAAGAAGTCTGATAAATGCAATTCCACCTATGCAGCTATTGCTCCGAGTACATCTCAGATCGAAACACCTTTTGCTTCTCCGCGGAAGGTTAAGTTTCCTTGTAAATTGTGCAAGGGTGACCATCTTCTTCGTGATTGTCCTAGCATTCCTAAGATCTTAGAAGTATGGTCTCACGATCCGGCTCATCCCTCATCATCCTCTGAAGCTCATGGTGATGTTACCCTATCAAATAGCAATAGTAAGAAGAAAGGGAAGATTTGATTCCCCTGTAGGCTATGTGAAGGCAACCATCCCCTTCACCTTTGTCCACTCATGGATAAAGCTTCTGCTGTTTTGGGAAGTCTTATAGCTTCTTTACCCCAATTTCCTGTTGGTTATTAGAGGCTCTCTTCAGACCCTCTCCCCATTGGCAAAGAGATTGACTTAGATTCTTCTCTTGTCTGTCCTCCTCCTTCCGAGCCTAGCTATGCTAAGCCTGTTCTAGACCAACCATTGGTCGGGGAGAGTGTCAACTTAGGTTCACCACCTGTTGATCACTCTATTTCGGAAGAGTGTCATGCTCATTTTCTTCTCATCTCGTCAGATTCTCCTGATTCCGAGAACGACCCTCCGATCCCTGCTGATCACAAGAGTCCTTCTTCAATTCCTGTAGAGCAGGGGAGTAATCATACAATTCCCCCACCAAATAGTTCGGTCGTTTCCTTCGACTAGAGCCATTTGACTGCATTCCACCTTCCATCCTATGTGTCTTTCCAGATTACAGTACATGCCTATGATAAGGCAATACCTAGCACTATCTTGGATGAGGGTGTGTCTGTTAGTCTTATGCCTTCCACTACTTTCTTTGCAAGCTTTGGGCTCCCCACAGCTTGTGCCGGTCACGTAGAATCTGTTGGCATTTGATGGAGGAACCAATCAAACTTTAGGGATCCTCCCGAAGCTTCCTATTACTTTGGGGGCCAAAATTGTCTATATAGATGTCATGGTTGTCCAAGGCGCTTTAGATTTCAATATTCTCCTTGGCTGTGACTATGTTTATGCCATGGGAGATCTCGTTTCTTCACTTTTCCGTGTGGTTTGTTTTCCACACGATGGAAGAGTGGTGACCATAGATCAATTATCATTATTTAGTCCCCCGGTTCCTCCTGTGCAATCGTCATCCCCTCTCGGTTCTTGCTTGCAAGCAATACCTTCCTTACCACTGGTCAATTATGTGGCTACCCATTCTATCTCCGCCTCTGTTGATGATCATGCAGATGGTCTCGTACATCATGTACTAGGGGCAATGGAATCCGATCTGTCATTGGTTCATCATGACATGTATTCCTCCCAGAGTGCGTTTCTTCCATCCTGCGAAGACCTCTTGGGAGCCATGTTCTCGTGTGGCCCATGAACAGGAGTTACGAGGATAGTTTGTTCTTGTCTCAACCTCATTAAAAAATGAAACAAGGGTACGAGGATAGTTTGTTCCTGTGTCAACATTGTTAAAAAATGAAAAAAGGAGTGCCGAGGATAGCTCTTTTCTTCTGTCAACTGTTGAAAAGTGTGCAAAAAGAAATGCTTGTTGAGAATGTAACAAGATGATGGAGCTTAGTGAAAAGAGTCGCCTTCACTAAGTGGGCCCACAGGCAAATTATGGCGCAAGTTCTATTTTTGATCCCAGCAGGGATGATCACAGTGTGAGTGATCACAGTGTGGGTGATCACAGTGTGGGTGACCACAATGTGAGTGATCACAGTGTGAGTGATCAAAGTCTATTTTTGGACTAGCTGTCAAAAATAGAAAAGCCAAATATTATTGTCTCAAAATAATATTTGGACTATAAACTTGATCTTATTCTCTTGGAGCACTTCAGGATGAGCTACGGATGTGGTACATGGAGATCCCAGAGGGAAATACATGGTTACCTATGGGATGACTAATATTTGCACGCAGGAATTCAGTTATAACTCAAGTGAGTTGAGTTTAGTGGACTGGAGGTGTAGTTGATGGAGTTGTGTTCAATTTAGCTTTGTTAAACTGGTTGTATTTAGTCTAATTGATCAATAGACTAGAGATGAATTGGGTGAATTAGTTATTAATTAATTCACAAGTTATTAACTCATAATGAAACTATAGAATACATCAGTTAACTTAGTTGCATGTCAGTTCATGTTCAGTTCAGCAGGGACAGGTGTTAGAGGATCAGATTGCTATCAGTTGTGACTATAGTTGTGCATGATGATTTGCACAATCAAAGGGATTGAGTATGCCAATGAATCGACAAATATCAAGAATTGTAGCCTTTGCTCACATCCAACAGAGTGTGAGTGATTATTTGCAGGTCAAATACAAGTTTGGTAAGCCATTCTCATCAATTCTTGAGTAGGTATTGAGCTGTGGAGGCAGGCAAGCAGCGAGGGAGATTTGGAGATCAGATCTGAGCTGTATTGTGTGTAACAGGTGGAGCTGGTACTGGATTGCTTGTGATAAGAATTGTACTTTGTAATGTTACATGATTCAATCAATATAATATACAAATAGTGTGGGGTTTTTAGCGAGATGCTTTCCCCGGGATACATACTGTGTTAATGAGTTTGATTGATGCTTCTATGTGTGCCTGTGAATGTTTATGCTTCTGTAAATTGATGATCAACGTATAGGATATTATGTATTATACATGTTCCGCTTATAATTGTATGATCAGGATAATCTCTGTGAATATGTGTTAAATTATTCAAAATTTCTACATGGTATCCTAGCTAATTGATTTGTAGAAGAGATTTTTACATGGTATCGGAGCTGCTTGATTTGTAGAAGAGATTTTTACAAGATATCAAGCGAGGATTGATCATCGGATCTATTATTCAGAAAGTGTTTACATTTTATCTCTTCAGGAAGAGTCTGTAATTGGGCCAGGTAGCCTCTGGATTCATCCTTCTTTTGGAAGGTGAGATATCCGTTGAATGCATAGACAGTCAATCTCTGTACAATAAATACTTTGTTCTCACGAATTCTAGATCGGAAGAGGTTGAGTTTTGAGCTGGTGGAATTTGAGTTTAATTCCAAAGCAAGAGATAAAACTGAGAAACATTAAGTGTTAGAATGGAGACATTATGCCCCAGTGTCTCACGAAGTTCACCCAATGTCAGGATGAGCTAGGAAGTGTGGGGGTGATTGTCGGATGAGGATGGTGAGTCTAGCACTCCTTGACCTTCCTAAGAGTTGGCATAGCTACCAGGACTCGGTGAATGGAAGGGAGAAACTGCCAGGATGGGAGAAACTTTGGTCGGATCTTGTGCAGGAGGAGATTAGACGGAGCACCAGAGATAGTTCTTCATCCATGCAGGATGAGGAGAACTGTGCCTTAGCGAGAAAGGCGAAGAAGGGGAAGGAGAAGGTTTCTCTTTCCGAATCTAGTTCTTCCAGTGGTGGGAAGAAGGTTGACAAATCGAAAGTGCGATGCTTTCATTGTCATGAGATTGGTTCATGGGTCAGGAACCTATATGCTCTTGAGGTTCAAGATGCATGCGAAGCCTTGAGCAGCGAGGCAACTGATGGAGACTTGGTGTTTGAGAGGGAGCGTATATTACCTCTCAACATGTAGAGCCAGAAGAAGTCTCAAATGATTGTGGAGGAGCCACGATTGGTGCAGCAACTTCAGGAGGTTGTGGAGCAGCCACAACAAGGGAAGCTGAGAGGAGATCGAGTAGAGACATGTACTCACGCAGAGACCTCCAGTAGGGGGAAACTTCGAGCTAGGTGGGCTGCGGGATCACATGCAGCCATACCTCCAGGTAGGAGGTGGGGCGATATAGAGTGATCGTCCCAAGGAGGAGGGGCAGGATCCTTGAGGTACCCAACCTCTTGGGTGAGACCTTGCTACGGGAGCCCCAGATGTGTAGTAGCAGGAACTGACTGATTGGGTAGAGATAGATGCGGATGGAGCGGTAGAGAGAGCGACAGTGCAGGGAATCCCAGGACAACGCTGTTATAGACATTTTTGTGCCTAACAGCATGAAGAATGAAATGTCCATAATCTGAGGGATCCAAAGTCCCTAAACATGTTGTTCCTACCCCTAGAGGAACAAGGTCAGCAAACCACAGCACTGAAAATTAGTTCTCCACCTGAAAACACTCAAAAACAAGCTATTTCTGGATCATGTCAGCCGCTCCACTGAGCATCTGCACTGAATGTCAACTGCTCCACTCTGTACCTGTGCTGAATGTCAAAAGCAATGAAGGCTACCTGCGCTGGACGAGATTGGCCAAGTGGCACAGTCATTCTGCAAGGTTTCAAATGCCCAGGAAGCTTCCAAAATGACACTTGGATAAGGGAATTCGCCTTGTGATGAGTAAGAGGATCTAGATCTCCAAGTGGAAGCAAGAGACTCCAAGTGGACTCAAGAACTGAAGAATAACTGAAGTGGGAGAGGACACTAGTCAGCTTCATGTCAGTCTCAAGCTGACTCATCCTTTCTCTAAAACTTCTATATATAGAGCTCTCTCATAAGGTCTATAGAGGCTGGAATTTTGCGCAAGTAAGGAAGTGCTGTTGGTTTGAGTATAGAACTATTGGGTGATTTGTTTGAAGGAGGTGAAGAGGAGATTTCTTTCTACTGGGAGGTGTTGCTGGATTGGGCCTATTATGGTTGTAACACTCTCAGAACTTTACTTCTTCCATTAATAAAGTATTTGAGGTTCTTCTATATGCATGTGTCTCAATGGTGAATTGATGCTTGTATATTTGATTTATTCTAATCCATGAATCGATTATGGATGTATGCTTCTTGTAGTTTCCTTTTCTTGTGCTTTTACAGGATCTTTGTGTAGTTGGGCCGGTGAAAGAGCAAGGAGCTAGGAGCAAGCAGCAAAGAGGGAAGATTGGATCAACCATTAGCGGAAGATAACGGTTAGTGGATCCCCTTTCTCTTCTCTCTCTCATCTCATAAAGAAGTAATCTTGAATAGCTTTGCATTCAGTTGTTGCTGAGGTACTATCACCCTTAGAGTGGGATAGGGTCATTTCGTATTGGATACTTTTCCCAACAACAAACGCATAGCTAGCAGGCTGCAGCAATGTGAGAGGCACAAGTGTTTTGCACAGTGCTAGGTGGCACAGAGAAGTGTGAAATGGTGCGAGATGCATGGAGATGTTGCAGTAAGCGCAGATGTCGGAGAGGGAGCACTTGTCAGCAACAGGTAGAGCTTCAGCATCAGAGGATATTTCTAGCCCAAAATGAACCTACTGAATCCAGACCAGACGAAAGTCTAAAGGTCGATACGGCAGTTGACCCGGTTCTTCCTTCAGAGGTTTCATCCTCAAATGACACCATCACTGAAGATTTATCTTCAAATGACACCCTCACTGAAGAGAATAAGGATGACACCATCCAGATTCTTTTCATCAACACAGAGTCTGATGAGCATCAGGGCAATGCGCCCATTCCTTTATCGTAGGAAGGAACATCGTCAGGGTCGTATCCGGCCGTGTATTCGGTCCCACCACCAAGCAACCTGGTTGTGTCCTTTGATTGGAACCAACTAGGTAGACCCCGGTTGCCGGCCAGTATACCATTCAGAATCATAGTCCAAATTTATAGAATGGTGATGGCTGGAACTATCATTGATGAAGGGGCATCTGTGAGTATCCTTTCCTCTGTTGCTTGGAAAGCACTGGGTTCCCCGGCACTTTTGCCCGAGATAAGAAATCTCTCGGGCTTTGATAAAGGAACCAGTCGACCATTAGGGATCCTCCCCAATTTGCCTGTTACATTGAAAGGGAAGACCGTTCAAATGAACGTGATGGTCATTCAAGGACCCTTGGATTATAACCTACTCCTTGGATGAGACTATATATATTGCATGGGAGCTATAGTCTCCTCACTCTTTAGAGTAATGTGTTTTCCACACGAAGGAAGGGTGGTCAAGCTCGTAGACCAACTTTCATTTCCGGGATCACGCATCGCAAATAGTCAAATACCAACCCTCAATGGTCTATTCACTCAAGAAATGTCTCCACCCCCAGTCCTCCTTCCCGATGAGTGCGAGTGATTCGGAAAGATGGGACTGGAACCCAGGGGGCATGCATCCTGGTCTGTTTCGGGCAGAGGAAACCTTGGGTATAAAGTAGAATTTCCGCGAAAGAATATGACTAGTCCGTACCCCGTCCGTATTTGGAAGAGGGGTTGTTCTGGAATAAAATTCTTTGGTAAAAGTTATGTGTTTGACGAGTTTTAGTCATTCACCTTTGTCCTATCTGAAAAGATTAGTAGACATCGCCAAAGAAAGAGATTGATTTGCGGCAGCAAATAGAACCATCTTTGGGTAACAAGAAAGAGGCAAGCCTCACCCTTTAAAACAAATGTTTTATCGGATAAGTAGGGGCAGCCTTGAAATTGTACTTTATACCTGGGGGCATGCAAACCTTTTGGAGTGCAAGCTAGGGGCGGTTATTTATCTGTTTTTGGGATTAGCCGTTTCCGAACTTGCATAAAGAAAGGATGAGAGGGAGCAAAGCTTAGTGAAGATGAAGCTCTATAAAAAATAGAGATCTCACAGGAGACATTTCTTATCTTATGACTGGTATTTCGAGCAGTTTTAGCATAAAGTTCATGCTCGTTAAAAAATAAACGCAAGATTCGAGCAGTTTTACCACGGAATTTATGCTCGTTAAAAAATAGAAAAGCGTGAGCAAGAGTTTCCTCTAGAGTTTAAGCTCATTAAAAAATGAACCTATTTCGGTAAATAACCATTGTGACCGTAAATTTATTAGCCATAAAAAGCCTTGGTCGTGTTTGCACTTGCCACCTCCATTCCATTTGGCCAATCGTTCACCTCCATATGATTGTTTACCCATTTTGAGGAACAGCTGCGAAGAGTGATTTCACTTAGCCATCCTTGTGACACTGCCGTGATTGGAAATTTCCAACCTATACCTAGAATCTGCTGCTATCCCTGTTTATCACTCGTTCCTCAAAAGACGAGTCTTCTTTGAGCTCTTTTCAATTGACTCGTAAAATATGAAAAGTTTGCCGAGTTTTGGCCTTCCAGCTCGTTAAAAGGACCGGAAGAGCTATCCCTCCTCTAGATTTTAATCTTTTTGGACCTGAGGGGTTATTGCACAAAAAGGTCGAGCGCTTGTTTTATTCGGCTCGTTAAAGTTATCGAAAACTCATCCCTTCTGTATTGTTTTATACTTTTTCGGACTTAAGGGATTAGATGACGAAAAAGGAATTTTGGAGTTAACTTTCTGTACCTTTTCAGACTCTCTAAAAATGAAAAGGACCGAGTTGTATTTGTCGCTAGACTCGTTAAAATGATTAAATAGCGACAAACTTGTCTTTAGACGAGAACGAGTTTCCCTATCGCTAGGCTCGTTAAAACATAGCGATGGGCTTGCCCGAAGGGCAGGTTATAGAACAAGCATATGTTATCCTCCTCAAGCTTGACAAAAATAAAGAGGTACTGGTCAGAAATGACTGGGGAAAAATTGGGAGAACCTCAAAGCTTTAATGGTAGCAAGTCGCTCTTGAACATGACACTTTGTCCTCCGTATCACATCGGGTTGGGTTGTTTCATTCAACGGTCTCATCACCATGGTCTTCGCCAAACCATCCGTATTTGGGGTAATGCTACCGATCCATAACATCAGTGTCGTTATATGTTCAAGAGATGTTGTTCAGAAAGAGTCAACCATGTCCCATCCACTGCCATACATTATCCTTCATCCACCCATGATCGCCACCCTGAATCATATCTCGCAGATTGTTATCACCTCCACTAAAATCATTAGCTCCGTTCCGTGTCACTGATGTGGGATTCATTAAGGCCCTCCTTTGACGGATCGCTTCTTGTCGACTTCAGCTCATTATCCAAGAAGTTGATCTAGGAACAACCCCCTCAGTACTTTGAAGCTTGCATGCCTCAATGGCAAGTTTCTCACTTCCGGCGACAGGTATACATCAATGACCTTCGACCAGAAGATTTTGCGTGGTGTTCGACGCCAAGTCCTATATTCACACCACGTGAATTGTATTGTAGTACCTTGAGGGTCATTATCATTATCGGTGATTCCTCTCGCGCTTGTTAACAGTTTACATTATTGACCGGTAATCAAGCGATGTCTTTCCATGTTCGACTTCAGCGCAATTCTCACATGGATCGACTTGTACTTAGAGTGAAGATCGAATGAGTTTGAAGACCCCGGATCTAGTTTCATCCATCCGGGCTGCGATATATATTCAGGAAATATAAAAACATTTGATATGTACATTATTGCAGCAGATGATCATCCTACTCAAAGGATGATAATTTCAGCAGAGAATTATCAATCTATCATCAGACGATCGTCTGTTATATGTACCAAAATGAATTTATAAAGCTGAGCATGGGAATGCCCGCCTCAGCTAGATCATGAAAGCAGAATGAAAAATAATGTATTGTATTGTATTTTATTACAGGGCACCTCTCAGCGATTGAATGAACTTCGGATCCTCCTGATAAAGCATTTCACCCGATAAACGACCTCATACTTTAGGGGGAAATTGTTATAGAAATTTTTGTGCCTAACAGCATGAAGCATGAAATGTCCATAATTTGAGGGATCCAAAGTCCCTAAACATGTTGTTCCTACCCCTAGAGGAACAAGGTCAGCAAACCACAGCACTGAAAATCAGTTCTCCACCTGAAAACACTCAAAAACAAGCTATTTCTGGATCATGTCAGCTACTCCACTGAGCATCTGCGCTGAATGTCAACTGCTCCACTCTGTACCTGCGTTGAATGTCAAAAGCAGTGAAGGCTACCTGCGCTGGGCGAGATTGGCCAAGTGGCACAGTCATTTTGCAAGGTGTCAAATGCCCAGGAAGCTTCCAAAATGACACTTGGATCAGGGAATTCGCCTTGTGATGAGTAAGAGGATCTAGATCTCCAAGTGGAAGCAAGAGACTCCAAGTGGACTCAAGAACTGAAGAATAACTGAAGTGGGAGAGGACACTAGTCAGTTTCATGTCAGTCTCAAGCTGACTCATCCTTTCTCTAAAACTTCTATATATAGAGCTCTCTCATAAGGTCTATAGAGGCTGGAATTTTGTGCAAGTAAGGAAGTGCTGTTGGTTTGAGTATAGAACTATTGGGTGATTTGTTTGAAGGAGGTGAAGAGGAGATTTCTTTCTGCTGGGAGGTGTTACTGGATTGGGCCTATTATGGTTGTAATACTCTCAGAACTTTACTTCTTCCATTAATAAAGTATTTGAGGTTCTTCTATGTGCATGTGTCTCAATGGTGAATTGATGCTTGTATATTTGATTTATTCTAATCCCTGAATTGATTATGGATGTATGCTTCTTGTAGTTTCCTTTTCTTGTGCTTTTACAGGATCTTTGTGTAGCTGGGCCGGTGAAAGAGCAAGGAGCTAGGAGCAAGCAGCAAAGAGGGAAGATTGGATCAACCATTAGCGGAAGATAACAGTTAGTGGATCCCCTTTCTCTTCTCTCTCTCATCTCATAAAGAAGTAATCTTGAATAGCTTTGCTTTCAGTTGTTGCTGAGGTACTATCACCCTTAGAGTGGGATAGGGTCATTCCATATTGGATACTTTTCCCAACAACAAATGCATAGCTAGCAGGCTGCAGCAATGTGAGAGGCACAAGTGTTTTGCACAGTGCTAGGTGGCACAGAGAAGTGTGAAATGGTGCGAGATGCATGGAGATGTTGCAGTAAGCGCAGATGTCGGAGAGGGAGCACTTGTCAGCAGCAGGTAGAGCTTCAGCATCAGAGGATGTTTCTAGCCCAACAGAGAGGTCAGTTGGGAGGTGCAGTGCGGGTGCAATGTTGGGAGATAGAACCAGCAGCAGCACAGATGCAGTCAAAGACCTTGATGACAGAGCAAGTGGACCAACCAGATGTGTTGCATGGAGAACATTCCAGAGTTACAGGATCGGGTTTATGAGGAAGCCTTTCTTGTTGAGAGGGAGTGTTTAAAAGTGTGCAACAAGAAATGCTTGTTGAGAATGCAACAAGATGATGGAGCTTAGTGAAAAGAGTCGCCTTCACTAAGTGGGCCCGCAGGAAAATTATGGCACAAGTTCTATTTTTGATCCCAGCAGGGATGATCACAGTGTGAGTGATCACAGTGTGGGTGACCACAGTGTGAGTGATCACAGTGTGAGTGATCAAATTCTATTTTTGGACTGGCTGTCAAAAATAGAAAAGTCAAATATTATTGTCTCATAATAATATTTGGACTATAAACTTGATCTTATTCCCTTGGAGCACTTCAGGATGAGCTACGGATGTGGCACATGCAGATCCCAGAGGGAAATACGTGGTTACCTATAGGATGACTAATATTTGCATGCAGGACTTCAGTTAGAACTCAAGTGAGTTGATTTTAGTGGACTGGAGGTGCAGTTGATGGAGTTGTGTTCAGTTTAGCTTTGTTAAACTGGTTGTATTTAGTCTAACTGATCAATAGACTAGAGATGAGTTGGGTGAATTAGCTATTAATTAATTCACAAGTTATTAACTCATAATGCAACTATAGAATACATCAGTTAACTTAGTTGCATGTCAGTGCATGTTCAGTTCAGCAGGGACAGGTGTTAGAGGATCAGATTGCTATCAGTTGTGACTATAGCTGTGTGTGATGATTTGCACAATCAGAGGGATTGAGTATGCTTATGAATTGGCCAATATCAAGAATTGTAGCCTGTGCTCACGTCCAACAGAGTGTGAGTGATTATTTGCAGGTCAAATACAAGTTTGGTAAGCCATTCTCATCAATTCTTGAGCAGGTATTGAGCTGTGGAGGCAGGCAAGCAGCGGGGGAGATTTGGAGATCAGATCTGAGCTGTATTGTGTGTAACAGGTGGAGTTGGTACTGGATTGCTTGTGATAAGCATTGTACTTTGTAATGTTACATGATTCAATCAATATAATATACAGATAGTGTGGGGTTTTTAGCGAGATGCTTTCCCCGGGATACATATTGTGTTAATGAGTTTGATTGATGCTTCAATGTGTGCCTGTGAATGTTTCTGCTTCTGTAAATTGATGATCAACGTAGAGGAGATTATGTATTATACATGTTCCACTTATAATTGTCTGATCAGGATAATCTCTATGAATATGTGTTAAATTATTCAAAATTTCTACATCGACCTCTCTAAAAAATGAAACAAGGTGCCCGAGGATAGTTTTGATCTTGTGTCAACCTCGTTAAAAAATGAAACAAGGTGTCATGAGGATAGTTTTTTCCTGTGTCAGCCTCATTAAAAAATGATATAGGGATCATGGAGCACGGTTCCTTGTCTTGTGTCAAGCTCGTTAAAAAATGAAACAAGGAGTCTTGAGGAAAGTTCTTGATCTTGTGTCGACCTCGTTAAAAAATGAAACAAGGGTTACGAGGATAGTTCTTTTTCACTGTGTCAACCTCATTAAAAAATGAAACAACTCCCCATTCCAAATCGAGTCTTTCCTTAAGTTCTCGTAAAATCCAAGTCGAGTCTTTCCAAGATCTCAAATGTGAACCTTCATTCCATCCACCTCATTGAATGCAATGAAGCTTGGGGGGCATGTACCTCGATTTGCGTCATTATGTTGGGGGCATGTGAACTTATAACAAGCATAGTTTTTCATTTCAAGCTTGTGTAAACATGAAACCGAATCCAAGCAGAGTTCTCCATGGTTCAAGCTTGTGTAAAAATGAACCCATACCCGATTTACATCTCGTGATTGTCGTTTATCCGCTAAATTTTGCTAGATGAGCCTTGGTTGTTTCATTCCATTACCACCATCTCTTTGGTTGATCATATGCTTTCACTTGATTGTTTATCCTTTCCTAAGGAACTACAACGATGAGTGGTTTTACTAGCCAGCCTCTTGACCATTACATGTTTTGAGCAGTTCCACCATTGTCGGAACTAGTTGCTACCCTTTATACCACTCGTTCCTCTAGGACGAGTCTCCTTTAAGCTCTTTTCTGACTCGTAAAAGATGAAAAGGTTGCCGATTATTTTTCCCTTTTTGACTCGTTAAACGGAATTAAAAAGGTGGTCCACTTTAAGCTCTTTTCCAATCGTGTAAACACGAAAAGATTGCCAAGGTTTCGTCGTTTCAAGCTTGTTATTGGTTACGAAACGACGTGATTTCAATTGCTTTTCTACTCTTTTGGGTCGATATCACTAATCATGAAAAGTATCCTCGATTGTAATGGTCAACCGGTTCTTTCGAGTATCAGTTTATATTTTTCTGGGCTCCAGAGACACAAATCTACAAAAAAGGACCCCCCTGGAGTTTTCTTTTCTGTGTCTTTTTCAAACTCTCTAAACATGAAAAAGGCTCCAAGTTTTACCTATGTCAGACTCGTTAAACCCTGACGACATTGGACTCGTCACCATGACGAGACTTGAGCTTCTCCTTCCTAGGGCTCGTTAAATTATTACTAGGTTGGACTCAACAACAGGTTTATCATTGATTGTCTATGGCAGCTAGTCACTCTTGAACATCGACACTTTTTCTTCTTGTTGGGTTGGTACATCCACACATCATCATTTGGCCTTCCATGGGTTTGGGTTACCAGCCTCATTCCATCTGATTCATGCCTTTTCCATCGTGCCTTTGATTCCCTTGGTACTTGAATGCTGCCACCCTCTGGAGTCATGTCACCAACATGTTCAAGAGTATAATCCTTCTACTGTTTACACCCTCACCTTCTCCTCTGATACTCTGTTTCACCATCTACTACTTGTTCCTTATCTCGTGTCATTGATGGTGGAAACGTTATGGCCCTACTGCGACGGGTCGTCTCCTGTCGACATCAGCTCATTAGCCAAGATATTGACCTATAGATCCCCTTTGGTACCTTAGAGCTTGCATGCCTTAATGGCAAGTTCTTCGCACCTGACGGTCGACTTTCATCATTGGTCGTCAATTGGGTGATTCCACGAGTGTTCGACTCCAGTTCCTTTTTCACACTTTGTGGATTGTGCTAGCTAGTACCTTGAGAACCATTGGCATTATTGGTGGTTTCTTTTCCGCTTGTTAATGGTCCTCATCATTGACCGGTAATCAAGGGACCTTATATCATGATCGACCTCATCACATCTATTCGCATGCTAGAATTTGTACTATGATCGGATGGGTTCAAGACCCCGAGCTCAGATTACACATGTTCGGGCTGCATGAATTGGTTTATGATTACATGACTCATTGACGGATGGTTGCGACCATACCTGAGTCTTCATGGATGGCTGCGACCATACCTTTTTTATTATCATGGTCTTATTAGCTAGATGGCTGTGTCCATACCACAGACCTAGCTCGTATGTCTTTTGGATGGTTGCGCCCATGCCTAGACTACATGTAATTCATTATCAAAGATATCAGTTATACTCGCATGCAGGTTCTTCCAGATGGTGTTCCAACTCAGTCAGTGTCGTAAAGAATTTCACCCCTCCCACTCTCTCGGGCTTCATACTTTACGGGGCATCTGTTACATAGTAATTTGTCACTGTCTTCACTCCAATCCTCCTACTGTGTCACGTGTCCAAGTCAAACATGCTCATATTAGACAAATGCTCTCTGATGTTGCCAAATGGCCCACTTCTCCTAAGTTATCTGCCTCATCACGTCTGTTGGCTAAATAAATGTGCTGAAGAGCGCTCCTAAACAGTCCAAAAGCACTGCCATCATAGAAGTACACCTGATTCCTGTGATGGTCCAATTTTATGTGCCAATGCGAGGTTACTTGTAATATTCAACGATGACCTGACTAGCTACGTTATTCAATAGCGATGTTAGTGCTATAGATCAGTTATTCCCCCACAATGATCCAGATAGGGCGAATTTGTTCCAATAGTTGGCCTTCTAGATGACTCCAGGCCTAGTTGTTGGCATAGTTTGCATCGCCCTCCTTTCTCTGGCAGGGTTGTTTCGTCATTTGTGCTACCTTCCTTTGGGGATAAGCTCACTCTTCCAACTTTCATGGAGACTCTTTCTCCTATTTAACTCTCACCATTGCTATGCATTGCTAGATTTTGATAGTTGGCTAGTTGAGCAGTGCTGTTAGTGTTTGTGAGTTTGGTAGATAGCTGGTGTGAGTGTGATAAGTGTGGGATTGTTGATAGCTTGTGGGAGTTTGTGAATTTCCCTTAATCTTGTGTAAAATGTATGAGTGAGAGAGACTCGTATGTTGGGAGATCCATCTTCAAAGAGTGAATGCTTTAGGAACATGCTGTCTGGATCCCTCTGAGAAGGCTTGTGATGTCAAGACTTTGGTTGTAAGCTTACTCTTATTTCATTATTAATACAATCAATGATGTTTTCGTATGTATTGTATGTAATGTACTTGATAGCTCATGACTTCTTGACTTTGTGAGTAAATAGATCATTGTTGTTCCAGTTACATGCTTTGTTGTATTTCCTTTGCATCATTCCAGGTTGATCACTCATTAGGAGAAGCTGGAGTAGTGCAACGAAACTCCATCGACCACCAGTTGAGGTAGGCCTCCAACTATGATTGTTTAAGGAAAGCTATTGTTGATCTGTCCCCATTTGTGACTAGACCCACTCTAGGGCTATAGGGGTTGCCTCTGTTCACAGAGGGAACACTTTCCTGCATCACACAGTCCATTCTACACTCTACCTGAATCAACTACCAAACTAGTTGTCATGCCTATTGCTGATTGGGAAAATGTATGTTTGGAACTCTAGAACACTTTCTCGATCTATAGAACTAAAAACCATCTTCTCTCCAACAAAATCGAATTTCCTCTTTAAGGATTTTGTATAGCCCTTATGCAGCCTCTCTGTGGCTATCTCTACCTCTCTTCAAAGTACTCTCTAAAACTAGAATCTCTTCTTCTAGACTCACTTTCTCTAGCCCTCTCTGCCTCTGCTTCCCTTCTCTACCTCGAACTCTTCCGACAACTATTGTTGCTCTCTAGACAAATCAAACTACCCAAGGAAATTGATCTCAAGTGTGTGTTCTCCATCTACCCATCGAATTCTTCTTATAATATTCTATTGGGACTCTGACTACCAAGATTAAAACTTAATCAAAGGCCAAGATTGTTTTCCAGTCAATTCATTTTAGTTTCTAGATTATTCACACCTTTCTTAATTAACACTAATTAATTAACCGCCTTTTCCTAAGTGTATACATAGGAAATATTTAAAAATATGTTAATAATCTAATTGAGAGACTTCTAGGTGGAATTTTTAGAAACGATTTATGGGTTTTGGAAAAATCCTATGTTTTAGCCTCTCCACAATTTTTTGATGCTAGAACACCTATGATGCTACAAAAACTAACACTCCCTCTTAGCAAGTAAGGTGTTCTAGTGTTGCACTACTGCTACAACACCTTGTCAATATATCACCCTTTGTACACCGTTGATGTATGGTCACTGTGACTGCCTGCCTCTTCCCACCAATCATTACGCAACTCTGGTGTTGCGTATGTGCTACTGCTGACACTATTATACTTCTTCCAACTCTACATAAACACTACATCTCCCTCTCATTTGTTGTTGTTGCAACTGCAACCACTGCAACTAAGAAGCATCTAAAATACTGAATCAACTGTCTGTGATGCATATATCTCTTGAGAATCTAACTAATATTAACCTTTGTATTATCCACTAAGGAATTTTTGTTGTTGTTGACTCTTTTACTAAGACTCATGCTCTGTTGTCAACATTACTCTACGCTCCTTAACACCTAAATACAAATTCTATACAACTGTCACTTTGGAATCTGACTGGAACACTGAAATTGATCCATCTTGCTACTAAATACTATGGGCCCCTATAGCAAGGTAATGATCCATGAGGAAACACCTCTCTGATGCTCACCTCGATGGACCTTTCCCACCATACACACTAGAGCCTCATTGTAATACCCTCTCCTCCCAGGTCCACCCAAGCAATCAACTAGCCGAGGTAAACATGTGATGAGAGATGCTACTATAAGGGATTCAACTTCCTTGGTGACCTTAAGGAAATCAAGCCAACAGAACATATCATACAAACACATCCACATCAGCAAAAACACCCTTAGGAGACATTCCAGCCACTCAGACATCCTATCCCTAAGTCACACTGATGATTTAATCCTTTTAACTCCTGGTCTCTCTCGTGTTATAGGAAATATAACAACTAGAAGCCAAATTCGCTCTCACGGACCTGTGTGCCAACGTCCCTGGACTTTTCCCAATAGACTTGTGTCAGCGTCCTCGAGATTTAGCTACTTTCCTATTCCAAAAGCTTTGCCTATGCCTAGAAATTTTTATAGCCTTCACAATCCATCAAAGACATGATGACAATATAAACAAATAAAAAATCGACTTCAGGACTAGGCCTGAGAATGCCCAACTAGGACTGACATTCTATCAAACACTTGGCATCAATGCAACCACAGGTCTAGGATACAAGACAGAGCATAAATGACTGAAATAACTTATGAAAAATAACCACAAGCATCACCTCCTGCTCCATTGAAGTGTTATAACATCAATTAGGTCTTGCATCGACCCATTTAACAATTACAAGTAAATACATGAAATAACCATGACATGAACCAATCATTTAACCATGCTTATAACTAGCTTAAAATCATATAAATATTAGAGAAATGACATTCATTAAATCCACATGTAAATTAATGCAAAAGTAATAAAGCTTTTATTTTATTAATCATATAAAAATCTGACTAGTTTTGGGACTTCCACATACCACCCGACCATAGACATGGTTGAACCAAATCTCTCTTTCAGCCAGTCACCCCCATTCCATATTCCATGCATGAATTTGGGATCTCATAGAAAAACCAATCCAATAAGAACCAAGGGAATTTAGAGGTTAAACCACCTCCACCCTCACAAAATTGTGATCACACCAAACCTAGTGCTCTGATCATAACCAAACTGAACTTGGAATGCCATCCAGAAACTATTACTATCCTTGAGGAATTTTCTGTCTCCTTGTCTCTTAGGATTTATCATAATCCAATATTGGATCACTAGGCCCTAAACCAAGACCAATCTCTTAGGCTTTACCACAATCCAAACTTGGATCACTAGGCTCTAAACCAAGACTTCTCCCTCAGGCTTTACCATGTATCTCGCCAAAACTAGTCAAGGGATTCCTAGGCCTTTGAGAATGAAACTTGAGACCACCTCTACCCTAGATTCCAAAATCCATATGACAAACCAAAGCTCAAAATCGAGATAAACATCCCAACATACCATGGCATCTGGAAAAAAAAGGTTGGGCTGAAAACCAATGTCATAACCAGACAAAACCATCCCACTGATAACAAGAGAACCATACACGAACATGCAAAGCCATGCATGTCCAAACCATCTAGGAAATCGCACATGCAAAAGGTTACCTGCAAGTATTCCTACTGAAGCTGCTTGATCCTTCTTTTCCTTCCTCGATCCTTGCTTTCCTTCCTTTCCCTTTTCTTTCTTTTCCTTTCTTGCTCCAAATCTAGAGTGCTCCAATAAAACTCTAAGTCACCAAGAGTGAGAGAGAGAGATTAATGAGAAAGCTCCAAACTTGACCTGACAAAAGGTTTCCAACTGATCCTCAGAAGCCTATTTTATGAATGAGGCCTCTAATTTCTTCATTTTCTATTATTTTTGCTTCAATTTCCTCCTCACATGAAACCTATGACCTTTCACCTTACTTTCCTCCTAATTTCCATTATTTTCATAAATAAATGTGCCAAAAAATCCTTTTTTCCTTTTATTGCCTTTGATAATTTTCCTTAGCTAAAACACACATCCAATCATGACCACTAGGATCTCTTTGCCCAACATTTAGCTTCGAATAAGTTTCCCTTATCCGTGGTCTTATTTTTCATTTATTAACTTTTATTACATGAAATTTTCACAAGGGTTGTTATAGAACCCTCCCCCTTGGGGAACACCATCCTCGTGTTAATCCACACCATGACCTCAAAAAAACTACTGAAAAGAAAACATACTACCCATGGAGCTTTATATCTTAGCTTGATGCAATATTTACAATGAAATACCTGCTCAAAAGCAAAACATAATGACAACATGACAAGATAACAACCATAATAACATGACACCCATACCACTTATTGGAGTGTTACCAGCCTAGATCTATCTTAACAACGAAATTATCTAGTTCCAAGAGGGATCAAATCTCTCTAGGTGCAAACCTTTGCTCATGTTTTTCAGTCAAAAAATAGGTTTTAACCTCATGAGATTTTATCCCTCTCGACGTTAGATAGATCTATTGTTAAGATGGATCTAGGCTAGTTTCGGTTGTGTGCAGTCATACAAAATTTGTTGAGCATATAATTATTTTGATCATTTTAAATATGTTGAATATGTCTAAGATTAATTTGGCCAATTTAGTTACAAATTTTCTTAGTTACCTCAGTTTGTTGAGATGAGAGAGATTGTTAATAACTTGAATGATGAAAAATGATGAAATAAAAATTTTGAGTGCAAAGTGTCAATGTAACAATTTTGATTGATAGAAAATATGAATAATAAGAATATAGTCAATTATAAACAATCTTCATAGTGATCAATCTGAAACTATTTTCTTCTAATGTTCTTATTGTCACACCTATTAGTTTTTCCATTTTCTCATATTGATCATATGAAAAGAGTAGTTTGAATCATAGACCATTCAAATATTTAACTCGAGCTATTGTAGTAAACAACATACCTTGTCTCTCTTGCTCTCCAATATTAATAGTAGTTTTTTGCAAAGTCAATCATTGTGACTTATGGAGTGTTAAACCCCAAATAATTTTCAAAGGTAGTTATTTTCTATTACCACATTTGTATGAAAAGTAATTAACAATGTTGAATGATGGAAAATGGGAATAATACGAATGTATCCAATTATGAATAGTTTATAGTTTCAAGAAGCAAACATTTCGGGTAAGAAAACATTTTATTTAGGATGAAAATTTAAGTATTGTATTTATGGTTGAATTAATATAACACATAATTCAATGCACATCATGAATAATATTTATGTGCTTACACTGAGAGAGAGTGTGTATGTTTTGGGGGTGAGAAGGAGAGACAAGGGGAGATGGAGATATAGATGGGGGGGAGAATAAGAGAGAGGCAAAGACAGGGAGGAAGGAAGATATATAGATATGGAGAGAGAAATGTTAGAGAGAGAGAGGGAGGGGAAATGGAGATAGGGAGACGGAGAGAGATATATATGGGGAGAGAGTGTGTATGTTTAAGGGGTGAGATATAGAGAGAGAGAGAAGGAGAGACAATGGGAGATAGAGATATAGATGGAGGAGGTAGAGATGTGCTTACACTAAAATCAATGTACACTATTAATATAATTACTTTAAAATTAATTTACATCGTACATCTAGTTGCATCAAATCAGGAATAAACATCTACACTAAAATCAATGCATCTAGTGTAAGCAATCAAATAGGATTAAAAATCAACATCTATATTGATATCAATGCATCTAGTGCAAGAAATCAAATAGGATTAGAAATAAATATCTACACTGAAAACAATGCATCTAATGCAAGCAATCAAATAGGAGTAGAAATCAACATCTACGCTAAAATCAATGCATCTAGTGCAAGTTACCAAATAGGACTAGAAATAAATATCTACACTAAAACTAATGCATCATGTGCAAGAAAACAAATAAGAGTAGAAATCAACATCAACACTGAAATCAATGCATCTATTATAAGGTATTAAATAGGATTATAAATCGACATATACACTGAAATCAATGCATATAGTGTATGTGATCAAATAGGATTAGAAATCAACAACTACATTGAAATCAATACATCTATTTTAGTGAAAATCCAAAATATTCGCGACTTCTAGATCTAAATTTTATGCATGTATTTGTCTTTGTGTATCTCTTTCTTCTTCCCTCTCTCTCCTCCTTCCATTCGGTGTCTATCTTCATCCCCCTCTCCTTCTCTCTCTTCCCCCTCTCTCTCCCTCCTCTCTCTCTATCTACCTCTCCCTCCCTTTCTCTATCTTTCTATTCTTCCCTCTCCCCCCCTACAATCTATATCTATACATCCCTCCATCTCTCCTTATTTGTCTCTCTATCTCAACCCCCTAAACACATGTCATGCTCTCTCTCTCCCCCCATATCTATCTATCTATATATCTATCTCTCCATCTTTCTTTCCCTCTCTATCTCTCCCCCCCCCCCCCCTCTCTCTCTCTCTATGCCCCCTCCATATATATATATATATATATATATATATATATATATATATAGATAGATAGATAGATAGATAGATAGATATATCTCCCATCTATATCTATTCCTCACTCCCTCTCTTTGCCTCTCTATTCTACCCTCTCCCCACCCCATCTATATATCTATCTCCCCTTCTCTCTCCTTCTTACCCCCAAAACATACACACTCTCTCTCCATCTCTCTCTCTCTCTCTCTCTCTCTCTCTCTCTCTCTCTCTCTTCTCTCTCCATCCCTCTTCCTCTCTCTCTCTCTCTCTCGCTCTTCTCTCTCCCTCATTGACTCTCCATCTCTCACTTGCCACTCCCTCTCCACCTTTCTCTCTCTATATATGTATTCCCCTTCCAACTCCATCTCTCTCTTCTCCCCTCTCTCCTCTCTCTTAAGTCCTCTCTCCTTTTCCTTCCACTCTCTCCCCTTTTCTACCACCTCCCTATGTCTCCCCCTCCCCCACTGATCATACACACACACTCTCTCTCAACCCTCCAACTCTATCACTATCTCCCTCCCTCTCTCCTTCTCTCTCTCCCCACTCCATATCTCTGTCTTTGTGTCTCTCTCTTCCCCTTCTTTCCCTATATTTATCCTCTCCTTTTCTCTCTCTTCCCTCGTCTCCTCTCTCCCTCATTCCATCTTCATCTCTCCCTTTTTACTCCCTCTCTCTCTCCACCTTTATCTCTCAATGTCTTTGTTCTTCACTCCCTCTCTTTCCCCATCCAAATCCATCTCTCTCCCTCCCTTTCCCCCCCTCTCTCTCTTCCTTTCTCTCTCTCACTATCTCTCCCACCTCTTTGTCTCTCTCCCCCACTCTATTCCCCCTTCCATCTCACTCTCTTTCTTAAATTTGATCCCATTGTATCATAGTTAAGAGAGTATCTAAATTAAAAAAAAATGGTTGTAAAATATTAAACCTATATTTTGGACCAATAATGTTAAAGAAAATACAATAATAAAAAAACTTAAAAAATCATGCACGACATTTCCGCTATCATTGTAAATCACTTTTCTTTCTCACTTCGCTTGGATTGTTGGGTAAGATGCATCTATCCTAGTTCTTTATAATAATATTTATATTATATAAATTTCACATATGTATATATAAAAGTATTCTCATTTTTTAATTTATTGAAATCTTCATTTAATCTCTATAGGAATATTGTTAGTATTCATGATGATGGACGGTTTAGATATACCTCAAAAGTAATTATAACCTTTTTTATCTTAGATTTAATTAAAAAATGTTATAAAATTAAATTAAAATAAAGTATTTATAAAATATTTTGATTTTGAAATAAGTTATTGTTTTCGGGCATGTGCTATTGATAAGGCATAGTATTGGCCCATGGTATTGTAACAAAACAATTAAAAGCCTAGATCGATAACATAATAATCAAAATTCTAGACTGCCCATGGCATTGATAAACCATGGTAGTAGCCCATGGTATTATAATTTTCTTCCCTCCTCTCCCTCTCTATATTTCTCTTGTGGGTATTGGCCCATGGCGTTGTAAAAAAACCTACTTAGAAGTTAATAATATCCATGGTAAATATTCATGATTAAAAATATTTTCATATTGTAAATATTAAGTTTTTATCCACTTATTAATTAAATTTATAGATGGAACACATCTATATTAATTATTACAAATATATTGATTACAATTGAGTCACAGTGTGAGGAGAAATATTACATAAAATATACTATTACAATATTGTATGTTGCCCAATATTTATAACCAGCCCCACCTAATAAATAGTGGCCACAAGTGGGGGGAAATACTAATTGAAATGTAATATTATTAAATTTTTAATTAATATTAGGTAAAATGTAATATTATAGTATTATATTTTATGCAATATAACTTAGTAAAAATTGGATGGAGGTGGGCAAAAATATTAGATAAAATGTAATAATTACATTTTTCCTAATATTTTCCCACCTCTGCAGATCCATAATTTTTTTTTACCTTTACAAGCTACATGGATTCAATGCCATCATTTTTTACAATTAATTATGTATCTAAATATAACATCAAACTAATGTGAATCTAGGCTAGTTTAATCCCCTTAAATAGATTATATTCCATAGGAATTCCATGAGTCAATACCATGGATTTTTAAAACCATGGTTCAAAACTATCAGTCATTTTTATATTTTTTATTATTTAATTTTTATAAGGTTATTTTTTTTATTTTAATTTTATTTTCACCAAATTACAATGTTTACATTACATTAAGTTACACATCTCTTCCATATTTTAATTTTCTTTTGACCTAGTCAAAATGTTAATATTATAGTACTTTACGTTACACATTTCTAGCGATACTATAGACATTAGATCTCGGCTCAATGAATAAATTACATTTATCCCTCATACTAAAAAGTATTTTTTTTAAAGTAACATTACACACAACATCTCTTGCATATACATATATTAAAGTAACATTACGCACAACATCTCTTGCATATACATATTATCGACACACACAGATATATATATATATATATATATATATATAATGTTATGTGACAATGTCTCCCTCATATACTGGGTTGTAGAGTGCCTCTCGATGCAATAACTTAACTCATGGTGGTGTCAACAAAACATATGCCAAACATATACCAACATCAAACCAAAATTGATTTGCCTCAACTGACAAACAATGAAGGATATAGGGTATGCATTTGATCTGACATCTCGCATGTAGCTTCTTCAAACCCAAAGTGCTTCCCCTACACTTTAACTTGATCTATGGCTCTATTCCTAAGCATGAGATGTTTCCACTGCAATATGCACTCAAGCTTTGGCTGGAACTCTCCTTCTTGATCCACCTGTAATACATATGAATCAATAACATGATCAACATCCTTTGTATACTTCTTAAGTAATGAAATATGGAAAACGTCATGTACGTTCACTGTTGGAGGCAATGAAAATCAATATGCCACTAGTCCAATCCTATCAAGAATCTCAAAAGTCTCACAATATTGTGGTTCCAACTTGGCACATGAACCAATCCTCAAAGAGCTTTTATTGGGCTTGATGTGAAAATACACATGCTCTCCAATCTAAAGCTCCTTGAATACCTTGTGTTGATCTGCATAAATCTTCTATCTATCATGTATTTCCTTTGTATTCTTCTTTATAATCTTCATTTCCTACTCCATGTCTATCAACATGTCCAGTCCAATGAGTACCATATTCATTGGATCACTCCAGATGATGGGAGTGTTACAACTCTACCTATACAATGCCTCAAAAGGACTCATCCTCAATGACTCTTGATAACCATTGTTTTATGTAAATTCAAGCAATGGAAGATACTCCGCCCATTTCCTCTGCTAGTGCATCATGTACATCCTCAACATATCCTCCAAGATCCTATTGACCCTCTCTGTCTTTCCATCTGTCTATGGATGATAATTTGTACTGAAGGAAAACTCTATGCCCAATCCTAGAAATAGCTCCTTCCAAAACTTGGAAGTGAACTTTGCATCCCTATCTGACACAATCTTCTTTGGAACACCATGTAGTCTCACTATCTCTCTGATGAACACCTGTGCTACCTTAGTGGTTGAATATGTAGTCTTTATTGGAATGAAGTGAGCTACCTTTCTCAACCTATTGACCATGACCATAATAGAATTGTGTTGTTTCACTATCCTCAAAAGAACTGTAAAGAAATCCATGGAAATGACCTCCCATTTCCATTTCGTAATTGCTATAGGTTGTAGTAAACCACTTCAATGCTTACATTCTGCCTTGACTTGCTGACAATTTAAACATCTAGCCACGAACTCTGCCACTTCCTTCTTGAGGTTTGACCAGTAGTAGAAATTATTCACCACTGTCAATGTCTTTTGATATCCTGGATGACCCGAGTATGGCTTGGCATGAAACTCCCTCAATATAAGTTTCTTAAGCTCACTGTAATTTGGTACATAGATCTTAGGTATCAAGGATTATAAGAAACATTTGGTACTCAATTACCATAGATACCTACATAGGTACATCCAAGATGAGATGGAGTTCCTAGAAATCTCCTCACTTGGCATGGCATACTGATACATTATCAAGATCGAGTAGAAGCTTAAACAAAAAAAGCAAGAGTTTGGATATGCGAATCCGAAGGAAGGGAAAGGCATCCCCAAGTCGTTGAGAAAATGGAAAAGCCAAGGTGGGGCAACCAAAGATAACCCGTTGAAGTCACAAGCAAAGAACAACACCACAAAGACAAAGAATTACATGGGAAAGTGGTTTGAGTTCCATAGGAGCTCCACTCACAACACAAGTGAGTGTTAGACCAAGCAGCCATTGGTGGTCGAGATGAAGGCTTCTAAGTCTAACGCATGTTCCGACTATGAGTTAGAACCGGGCAATGATAAAGGGAAGTAGATCATTGATAAGGAGATTAGTGCCATTGTGGCCACCATCAAGATCCAGAAGATTGAGCCTCAAGCTCCAAAAGAGGGGGAGCGCCTATTCCACTCACAAATGTGGGTGAACAGTTCTTCACTTCAGTTCATTGTTGACAATGGGAGCCAAAAGAACCTCATTTTATTATAGGTCATGAAGCGATTGAGCCTATCGAATACAACACATCCGTAGCTATATACCATCGGGTGGCTTAACTAAGGACTAGATCTTCGCATCAGCCAGAAGTGTCGCCTTCCATACAACATCAAGCCCTTCACAGATGAGGTATTGTGTGATGTTGCTTCTCTTGAAGTTTGTGATGTATTATTAGGACAACCATACTTATGGAAGTAGCATGTTGTATATGAGTCTAGACCTTGATCTTTTATTATTTATTTGGGTACTAATTTATACAGGATACCGAAGGTGGCCCCACCTACTACCATCACTTTGATCTATTCTAAGCAATGCAATAAGGTCATCTCCCAAACTGGGAAATTTGTTTTCTTTCTGATTTGCTCTAGGAAGGTCATAGCCACAACCATGGCCCCCAGGAAGGGTTCCTCCAAGCAGTAGAAGTAGGTGGATACGGTCATGGAAGAATATAGGGACATCTTCTCCTTACCCACAGGGGTACCCTTACATTGTCAGGTCAAGCATTCAATCGATCTAACTCTCAGAGCACCTCTACCCAATGGGATGATATATCGCCACTCCATTCTGGAAAATGAAGAGATTAAGTGGAAAATTCAAGAGTTGCTACAAAACGGCACATCTGACTAAGCTCCTGACCTTGTGGGAACCCAATTATACTTGTACAGAAGAAGCATGGGACCTGGAAGCTCTGCATTTCTTATTGGACACTAAACAAAATCACTATTAGGAACAGGTATCCAATCCCACAGATTGATGACCTATTGGACCAACTCAAGGGGGCCCAGTATTTCAGCAACATCAATCTGAAGTCTGGTTAGCACCAGGTTCCGATAGAGCCCACAAATGTATGGAAGACCTCCTTTAAATCCAAAGAAGGAATTTTTGAATGGTTGGTTATGCCCTTCGGGTTGAAAAATGACCCTGCTACTTGTTATAGACATTTTTGTGCCTTACAGCATAGAGCATGAAATGTCAATAATCTAAGGGATCCAAAGTCCCTAAACATGTTGTTCCTACCCCTAGAGGAACAAGGTCAGCAAACCACAGCACTTCAGATTAGTTCTCCATTGAAAAACACTCAAAAACAGGTCAATTTTGGATCAAAGCAGCTGCTCCACTAAGCATCTGCGCTAAATGTCAAAAGCTCTATGGTGTACCTGCGCTGCATAGCAAGTGCAACAAAGGCTACCTGCGCTGGGCGTACTTTGACATGTGGAGGAATCTTTTCTCAATGTGCCAGTGCCCAAGAAGCTTCCAAAATGACACTTGGATCAGAAGATTCGCCTAATGATGAGTTAAGAGCTTCTAAAACTCCAAGTGGAAGGTAGAAACTCCGAGTGGACTCAAGGACTGAAGAACAACTGGAGTTGAAGAGGACAACAAGTCACGAATCAAGCTGACTTATCTTCACTCCAAAACTCTATATAAGGATCTCATCCCATGGGATCAGGAGGTCGGAATTTGGTGCAAAGAATTGCTGTTGGTTTACAGTTGAGAGTATTGGGTGATTGCTTGAGGGAGGTGAAGAGGAGATTTCTTTCCATCGGGAAGGTGATGCTGGATTGGACCTCTCACGGTTGTATCACCGCCTGAACCTTACTTCCTTATATTAATAAAGCATTTGAGGTTCCTCTATCCGCATGTGTTTCAATGGTGTATTGTCTTACTTGCGTATTTGATTTATGCTAATCCTGGAATCAATTATGAATGCATGCTTCTTGTAGTCTCCTTTTCTTGTCTTGTTCGCAGGATCTCGTGTAGCTTGGCCCGTGAGAAGACTTGGAGCTGGGAGCGAGCGGCAAATAGAGGAGATTGGATCGACCATTTGCGCAAGACATCGGTAAGTGGATCTCTTCCTTTCATTTTTTGCATGTCATAAAGAAGTAACTTTAGATAGCTTTGCTTCAGCTGTTGCTAAGGAACTATCATCCTTAGAGTGGGATAGGGTCATTCCGTGTTGGATACTTTTCCCCACAACACTACTTTTATGAGGCTAATGGATGACATCTTACAACCGTTCACCAACTCGCTCATAATGATTTATCTGGATGACATTCTCATCTTCAGAAAGAGTTGGGAAGAACACTTGCAACACATTCGGTAGGTCCTTCAAACCCTTTGGCAGCACAAACTGTGTGCAACCTTAGAGAAATGCACCTTTGGAATGAGCCAAGTCTAATACTTGGGTTACATCATAGATGAGTGTGGTGTGCATGCGGACCTGGACAAGATCCAATTCATTCAGGACCGGCCAACCCCAACCACTCTAACTGAGCTTCGTAGATTTTTGGGCCTTGCAAATTTCTATCAAAGGTTCGTGTTGGGTTTCTCCCATATCACTTGGCCTTTGAGTTGGATTACTAAGGGCGAGGCAAAAGAAAATTTTTCCTGGTCCGAGTCCCAACAAGAGGTGTTCACTGAGTTGAAGCACTGCCTCTTCTCTGCACTAGTACTCACACTACTAGACCTGCAGCAGCCATTTGAAATTGAGATAGATGCCTCAGACTATGCCATTGGTTCAGTCCTCACCCAGCAAGGGCATCTAGTGGCATATCATAATGAGACACTTTATTATACAATTTTGAAGTATCCCACCTATGATAAAGAGATGTATTCCATCATGCAGGCTTGCTGAAAATAGAAGCACTACATTATGGGGAAGGAGATGGTCATCCACACTAATCAATGATATCTTTAGTTTATACAGACATAGGGGAAGTTACAAAATGATTACCATCAGAAGTGGTCTACATATCTGCAACAATTCCACATAAACATTAAATACAACAAGGGTAGAACCAATCATGTTGCAAACTGCCTCAGCTAGCCCCCAATTGCAGCATTAACTATTGTTCTCGCACCAATTATGTTGCAGATTGCCTCAGCTAGCCCCCAATTGTAGCACTGACTACTGTTCTCAACCCTTGTGGTCACGAGACCTTTGGATAATCGTAACTATACAAAAGTGATCCAGAGTTCACCTCGACATACCATATGCTAGTAGCTGGAAAGCAAGTTCCTAATTTCCACATCCATGACACATTATTATGCTACCTAGTCCACCTTTGTGTTCCTTTAAGTGAGCATGCCAAGATTATTTGGGAGGCACACTACAATTGGGTAGCAGGACACTTTGGTGTGGAGAAAATTGTGGATGTACTACAAAAGTATTTTTATTGGCCCAAAATCCTATTGGATGTTGGGAAATATATCAGATCTTGCATTGTCTGCGCCATCTCCAAGTTAACCATTAAGAAGCAAGGCCTGTACAATCCTCTGCCTACTCCCAACCAACCACGAAATCCATCTCCATGGTGTTGTGGGGAAAAGTATCCGATGCGGATGACCCTATCCCTACTCTAAAGGTGACAGTCTTTAGCAACAACTGAAAGTAAAGCTTTGATGTTTTCCTTTATGAAAGTACAGAGAGGGGGAAGAAATGATCAACCAACCTGGTATCCTTCGCTTAGTCGATCTTGATCCTCTCTCTTTGTCTCTTGTTCCCAGCTCCTTGCTCTCTTTGCCGGTCCAGCTACACACAAGCCCTGCACAAAACGAGAGAGGAAACTACAAGATACAAGTACTCATAACTGATGCATGGATTAGAGTGAATCAAATATACATGTAAATACAATACATCAATGCAATACAAGTATATAGGAGAACATGCAAAACTTTATTGATAGAAGTAACAGGGTTCTGAGAAGGTTACAACCAATGATGGCTCCAATCCAGCAGCACCTCCCCAGCAGTAAGAACTCTCCTCTTCACCTCTAGTAAAACAATCACCCAATAGCTCTAACTGTAATCCAACAGCACCTCCTTGCTTTACACAAAATTCCAGCCTCCTTAGACCTCATAGAAGAGCTCTATATATAGGATAGAAGAAGAGAGGATGAGTCAGCTTGAGACTGACATGAAGCTGCCTTGTGTCCTCTCCCTCTTCAGTTAATCTTCAGTTCTTGAGTCCACTTGGAGATCCTTGGTTACACATGGTGATCAAGTACCTCTTACTCATCACAAGGCGAATCTGATGAACCAAGTGTCAGTTTGGAAGCTTCCTGGGCAGTTGACACCTTGCAGGATGACTGTGCCACTTGGCCAATCTCGCCCAGCGCAGGTAGCCTTCATTACTTTTGACTTCCAGCGCAGGTACAGAGTGGGACAGTTGCATTACAGCGCAGAAGCTCAGTTAAGCAGCTGACATGATCCAAAATAAGCCTGTTTTGAAGTGTTTTCAGGTGGAGAACTGATTGGAAGTGCTGTTGTTTGATGACCTTGTTCTTTTAGGGGTAAGAACAACATGTTTAGGGACTGAGGATCCCTGTAATTATTGACATTCCATGCTCCATGATGCGAGGCACAAAAATGTCTATAACAGTTACCCCCTAAAGTATGAGGCCGTTTATCGGGTGAAATGCTTTATCTAGAGGATCCGAAGTTCGTTCCAGTGCTGAGGAGAGTGCCCTGTAATACAATACAATACAATACATTATTTTTCATTCATCGTTATTCTCATGATCTAGCTGAGGCGGGCATTCCCATGCTCAGCTTTTTATAAATACATTTTGGTACATATGACAGACGATCGTCTGAAGATAGACTGATAATTTTCTGCTGAAATTATCATCCTTTGAGTAGGATGATCATCTGCTGCAACGATGTACATGGAAAATGCTTTTATATTTCCTGAATATATATCGCAGCCCGGATGGATGAAACTAGATCCGGGGTCTTCAAACTCGTTCGATCTTCACTCTAAGTACAAGTCGATCCATGTGAGAATTGCGCTGAAGTCGAATCATGGAAAGACATCGCTTGATTACCGGTCAATAATGAAAACCGTTAACAAGCGCGAGAGGAATCACCAATAATGACGATGACCCTCAAGGTACTGCAGTACAATTCACGTGGCGTGAATAAAGGACTTGGCGTCGAACGCCACGCAAAATCTTCTGGTCGAAGGTCATTGACGTATACTTGTCGCCGGAAGTGAGAAACTTGCCATTGAGGCATGCAAGCTTCAAAGTACTGATGGGGGTGTTCCTAGATCTACTTCTTGGATAATGAGCTGAAGTCGACAAGAAGCGATCCGTCAAAGGAGGGCCTTAATGAATCCCACATCAATGACACGGAACGGAGCTAATGACTTTAGTGGAGGTGAAAACAAACTGTGACATATGATTCAGGGTGGCGATCATGAATGGATGAAGGATAATGTATGGCAGTGGATGGGACACGGTTGACACTTTCAGAATGACCCCTCTTGAACATATAACGACACTGATGCGATGGATCGGTAGCATTACCCCAAATGTGGATGGTGTGGCGAGGACCATGGTGATGAGACCGGTGAATGAAACAACCCAACCCGATGTGATACGGAGGAAAAGTGTCATGTTCAAGAGTGACTCGCTACCATTAAACTTTGAATGTTCTCCCAATTTTTCCCCAGTCATTTCTGACCAGTACCTCTTTATTTTTGTCAAGCTTGAGGAGGATAACATATGCTTGTTCTATAACCTGCCCTTCGGGCAAGCCTATCGCTACGATTTAACGAGCCTAGCGATAGGGAAACTCGTTCTCGTCTAAAGACAAGTTTGTCGCTATTTAATCATTTTAACGAGTCTAACGACAAAGAAAACTCGGTCCTTTTCATTTTTAGAGAGTCTGAAAAGGTACAGAAAGTTAACTCCATGATTCCTTTTTCGTCAGCAAATCCCTTAAGTCCGAAAAAGTATAAAACAATACAGAAGGGATGGCTGTTCGGTACTTTTAACGAGCCGAACAAGACAAGCGCTCGATCCTTTTGTGCAATAATCCCTCAGGTCCAAAAAGATTAAAATTTAGAGGAGGGATAGCGTTCCGGTCATTTAACGAGCTGGAAGGCCAAAATTCGGCAAACTTTTCATATTTTACGAGTCAGTGAAAAGAGCTGAAAGAAGACTCGTCTTTTGAGGAACGAGTGATAAACAGGGATAGCTACAGATTCCAGGTACAGGTTGGAATTTTCCAATCACGGCAGTGTCACAAGGATGGCTAGGTGAAATCACTCTTCGCAGCTGTTTCTCAAAAGAGGTAAACACACAAATGGAAGTGAATGATCGGCCAAATGAACAGTGGAGGTGATGGATGAAAACACGATCAAGGTTCTTATGGCTGATGAATTTACGATCTCAAAAGGTTATTTACCGGTTCATTTTTTCATGAGCTTGAACTCTGAGGGAAACTTTTGCTCATACTTTTCTATTTTTTAACGAGCATAAATTCAGTCCTAAAACTGCTCGGATTTGCGTTTATTTTTTAACGAGCATGAACTATATGCTAAAACTGCTCGATATACCAGTCATATGAAGAACGCCTCTTGTAAGGACCAATTTTTATAGAGCTTATGCCTTACCACAGCTGTGCTCACTTTTGGCAAATTTTACTTTTGCCCCACAGGCTTTCTTTCATGCAAGTTTGGAAACGGCTAATCTTAAAACCAGATAAATAACCGCCCCTAGCTTGCACTCCAGAAAGTTTGCATGCCCCCAGGTATAGGATAGAATTTCGAGGCTGCCCCTCCTCTCCCCTACTTCTGCTTTTCTTTGGGTGTTCACATTTATTTGTCATCTTGCTAATCTAATGCTAACGATACTTGTCTTCTCGTTATTTTAAGGGGTCTTACGCAGTACTCAAGCTTCCCATCGGCCCACTTTTAACAAACAGCTATTTATGACAATAGAAGAACACTACTCAAAGATAAAACATTGGTATTATTGAGGGAGGCTTGCCTCTTTCTTATTATTCCAAAGACGGTTCGATTTGCTGCCGCAGATCAATCTCTTTCTTCGGCGGTGCCTATCATTGGGTTTTCCTAAGATGGTTACCCTCTGTCACAACAATACGGTCTCCTTCTTAATAGACTACCCCTGCTTATCCTTCAAAACACATGTTTCGATGGGCGAGGCTTGAATTTAAAGATGGTGACTACTTGTTGTAATAAGGGAATTCCTACTCGGGCATTGCCCACTTTTTTAGACAAAGGTGAATGATTCCCAAACACATAACTTTAACAAAAGATCATTATTCCAGAACAACCCCACTTCCTACGGACGGGGTACGGACTAGTCATGTTCTCCTGCGGAAATTCTGTCTTATATCCGGAGTTTCTTCTGCCCGAAGCAGACCAGGGTGCATGCCCCCTGGGTCCTAGTCTTTCTTTCCGAATCACTCGCGCTCATCGGGAAGGAGGACCGGGGGCGGAGGCGAATCTTGAGTGAACAGACCATTTAGGATTGGTATTTGACTATTTGCGATGCGAGATCCCGGAAATGAAAGTTGGTCTACGAGCTTGACCACCCTTCCTTCATGTGGAAAACACATTACTCTAAAGAGTGAGGAGACTATCGCTCCCATGCAATAAATATAGTCGCGTCCAAGGAGTAGGTTATAATCCAAGGGTCCTTGAACTACCAACACGTTCATCCTGACGGTCTTCCCTTTCAATGTAACAGGTACATCGGGGAGGATCCCTAATGGTCGACTGGTTCCTTTATCAAAACCTGAGAGATTTCTCAACTCAGGTAAAAGCGCCAGGGAACCCAGTGCTTTCCAAGCAACAGAGGAAAGGATACTCACAGACGCCCCTTCATCAATGATAGTACCAGCCATAATCATTCTATAGATCTGGACAATGATTCTGAATGGTACACTGGCTGGTAACCGGGGTCTGCCTAGTTGATTCCAATCAAAGGATACAACCAGGTTGCTTGGCGGTGGGACCGAATATACGGCCGGATATGACTCTGATGATGTTCCTTCCTGCGATAAAGGAATGGGCGCATTGCCTTGATGCTCATCGGAGTCGGTGCTGATGAAAAGAACCTGGATGGTGTCATCCTTGTTCTCATCAGTGAGGGTGTCGCATGAAGACGACTCTTCGGCGACGGTGTCATTTGAAGACGGGTCTTCAATGACGGGGTCATTGGACGATAGAACCTCTGAAGGAAGAACCGGGCCAACTGCCGTATCGACCTTTAGACTTTCGTCTAGTCTAGATTCAGTAGGTTCATTCTTAATGACCGACACTTCAGCTGACCACTTGAGTGGTTCAACCGGATTTTCAACTATCGAGGGATTAGGCGCGAGTTTTTGATATCCAGGTGGAAGTCGCACCGGTGACACCGGGTGATCTTCCAAAACTCTCTTGGCCTCATCTAAGAATGGACATTTGTGGATGGCATGATGACCTTCACACAATAGACAGGGTGATCTTGGTCCCCTTCTTCGTCCTTCACTCTCGCTAGTTGACGGAATGCAATCAACATGACAACCAGAGGTTGATGCTACCGGATTGTGCAACCTTGGGGACCAGTCCCTTAGTATCCGGGGAATACAAGGACAATCACGATGGAAATGGATCCCTTTGCAAATGACACATGGCGATTTAGGCCTGGTCGGTGCAGTGTGTGGGTTTTTGTCAGCTTTCTTCTGCTTGCCCCCAGTCGCCTTCGCCAGAGGCTCCTTCTACTTCTTTTCTCTCTTCTTCTTTTCCTTCTTCTCCTTGGGAGGCTGACTTTTGCCAGCTTTACCTTGCGAAGACGAAGGATCAGAGGAAGTATCATAAGAAGTGGAAGGCTGGTGGGTAGTTCTAGATTGTTCTGACTGTTGATTCGAATGCTCAGGATTAGTGGCGATCTGAACTACATTAGTTGAAAAGAGCCATACAGGGAGGCCGATTGTCAATCCTGGAAGCGACAATGTAGCCATATGAGGCGCACCAACATCTCCCCAAGAGGAGAAGGGATTTGGACTTCCGCCAAGGTTACTTCCTTGGTTGGTGGGCTCCATACTTTTCAACTGAAAGATCAACGTGGGAATAGCAGGTGATTATGTTCCGCTTTAAAATAAATTTTATTAACGACGCTTTTAGACACAAACTTGCTTTTTCATGTTTTAAGAGTCGAGAAAAAGCTAAAGATGACTCTAGTCGCCTTCGATGTATTAACGAGCCCGAAGTGACAAATGCTCGGTTGGACTTTTTCAGTTATAGAGTTTGAAAAAGGCCAAAAGAAACTGCTCTGGAGATCTAGGCAGAGGGTGTGCCAAACCTTTCGCGAAACCACAGAATACGTTTTACGGTACGGGTGGTCGATCTTCGTGAATGCTGTGTTCACTGCATCGCAATCAGTAGGGCGGCCGACACGGTTTCCTAAGGATAAAGGATAAAAGCCTATAGGGGTCTCCCAATATACGCGACGGTACGCGAGAGCTCAAGTCCGTGTTAGTGCCACCGACTCTCAGGAGGAATCACCCACCTTCGTAGAGATCGACAGTCACTATGTTTAACGACGCTGGAACACGTCTCTACCTAGACCTCTAGATGTTTGCGTTAAATTCCAAAGCGTTGTTATGTAAATTGAGTTTATTTTAATGTTGATCTTTCTTAACAGTTTGCCTTTCAGGTTCGCCACGAGATGTATATATACAACTTCCTATATGCAATCTAAGAATGAGAAGCAAATCTTTTCAATCTTTCAACTTTGAAAACCTTAATCTACTTGAGGGAAAAGAAGGACACAACTTTTTCCACAGATCAAAGAACACACACTAAAATGCACATCTTCCTAAATCGTCAAGCATACAGTCAAATGCAAAATGCACAATGCATGTATTTCTTTTCGTTATCCTTAATGTTGATGCTAGACAAAAAGGAAACTGTTGTATGATTTTGAATCTAATTTCAAGTAGAAATAAACAAGCTTGTCCACAATCAAAAAGACACCTTATGATAGACTTGTTTAAAAACACAGGAAATGTATAGATTCAAGCCATGAAATGCAAATCGAACAAACTCAAACAGCCATGAACAGTAATAAAACTAGCTCTTAAGATCACAAAGACACTTTTACAGTTCAGGATCTAAGAGGTCACAGCTATACTGGTTCGCTTTTCACAATGGGAAACTGTAACTGCAACAAGAAATACTGAAAGAACATTCACAGTTTCATCACACAACTGAGGCGGAATAATGTCAAGGAGAAGTGGCTTACAGCAAGTACAATAACCAGCAAGCAATCAGCCAAAAACAAGTGCAAACAGGGCCAAGACACAATAGGAAGACTGAGCAAGACAAGGGCTAACTGGACCAGCGCAGGTTCTAGTTTGCCAATTTCACTCTCAGCGCAGTTCCCGAAGGGAGTACCTGCGCTGTAATGCAGGCTGCCTGTGTACAGCCTGCACTGACTCACGAGAGTTTCGTCTACAAAGTTTTCCGGGTCATAAAAAGCTCAAAAATGCACTGTTTTTGATGAAATAAAAAGCTATAGGTCAAGTACAGGCTAAGGTATGATCAAGAGGATGAAGATCTATCACAAAGAGTAAAGAGTCTTTTGTAGATAAGCTCTTCAAATCTTGAATTTGCTCAGCAAATGAGCAAGAGTAGCAGTCCCTCTACTTCGCTTTTGATATAGTCAAAAGCTTTTCGATTTGGTACTCTTTTCTTCAAGAAATGAATAGCAAAATACTACAAACACCAACAAGATACTAGGCTCCCCAGCGGAGTCGCCAGTTTGTTGTGGGGAAAAGTATCCGATGCGGATGACCCTATCCCTACTCTAAAGGTGACAGTCTTTAGCAACAACTGAAAGTAAAGCTTTGATGTTTTCCTTTATGAAAGTACAGAGAGGGGGAAGAAATGATCAACCAACCTGGTATCCTTCACTTAGTCGATCTTGATCCTCTCTCTTTGTCTCTTGTTCCCAGCTCCTTGCTCTCTTTGCCGGTCCAGCTACACACAAGCCCTGCACAAAACGAGAGAGGAAACTACAAGATACAAGTACTCATAACTAATGCATGGATTAGAGTGAATCAAATATACATGTAAATACAATACATCAATGCAATACAAGTATATAGGAGAACATGCAAAACTTTATTGATAGAAGTAACAGGGTTCTGAGAAGGTTACAACCAATGATGGCTCCAATCCAGCAGCACCTCCCCAGCAGCAAGAACTCTCCTCTTCACCTCTAGTAAAACAATCACCCAATAGCTCTAACTGTAATCCAACAGCACCTCCTTGCTTTACACAAAATTCCAGCCTCCTTAGACCTCATAGAAGAGCTCTATATATAGGATAGAAGAAGAGAGGATGAGTCAGCTTGAGACTGACATGAAGCTGCCTTGTGTCCTCTCCCTCTTCAGTTAATCTTCAGTTCTTGAGTCCACTTGGAGATCCTTGGTTACACATGGTGATCAAGTACCTCTTACTCATCACAAGGCGAATCTGATGAACCAAGTGTCAGTTTGGAAGCTTCCTGGGCAGTTGACACCTTGCAGGATGACTGTGCCACTTGGCCAATCTCGCCCAGCGCAGGTAGCCTTCATTACTTTTGACTTCCAGCGCAGGTACAGAGTGGGACAGTTGCATTACAGCGCAGAAGCTCAGTTAAGCAGCTGACATGATCCAAAATAAGCCTGTTTTGAAGTGTTTTCAGGTGGAGAACTGATTGGAAGTGCTGTTGTTTGATGACCTTGTTCTTTTAGGGGTAAGAACAACATGTTTAGGGACTGAGGATCCCTGTAATTATTGACATTCCATGCTCCATGATGCGAGGCACAAAAATGTCTATAACACATGGACTATATGTCTGGCCTCACTTCTACCAAGCATGTTAATGACTGTGTATTTGCAGTCCTAGATGGGTTTTCTAAGATGGCTATATTGGTGGCTTGCAAGAAGAGTATCATAGTAGAGGACACTGCCAAACTCTTATTTGAACGAGTATGGGTACATTTTTGGATCTCGCAGACCATTATATCATATCGAGATAGCAGGTTCCTAAGCACATTCTGGTCAAGCCCATCGACACTATTGGACACCAAGCTCATCAAATCAACTGCCTTCCATCCCTAGATTAGTGGCCTGACAGAGGCCGTCAATAGGATGATAGTGCGCATACTCCACATGTAAAACTCCAAGCATCCTCAAACCTGGGATGAGAGTTTTCCATATGTGCAACACAATTATAATAGAGCTCTACATAACTCGACTAGTTGCAGTCCCTTTCAAGTGGGTCTAGGATTTCAACCATCGTTTCTTATTGATGTTCCCATGCCTCATGCGACTACATAGATAGAATCCACACATGTACTATCTGAGGTTGATAAAGTGACCAAATTTATTAAACACATCCAACACATCTGCCAGCAAGTTCATGACATCCTAGAGAAGTCAAATTCCAAGCACAAGTATTGACATGATCAACATCAGGTGCCACACAAGTTTTAGGCAACAAAGTCTAGTTGCATTTGCAGAAAGAACACATTACCAGATCCCAATGGAAGCTCATACCACTATGATATGGTCCTTACACCATTTCTAAGGCTATGGGAGACAATGCTTTTGATTTGAGCATTCCTCAATTCCTTGGCTTGCACCCAATGTTCAATGTGGACTACCTTCAACCATACTTCCCACCATTGTTGGACACATCAAACATTTCATAACATCTCACACCAATAGTGTTAAACCCAAACTACATGGAACAGGCCAAAATTGATAGAATTATGGACACACAAGTCAATAACACTGGCCAGCAAAATATCCAACTATATTGGGTTGTCAAAGTTGGTCAACTCCTACACCAAGGCAAGTGGCTCACAAGGGACCAGGTTCAACAAACGTTTCCTCACCTTCTGGAAGCTCTACAGGCAATGGTGACAATGCTTCCTATGGGAGGAGGAATGATCAAAGTGGATATTGGTGGCCACCCACATATCCTAACTAGATATCCAGTCAGTTTCTTTTGTTTCCTTGTTTATTCCAGTATTTACTATTTTTAGCAATTTTTAGGGTCCTGAACTTTCGGAGCAGTTTTGACCCCTTAAATGACATTCTTGAGGTCCACTATAGGGCCATTGACATAGGAACTTGTATTACTCGGCGAGGCCTTTACAACAAGGTATCGTATGTGCAAAACAGATATAATATGACAAAGTTATGACCCCGGGAAGTTGGTTTCCCAGCTAACCCCAACAGGGCCCACAAACTCTTGGCGTTACATCTCCTAGGAATAGGATTTTGGTTTTCTTGGTTTTCTCATGTTTTTAAAAAATAAAGAGGCCCTTGAGCCTCATTGTAACACAATTCAGAGGCATGTAGCTGCCACATATCTTCTTAGAGATAATATACCATTGTCCGAGCTAGTCTTATTTTCATTATGTTTTGTTGGGGGGAAAAGTATCTAATGCAGAATGCCTCTATCCCACTCTGAAGGTGATAGTACTTCAGCAACAACTGAATGTAAAGCTATTGAAAGTTTCTTCTTTATGAGATGAGAGAGGGAAGAAAAGGATGATATACTAACCGTTATCTTGCGCTAATAGTCGATCCAGTCTTCACTCCTTGTTGCTTGCTCCTAGCTCCTTGCCCTTTCACCGGCCCAGCTACACACAGATCCTGTAAAAGCATAAGAAAAGGAAACTACAAGAAGCATACATCCATAATCGATTATAGGATTAGCATAAATCAAATATACAAGCATCTATTCATCATAAAGACACATGCATATAGAAGAACCTCAAATACTTTATTGATAATAGAAGTAAAGTTCTGAGAGAGTTACAACCACAATGGGCCCAATCCAGCAACACCTCCCAGCTGAAAGAAATCTCCTCTTCACCTCCTTCAAGCAAAACACCCAATAGCTCTATACACAAACCAACAGCACTTCCTTACTTGCACAAAATTCCAGCCTCCCTAGACCTCATGAGAGAGATCTATATATAGGTTTTTGGAGAAAGGATGAGCCATCTTAAGACTGGCATAAAGCTGACTAGTGTCCTCTCCCACTTTAGTTAATCTTCAGTTCTTGAGTCCACTTGGAGAATCTTGCTTCCACTTGGAGATCAAGACCCTCTTACTCATCACTAGGCGAATTCCTTGACCCAAGTGTCAGTTTGGAAGCTTCCTGGGCAGTTGACACCTTGCAGAATGACTGTGCCACTTGGCCAATCTCGCCCAGTGTAGGTAGCCTTCATTAGTTTTGACCTTCAGCGCAGGTACAAGGAGGAGCAGTTGACATTTAGCGCAGATGCTCAGTGGAGCAGCTGACATGATCCAGAAATAGCCTGTTTTTGAGTGTTTTCAGGTGGAGAACTGATTTTCAATGCTGTGGTTTGCAGACCTTGTTCCTCTAAGGGTAAGAACAACATGTTTAGGGACTTTGGATCCCTCAGATTATTGACATTTCATGCTCCATGCTGTTAGGAACAAAAATGTCTATAACAGTTGCCCCCTAAAGTATGAGGTCGTTTATCGGGTGAAATGCTTTATTAGGAGGATCCGAAGTTCATTCAATCGCTGAGAGGTGCCCTGCAATAAAATACAATACAATACATTATTTTTCATTCTGCTTTCATGATCTAGTTGAGGCGGGCATTCCCATGCTCAACTTTATAAATTCATTTTGGTACATATAACAGACGACTGTCTGATGATAGACTGATAATTCTCTGCTGAAATTATCATCCTTTGAGTAGGATGATCATCTGCTGTAATAATGTACATATCAAATGTCTTTATATTTCCTGAATATATATCGCAGCCCGGATGGATGAAACTAGATCCGGGGTCTTCAATCTCGTTCGATCTTCACTCTAAGTACAAGTCGATCCATGTGAGAATTGCGCTGAAGTCGAACATGGAAAGGCATCGCTTGATTACCGGTCAATAATGTAAACCGTTAACAAGCGCGAGAGGAGTCACCAATAATGATAATGACCCTCAAGGTACTGCAGTACAATTCACGTGGTGTGAATAAAGGACTTGGCGTCGAACACCACGCAAAATCTTCTGGTCGAAGGTTATTGATGTATACCTGTCGCCGGAAGTGAGAAACTTGCCATTGAGGCATGCAAGCTTCAAAGTACTGGGGGGGGTGTTCCTAGATCAACTTCTTGGATAATGAGCTGAAGTCGACAAGAAGCGATCCGTCAAAGGAGGGCCTTAATGAATCCCACATCAATGACATGGAACGGAGCTAATGATTTTAGTGGAGGTGAAAACAATCTGTGAGATATGATTCAGGGTGGCGATCATGGGTGGATGAAGGATAATGTATGGCAGAGGATGGGACACGGTTGACTCTTTCTGAACAAATCTCTTGAACATATAACGACACTAATGTGATGGATCGGTAGCATTACCCCAAATACGGATGGTTTGGTGAGGACCATGGTGATGAGACCGGTGAATGAAACAACCCAACCCGATGTGGTACGGAGGACAAAGTGTCATGTTCAAGAGCGACTTGCTACCATCAAAGCTTTGAGGTTCTCCCAATTTTTCCCCAGTCATTTCTGACCAGTACCTCTTTATTTTTGTCAAGCTTGAGGAGGATAACATATGCTTGTTCTATAACCTGCCCTTCGGGCAAGCCCATCGCTATGTTTTAACGAGCCTAGCGATAGGGAAACTCGTTCTCGTCTAAAGACAAGTTTGTCGCTATTTAATCATTTTAACGAGTCTAGCGACAAAGACAACTCGGTCCTTTTCATTTTTAGAGAGTCTGAAAAGGTACAGAAAGTTAACTCCAAAATTCCCTTTTCGTCATCTAATCCCTTAAGTCCGAAAAAGTATAAAACAATACAAAAGGGATGAATTTTCGATAACTTTAACGAGCCGAATAAAACAAGCGCTCGACCTTTTTGTGCAATAATCCCTCAGGTCCAAAAAGATTAAAATCTAGAGGAGGGATAGCTCTTCCGGTCCTTTTAACGAGCTGGAAGGCCAAAACTCGGCAAACTTTTCATATTTTACGAGTCAGATGAAAAGAGCTCAAAGAAGACTCGTCTTTTGAGGAACGAGTGATAAACAGGGATAGCAGCAGATTCCAGGTACAGGTTGGAATTTTCCAATCACGGCAGTGTCACAAGGATGGCTAAGTGAAATCACTCTTCACAGCTGTTCCTCAAAATGGGTAAACAATCATATGGGGGTGAACGATCGGCCAAATGGAATGGAGGTGGCGGGTGCAAACACGACCAAGGCTTTTATCGCTAATAAATTTACGATCACAATGGTTATTTACCGGGATAGGTTCATTTTTTAATGAGCTTGAACTCTGGTGGAACCCTTGCTCACGCTTTTCTATTTTTTAACTGGCATAAATTCCGCGGTAAAACTGCTCGAATCTTGCGTTTATTTTTTAACGAGCATGAACTTTATGCTAAAACTGCTCGAACTGTGGTCAAATTTTTGATTTTTTACCATTACTAGCTTTTCTCTTTTCAAATATAGTACTGTATTTTTCAATTGCTGCAACAAACTATGTTAGAAATGAATAATATTTGCATGAAAATGAGATTATAACCCTAATATTTCACTTTGTACTATGTAAAAAGCTATTAAAAGGTGTTTTTACCTCTCATTTACCATTTCATTTGCATTTGGTCTGTTGGAGCTCTGGAGGTGCCTCTTCCCCCTTGATTTTTACCAGCTGATTCTGGGAGATTCTGCGGACGATTTTCGGCGCCGTCTGGACTAGGTAGGAGCTAAACCCTAGCTCTTTCTTTTCATGGTTTCCTTTTCCTATTTTTTTCCTATTTTCCGGTCTTTCTGAGCCCCTGGGGTTTTGCCAGGGCGCCCTAGGATCAGCGCAGGTTTCCCTTTCGAAACCTGCGCTGAAGGTCAAGCTGCCTTAAGGCAGCCTGACCCTCAGCGCAAGTGGGAGACTTCCTGCCTGCGCTGGGCTCAAAAAAACTGAGTTTTAAGGTTATTTTGATGAATTTTTCGCCAGTTTTTCACCAAAATAGGAACTCATTCTCTCTCTTGTTTGCTTTGTAGGGTGACTTGAGCAAAATTTCCCTTACATGGCCAGAACGAGAACATGAAGAGGAGGACATGATTGCCCTCCATGACCCGGTCACGGTGAACGCGCTGCGGAACTGTGGCCTGCTGAAGTTCTTCCGTATCTCTAATATGAGAGCACAGATTTCTTTACTGCAGTATATGCTTGATGCTTGGGATCCTGTTAACCAAGTATTCCAGATTAGGGGGAAGACCATCCCCTTGACCATAGAGGACATGTACTTCTTGACTGGGTTGTCAAGACGTGGTGCCTTCGTTTCCTTATCAGGTACGGCCCGGGGGACTGATTCCACTAGAGATTATGTCCGCCAGTATTGCAGGGAAGGTTCTCAGCCGAGCAGAGATGGCAAGATTGTTATCCGTGAGATAACTGATCGGGCTCTCAGGTCCATTCTGTTTACTATTGGTAGGATGGCCGGCAGCGCAGCTTTACATGTTGCCAACAGGTCCTATATGCAGCACGCCCTGGAGTGTCTCCAACCGAAAGTATTCAACTGGTGTGATGCAGTACTTCTTCAAATGAAAAGTCAATTGACCAAGATAAAGGACGGGAAGCTGAAGAACTTTGGATTTGGTTCTATTCTGACTGCCTTTGCCTTGGAGAAAATCCCACTGATGCAGCCTCAGTACATCATACTTGACTTGCCCTCTCCGACCGAGCCACGCATGCAGAGGTGGGTTGACCACATGTCTAGGCATGCAGGTCAACCTCAGATTACTTTCACTGAGGCCTTCTTTAGGTGGTTCGAGCACCAGGAGATGGCGTTTTCTGAGTATCCATATGTGGGTATGGATTTCCGAGGTGATCCGGATTTGGTTCTACCGGATGGCGAGCAGTGGGGTGCCATTGGTAAACTCTTTGACCACATTACTGTTTATTGTTCTTATTCATAACGTTGTTGTGCTTTATTCTATCAAGACTTTTAATTGTACTCTTGGGTGCATGCAGATATTGGTCCTGTTCGTCCAGCAGTTCGTCCGAGATCGCCAGCTGCTGCCCCAGCAGGGGAACCTGCTAGGAGAGTTGTTATCCGCGATCTTGACGACACCGAGACCCTTACAGCTGTGCAGGAGCAGGTTGAGAGCCTTACTCGTGGCCTTCCGGATGTACAGATTGACGAGTTACCTTTACAGATGCAGCGTCATACCATTGGCGTGCCTAGACGATGGACTCGTCTCTTGCGCATGATTGCACAGGTCGTGACGTACTATCATGAGCACCATTAGGCTAGGGTGCCCCCCAGCATCTTTTTGAGTTTTTAGGTCACGTGACCAATTTTGTCTTGGTTACAGAACATTATGTATGAACTTATATAAACAGCTTATATATTTTGATTTTCGGATTTTATTCTGGTTGATTTACGTGATCCATATGTACAATCTTTGATGATGTGTCCTTTTTATAAATGTTGCAAATGTCTATCTAACACATAGTTTGCTAATGAGTCGGTTAATGTGTTTAAATTTCTTGAAATATGTTGATATTGAATTGAATCAAATCGTCTTTCCAAGATCTTAACTCTTAGGAACATGCGATAAATAGCTGGATTGCGAACAGAATATACACCATTGAGTTGTAGTATTATGAGCTGTGAGTCTAGCCTGACAATTAGTCGGCGTATGCCATGTGTGATGGCATCAGAGAGTAGTTCTATCAACGCGCTATACTCAGCGATGTTATTCGTTGATTGCCCAATACATACACCTCTGAAACTTACTAACTCGCCGCTTGGATCAAAAATGACCCAGGCCGCGGAAGACAGGTTCTGCGAGCTACGACTCGCTCCGTCGGCATATCCAACACATGTCTCCATAAGGTTCACCATCTGCCACAAATGAAAAAGGTGGATCACTTGACCAGGACAAATACTTTAGTGAAAAAAAATACAACAAAAGCATGCAGGTTACTATATTAAGCATAGTAACGCTTGAGGTACAACCCGTTGCGGGGCTGCGCCAGTGGAATTCCATCGTAATCCATTAACTCGTAGGCTTCTTTTGCTAACACCCTTTTAACAATATAAGGGCCCATCCATAAGGACTTGAATTTACCTGCTCCCAATTTATCGGATTCTTGATCATAAAGCAAGACCAAATCACCTTCTGAGAAGACACAGGGTTTGACATTTTTGTCGAACTGAGCCTTGACTCGTTTCTTATGGGCCTCGTTAGCCAAAGCGGCATCATGACGGGTTTCATCCAACTGGATTAATTCCAAGAAATGAGCCTCTTCCTCTGAAGTTCCGGGGAGGAGGTCGATCGCGAGTTTAAGCGACGAAATTTCGCACTGGATTGGCAAGACTGCTTCCAGGCCATACACCAATTGGAAAGGCGTGAACCCGGTTGCGTTCTTTACCGAGGTCCGGTAAGCCCACAAAGCTGAGTACAGGATTAGGTGCCATCTTCTTTTATGAACCCCAATCATCCTTTGCAACATACGCTTCAGGACCTTGTTGATTGCTTCAACTTGTCCGTTGGCTTGCGGATAATATGGGGTAGAGCTGTCGTGAGATAGCCCTAGCTTGGCAGCTAATTCGACCATCATGTGATTGCGGAAATGCGATCCATGATCTGTAACTATGGCTTGTGGTACGCCGAACCTGGCGACTACATGATTGAAAAAGAAAAGGGCAGCTGTTTCACCAGTGTTATCCAATGTAGGCATCGCCTCGGCCCATTTGGTAAAATAGTCGACAACGACTATTATATACCCATGCCCCCCGGTCGAGGTGGGGTTACATTGCATGAAATCGATGCCCCACTTGGCGAAGGGCCCAACAACAACTATAGGTTGCAAGGGTGCGGGTGGTCGTCAATTTGTTGGGGGAAAAAGTATCTAATGCAGAATGCCTCTATCCCACTCTGAAGGTGATAGTACTTCAGCAACAACTGAATGTAAAGCTATTGAAAGTTTCTTCTTTATGAGATGAGAGAGGGAAGAAAAGGATGATCTACTAACCATTATCTTGCGCTAATAGTCGATCCAGTCTTCACTCCTTGCTGCTTGCTCCTAGCTCCTTGCCCTTTCACCGGCCCAGCTACACACAGATCCTGTAAAAGCACAAGAAAAGGAAACTACAAGAAGCATACATCCATAATCGATTATAGGATTAGCATAAATAAAATATACAAGCATCTATTCATCATAAAGACACATGCATATAGAAGAACCTCAAATACTTTATTGATAATAGAAGTAAAGTTATGAGAGAGTTACAACCACAATGGGCCCAATCCAGCAACACCTCCCAGCTGAAAGAAATCTCCTCTTCACCTCCTTCAAGCAAAACACCCAATAGCTCTATACACAAACCAACAACACTTCCTTACTTGCACAAAATTCCAGCCTCCCTAGACCTCATGAGAGAGATCTATATATAGGTTTTTGGAGAAAGGATGAGTCATCTTGAGACTAGCATAAAGCTGACTAGTGTCCTCTCCCACTTTAGTTAATCTTCAGTTCTTGAGTCCACTTGGAGAATCTTGCTTCCACTTGGAGATCAAGACCCTCTTACTCATCACTAGGCGAATTCCTTGACCCAAGTGTCAGTTTGGAAGCTTCCTGGGCAGTTGACACCTTGCAGAATGACTGTGCCACTTGGCCAATCTCGCCCAGCGCAGGTAGCCTTCATTAGTTTTGACCTTCAGCGCAGGTACAAGGAGGAGCAGTTGACATTCAGCGGAGATGCTCAGTGGAGCAGCTGACATGATCCAGAAATAGCCTGTTTTTGAGTGTTTTCAGGTGGAGAACTGATTTTCAGTGGTGGTTTGCAGACCTTGTTCCTCTAAGGGTAAGAACAACATGTTTAGGGACTTTGGATCCCTCAGATTATTGACATTTCATGCTCCATGCTGTTAGGCACAAAAATGTCTATAACATGTTTGTAAGCATATTTCAGTATTTGATATTAATGAAATGAGGTGTTATTTTTGCTGCATCTTTGTATTTATGGTTATGTCTATAATTTATTGCGTTACTGTTTAAATTTGGATCACCTGTACATGTGCTCTATTATAACCTATGCATAATCTCCACATATTTGTCATCCCATTCTCCTTCTTGCAAGATCTTATATTGTAACTCTGTCCCATAAGAGCTCATAATTGCTATATGATTTACCTGTACATTCCTGCTAAGAGCATCTGCAACTCGATTCTCCTTCCCTTTGATGAATCTAATATTGAAGTTGAACTCACTAAGGGTAGTCAACCATCTATCTTGCCCAACATTTAGATTCAACTGTTCAAACAAATACCTCAACCCACTGTGATCACTCATCAATGTAAACCTCCTACCAAGAAGACAATGCCTCCACATCTTCAATGCATGTATAATCATTGCTAGATCAAGATCATGTGTTGGATAGTTCTTCTCATGCTCACTTAGTTTCCATGACTAATAGCACACTGCATGTCCTTCTTGCATGAGAAATCCAGCAAGTCCTCGCTTGCAAGCATCTGTATGTTAGTGTAAGTATATGCATACCTCCATCAGGGATGAAATTGGCTCTTTGCATTTTCATTTTAGGGGTCTCATACTGAAAATTCTTACATCATTTCATTAGGTCATGTCAAACTGATCCACTGATGGTTGTCTTCTCTTCAGAAAATCTAATTTCTCCCTCATAGAGTATACTTGCTGACCCTTCTTCAGGTTGTCTTCAGTTATGGTTTCATGGTCAATTTGCAATCATGCTTTCATTAGGTCATAGGGCATATTTCATTAGGTCTTAGGGTTTCATTTCCAAGGTCAAGAGCATGATTTAAAAGTGTAAATAAAGGGCAGCAAGGGTATGAGGATGATAAATAAGTCAAGTATGATGGCTAGTAAGTCATAGCCACTATATAATTATCTTTTAAACTAATGTAATTTTCACCTCAAAAACATGTTTTTGAGGTGAAAACAGAGTATTTTGAGTTAATTTGTATTTCTTATGTAAATTTAAGTCACTTTATGTAATAAATGATCCTGAATGCACCAATGCATCTCTCCTTGCTACAAGACAAAGAAACATTGCAAAAAAATCAGTTCAAGTTAAGCATCATCCACCTCAAAAGAAACAAAGAAGGAAAGGCATTAAAAATAGATATTTGAAAGAGGTCAAGAAACATTAGAAAGTGGGTTTTTCAAGTGAAAAATCAAAATCTACTCCTATATAAGGTCTCACATTTCATTTTCAAGTTCATCATTCTCATTTGGAAAAGAAGGAGTCAAAAAGTGAAGGAAGGAGGAGAGGTTGAGTGAGTTTTGGGCCAAGGAGAAGTAACGTTGTGCTTCTAGAGGTTGGCGCTGTGTGTTTGGAGCAGTGGTGAAGGGGCGCTGCACTTCTGCAGTCTGGCGTTGTGCATTTCAAGCAAGAGAGTTGGTGTTGTGCATTGAGAGGTAGGCATTGTGCGTCTGGAGGTTTCTGTAGTGCAAAATTACACTGCGATGCACGTTGAGAGGTGGCATTGCGCGTTTGTATTTGGCATTGTGCATTGAGCATCAAAGACCATAAAGCCTCCAAACTTCATAAAAACTTCCAAATAACCCTCTCATCTCTCAAACAAGTAAGTGTACTCCCTCTACCTCATCATTGAAGTTGCAATTGAAGTGTTTGAAGGAATTTACCATGCCAAATATGAAACCCTAGTTTTTCCCTCCATGACATTCTAGAAACCCTAATCCCCTCTATTTTTCCCACCACTTATCACTAAACCCTAAACCCATTCCATACATCACTCCATAACATCTATACCCAATCATCCTTATCCCATAAGTTATATTTCAAAAAGGGCCCAAACCCCTCTCCCTCACTTTCATAATTCATATCCTTCCCTTCAATTTCTAGTCTTCCAAAATACCTCATAAGGTCATCTCCCATCCCCTCACTCCTAAATCACTCTTACTCATTCCCTTTATCCCTTTTCTTGGAGTGTACAGCCTCAAAAATTGCAAACATAGACAGAGAAGACAAAGACTATGAGGAGGAGGAAAACACAGGTAGTGAGAATTCGATAGATACACCTCGGCATCAGAGAAAACCACACAAGGGAGGTAGAATTATTAGGGAGGAGCCATCAAACCTCAAAGAATTGCAGGCCTCCCAGTTAGCTATCACTTGTTTCAAACATCTAGGGTTCTATGATTTCTATGAGTAGGTAGAGAGAGTTCAACACCATCTTGAGCTCACTAGGCTCTTTGTAGCCAATCTTCGGGACAACATGGTGACTCTCACTAGGGTGACATTCACAGTCTCACCCTCCATTATTGCAGATGCAACTAGGATTCCGAATGTAGGAGAGAATGGTACAAGGCACGAGACTTGGATGAACATTATTATGAGCCTTATATCAAACCTAGGTATATAAATGATGTGAAAAGACTTTTTCCCTTCATATTCCTTGAGGACAAGTATGCCCCCATGATGAAAATCATCATGAAATATTTCACTTGTGAGGGTATATTTTCTAGGCTTTACACCTATCACATCAGGCTTCTCATGTATTTTACTATGGTGAGGATGTTAAACCTCCCTTATTTCTTGTTCAAGAATATTGAGAAGATGGCCCATTTTGTGTAGAAAAAGCCATACCCTCAACAGATGAGTAGTTTATATCATTATTCCCTAATCAAGATGATTGTGCTTCATCATCTTAGCCTCCTCAACATATCTTGGGAGATATTTGTTGTGCATGACATCTTCAGGGGTCCTAAAATTCCTCCACCAGTGTCTCAAGAATCAGGGGCACCTTCTAGCAATGCTCAAGTGAAAACAGATGAGGAGGCCAAAGAGACTAGAGCTACTAAGGTGATCGGGACTTACATGACATATCAAAGGGGCACAAGGAGATTGTTTACAGTCGATAGGCAAGTGTTTGCTCCACAGGATGTGGAAGGGACCTTTCCTTCTTCATCAACCCATAAGAAAACGCTTGCTCCACAAGATGTGGAAGGGGCTTTGCCTTCTTCATCAACATAGCAGGTATAGGTGCAGCAGCTACACAAAGGGAAAGAAAAGATGCGAGAGGAAAGTTTTGATGATGAGGAGAAAGAAAGATATTTTGATTTGACAGAGCATGATGAGCCGGAGCAGCATTATACACATCATGGCGTGGAGATAATTGACATAGAGGCTTAGGATGAAGAAACAATAAAGGACATCATCATACAAGAAAAGGAGGCTCAAGTCCAATTGTTGATGGAAAATTTGGAGAGGGCCAAGTATATCATCACATATTTGGAACAAGAGAACAAGAAGTTGAGTGACAAGCAGGTCCTCATGGTGCTGGAACTTCTCAAGGTAAAACGACAAGGTGACAAGGAGGCATCGACCACTTTGTCTCCTATTGAGAAGGAAATTGAGGATGATAGAGATACTTGGCTTGAGAGAATCAATTTTCACCTAGAGAAGTTGTTACAGAAGGCCAATAGGGATAACCAGATGATCAGGCACATGGCCTACCATTACAGGACCCGAAACAAAATTTGCAACATGAGGGTCAAAAAGATGAAAGCTAAGCTAAGGTGGGCTCTAAAGGGAAAAAAAGAGAAGGATAGGCTTAGGTTTCTTGTTGAATATTCCTTGGCTAATCAAGATGCTTGATGGTGGTGTTGCTCACAAATTTTGGTCACTTTGGAGAAGATTTTGTTTTTTGCAAATTTTGGAAATTGCACACACAGAAAATCTGTCTCAACGCGCAACGCCATTGACGCTGCTCTTTTCCTAGGGGCACCCAATGGAAAAATGGCTTGAATTTTTGGATTTAGAGTAATTATTACATGCACCATATGGATTTTCTAAGTTTCTGGGGTAGAACTGGTCCACCAAAAGGTCAAAAAACACCCCAAAAATGACCATTTTGCCACTTTTTGGATACACAGAAGGAATCTTGGGAGAATCAACTTTTGAGAGGTCAAATGAGCTTAAAATGAAGAAATGATAGGTGTTTTGGAAAATAGACTTGAAGACCTTTCCAATGAGATATCATGACCTCAATTCGGATGCCAGGAAGCCCTCGAAAAGGGACCTGAAAGTGGTGCTGCGCGTTGGGCACGTGGCATTGTGTGTATGCAAATTTTGCACAAGATGGCTATTTTTCTATGTTTTCACTATGTTCATGGAATTTCTCTCATGGAGGATGTTTTACTATGGTAAATGATGACTTGAATTGTAAATATCATGGATAATTAGTACTAAAGGGTAGATTCATTAGATTGAAAGTTAATTTGAGCTCAAATGAATAAGTTTTTCACTTTTAGAGGCAAGTTTTTAAGATGCCTATATTCCTATTTCTTGTTCAGTATTGGTTAGATTAGCTCCTCATCTTAGGGATTCGACCACTGAGGATGGGAGGAGGTCGAAACAATGCCTATATATTCTTCTTCTTTCTCATTTTAAAGGGTTGGACTCAGTTGGATGCTTATGCCTTGATTGTACGTCATTTTGTAGCAGTTTAGCAGGAGATTAATAAAAATTGCAGCTATTTCTTTGGGATTCATGTGGTATGGAGTTTACTACAATTTGTTCTCTTGTGATCATATGTTAATATATTATGTGTACTTCATTAATCATTTCGTAGCTTCTAAGTGAATGTTTTCAAGTTGATAGGTAGAATCCATAACATTATTGCTCTGCTTTGCGGAAATATTTACCATTATTGTGTTTTCTAAATTTAGGAAGGATCCATGGTAATCAAATGCTCTTCCTAGCTTCTCACCGGTCTTAAACACCTCACTCATCAAGCCCTAGAGTGTTAAACCTCATGCCTACCTTGCTCCATTGAACACCCTGCAATTTTGACCTAATTCCCTAGCCCTAACTATCCATCTCCTCGTGATCCAACAAAACCCTTTCAAAATCCAATCAAACCTTGTGCTACTATACCTAGCCTAATATCATTTTTCTGATCTAGTCACTTTGGCTGAGATCCTTATGGAGAGAGCCCTCTCCCGGCCTAGTAGGGCTAGCTACTTGGCTAAGTGTGGTTTGTGGTTACCCTGGCATTGCCTTCCTTCAGCCTGAGGTTCAATCTAAGTGATAACATCGTGGAAACCATACTGGGAATCGAAAGATTAATCACCCTAGTAGTATCTTTCATTTGAATTCTTAAGCTTATGGATGATGAATTTTAGAATTTACGAGGCTGAATTGGAAAGTTGTAAAGAAATATATAAAATTTCAAAATTGAGCATATTGGCTTCGTGAATGTACACCAAATCCAGTCTAGATTTGAATCCTCCCGCCATTGCTAGTGATCCTCAACAAACTGGGTATAAATCTAAGAAGTTTTAGAGAAACTCAGTGTAGCGAAAGAATAATCAAGTGAATTTTTCATTGCTAGTGTTCATTCACTCTCGGAAAGGTTAGACACTCTGCACGATATGGAGTTTGATGTTCATTTTGAGCAAAGTCTATTTCGTAGTAAATATTTGAGTTGGATTGATCAAATAGTTGTTGATTCGTCTATATCTCTTGAATGCCTTGTTGAAGACTTTTTTAAACAAAGAAAACCAGGGTCATAGCTCATTCATGCTCTCGATCAATTGCAAAAGCTTTCTTCAAAAGTAGACACTTGGGTGAAAAATAGGCCATCTTTTAATTTTCGAAATAGTTCCTTTACATCTACTGCAACTCAAATAGTTCCTTACCCATTGCTTTCATCTTTATAGATAGTTCATACTACTCTAGTTATTGTTAATTCCCTATTGAATATACTAAGTACCCCAATCCTTGCTTTAAATCCACCTCCCCCACCTCGAGTTATGGTTGCTCGGTATGCACCCTTTGTTTTACCTCATAATCTTGGTGCCATGCCCACTTATTATCAAACCAAAATACCTTTCTTTGATGCCACTCAAACCATTACAACTTAGCAACATGTAGATAAAATGAATGATTTCTTTGACCTCCATGAAGTATAAATTGAAGATGTGACGATGAGATTGTTTGTACAAAGCTTTGGAGGTGAAGTTCAAAAATGGTTCAGAGCTTTACCAGCAGCTTCTATCGCCACTTTACCAATCCTCCATAGGTAGCTCCTGGATCGATGGGAGGTGAAGAAGAATCCACTTCAGATTTTTTCCGAGTATGAGAACATCAAAAGGAATGTTGGCGAGAGTGTGCAATACTATTGTGTGAGGTTTAATGCAGTATACAATGCTATTCCTACAAACATTAAACCACTGGAGGGATTAGCTTTTCTCAAGTTTCCAGATGGTTTCGATGCTGATATGGCATATCAGTTGTGGGAATGTGATCCTACCACACTAGAAGACATGCAAAAGAATGTTGTGAGTGTAGAAGCAAACCTGCTAGCCAAAAGAGAAAGAATGAGATCTGAGAAAAGAGTGACCATGAAAGAAGAAGTATATACTTCAGATGTAAAGATGGATACATTTATTCGAACAGTGGAGAGGATGGTTGACTAGTTATCCATAACAGATAGACCTGAACCACCAATCTGGAATCCAAATTTTAGAGGACAGCAACAACCCTAATTCCAAATCAAGGAGAGAGAAAAAAAGCACCAAAGAAACCAGCTCAACAACAGAAGAATTATGTTCAAGGAATGGAATAAGAAGATGAGGAAGATCTTGTAATTGAAACAAATCACTTTTTCACTACTGATGGTATGCCTATATTTCTGACCGAAGATGAAGAATATGCAAAATTTCCAGACATTCAAAGGGATGAGGATTGCATCTTAGCAAATGATGTGGTTTTGGAGGCTGAATCTGATGATTATCAGTGTGGTTATATGAATGCTTTGACTACACAGCAAAGGCAGTACTCTTTAAGGAGCAAAGATGTACCGGTCAATCCCATTTAGAAAATAAAGGATGTGAAATTAAAGAATGATTCCTCAAACACTCAGAAGAAAGGGAAAGAGATTGCTGATCCAAATCCCAGCAAGGTACCATCAACAAGTATCACTACAAATGAGAAGAACAATCAGCAAAAAGATAGTGCAATGAAAGAGCAAGCGGATAAGAAGGACATTGGTGTCAAAGAGGTAGAAAAAGTTTCATCCTTTAATTTAGAAAGTGAAATTTCTAAATTAAAAGTGTCCATTCCTTTGACTGAACTTGTTAAGAATAGCAATTATAAACACCATGTATCTAGAATATTGCAAATATATCCTTTGTCAGACATGGTGAATGTCAAGGATGGTCATCTTGAACTCATTTTTGGTCCAGCCATAGAAGGTCAGCCTGAAGATAACGAAGTGCCTCCCTTTTATCTGAGTCTTAGACTGCATGATTATATTCTCCATAATGCTATGTTAGATTCCGGAGCTTCCCAAAATTTGATGCCCAAAGCCATTATGGAAAATTTGGGCCTAGATATCACTCGGAAATATCATGATTTGTACTCCATTGACTCTGGTAGAGTTCGTTGCATTGGTCTCATCAAACATTTGGTGGTTTCTTTAGATCAAATCCTAGCCAAAAATGTCTTGATGGATGTGGTAGTTCCTGATATACTGCCTCGATTTGGAATTCTCTTATCTAGATCGTGGGGTGCTAAACTCAAAGGAACTTTACAACCTGACTTCTGTTATGCTACCATCCCTATTTTTGGTCAATTGAGAAAATTGTACCAGGAAAAGAAAATGAAGTATATGATCACTAGTAAATAGAAGCCTGTGAATCATCTGATAAATGTTGTACATATTGATTTAGAGTCCTTTGTTTTGTACTCTACTAGTGGATTGAATGATGTAGATATTTAGCTTGTAGAAGTAGATGATGTACCAGAAATTTTCGAGAATTTTAGAGCAGTTCTTAATCAAGAAAAAGAAAAAATAGCAATTTCTTCTGAGCATCCTACACAACAGTGAAAGATTAGTGAAGAGGAGAAAAATTAAGTAATCAGCAAAGGTAAGGTTGATAAAGAAACATAATTCCAGCATTTAGAAGATGAAGACGACCTTTGGAGCATGGACTTCGATGGTGTTGTGGGTAAAGATGGTGCTGGTATTGGAATTTGTATTCGAAGCCTTGCTTTCTAGCCTACCAAAGTCCCAAGTCATGTTAGATTATGTTCCTACAAGTTAGCTTTTGATTGTTCTAATAATGAAGTAGAGTATGAGGTGTTGATTACAGGTCTGAAAATTTTGAAGAAACTGGGTGTGAAAAGAATTTATGTTTATGGTGATTCATAACTAGTGATTAAACAAGTAAAAGGAGAATATCAAGCAAAGCATTTGTGCATGAGAGCCTACAAAAATGCAGTTCTGGATATTTTGAAAATGTTTCCGGAATACACCTTGACAGTAGTACCTTGGACTCAAAACATCATTGTAGATTCACTCGCCACTATAGCCAGCAATCTGAAGATTCCAATGAATTCTAGCAACAAATTTGAAATTCATGTCAAACATAGGAATGTTTTTCTTGATAATTTGAGGTATTGGCAAGTTTTTTGGGATGACAATGAAGTTAATGCCTTTTTTGTAGAATTAAGGAAAGTTTAAGAATGCTCTCATTGATGATGTTTGTGGTTCTGATGAACAAGATATTGAGGTAAATCAGATGGAGGTTTTACAGTTGAAGGATAATATTATTCCTAAAGGTCTCATACCTTTAGAGGAGCTTTTTGATTAGGATGATGTGGTAAGAAAACTGACCTTGGTTCCTACAAACAAAGGAGTTGAAGATGTAAATCTTGGAATAGCTGACCAGCCCAAGCTTGTAAAGTTATCAAAAACATTGTCTCCCAAAGTAAAGGCTAAATATGTTAGATTATTTTCTGAATTTTCTGATGTTTTTGCATGGGATTATTCAGATTTGAAAGTGTATGACAAGGATATCATTCAACATACTATTCCTATCAAGCTGGATCAAAAACCTTTTAGATAAAAGTTGAGAAGAATCAATCCAAAGTTGCTGCCATCCATCGAGAAAGAGGTAAATAGATTGTTTAAAGCTAGTATCATTGTTCCAATTAGATTTTCTGATTGGATTTCAAATTTGGTCCCGGTACAAAAGAAGACCGAAGAAATAAGGCTGTGCATACATTTTCAGAACCTAAACAAAGTATCCTTAAAGGATAATTACCCTCTTCCTAATATGGATCATATTTTGCAAAGAGTAGTTGGAGCATCACAAATGTCACTACTAGATGGCTACTTGGGCTATAATAAGATCTTGGTGCATGAAAGAAACCAAGACAAAAATGCCTTCACAACACCATGGGGAACTTTTTAGTATGCCATTCCATTTGGGTTGAAGAATGACGGAGCCACTTTTCAGCAGGTGATGGACATAGCTTTCGCTAATGAGAAGGATGTTTTCTTGGTAGTCTATTTAGATGATCTAACGGTATTTGCTGGTTTTGATGATGAGCATTTGCACCACTTAAAGATTGTCTTTCAGAAATGTAGGTGTTGTAGCATTTTTTGGTTTTGATAAGATACAATATTTGAAAAAAAGTTAAGTTAGGATATGGACATAACAATATTTAATAGAATGTTTTTGAAAAAATATCTTGATGATGATGTCCATATAAGAAAATGTTAGGTTAGATGCCCTAAAAAATCAAGGCAAAAATAAAATGTTAAGTTAGAAAGAAAACAAAACAAATAAACTCTAAAAGTGAGCAAGTCTAAATGCCACTACTATTTTTCTACAAAATAATGGTTGTATGTAGCTTGTCATAAATGCCACAATCCATGACAATCAAACTGTTTAATCTTGACTGCTTCGTGCTTTAAATTTGATGTTATAGTTAGAGAATAAAGATCTGGCCAAATTGTTTAATGTTGGCAGATCAGTAGTTAGGTAGAGAATAATAAGGTGCTCATCAGTTTAATCTGAGCCCTTAGATGTTATAAGGTTAGAATTAGATAGTTTTCTTTTGTAAAATAAACAAGAAAGGAAAAGGGTTTGCTAGCTTAAATGCACCCATTAAGTGAAGAAAAAATGATAGGATAAGAAAAGGGTAAGTAGAGAAAGGTTGTATAAGTATGATGACTGATTGGACAAAATGTACATTTATCATGTTTACTATATATTTCTATGTCCATGAGGCAATTACACAAAGAAAATGAAGGTCTACAAGATCAATTAATTAACTTCTCTCATCCCCATTCATCCCTATGTTTACTAATTTCCCCTTCCACCTTCATACATTTCATATTCATTCATTTTCCATAAAAATACCCTTTTCCTAAAGTTAAAATCCTTTTTTCCTAGGAGAAATGAAAAACCCCATGCTAAATCCCCTTTTACCCAAAAACCCACAAAAAGTTGTTTAGCCTAAGTATTAATGTATATAACTCATAAAAAGCATTATACTTAGTTTATTTTCCCTTTCTTCTCATATTTCATATTAACACTAACTTAATGTATTAAACCCCTAAAATTCCTTTCTCGTATATATTAAATCCCTTTATTTAAATATCTTAAAACCTTTAGTTTTATAATAAAACTATATATTTAATAAAACATTGCATCAGCAGATAGCAAGCTTTTTAATGTGCATACACTCTCCCCACATTGCGATATGCGATTGTGATGGACCCAGAACCGACACAATATATTTCACAATCCATTGCCATATCGCATCCGCCCCTCATCACAAGTCCCGACTAAAGCAATTACCCTCTGCCATTGCGATCTCTAATATGTGATGGGAACCCAGACACGATCGCAGTATTAACCATGTTTTATTTCCACATTATGTCCGGCCCCTATCGCATTCCTTTGCGATGGGCCTTCCTCTGCTAAACTGTGATTGCGATATGCGATGTGAACCCAGACCTGACGACATTTATATGCCCGAGTCCATATTTTTTCAAATCCACCATACCATGTTTTGCAAAGGATTTCTTTGTTAATTTTTTTTTATGATTTAAACAAAGAACCCCACTAATATTAGTTTTAACCCATAAATAAAGTCTTTGCCGCCATAATTAACCACTGTGCCCCTCCATTGCTCTTTCCTTTTACCTCCACGATGCTCTTTCGCTTCACCACCATTCGATCAAATCCATGACCCTCAGTGATTTCAGGTTGGCTCTCTGTCCAAGCATTACCCGCTCAAAAAGTGGTATTCCACTGACCTCCCCTTGCTACATGTCAGGCTCACATTATTTCAGTTGACCCCTCCCAAAACCGCCCACACCTCATAAAGCAGTGCGAAGAAAACTAAAACCACCTCCTACATAACAACTAAATGACCATTGTTCACTTTGCCCCATATTTAAAAAAGAAAGCCGTTTTTTCGTTTAAACGCGAAAATCACTATTTTGCCTTTGTTTCACCTGTTTTCACAGTAAACCCTCCATAAGCCTCTGCAACCAATAAAGCCATTTTTTTGCCTTCCTATGCATTCTGGACTCCTTCCAGTATCCTCTCAAGACCAATAAATCCATTGATGTCCTCCTCTATCACTTATGTTTTCTTAACAATTTCTGTGTTTTGCAGGTAAAAACCCTTGTTCCAAGCTTACAAAGAAAAAAGCCTGCATACAGTTTGAAGAAAAATCTAAAAGGATTTACAGTTGAAAAACACAGTAAAAACCTGAAATGCACAATAAAGGTAAAAAGGAACACAATAAAGGTTACTCAGCAGGGTCAAAGGATATTCATAGAGTTTAAAGAGTATCAAATGAAAGATAAAATGAAGGAATTCACTAGCGTAAAGGATACAAACAATCAAGCAGCTTAAAGGAGAAAAATATCAAACAACAAAACCAGCACAACTTGAATAAAAGGGACAACAAGAAGCAGTTCAACAGCTGCCCCTATCTTCTTGTATGAAGATATTTCCTTTCCTAGAATAAATCTTAATCAGTTTTAGGATATTTCCTTAGTTTCATTATTGTATAAATAACTCTCTTCTCAAGTTGTTATGGGTTCAAAGTTCAAGGTTCATTATTCATTGCTTGTAAAGTCTTGACTGTTCATTCTACTTTGAACCTGGTTGCACCTTTGAAGGAAGCTTTTGTAGACACTTGATGTACTCAGTTTTTCTAAAACCTTAATACAAAGCAAAGGATTCTGAATTTGGTTTTACATAGTTTTTGTTATCCTGTAAGTTTTTCTAGTTATCAATCATTATGTTTTTCTTTATATTCTTATGACTTATAGAGATATCTAAGTAGGAATAATTGTGTCTCAATTTATTCCTATAAGCTCCTGAAGTGATCATCTATTAAGAGAATGGATTAATGAACTGTCTGTTTAGCTAAACCCCTCTAATCAATAAATCATCAACATCTTGTGTAAGCTTAAGTATATTGCCTTGAATTTTTGGAACGTAGTTCAAAAGGTTTTCATTCTTATGAGTGTTCTATTTTATAGTCTAGAAATTGTGATAATCATAATATTTTATGTCTTCTTCTCACTATTATTTTTTATCTATATCACTGTGTAAAGCTTTATAGCAGCCCTTTGCTGAGATATTAAGATAACCCAAAGGATTAAGTATTTCAATTATACATCTTTTTTCATTAATTAGACTTCCAAAAATAAAACCAAAAAACCCAAAACAATTATTTTAGTAGCTCTGACATTGGTAGCTGACCTACTACTATCTCATAGGTACAACATCAGACTGGCGTCATTTCCGGGGATTCGAATTTCTTTAAACTTTCTCTTGGGACAATGATATTCATTCATTCTTTTCCTTTAAGGTGATTAAAGGTTTAGAAAGGTCAAAATAATTCACCTAGGCGACTCCACACTCCCAAGCTGGCACCTTTTAAACATACAAAATCTCATTCAAAAGCTGACATAGTTAGTCCTATGTCAGATCCCAAAAGGCTTCTAAAAAAAGCCAGTTCTAAAAGGGGACACCAACCATCTTCTTCTTCCTCTTCAGTCCTACAGTCTAAAGAATTATAATCATTTGACCCCTATAGTAATATCCCATTTGATCCTGATTACTCCCATTTATCACCTAGGTTTGCTGAACTTCTAAACAAAGGAGATGATTTTAAGTCAGCCTACCTTATTCATTCATTAAAGTCTCATCCAATACCCAAACTACCACCATGATCACCTAAAAATGAATCTAATTTGGGTGTTAATCTACAAGAATATAAACCCACAGATTTCATATCCCCTACCACCTATCATTTTCCTTCCATTTTTGACCAACCCGAAGCTTCTTCTTCTAAACAATCTGAGGAGACCTTCTCTATATATTCCAATCCTCTTTTTGAAACAAAAGAAGGTATTCCTTTACAAGTTCCAAAGTTAGTTTTTAAGACTCCTTTGAAGTCTTTCAGGAGATCTCCTCCTCCTTCACCTCCAACTAGTTCATCAACTCCTGAATCACCACCTTCTTCCTCTACTTCTTCTTTATCCTCTACATCCACCCAAAAACCTCATACTCCACTTGAACAACCTCATACACCTCAAGCACTTCATACACCACCTACTGTCATGGCTTTCTGACCTATTGTATAGGCTAGATATGTTGCATTAGTCTTACCTAATAACCTTGATGCATTCCTAGTTGGATACTTAACATACCTTCCCAAGTACAATGGAGAAACTGGTCTATCAGCTGAGGACCATCTTCAAGCTTTCCTAGACTTCGTAGACAACATGAATATTGAACAACAAAATGTTTATATGAGATTGTTTGTACAATCACTTGAAGGAAATGTGAGGATTTGGTTTAGGTACTTACAAGCAACTTCCATTAGAAATTGGGAAGAGCTTACAACCATATTTAAAAATCAATGGGGTGTGAAAAAGGATTCTCTTTACTTCCACATAGAATTTGAAAAGCTTAAAAGGAACTTTGGTGAACCAGTATCAGATTTTATCAAAAGATTCAATAAACTCTGTCACAAAATGCCTGCTGATTGTAAGCCCCCTGTAGCAGCAGCTAAGTCTAAATTTTCTAAATCTTTTGATGATGACTTTGTTGGAATGCTACGAGAGAGAACTTCAAGAAATATTGAAGATATGCAAACAAACGCTATAGAAGTATAAGCAAATAGGGAAGCCTCAGCTTCTTTAAAACTTAAGGAAGAAAAGGCCCAAAGAAAAATCAAATCTGTTCAAGAATCCTCTAGTTCCTCTAAGACTAAATCAGAAGGCTCAAAAATAGATGAAATAACATCTTTTCTTAGAAACCTATCAAATAGGGTTTCAAATATTGAGACCCAACCTAGAACAATACAACAAATAGTTACTAGACCTCAAAATAAAAATCAAGGTCAATATAAAAGAAATCCACCACTACAAATTCTTCAAAGACCTAGCAATGATCAACAGGTTCCTACTCCTCTATTGATAGATGATCAACAAGCTGATGATAATACTATGACAATTACTGAAGATATTAATAGTATGGATTCGTCTTCAAATCAAACAGCCATCATTCCTCTCTCACAACAAAATCAGGTTCAAGAAGATCAGGAAGCTTCACAGGTCTCTAAATGTCATGCTTTCTTTGAATTTTTAATTGCAAAGTTAAACAAGAGATATGATCTTAGGCCTAGACCTGGTCCTGGGAGACCTCCAAAGGAAACTTCAATAATTGAACCACGTACCAGATCTGTTGAAGCTCAAACAACTCTTATTCATCCCTTAGATCAGTCAATTGATACTACCCAAACTGGTAAAAACATTTTGACTACATTTAGTGTTGAAAAGGAATTAGAGAGGGTTAAGATCCCAATTCCAATATCAGAACTTTCTAAAAACCTTGGTTACAAAAGCCAAGTCAAAAAATGGATACAAAATACCTCGGTTGATGCTGAAGGTGATGTCATAAGTCTACAAGATGAATACCAGTAGTAGTTTTTGGCCCTAGTTAAGACATGATAGATGAGATAGTGCATCCTTTCTATGTAACTCTTAAAACAAATGATTCCATGTTGTATAATTATATGCTTGATTCAGGAGAATCACGCAACCTTATGCCAAAATCTATCATGGACCATTTGAAACTTGACATAACTAAATCCTATGATGACCTGTACACCTTTGATTCTAAAAGGGTGCCCTATTTGGGATTGATCAAGGATCTTGTGGTTACCCTTGCCCAAATTCCAGTGAAAAGTGTAGTACTTGATATTGTTGTCACAAATATCCCTCCCAAGTTTGGAATGCTCCTTTCTAGGTCTTGCTATGCCAAATTAGGGGGAACTCTACAGATGGGTATGTCATATGCTACTATTCCTGTTTATGGAGGAGAGAAATTAAGATTATATAGAGAAGTAAGATTTTTACATATTGTTTGTAAGACTTACTAACCAAGGAACCATCCAATTTATGCAATAGATCAAGACTTTGGTTGTTTTAAACTCACTTCAAACCAACATAAAACTCAAGTCAAAATTGAAGAGGTAGTTGAAAGTCCTGAACCAAACCAAATTGATATTTGGAAACTGTTCTTTGATGGCTCTTGCATGAAAGATGGGGTAGGAGCTGTGTTGGGAGGATAAATCGTTCTTGCGGACAAGACTGATCTCCCTAGTATCTATAGATATCTAGCGACAAGCAAACCAAACAAATTCTATCTTTCTCTAAATGTGCGATTATAAATAAAAGCCAAGATATGTTTTAGACCCTACCTCAAGTCCAGTGCTAGTTTGTGGAAGCCACACTCTGTTGATCCAAATGAGCTCCCTTTTAAAGAACCTGCAAACACAAACAGGCACACATCAAATAACACCTGCATAGCCAATATAATAAACCATATTTATCATGATGATCAAGGAATTCATGAAATAAACCATAGAAGACAATTTATTGAGAAAAATGAATCTGATTGTATTAACTTTAAACAAAGAAGAACTTTACAACCTTGGTGCCTTGATGTTGTACAAGCTCCTCCTAGGGTCCAGCAAGAATCTCCTCTACTTTGACAAGTTTCACTCTCTTCCCAAAGAAGCCAAAAGGTATGTAATCTCTCCTCTCAAGCTCAATTAGGAAGTCTAAATTCCAATAGCATTTACCCTAAAAAATGTTCAGCTTTCAGCCTCTCTAGCAACCAGCCCAATGCCCCAATTTATAGTGCAGAGGAAGGAAGTTACCAGGTCCACCTTCAAAGGGATAAGCTCCTCTCATCAAGGGGTTAGCTCCTTTAGTTATGGGATGCATGAACCACCTAGGAGCGAACCAACCACGTCAAGATTCATTCTAGAAGCATCCAGAATTAACCCAAAGTGAGTTTTTAAGAATAAACTTGCGCCTTTTTGACTTTTACAGGGGTCCGCACCCACTCCTTTAGAGACAGAGCGGGCAGGTCCATAGGTAACATGACCAAGGAGTGCGGGACCGTAGGTAATGGTAAGAGAAAGTGCAGAACCAGAGTTTTAGAGATTTTCAAAGACTTTCTGTCATTTTTAAGTTTTGACATGAAGAGCTGAGGTTTGAGACATGCAAAGGAGGACAGTATGAGTGGTGATAGACTCACACTCACTGCAGAAAGTCATGGTGACAATATTTTGTGTAATAGATTGCCCCCTAAAGTGCGAAGTCTGTAGTATATGAGGATTTCATTTATCATCTAAGAAGAGTGAAGTACTTTATCATTTCGAGGATCATCTTGTGGAGAGCCTGATTGGAACCTGTAAAAACATTCAATGCAAAATATATATATGAGATCATATCATCGCTGAGGTAGGCATTCCCATACTCAGATCAAAGCTAACTAGAAAGCTAACTAAACTGCTCTGATATATGAATGATCTTGTAATACATCACAAGTATAGACACATGTAGACACAGTATGGGCACAACCATCTGTTTGTGAATAGTCCACTGTATAATGAATACAAAATTCCTCTCAGCCGGGATGGTGGAAACTAGATCCAGGGTCTTGATTTCTACTTCCTAAAAAAGTATGATTCTATCCATGTGAATGAATGTGTCGAAGTCAAACATGGTAGAAACCACTTGATTACCAGTCAATGCTGTAAACTGTTAACAAGTGTGAGAGAAACCACCATTAATGTCAATGGCTCTCAAAGTACTCAGTACAATCAATGAAATGTGAATAGATGAATTGATGTTGAACATGTCACGGAATCCTTTGATCGAAGGTCAATGATGCAACCTATCATCGAAGGCGAGAAACCTGCCATTGAGGTATGTAGATCCCAAGGTACTGACGATTTCTAGATCATCTTTCTAGATAATGAGCTGAAGTCGATAGAAAGCGATCCGTCGTAGGCAAGCCCACAACACGAAATCATAGATCAAGTTTGAAGAATTATAGTTGCAAGGACTAACTCAGGGATGGTCAAGATGGATGACAGATATTTTGTAGATGAATGGTTTATTTTCACTGACCTCTTGAACACATAACGACACTGCAGATGGTTTGGTGACAATTGACCCAAAGCTAATACCTAGAAACCGGCTGAAGACTTTCAATATGGTTTGATTAACTGTTAGGCAAAGGATTTCCCAACCCAGGTGAACAAAAAGTGTCGTGTTCAAGAGTGGTTAAATGTTTTTCTGAGACACAAAGTATGACAAACAGGTTCATTTTTCTCTCTTTTCCCCCACCATTTCTGGCAAGTACCTCTTTATTTTTGACAAGCTTGAGGAGGATAACATTTGCTTGATTATAAGCTCATCCTTCGGATGAGTCCAACTTAGTTTAAATTCGAACCCTAAGAAGGAGTGGTCTGTTCCTGTTTGTAATTGAACAGGTCCTTTACTATTAAATTTTAATGAGTCCAGTATAGGAGAAACTCGGCGTTTTTCAATTTTAGGGAGTCAGAAGAAAAACTTAAGAAAACTACATGGTTGTCCTTTTTTCGTAAATTTGTGTCTCCCAAGCCCGAAAAAAGTATAAAATAATACTTGAGAGAACCACTTGACCATTACGATCAAGGATTACTTTTCATAATTAGTGTCTCTGATCTGAAAAAGTAAAAAAACGATCAATGACACGTCGTTTTATAACCAATATCGAATTTGAAACCACAAAAATCCGGCAATCTTTTCACGTTTTTACGGTCAAAAAATAGTTGTAAGTGGACCGTCTTTTTAATTCCATTTTAACAAGCTTAAAAATAAAAACTCGACAATCTTTTCATATTTTAGGAGTCAGAAAAGAGTTTAAATATGACTCTAATGTTTTTTGTCGAAAATGATCAATTTTGCCTGAAAAATCCATTATCCTGCACAAAAACTCAAAAATTACTCATACTTGTTTAAAATAAATAAAAATGCTTCAAAAGTTACCTCTTTAAAGTTAAAAATAAGAAAATTAAAAATTCATTTATTCAAAAAATCTTATAAAAAGGGCTTTTGTAAATTCATTTTCACCGTTTGACTTCAGAGTGAGAAAGAGAGCTTTTGGGTAAGAAACTTCCCGTGAAGATTGTGGAAAATCCATCCATTGGAATCGAACACCGTCACCTCCAAGTAATCCACATCACTTTAGTCTTGCATTTCAACCATTTGAAATTTGTTTTTAGGATTTTATTTTGATTTCTTAGGAATAATTTTGTTTAAAAGTTCGCTTGCAAGGGTCCGCAGGCACAACACACGAAACCTGCGGACCCCAACTTTTTCGTATGCAGGAAAAAGCTAGGGGCCCACACCCGCTGTATAGGCAGAGTGCAAACCTACGCACTGTATATGACTAGAGAGTGCGGTCCGCGCGGCATATGTTCTAAAATTCCAAATTCTTCAAATTTTTCCCAAAAACTTTTATTTAAAATGTTCTAATCCGCCTTTTCTTTCAATGTAGGGTATACATTATGCTTAGCTGGCGAGAACGGGAGCACGAGGATGTGGACCTCACCGCAATCAATCATCAACCTTCAATTCATGCATTAAAGGCATGAGGGTTATTTAAATTCTGGGCCATACCTGGCATGAGGGCCCAAGTGGTCTTTTTGCAGTGGCTGGTAGAAAGGTGGAATGTGCAGGACTAGTGTTTCATTATTGGTGGCCACCATCTCGAAATGGAGCCGGAAGACATTTACTTTTTGACTGGTTTGCCTAAGAGAGGTGAACAATTAACTCTATTCAGGACTAGGCCAGGTGGCCAGTCTGTCGATAGCCTCCAGCTAGAGTTTTATAACGACCAAACCAAGGACAAAGGGATTGATATCAAAACCATTTCCCGTCCTGAACTCAAAGTGATTGCATTTACTGTCACCAGACTCTGTGGAAGCGCAGCACTACATATGGCCATTGGATCCCAAATGCGGATGGCAGTAGACTGCTTTCGAGGCACCGTCTTCAACTAGTGCGAAGCTGTGTTGGCTAATGTAAAAGGCCAACTGACTAGAGAAAAGAATGGACAACTAAAGAACTTTGGATATGGTTTCTTAGTTGTAAGCTTTGGTATAGAGAGGGTCCCAATGTTGGTCCCACAACATCTTTCCGTTGAAGCTGGACTTCCCCAAGAGCCCAAGCTGATGCATTGGGTTGCAGTTATGGCCCGTCATCCTGAGAAGGGTTCAAAGGTTGTTCTATTTCCTCTTGAGTATTTTCATTGGTTGGAGAACCAAGTTTTCACAATTCAGGATTTTCCTTATGCTGGGATGGATTATCGTGGTGACCCAGACATGGCTCTTCCACTAGGAGAGTAATGGGATGACTCAAGTAAAATCATTTTCAACATTTTCTAATAATAAAAAGAAATTGTTTTTAAATCATCTCAAAACTGATAGCAAAAAGTTTCACATGCAGATGTAGGTCCACGGCGACTAGCCACTCTCCAGTCCTATGAGAGGAAACAACCAACTGTTGCAGCACCAGCCCCACGGGACGAATCTAGAGAGACCCTGGCCGAATTGGAAAACCATCTCGAGCATTTGACAGCAGACATTCCAGAGACTAGCATAGATGACATTCCTCTTAGGCTACAACGCTATGTGATTGGGGTCCCAGGACCTTTTAGGAGGTTCCTTTGTAGGGTGGCCCATACAGTGGTTTCTTATCGTGATCATCACCAGTGATAGGATGATCACCTGTTGTAGACACATATGACATTTTTGCTTTTTGTACTATCATTTTTGCTGATCATAAGGAGTTTTTCAACCTATGATCGAAGATGATGTATATATGACACACTTCTACGCTATGCTATATCACTATTACTGGCTATCTTGTAAAACATGTTATGGAATGTTTTTAAATTTACTGTTTGATTATTGCAAATGTCTACTTAACATTCAAGAAGAAATTGCATCTGCTAATGTATTTAAATATCTTGGAATATGATGATATTCAATATAGTCAAATTCACGTTCCAAGAGACAAACTATCAAAAATAATCTCAATAATACTGGATTTCTAATGACATAAACTCTATTAAGCTACAATACAACGAGTTCAGAATCTAACCTCACAATCAAACTCCAAATCCCAAATGAGATGGATTCAAATAATAACTCAATCACTGCACTATACTCTGCAATGTTGTTCATTGTTTGACTGAGGCTTACCCCATGCATAGATACCAACTCATCAGAGGGTGAATAGATAACCCAAGCTGCAGGAGAAATGTTCCGTGTATTACGACAAGCACCATCATCAAAACCAATGTATGTTTGAAGAGACGTCGACATCTGCAATATCAAGAGTAAAATCAAGATAAGCAGGAATAATGACAAAAACACTCTCTAAGCTAAGCACACTTTTCTAATCTAAAACACACCAGCTAGAAAGAAAGCTAACCTAACTAAAATCTCCACACCCAGATTTATGCATAATATCTCTTCAGGTAAAGACCATTTCTGGGTTTACCTAAAGAGACTCCATCAAAGTCTACCAATTCATAGGCCCTTTTTTCCAGCTTTCGCTTAACAACATAAGGACCATGCCTCATGGGTACGAATTTTCCAGCGCCTAACTTATCATTTGCTTGATCGTATAGTAATACTAGGTCTCCTTCTGAAAAAATACGAGGTGTAACATTTCGATCATACTAAGCTTTAATACGTTTGGCATGAGTTTCGATTGTTAGTGCAGCATCACGTCGATTCTCATCTAGCTGAGCCAAGTACAACAAACGTTTCTCCTCTTCGGAAGTGGCTAGAAGTAATTCTATGGCCATTTGCAATGACAGGATTTCACATTCAATGGGTAACACAGCGTCGAAACCATAAACTAGTTGGAAAGGAGTGAAACCAGTTGATGTTTTTACTGAGGTTCGATATTCCCAAAGCGCTGAAAATAACGTGTTATGCCAATTCGACCTATGAATCCCAATGATTTGTCGGATCATAATGACTAGAACTTTGTAGATGGCTTCAACCAAACCATTAGCCTGTGGGTAATATGGAGTTGAACTATTGTGACGCAGGCCAAGTTGATCTATTAGTTTAGTCATCATAATATTTTGAAAATGACACCCATGATCAGTGATAATTGCTTGTGGAACACCGAACCTAGCAATTATATGATTGAAAATGAAAATTGCAGCAGTTTTGCTGTCTGCTGAAAATGTATGCATCGCCTTAGTCCACTTGGTAAAATAATCTACCGCAAGGATGATATACGCATGCCCCCCGACCGAGTGAGGGTTACATGTAATAAAATCGATACCCCATTTTGTAAAAGGACTGACGGTAATTATAGGGTGGAGAAGAGTAGGTGGAGCGCGCATCTTTCGATCAAAAATTTGGCAGTTGTGGAATTTTCGGACCGCGTTAATACAATCTTTAAACAAAGACAGCCAGAAATAGCTAGCGCACAATATCTTTTGGGCCGTGGCAAACCCAGACATATGACCACCGCATGCTCCATAGTGACAGTCGTTTAGAATCCTTTCAGCTTCCTCATGAGTTAAACAACGTCGAAAAACAGAGTCCGCCCCTCGATGATAAAGTGTATCTCCAATAATTTTGTATTGTTGGGATTGGAATCGTATTTTTCGACGCTGAGATCTTGAAATTTCAGGCCGAAAGGATTGGGTTTGGAGATAAACTATGATATCTCCATACCATGGATCAAGAGTGCTGATAAGAAATAAGGATTCGTCCACAATGGGCTCTTCCGCCACAGTTTCAGTATGAGCACGCGGGAAGTCACACATTAACTCCGCAAAAACTAACGATTTCTTCGACTTAGATTTTTCAAACTCCAAGTCAAATTCCTGCAGGATAACAATCCATTTGGAATACTTTCCCCCTAGCAATTGTTTTGTCAAAATATAGATCATAGGGTTGCAGTCAGAAATTACAGTAGTTTTTCGTAGTAAAATGTAATGATGAAAACGTTGGATAGTTTAAACAGCTGCCAAGGCCAATTTCTCCACATGTGAATATTTTAGCTTAGTTGGATTCAAAGTTCGACTAAGGTAATAAATCACATGTTCGCTACCGAATTCATCTTCCTAAATTAACACCATTCCAATGGTGGAATGAGAGGCGGCGAGATATAAGAAGTAGTCCTGGTTGTAGTTGGGAGGATGCAATAATGGTGCATGGGTCAACGCGTGTTTTAGTGCATCAAAAGATTTGTTAGCTATCTCATCCCAAAAGAATGGAGTATTCTGTTTCAACAACCTGGTAAAACCCTTTGTTATCTCAGCGTAGTTAGGAATGAATCGATGTAAAAAGTTTTCTTTCCCTTGCAAACTTTGGAGTTGGCGAAGAGTTGAAGGAGGAGGAAATTTGACAATAGCTTCAACCTTCAAGGGATGAGCACGAATGTCGGCTTTCAAAACAACAAATCCGAGTAACCGACCCGTTTCTATATAGAAAACACATTTGTGTGGATTCAACCTAATTTGATAATGCCTACATCTCATAAAGATTGCTCATAAATGAATGAGATGATCGGCTCTATGTAATGAATGAGCAGGTAAATCATCGAGATAGGGTTGCAAAATGTGCTTGATGTCATGAAACGCGTAAGACATGGCCCTTTGAAAAGTTGCTCCAACATTCTTAAGCCCAAAAGGTAATTTGCAATAAGCAAACGTTCCCCATGGACAAATGAAAGCCGTTTTTTGTAGATCAGCAGGTAGAATATTGATTTGATTGTAACCGGAAAAACCATCCATAAAGGAGAATATTTCACTGTCGGCACAATCATCAATGATTTGATTGATATAGGGAGTTGGATAATTGTCTTTTGGATAGGCTCGATTAATATCCCTATAATCGATACATATTCTTATTGTTCCTTGCTTTTTATTAACAGGAACAATATTCGATACCCAATCCATTAAGGGAATTGGATAAATGAAACCTGCTTTAAGTAATTTTTCAACTTCTGCTTTAATAGCAGCAGCTTTTAGCGGTGAATCTGACGCAAGCGTTGCCGGACGGGTTTAGCATCCGGGTAAGTTTTGATTTCATGAACAACAATTGTTGGGTCAATTCCTAGCATTTCTTCATATGACCAGGAAAACACGTCTCGGAATTCTTGAAATAGGGCCTTATATGTTTGAAATTCATCTTCCGTACAAGAGGCACCTATATGAATGTTTTCAATAATTCTAGGTTTAACCGAAATGTCAATGGGAACTGTTCGAGAAATATTTCCCAAATTCAACTCAGAATCAGGGTTTTGCAATGGATTCTGAGGTTCCTTTACATAATCAGTCGTAAAAATAGACGAAAAATCATTTTCAAATGATCAATCTTAGGTAAAAACGAAGATCTATGATGAAGATCTTCGCATGGTAAATCATCAACAGATAAGATTTCACGGATCTGCTCATCAGTATGAACAAGTTCAGAAAAAGCTGTTGAATCTGAGTTTGATGTTGAAAGTGATTCTTCATGGACCACATTCATTAAGTCAATTTTGGTTGAAGAAGGGTCGGAAAATGAATGTACGGCCTGATACGCAATTTCATAAGGACTCAAAGTCATAGCATCACTAAATGAATCCATCTCAGATTCGAAAGGTACGATCCAAGGATCATCATAAACAATAGTGTCTGATGAAATCATATGAATGGTTGTAGTAGAAGGAAATATGTTAGGAGGAGGAAAGAAAAAAGTTCCTAGTAAACCAAAATCTTTAACTAGTCCTACTCCAACATCCTTATAAGGGATAGTTGTTTTGCCGACATGCTGGATACTTTCAGAAGAGGCCGGGTCAGATGAAAAGTAAGTTAGCTGGTCTATAGTTACTATCTTTCCATTATGAGGAAACTTTATAAGCTGAAAGACCAATGAAACAACATCAGTCATAGCGTAAGACCAACTACGACCCAATAGGAGGTTGTAATCTAGAGGGGCATCAACCACCTCCACCTCTAGATTAACAGTTTTTCCTTCAACCCCTATAGGTCAATCCTGTAGAATGCCAAAAGGATGGAACCCACAGCCATCAAAAGCCTTCAGAATCATCGGGGATTGATAGAGTGTAGGAGAACCAAGCGGTCTCCAACACTGGATCGACATAATACACGTTGAAGCTCCCTCATCAATTACAGTCCTATAGCAAGGTCTGTTTTTTACTAATCTAGAAAACCATTTGATGAGGTAAGCGAGGTGTACTATTTTCGAAATCGAAGATTATAAGGTTCGAGTCCTGAATATCAATAGCTCCTATAGCCGACAATAGAAATTTACGTTGTGTTGGACATGATTGTAGCACCTCCAAAGCCGACATTGTTGAAGGTGAAATAGCTAAATCTTCAACAATGTTATAGTTCTGAGTAGCTCTCGCATGTGGATTGAAAGCTGACTTTCGAAGTATACCCTTGGTGGGCGGTTTGATTACTAAGTTTGGGTTAGGTTTCTCGATCTGTAGCGGATCGGAACTGGGAGTTGAAGTTGATGGATTCGAATTAGAAGATTCTGCTTCCTTACCACCAACAAGACTTTTACTTCCATAATCTTGTGATCGTGTCAAAATCCTAACATGGGACATCATCATTATGGGTTCTTCTGAGGCATTTGAGGAAGAACCTATCATCTTACTGTCTTGACTAGGAAAAGGATCCTTCAAGACAGCAGGCGTTTGAGAACCTTTGACGATTTTCGCAACCTCAGTGCGATGAGGGTAGTCTCTTATAAAATACTCTTCCTCACAAATGACACAAGGATAACGAGGTTTACATTTTTCATCAGTAGATTCCATTTTTTTAGGTTTCTCTTTTGAATTTTTATTTGATTTATTTTTCTTCTTCCCCTTCTTTTTAACGCCAGATTTTGATTTGGCCGTAGATGACTCTACGAAATGAATATCGGCAGAAATTTCCATGGAAGAGTCTCCTGTCGGGGAATCTCGTAAAGTTATGATAGGAGAAAAATTCTTGGAAGATTTCTTCTTACTTTTGGTATTAACTATACCAATCATACCATTAGCGGCATGAGACCCTGAAGGAGCTACAATTATTTGATTTTGTTTAGGAAGGTCGGGGATTTTCTCGTGTAACGTGCCAGACTGCATATAAACGAGGTCAAGGTACTGAGCTTGAGAAATTACTTGCTCTTTAGTAATGACTCCTGCCTTAGCTACATCCTCAGTGATTTTAGGTAATAATGATTTAACAACCCATTCTGCTAAGCTCTGATCCGGCATAAAAACTTTCACTAAACGTCGTCGACGTCTCCATTCACGAATGTGATCTGAAATATAAGTGGACGTTGACTGTTTTAATGAAGTTAATAATTCTGTGCCATTGTCATATTTGACAGGCAACTGAAAATAAGTTAAAAACGAAGTAGCTAACTGACTAAAGTTATAAAAAGTGTCTCGCGGTAACTCAATGTACCACTTGGCTGCAAGACCAATTAGAGTGCATTGAAAAGAGCGTAAATGAATTGAATCATCTGAAATGGAGTTAGATGCACACCAGATGTGATAAGTCATCACTTGCTTTGACGGATCCTCTTCTGATTTACCTTCAAACTTTGGAATGTCACTGGGAAACTTATTCAGCATTGGCGGCCAAAATGGAAGAAAATTAATTGGATCGTTCGTAAGGCGCGACAAATCAGGCAATTCCAAAGTTGCAATGAATGGTAATTGACGATTAGGGTCTCAAAAGCCCTGGGTCATAAGTCCATCCCCAGGAGGAGGATATCCAGGATAACTTGGAATTGGAATTGCATTTGGGATATTATATCCTCCCAGAAAACCGGGATTAACCGGACCGTACTGGGGTTGTTGAGGTTGCTGATAAGTATAGCCAAGGTATGGTTGATACTGATAGACTGGGTTCTACACAGCAGCATCGAATTGGTATTGTCCCTGGTATGGTTGATAAGTAAATTGAGGTTGACTTGTGACAACCGTACTTGGACCAGGTTGTCCTATAGGCATTTGAACCGAAGTCTGAATTGTGGGTCCAGACTAAGGTAAAGATGCTTGAGGAATTGATGCAGGAATAGTAGAAACTGGATCTGTCGATACTCCAGAAGTAGGTGGGGTAGATGGAACAGATGTTGTAGTAGTTGCAGCAGTCATTTGAGGCGGAGTTCGAGGCGAACTAGACCCAGGCTGAGAAACTACAGAAGGTGTAGAAGTTTGAATATTAGGCTGGACAGGTTGCTGGGTTGAACTAGAAACCAAGGTTTTCTAGATTGAGATAACAACTGCACATTTAGTTGCAAGATTTGTTGAGATTGAGAGGGATCCCACACTATGTTCATTCAGGGGTATGGACCCATAGAAGGTTGAGCATATTGAGGACCATAACCGGGTTGAGGGTAGGGTTGATAATTCAAAGGTACATTTCCAGCTCCTTGGACAAATGATTGACCTGAAGGTGGTTGGAAACCTTGGGTTGGGTACTGACCTTGAGGTTGTGTTGAAGGCCCAAAGATCGGGTCTACAACAAGGGGGATACCCGCTCGGTCCGGACCTTGGTTGGTAGCTCCTTTTCCGTTTGGTATAGCGGGTCCGACTGGGGATATGGGACTAGTTTCCCAATTTTTGTGTGTGTGTGAAAGATCTGATATTTCTGTTTCTAACAGTTTCTAAATGGAATAATTCTAATCTAATTCTAATCTAATAATAAGGAAATTATTATTCTAATGACAGAAATATGTAAATCTACACTAACCCGGGGTGTGATCTTTCTTCTATGTGATCTAAAATGATTTCAGACAACAACTGGTAATAAAGATCATTCAGCTGTTATGAGAAAATAATTCAATACAGATGAACCACTTCATATAAAAAGTTAAATGAAACAGTTGTGCAAAACATATCGCATAATGAGTTATTCATACACTAAGAATAAATAAATAGCTATCACCGTACAAAAGTGCCAAATGATAACTCAGTCATTCATACATTAATATATAAATAACTGAACTGGAAATCACTTTAACACAAGGCAGAAATAGTTAAGAGATAGAAATACCATTTATAACTAGTCCTACTCATGAGCTTCAAGCGATAATGATTTATCTTTCCTTGATCAAATATCCACTAAGAGTACAAAAGTGCATGTTTTGGGGATAAGTTTTTGATAAATTTCAGGACCCATCTCTAAATGCATGAGAAGGGTTTAAATACTACTAACTAAAATCTAAAAATAAATTATTAAAAAAATGTAGGATGCGGTTTAAATGACTGTCCTCTTTTCACGAAACTAAAACAAAATTAAAGCTAAAACTAAATCTAACATTAAACTACTTTTGTATTTGGTCCTTGAAATCGCACGCATGCAACATCTGTTTGGGTAGAGTCGGTTGGCTGACTTCCGCTTTTAGCTAAGCTGAGAAAATAGAATCGATAAGAGCTGGCGCCATCTTTTCAGCTGAATTGATGATACAATTAATAGTCGTTCACTGGTTATGTGGCTTTACCAAGTATGCCCAGTAATAATCCCAGTTCAACCTGGTTAACCCTTGGATTGCTTTTGCCTTTTCTTGAGCTTGCAGGTGACTAGGAAATTAGCAGCTTGCCTTTTCGAAAAAAATTTCTCAGCGATGCGCGATTAGTGCTAGGTGCTAATTGCGCATAGGAAACTGCCTCTGCTTCTTGATCCAGGTTTCCTTGATGCATTTTTCTCCTTTTGCGCTTTTTCCTTCCCACAGATATAAAGTTAAAAATTTGTAAAAATAATACTTCTGTGAACCCTTGACTTTGAGTCTTAAACTATTTGTTTCTAATATCAACTATGTCCAGTGTCCACTTCACCATGTCTGTATATGGAAGAATCTTGTGTCTTGCTGCTATTCGGTGTAAGAATGAGCAAGCTAGCTCTGAAAGGGATGCTTCAAAAGAACCATTTGATCCCGCGCTAGCAACTACTTCCATTAATCTGGGATTTTCCTCTTCGAGCAGATTATACATGCCTTCCCACGTAGCTATTCCCGCATCTCTGTTATAGGCCGTGTCTGTATATAATGGTGCCATTTCCTTTTCTTCTGAGCTCAGGGCTTTGCCTTTCTTTTCCATTTCAACCTGCGTTATGCTTTGTATCAGCCTCTGTTGTTCATTCCTACAATTCACAAGTGAAGTGAAAATGAATGACAAGGAAGGGTGATGGGAAAAGTTTTAAATGCCACAGACATATCAAGCATACCACCTTATGTGAAGTGATTCTTTCGATAAGAATGCACCCATAATCCATTATAACTGGAAACTACCTCATTTATTAGAATTAAAGCGCATAACCAGGTGTCAGCTTAGGGAAAATACTTTTCTTGAATAACGTGCCTGAAAGATCTGTGATGAAGCGATTTTGTGATTTGCTTTACGACATCGCAGATAGCAACATCGCAAAATCGCAATGTTGATCGCTTATGACATCGCATTATCACTTGATCTCTACATCGCGAAATCGCAATATCACAGATCGCAGGAATGTTATGTATGAAAAACTTAGTTAACCTATTTCCTGCAAGATGCGATCTTGCGATCAGTGTTATCACATATCGGCAAAATTTAAAATATTTCATGTAAGTTATGTTGAATGAGATGCGATATTCATTTATTATCGCATATCGCGATCTCGCAAATGTTAGAATTGTGCTTGTAAGGTGGCGTCCCGCTATCCTATGCGATGCGATATTTCCTAAGGAAAGACTTTATCTTACCTTATCATAAAACTTAGCTTTTTTGGATTTTCCAAGAGGGTTTCCTAATCTTATGATGGTAATTTTATTTGAAAAGGAAATTTAAACACTATTTTGATTTTTTTAGATTTTTAACTAGCGGTCCCCACTTATTTAGTATTAGGAATAACACTCAATAAGAAGGCGGGTTATGCCCATGGGGTTTTGGATTGATGGTGAATGGGTGTGCTGTTAAGGCACTCCTTGCGATAGGTCACCGGTTCAAATCCCTCGTGGGTACTTAGGTTAGTCTTAACTAGAAAAAAAAATTAGAATGCAGGTTGTTGTTGGCCACAACAATTGGTGATTCACTTGGAAGAACCAGTTATCTCTGCTGCTTTTTGAATTTTCAAAACTTCCAAAACAGAAAATTTTCCAGAAAGAAAAACTTTATTATAGAAATATAAACTACATTATATTCTAACCTGTCAATGACATTTTGTTTCAACTATTTTCAACTTTGATTATTTGCTACCTCAAGCTAGTCCTTGTATTTACATCAATCATTACTTGGCTTGTAAAGATAAAACAAAGTCTTCTCTGTAAACCAATTTTAAATATGCTCATCTGTCGTCGGTAGAGCCTCTACTGCCAACAGTCGTTTATAGCCTCGACAGGGTTACCTGTTACCCAGCCATGATCTTGTATCCTACTTAAAGAAACCCACAATTCTCAAAGAAGAACCATATCCACACTTTCTACTTTCATTTTCTTTTCATTCTTAAAGAGCAATGTCTTGGTTTGATGGAAAATTTATGACACAGTCATTCATTGATTTATAACTTTGCTGAACAAGCTGGCTCGTGATGAGACCCCTTGCCTTTTGATTGCAACAATCTTGAGTCTTTACCCTGTTGTGGTATGCAGTATTGGCAAAGTCAGCAAGCTATAATATCTGTGATTATGATAAGCTGGCTCATGATGAGACCTCTCACTCTTTAAGATAAAGTGTATCTTTGGATTGATCCTCTGAAATTTGTGATTCCCTTAGTAGGGAGGAAGTCATTGTTTCCTTAAGATAGCTCTGGACGACAATAGTAGAGTTTTTGGAAATAGTTGTTCTACAGAGAATCTTTATTTCGTTATTGATACTTTTCATTGCACTGATATAAAATAATTTCTTACTAAAGGTTTTTTCATCAAATTTTATGAAGTTGAAACTAGTATCATATCTAGGCTAGAGTATTTAACTGTATCGTTTAATAATAAAGATCAATTTTCCAAAAGATTTGCTATTTATACAAGCAAAAGATAAAAATTTGAAAGAGAATTTGTGTCTTTTTCATGAATCTCAAAAGTAACCATTCACAACTGATTTTATTATGAAAAGAAAAACAACTACTCTACAAAAATAGAAGATTGATCTTCTATGGAATATATTTCTTGAGAATTTGACCATTAACAGGTAAAGAATCCCTCTTCCCTACTAAATCTTGTAACATGAAGGTCGATGGACCTATGATTTCTACAATTTGAAAAGGACCAAGCCACATTCTTTGAAATTTTTTATGTTTTCCCTTTTCCTCATGAGCCTTGTCCCATTTTAAAACTAAATCTCCTATTTGAAAATCTTTTCCGGATACCATATTGGAATCAAAAGGGACTTTCACCAATGCTTGATGATGAGCGTGAGTAATCTTTGCCCTTTCTCATTGTTCTTCTAATTTAATTAATTCCAGTTGCCTAAGTTGTAAAGAAGAAGTTGGTACTTCATCAATGTACTAAACTAAGACTAAAGAGGGAATTGCCAGATGTGTTGGAAGAACCACTTCTTTCCCATAAACTAAATTAAAGGGAGAAGTGCCGATAGAGGCTTTCTGTGTTATTCGGTCTGCCCATAAAGCATATATTAAAGTCTTATGCCAATTTTTATGATTTTGGTCAATGGTTCGCTTGATGATTCTAATCAAGTTCTTATTTGTGGATTCAGCTAACCCATTCCCTTGTGGATAATAATTGGTCGAGTATTTAAGTTTAAAACCTCTTTTGAGTGCAAACTCAGTGATTGCATTACCAGAAAAGTATGATGCATTATCAAACATTAAAGCGGAAGGCAATCCAAACCTAGTGATTATGAACTGATCTATGAATTCAATGATATTTTCAGCATTAGCCGTCTTGAGTGGAACTGCTTCTACCCATTTAGTAAAGTAATCTATCACTGTGAGGATGTATCTATTTTTTTTAGAAGAGTGGGGAACGATCTCACCTATTATGTCCAATCCCAACTGATCGAAAGGTTGTTTGATGGTAACTGGTTGCAGTGGCAAGGATGGTTTCTTTTGTCTCCTAGCAGCGGTTTGACGGACTTGGCATTTGCTTACGTAGTTATGTGCGTCCTTGAATAATGTGGGCCAGTAATAGCCTGCGCGTAAGATCTTATGAGCGGTTGCATCTCCAGCGTAATGTCCGCCTGCTGGCCCATCATGGAGTTCCTGCAAAACTTTTTCAGCTTCAGCTTTCTCAAGACATCTAAGTAGAACAGCATCATAATTTATTCTAAAAAGAACATCATTTACAAGATGATATTTTTTGGATTTTAACCTCAGGGATTTTTTCTTGGTGTGATCAAGATTTGGAGGAGCATTGCATTCTTTAAATAATAAATAATATCAGCATATAATAACTCAGCATCATTTAGGTTTACCTCGTACACTTGTACCTCTTCAGATGGATTTTCAGGCATTAGCGATGCTCCTGCCAGCAGTTTGCAAAAGCCTTGACATTATACAATGTTTGCTGGTTTGATTTCTACGTCATATTCTTGTAAGGCAGTAACCCAATTTGCCCTTTTCTCACCCACATCCTTCTGTACTAGAAGACTTCTTACCGCTGGAAACGGTACTATGATCTTGGTATGTGTTTTGAGTAAGAAAGGTCTGAAATATTTAATTGCTTTAAAAATAGCATAGGCTTGTTTCTCCACATCTGAATAATTTAGTTCAGCACCTTATAAATTGGAACTGAAAAAAGCAATTGGGGCTTCCACCTTCTCTTGATTTTCTTGAGTGAGTATCGCAGCATATGATCTATCTGAGGCAAAGGTATACAAAATAAAAGGATCAGAAAAATTTGGAGTTGCTAACGATGCAGCACTGATAATGGCTTGTTTGATCAGATTGAAAGCCTCATGTTCATCTTGGCCCCATTTAAATTTTGCGTTCTTTTTAATCATGGCTTGTAAAGGAGACATAATTCTTGAAAAATCTGGGATGAATCTCTTTACAAATTTGATCTGGCCAAGGAAAGATTGCATGGCTTTCTTATTATGAGGTAGGGGAACTGTGGAAATTTCTTTAATTTTGTCAGGATCAATGTGAATTCCAGATTTTGATACTATGAATCCTAGAAGCTTTCCTTCACTTAATGTGAAAAAGGATTTTTTCGAGTTAAGCGAAATTCCATACCTTAAACAACGTGGGAAGATTTGTTTTAAATCCCTGAGATGGTTGTTTCGTTCCTTGGAATAAACAGTAATATCATCCAAATAGATTACCACTGACTTATCAACTAACCCTTTGAATGAAATATCCATGACTCTTTGAAAAGTGGCACCCACGTTAATCAAACCAAATGGCATCTTTTGATATGTGTATGTGATCTGAAAATGGAATGTACTTGTTTAAGGGTGCAAGGTATCCATTTCCAATAATTTCAACTGTGAGCTAGACACTCCAAATGACCTCTAAAAATGTATAAACTTCTTATTTCTTATACAGAGATAGACTGTAGGGGAATTCAACGGACATGTCACCTCTAATAAGAGGATGAGTTCTAGAGGCTACCTGACCCTCTACAGGCTTTGCCTAAAGAAATAACAAAGTAAACACTTAGAAGTCTTTGACATACACATACTTGAAGGTTAAGGTCTTGCGGAATAAGACAAGTAACTTTCTGTAGTTGAATAAGTGATTATGTGTGTATGCAAGTTATATTTATTTGTTGTTAATAATTTATATCAGTTTTGTTTAGCATATCATCTTCAGCAAATAAAGACATAAAAATGATAAAGCAGTTCACCCCCCCTCTGGGCTACATCTGTTGGACCAAACCTCTCCAACTAGGCTTGTCCTCTTGTATTAAAATTGCTACAAAGGCTAATACAAGAATATGGGTGTCTCAAAGGAAAGATCTGACTGTAAATACAGAATCAGAAGATAGGAATTAGCCAAACATGCTCTTTCCCAAACACTAAACAGTGAATTTTGTACCTTATACAGTACTTTCCCCAATTGGCCCTAGTGGCCCTTTAAACTTGCATGGAGAATTTCGAGGTGACGATGACCTCAATTGGTTCTGAAACCTCTGCCATTAGACTCAGAAGGTCGAAAATAGCAGACATAGACTTTTGAATCACCAAAAACGGATGAACATAGCCCCCAAACAGCTCAATCCCTGAAATGGCCCTAATGGCCCTGAAAGCTTCCCTGAAGCTAAACAGTGAAAAGAATGCCTTAGAAGGAAAAACGAGCTGTAGAAATGGATTCAGAATGCTGAAAACCTTCAGGAATGACCTTCGCTCCACATTCACTAACTACACAATTCCCAATGCAGCTCCCAAACTGGTTTGGCCCTGGTGGCTCCTAGAACTTCCACGAAGCTAAAACACTTGCAAATGACCTCAGATGGCTGTGAAACCTATGCCAATGGCTTCAGGAGGTCCAAAATACCCAAAATAAAAAAAAAAAAAAAAAAAAAAATCATCCAAAACGGACTTTCCTAGCCAAAGTTATGGCCATTTACTCCCAACTACCAGCTTAGCCTAAAAAAACTCCAGTTAACTTTAGTTACGGCCAGATAACTCCACCAAATCTGGGCCTCCGCCAAATTTGGCGCCAGTGCCAAATAAACTGCCAGTCTAATTGCAGTTGTATTAATAGCTCATGTGACCGGTTGCCTTGGATTGCGTGTTGGTGGTTTGTTGGCGGTTATGGTCAAGCTCCTGGTTCTCGGCCCATGGTCATATGCAATGGGGGCTGGCCCTTAGGGGCTGGCCCCCTTTGGTTTCCGCCCAACGTTAATTTAAACTTCAAATAAAACTTTTTCTGCCCAACGTTAATTTAAACTTCAAATAAAACTTTTTCTGCCCTTTTTAACAACACATGCCGTGTGGCCTAACGGTTAGGTGCTGGATTGTTAGGTGGAAGGTCTTGTGATCAAACCTCACCACCTCCAACAAATTTTTATATATGCCCAAACAAACCTTGATGACATCATCCTTGGGCCACGTGGCGCCCTCCGGGCCTGCCACGTGGTGGTTTTTCATTGGTTGTCCAAAAGGAATATTCCACAGAATATTCCAAGGAATATTCCGTAGAATATTCCAAGGAATATTCCACAGAATATTCTTTTTTTAATTTTTTTTAAAAATTCAAAAACTAAGGGTTATTGGGCAATTTTGTTTTTGGCATAACTTTCTCATACTGCGACCGTTTTTCGAACCGTTTGCGGTGCCGGAATCAGGAAGATGAGTCTATCTGGTCGTTTAGGTTCCAATCAATTCTAAGCACTTTTATTTTTGACCATTTTACGACACTTGGTCCTGAGCTCCTGATCACACCTCCCAAATGAGAAGGCTTTTGGTCCCCAAAAGCTCACTGAATCTCTGAACTGAACTGTACAGCACTTAAGGAACAGAAATATCCTCTCCTGTGCAGCCAAAAGAGCATATTTATTCCAAAATGTCCTGCCTTGCCAACTGTCGTCATGGCTTTTCGCTGCATAAGCCAAACTCTTGTCAAATCCCGACCAAGCTTGTTCGCCAGATAAGCTGAAAGTTTACAGAAACCAGCAATGAAACTTGCTGATATATGAGCTGAAATCTTTCTCTAAACATGTGGGCTTGCCATTGTCACGATGCCCATCCATGGTACCTCTGCTCCAGAAGAAGAACTGCCTCCCAAATGAGAAGGCTTTTACAAAAATGAAACACTTCATCCTTTCTCCTCTTTACAATCTTGGAGATCAAATTAACTTTTTCCAAGTCAATATTACATTACATGCATGGATAAAAACAAAGTAATCAACCCTTCAAATTAATCACACATACATGTTTAACATACAAGGAAATCATCATGATCCATGTGCTCATGCATATCATTCTCATGCATGCAGTTTAACCTTCAAATTTCTCTTAAGTACAATCATAAGTACAAGATCCTCGATCACATGTACATGTACTTTCAAAGCTGAAATGAATATAACTTTCACTGCAATAGAGTGAGTCTCATACTCAGCTTTCCATCCTGCAACTTGCATTCCCTTAACCAAGAAATGCATTCAATCAAAAGACATGCAACTTTAATTGGATAAGAATTCTAACCACTTCTTACCAATCCATTTCAAAGGCGCTTCCTTTAACTGCACATCGATATCAACATGTGTATCATCCTGACACATATCAATGATGGAAACTTCCTTCCCATTCTTGCCATACTCTTGCTCCAATTTCTTTAACTTTTGTGGAAGCATTGTTGGATTCAGAGTCCAACACCTTTCAGCAGTATGTCCATGCTTATGGCAATAAGTGCAACACATGTTCATCTTCTTGACAGCATGATTTGCATTGTTCATTGGAACTTTGGCTTCTTGCCTCCTTTCCTTCAAAAGTTTCCTACATGTTGCCATTCTTTTCCAACATCTAGAAACACTATGGTTAAACAAACCACAAAAAGAACATGCAATTCTTTTCCAATGCTTGTGTGGAAATTCTCCATGCTTTACATGATGAAAGGAAATATAATTGAAATCAGATTTATACCTTTGTCTTTCACCTTCATTACCTTCATGAGGAGATGAATCAAATGAAGAAGAAGCTCCTTTTGGAACACCATGAATCCCTTCTATGGTTTTAGAGCTTTCACAATTCTCTTGTTCAAGTGCATGCTTATGCACACCTTCTTCTTGCAAGGTATGTTTCAAACTATTGCATTCATCAAGGATACAACCTTTACAACCTTGAGATAAAGAACCTGAAATGAAACTCCTTCTAGGAACTGTTTCAATTGCCTTCATGACTGCTTTAGAACTTTCTCCACAAGATTGTCCATATCCAAGACCCAAATTCTTAGGGCTTACCTCAACTATACCCTGTGCATGTTTGCCCAATCCTTTTCCTTCATATCCCATTTTGGACATCAACTTGGACCCTATGCCTTTGGAATGTTTCTCAAAAGAACCAACATAAACATTCTTATTAGAATTTGAAGACAAACTAGAATTGTTTACTTCTTCTTCAAGCTGATACTTGGCTAAGGCTTCTTTGGCAACAAGGAGTTGTGTCTCCAACTCATGCATCCTTTCCAGCTTCATGTTTGCAATATGAAGTTGGCATTCCATTTCCTGCAATTGGTTAGAAAGCAACTGATTCTCTTCCCTCATGGAATTCAACTGCTCTTGAAGTCTAGAGCTCTTTCTTTCATCCTCATACATTTCTCTCACCATATTCATCATGATGAAAAATTCTTGCTTCAAGCCTTCATCAAAGAATCTTGTGAAGGAGGACGATTTTGAGAACTCACTTATGGAAGTTGTCATTGTAAAAATGAACAAAAGAGCTTCAGCAAACTCACAAAACAAGTAGTAAAGCAGTCAATCTTCAACACTGCTTAAGACACCTTTCAAGCTACACAATCAAGCTAGTGATGTCAGTCAAGAAAACCTAGTGCTCTGATACCATCTGATCTGAAAATGGAATGTACTTGTTTAAGGGTGCAAGGTATCCATTTCCAATAATTTCAACTGTGAGCTAGACACTCCAAATGACCTCTAAAAATGTATAAACTTCTTATTTCTTATACAGAGATAGATTGTAGGGGCATTCACCGGACATGTCACCTCTAAAAAGAGGATGAGTTCCAGAGGCTACCTGACCCTCTACAGGCTCTGCCTAAAGAAATAACAAAGTAAACACTTAGAAGTCTTTGACATACACATACTTGAAGGTTAAGGTCTTGCGGAATAAGACAAGTAACTTTCTGTAGCTGAATAAGTGATTATGTGTGTATGCAAGTTATATTTATTGTTGTTAATACTTTATATTAGTTTTGTTTAGCATATCATCTTCAACAAATAAAGACATAAAAATGATAAAGCAGTTCACCCCCCCTCTGGGCTACATCTGCTGGACCAAACCTCTCCAACTAGGATTGTCCTCTTGTATTAAAATTGCTAAAAAGGCTAATACAAGAATATGGGTATCTCAAAGGATAGATCTAACTGTAAATACAGAATCAGAAGATAGGAATTAGCCAAACATGCTCTTTCCCAAACACTAAACAGTGAATTTTGTACCTTATACAGTACTTTCCCCAATTGGCCCTAGTGGCCCTTTAAACTTGCATGGAGAATTTTGAGGTGAAGATGACCTCAATTGGTTCTAAAACCTCTGCCATTAGACTCAAAAGGTCGAAAATAGCAAACATAGGCTTTTGAATCACCAAAAACGGATGAACATAGCCCCCAAACAGCTCAATCCCTGAAATGGCCCTAGTGGCCCTGAAAGCTTCCCTGAAGCTAAACAGTGAGAAGAATGCCTTAGAAGGAAAAATGATTTGTAGAAATGGATTCAGAATGCTGAAAACCTTCAGGAATGACCTTCGTTCCACATTCACTGGCTGCAAAATTCCCAATGCAGCTCCCAAACTGGTTTGGCCTTGGTGGCTCCTGGAACTTCCACGAAGCTAAAACACCTGCAAAAGACCTCAGATGGCTGTGAAACCTATGCCAATGGCTTCAGGAGGTCCAAAATACCCAAAATCAAAAACAAATTCGTCCAAAACAGACTTTCCTAGCCAAAGTTATGGCCATTTACTCCCAACTGCCAGCTTGGCCTAAAAAAACTCCAGTTAACTTTAGTTACGGCCAGATAACTCCGCCAAATCTGGGCCTCTGCCAAATTTGGCACCACCGCCAAATAAAGTGCCAGTCTAACTGCAATTGTATTAATAGCTCATGTGACTGGTTGCCTTGGATTGCGCGCTGGTGGTTTGCTGGCGGTTATGGTCAAGCTCCTGGTTCTCGGCCCATGGTCATATGCAATGGGGGTTGGCCCCCTTTGGTTTTCACCCAATGTTAATTTAAACTTCAAATAAAACTTTTTCCGCCCTTTTTAACAACACATGCTGTGTGGCCTAACCGTTAGGCATTGGAATGTTAGGCGGGAGGTCTTGTGATCAAACCTCACCGCCTCCAACAAATTTTTATATATGCCAAAACAAATCTTGATGACGTCATCCTTGGGCCACGTGGCGCCCTCCGGGCCTGCCACGTGGTGGTTTTTCATTGGTTGTCCAAAAAGAATATTCTCTGGAATATTCCAAGGAATATTCCGTGGAATATTCTTTTTTAATTTTTTTTTTTAAATTCAAAAACTAAGGGTTATTGGGCAATTTTGTTTTTGGCATAACTTTCTCATACGGCGACCGTTTTTCGAACCGTTTGTGGCGCCGGAATCAGGAAGACGAGATCTATCTGGTAATTTAGGTTCCAATTAGTTCTAAACACTTTTATTTTTGACCATTTTACGACACTAGGTCCTGAGCTCCTGATCAGTATGTGCCCCATTTAGTTATAAATGTAGTTATCAATTGATCGTCGGTATGTACCAGCACTTGGTTGTATCCTGAGAACCATCCAAGAATGAAATTAATTCAAAGCTCGCAACTGCCTGCAGTATTTTTTCCATGGGAGGTAAAGGAAAATTATCCTTTTGGCAGGCCTTGTTAAGGTTTCGAAAGTCAATGCAAATTCTGATATCTCTGTTTTTCTTTCTAGCAGGTACCATATTGGAGACCCATTTAGAATTTCTAACGGGAAAGATTATCTTGGCTTTCAATAACTTGTTGAGTTTAGTTTTAATTTGATTTTCTAAATTTGGATGGATCTTTCTCAACTTCTGTTGGACAGAATTTTCATTATCAATCATTGGGATAGTATGTTGGATGATGGAGGTGTCGTATGTTTTAAGTTCATCGTAATTACAAGCAAAGACACTTTTGTATTGTTTCAAGAGATGAATATATGCTAATTTCTCTTCAGGGGCTAGGCCAAGGCCTCGTGGTTTAGCATCAGTTTCTAGATTTACTAATTCATAATTCAATGTTGAACTTTGGAGTTTTGAATTGGTAGATCTTTTGAATCGATCTTTCAAATCGTAAAGGTCTTCTAATTTGACTACCGATTTAGGTATAGCATTGTTAGTACTATCCTGTAACAATTGTTGGTCATGTTGGTCTTCGTCAATTATTTGATTGGTGTAGGATCCTTCAGATGTGATAAAACTCACGATATCAGGATCGTCATTGAAAATCCTCCAATTGGTGATGTTATCATGGATAGATGGTCTAAAAATTAACTCAATTGAAAATCAGTCAGGGCTAAAATATTTTGAAGGAATGAGCTTAGAAGCTACGTTTGCTAAGAGGTCTGCGCTAGTATTCTGGAGTCTGGGAATTGACGAGATATTAAATGTTATGAAATGTTCAGTCAGATCTTGAACTAAAGATTGGTAATGCTTTAAATGACCTGATAAATAGTGTATGGTATTGCGTACCTGTCTGATTATTATTTCAAATCTCCGAAAACTTGCAGGTATTTGACGCCTAATCCAATTGCCTTGTACGAGCCTTGGACTAGAGCTTCATATTCTGCGGTATTGTTGGTGCGCTCGAATTCGAGTCTGCAAGTTAACATGTTTTTATCTCCCTCTGGGCTTACTAACACACATCCTGCTCCTGCTCCTTCGTTAGACTTAGAACCATCAAAAAATAATTTCCAACACAAAGATTTATTTACAGGACTATCTATAAATCTAATGAATTTAGAACTATCTGTTTGAGAAAAAATTTCTACTTGAGACAAAACAGAATGTTCTAAATAAGGTGGTGTATGAGCATTAAAATTTCCTAAGAAAGAATCTACTGAATAGTTGCCAATGTTGTTATAAATATATGCTACTGGTTCATTTTCTCCCTCAAGTTCTGTTACTATGTATTTTTGATGTCGTTCGCGTTCAACTTTTATTTGGTTTGATTTACCATTATAAGGCAGTCACATATGTGACCAGTCAGTTGTAAAGTATCCATGAAGTTTTTCTGACCATTCTCTGCTAAGAATTAAGCCATAAAATTCAGGAATATCAGCAACTAAAATGTCAATAACTTGACATACCTTTGGATTGGATGACAGCCTTATGGTAACCTCATTTAACTCGCCAATCACTTCAACTTGCGATCAATCTAGCTGAACTATGCGCACAGCGGATTTCTGTAGTTGGACATTCAATTTTGCACGAATTGATCTTGGCAAAATATTTGATGAAGCTCTAGAATCCACTAAGCAATTATGCACATTTTTATTGAAAATTTCATAAGGAGAAATGGGGGAGTATGTAATCTCAATCTTCCTCCAATTAATGCGATATCATTTGGATCAACTTTATTTATCGTATTGGTTGGAGGTCTTCCCATATCATGGGAAGCTTAAGAGATTACAGCAGCTGGTAAAGGCTTAATTGGCACAGCATGTAATTCTTTCAAAAGTACTTTTTTCTGGTGTTTTAACTTGCTCAATTCAAAAACAGTAATATTTGCCCTAGTCTTTTTCATGTCTTCAACAATATTATACTTTGTTTCATCTAAAACAATTAGCATTTTAGATGGATTAGATGTGTCTGTTTAGACTGGGCTGGTTTGAGTCACTTTAGGTGATGTTTTCTTGGCTGCGAATTTATCCTTAGTCATCGAGCTTACGCTCTTTGGCTTAGATGTAGGCTGAGGAGGATCAAGTTGATTTCTGCTACGAGTACTAATGAGGAATACCTCTTGATCTTCTTCATTTGGGAGGATGAAATCCCACATACCTTGTAATTCTACAACTTCTTCTCCATCGGCATGCTCTTCAGTAGCGTTTTTCTCTTCTTCTTCTTCTGATTCAGCATTTGAAATAGCATAAGGGGGTTTGGAATCAGTTGAAGGATTTCTTTTGAAAGGCCTATATGGATTTTTAGAAGAAGTTTATGCTACCTATTTTTTGATGTCGACCATTTTGTTAGACATGGTCTTCAAAACTTTTTGTAATCCTTCTAAATCAAATGGGTCTTTCGGTTGTTTTTTCTTGGGATCTTCTTTGAAAGAGACCTTCTTAAATTTTCGTTCTTCCATCGCATTTTTCTTTTCTAGGGTCGTAACACGTTTCTCTACTGCTATTTCTTCTTTCATATTTTCAACTAAGGTTGTTTTATTAGCCCTATCAACAAAGAGTGCTAAGTTTGATGGTAAAGCAGTAATGTACCATTCACTTCGCACTTCTTCACTAGGCTGAGAAGTAGTAGGTATTTTATTTAGGATTTTATTGAAACGTAAATTGAAATCTTTGATAAGTTCTCTTGACTCGGCCCTAAGATTAGACAAGTCATTGATCAGTGTCACTATAAACTTGTCATCACCAAACTTGGTCAAGAATTGTTCTTGGAAGATGTCCCAACTAGTAATAGATCTAGATGGTAATGAGAAATACCATGATCCAGCTATCCCTTGCAAAGTATAAGGGAAAATTCGAACAACAGCATCCTCATTAACAACTCCATTGAGATTGATGGACAACATAAAGTTATTTATATGTTCTTCTGCTAGCATGCCTGCCTCAGGATTAAACTTAGGCAACCATTTTTTAGGATGGGCTGGTATCTGACTCAAGGGTGCAGGCATTAAGACTGCCCCTAGGTTATTCCATGGAGATTGGGCCATTGTTGAACTACTAACAGAGGAAAGTGCAGAAGATGATCCTTGCGGTTGAGAAGATGAGGATATTATAACTCCAGATGTTTGAGAAGGAGTTGAGGAAGTTGCAATAGGTTGATGGACGATGATCTGAAGTGGAGGAGTGGATGGTTGACTTCGCGGTGAAGAGGTTGAGATAGATGATGATGATGAAAGAGTCTCGCTATCGGATCCTTTAGGAGACTTCCTTGCTCTCTTCCTAGAAGGTAGAGGTAATTCGGTTGGATGAACACCAAACTTTTCGCTCTTTAATATGGTGAGAGGATGAGCAGGGTTGTATTGCGAAGTCACGCTTCCTTGAGATTTATCAGATTTCTAAGGAGATATAGAAAATTGCTGAAGCTTTTGAATCAAAGATTCATTTTCAGGAGGTTGAATAGTAGATTGTTCTGAAATATCAGGGTTTGTAGCCGCAGCTGTTGCTCAAGCGACTTCTAACTCTGGATTTAAAGTTTATGAATGAAATGGAGAAGTCAGAGGAGATGGTGAGGGCGATTTACACTCAGAATGGTATTTAGATTTGGATTTGCTTGCAATTCATAGTTCGGTGGCCCTCCTTCTAGCGCCAAATATTTTGAAGCCCCGAAAATCAAGTCTACAACAAGGGGGATACCCGCTCGGTCCGGACCTTGGTTGGCAGCTCTTTTTCTGTTTGGTATAGCGGGGCTGACTGGGGATATGGGACCAGTTTCCCAATTTGTGTGTGTGTGTGAGAAAGATCTGATATTTCTGTTTCTAACAGTTTCTAAATGGAATACTTCTAATCTAATTCTAATCTAATAATAAGGAAATTATTATTCTAATGACAGAAATATGCAAATCTACACTAACCCGGGGTGTGATCTTTCTTCTATGCGACCTAAAATGATTTCAGACAAAAACTGGTAATAAAGATCATTCAGCTGTTATGAGAAAATAATTCAGTACATATGAACCACTTCGTATAAAAAAGTTAGACGAAACAATTGTGCAAAACATGTCGCATGATGAGCTATTCATACACTAAGCATAAATAAATAGCTATCACCGTACAAAAGTGCCAAATGATAACTCAGGAATTCATACATTAATATATAAATAAATGAACTGGAAATCACTTTAACTCAAGGAAAAAATAGTTAAGAGATAGAAATACCATTTATAACTAGTCCTACTCATGAGCTTCAAGCGATAACGATTTATTTCTCCTTGATCAAATATCCACCAAGAGTACAAAAGTGCAACATTAGTAGCAGATATCAAATGCAAACATCAATAAATCATGTTCCATTCATTCATTAAAACCTCCTTAGAGGGTACAAAAGTGCATGTTCTGGGAATAAGTTTTTGATAAATTTCAGGACCCATCTCTAAATGCATGAGAAGGGTTTAAATACTGCTAACTAAAATCTAAAAATAAATTATTACAAAAATGTAGGATGCGGTTTAAATGACCATCCTCTTTTCACGAAACTAAAACAAAATTAAAGCTAAAATTAAATCTAACATTAAACTACTTTAGTATTTGGTCCTTGAAATCACATGCATGTAGCATCTGTTTGAGCAAAGTCAGCTGGCTGACTTCCGCTTTTAGCTAAGCTGAGAAAACAGAATTGACAAGAGTTGGCACCATCTTTTCGAACGAATTGATGATACACTTAACAGTCATTCACTGGCTATGTGGCCTTACCAAGTATGCCCAGTAATAATCCCAGTTCAACCTGGTTAACCCTTGGATTGCTTTTACCTTTTGTTGAGCTCTCTGTTTCCAAACTATCTTTATCATTACTGTTTCGTGGTTTCTGGAGCTTGTAGGTGACTGGGCAATTAGCAACTTGACCTTTCGGAAAACTTTTCTCAGCGATGCACGATTAGTGCTAGGCGCTAATTGCGCATCGGAAACTGCCTCTGTTTCTTGATCTGGGTTTCCTTGATGCATTTTTCGCCTTTTGCGCTTTTTCCTTCCCACATATATAAAGTTAAAAATTTGTAAAAATAATACTTCTGTGAACCCTTGACTTTGAGTCTTAAATTGTTTGTTTCTGATATCAACTCTGTCTAGTGTCCACTTCATCATGTCTGTATATGGAAGAATCTTGGGTCTTGCTACTATCCGGTGTAAGAATGAGCAAGCTAGCTCTGAATGGGATGCTTCAGAAGAACCATTTGAGCCCATGCTAGCAACTACTTCCATTACTCTGGGATTTTCCTCTTCGAGCATATTATACATGCCTTCCCACGTAGCTATTCCTGCATCTCTGTTACAGGCCTTGTCTGTATATAATGCTGCCATTTCCTTTTCTTCTGAGCTCGGGGCTTTGCCTTTCTTTCCCATTTCAACCTGCGTAATGCTTTGTATTAGCCTCTGTTGTCCGTTCCTGCAATTCACAAGTGAAGTGAAAATGAATGACAAGGAAGGGTGATGGGAAACGTTTTAAATGCCGCAGACATATCAAGCATACCACCTTACGTGAAATGATTATTTCGATAAGCACGCACCCATAATGCATTATAACTGGCAACTACCTCATTTATTAGCATTAAAGCGCATAACCAGGTGTCAGCTTAGGGAAAATACTTTTCTTGAATAACGTGCCTGAAAGATCTGCGATTTTGCGATTTTGTGATTTGCTTTGCGACATTGCAGATCGCAACATCGCAAAATCGCAAAACCACAATGTTGATCGCTTATGACATTGCATTATCACTTGATCGCAACATCGCGAAATCACAATATCGCAGATTGCAGGAATGTTATGTATGACAAACTTCGTTAACTTGTTTCTTATGAGATGTGATCTTGCGATCGGCGTTATCGCATATCGGCAAAATTTAAAGTGTTTCATGTAAGTTATGTTGAATGCGATGCGATATTCGTTTATTATCGCATATCGAGATTTCGCAAATGTTGGAAATGTGCTTGTAAGGTGGCGTCCCACTATCCTATGCGATGCGATATTTCCTAAGGAAAGACTTTATCTTACCTTATCATAAAACTTAGCTTTTTTGGATTTTCCAAGAGGGTTTCCTAAGCTTATGATGGTAACTTTATTTGAAAAGGAAATTTAAACACTATTTTGATTTTTTTAGATTTTCAACTAAGGGTCCCCACTTATTTAGTATTAGGAATAACACTCAATAAGAAGACGGGTTGTTGCTGGCCACAACAATTGGCGATTCACTTGGAAGAACCAGTTATCTCTGCTGCTTTTTGAATTTTCAAAACTTCTAAAACAAAAAAAATTCCAGAAAGTTAAACTTTATTATAGAAATATAAAGTACATTATATTCTAACCTGGCAATGACATTTTGTTTCAACTATTTTCAACTTTGATTATTTGCTGCCTCAAGCTAGTCCTTGTATTTACATCAGACATTACTTGGCTTGTAAAGATAAAACAAAGTCTTCTTTGTAAACTAGTTTTAAATATGCTCATTTGTCGTAGGTAGAGCCTCTGCTGCCAGCAGGCATTTATAGCCTCGACAGGGTTACTTGTTACCCAACAATGATCCTATATCCTACTTAAAGAAACCCACAATTCTCAAAGAAGAATCCATATCCACACTTTCTACTTTCATTTCCTTTTTATTCTTAAATAGAAATGTCTTGGCTTGATGGCCAATTTATGACACAGTCATTCATTGATTTATAACTTTTCTGAAGAAGCTGGCTCATGATGAGACCCCTTGCCTTTTGATTGCAACAATCTTGAGTCTTTGCCCTGTTGTGGTATGTAGTATTGGCAAAGTTAGCAAGCTATAATATCTGTGATTATGATAAGCCGGCTCGTGATGACACCTCTCACTCTTTAAGATAAAGTGTATCCTTGGATTGATCCTCTGAAAGTTGTGCTTCCCTTAGTAGGGAGGAATTCATTGTTTCCTTAAGATAGCTCTGGATGACAATAGTAGAGTTTTTGGAAATATCTGTTCTATAGAGGATCTTTATTTTGTTATTGATACTTTTCATTGCACTGATATAAAACAATTTCTTACTAAAGGTTGTTTTCATCAAATTTTATGAAGTTGAAACTAGTATCATATCTAGGCTAGAGATTTTAACTGTATCTTTTAATAATAAAGATCAATTTTCCAAAAGATTTGCTATTTATACAAGCGAAAGATAAAAATTTGAAAGAGAATTTGTGTCTTTTTCATGAATCTCAAAAGTAACCATTCACAACTGGTTTTATTATGAAAAGAAAAACAACTACTCTACAAAAATAGAAGACTGATCTTCTATGGAAAATATTTCTAGAGAACTTGACCATTAACAGGTAAACAATCCGTCTTCCCTGCTAAATCTTGTAACATGAAGGCCGATGGACCTATGATTTCTACAATTTGAAAAGGACCAAGCCACATTCTTTGAAATTTTGTATGTTTTCCCTTTTCCTCATGAGCCTTGTCCCATTTTAAAACTAAATCTCCTATTTGAAAATCTTTTCTGGATACCATATTGGAATCAAAAGAGGCTTTCACCAATGCTTGATGATAAGCGTGAGTAATCTTAGCCCTTTCTCATTGTTCTTCTAATTTAATTAATTCTAGCTTCCTAGGTTGTAAAAAAGAAGTTGGTACTTCATCAATGTATTGAACTAAGGCTAAAGACGGAATTTCCAGATGTGTTGGAAGAACCACTTCTTTCCCAGAAACTAAATTAAAGGGAGAAGTGCCGATAGAGGCTTTCTATGTTATTCGGTCTACCCATAAAGCATATATTAAAGACTTATGCCAATTTTTATGATTTTGGTCAATGGTTCGCTTGATGATTCTAATCAAGTTCTTATTTGTGGATTCAGCTAACCCATTTCCTTGTGGATAATAATTGGCCGAGTATTTAAGTTTGAAACCTCTTTTGCGTGCAAACTCGGTGATTGCATTACCAGAAAAGTATGATGCATTATCAAACATTAAAGCGGAAGGCAATCCAAACCTGGCGATTATGAACTGATCTATGAATTCAATGATATTTTCAGCATTAGCCGTCTTGAGTGGAACTGCTTCTACCCATTTAGTAAAGTAATCTGTCGCTATGAGGATGTATCTATGTTGTTTAGAAGAGTGAGGAACGATCTCACCTATTATGTCCAATCCCCACTGATCGAAAGGTTGTTCGATGGTAACTGGTTGCAATGGTAATGATGGTTTCTTTTGTCTCCCAGTAGCGGTTTAACAGGCTTGGCATTTTCTTACGTAGTTATGTGCGTCCTTGAATAATGTGGGCCAGTAATAGCCTGCACGTAAGATCTTATGAGCAGTTGCATCTCCAGCTTAATGTCCGCCTGATAGCCCATCATGGAGTTCCTGCAAAAAATTTTCAGCTTCAGCTTTCTCAAGACATCTAAGTAGAACAAAATCATAATTTATTCTGAAAAGAACGTCATTTACAAGTTGATATTGTTTGGCTTTTAACCTCAGGGCTTTTTTCTTGGTGTGATCAAGATTTGGAGGAGCATATCCATTCTTTAAATAATTAATAATATCAATATATAATGACTCAGCATCGTTTAGGCTTACCTCATACACTTGTACCTCTTCAGATGGATTTTCAGGCATTAGTGATGCTCCTACCAGCAGTTTGCAAAAGCCTTGACCTTTTACAATGTTTCCTGGTTTGATTCTACGTTGTATTCTTGTAAGGAAGTAACCCAATTTGCCCTTTTCTCACCCACATCCTTCTATACTAGAAGACTTCTTACTGCTGGAAACAGTACTATGATCTTGGTATGTGTTTTGAGTAAGAAAGGTCTGAAATATTTAATTGCTTTAAAAAAGCATAGGCTTGTTTCTCCACATCTGAATAATTTAGTTCAGCACCTTGTAAATTTGAACTGAAAAAAGGAATTGGGGCTTCCACCTTCTCTTGATTTTCTTGAGTGAGTATCGTAGCATATGATCTATCTGAGGCAGAGGTATACAAAATAAAAGGATCGGAAAAATTTGGAGTTGCTAATGATGGAGCATTGATAATGGCTTGTTTAATCAGATTGAAAGCCTCATGTTCATCTTGGCCCCATTTAAATTTTGCGTTCTTTTTAATCATGGCTTGTAAAGGAGACACAATTCTTGAAAAATCTGGGACGAATCTCTTTACAAAGTTGATGTGGCCAAGGAAAGATTGCATGGCTTTCTTATTGTGAGGTAGGGGAACTGCGGAAATTTCTTTGATTCTGTCAGGATCAATGTGAATACCAGATTTTGATACTATGAATCCTAGAAGCTTTCCTTCACTTAATACGAAAAAGGATTTTTTCGGGTTAAGCGAAATTCCATACCTTAAACAAAGTTGGAAGATTTGTTTTAAATCCTTGAGATGGTTGTTTTGTTTCTTGGAATAAACAGTAATATCATCCAAATAGATTACCATTGTCTTATTAACTAACCCTTTGAATGCAATATCCATGGCTCTTTGAAAAGTGGCACCCGCGTTAATCAAACCAAATGGCATATTTTGATATGCGTATGTTCCCCATTTAGTTATGAATGTAGTTATCAATTGATCGTCGGTATGTACCAGCACTTGGTTGTATCCTGAGAACCATCCAAGAATGACATTAATTCAGAGCCCGCAACTACTTGCAGTATTTGTTCCATGGGAGGTAAAGGAAAATTATGCTTTTGGCAAGCCTTGTGAAGGTTTTGAAAGTCAATGCAGATTATGATATCTCCGTTTTTCTTTCTAACAGGTACCATATTGGAGACCCATTTAGAATGTCTAACGGGAAAGGTTATCTTGGCTTTCAATAACTTGTTGAGTTCAGTTTTAGTCTGATTTTTTAAATTTGGATGGATCTTTCTCAATTTCTGTTGGACAGATTTTTCATTATCAATCATTGGGATAGTATGTTGGATGATGGAGGTGTCGTATGTTTTAAGTTCATCGTAATTCCAAGCAAAGACACTTTTGTATTGTTTTAAGAAACAAATATATGCTAATTTCTCTTCATGGGCTAGGCAAAGGCCTAGTTTGATATTCTGTGGTTTAGCATCAGTTCCTAGATTTACTAATTCATAATTCAAAGTTGAACTTTGGATTTTTGAATTGGTATATCTTTTTAATCGATCTTTCAAATCGTAAAGGTCTTCTAATTTGACTACCGATTTAGTTATAGCATTGTTAGTACTATCCTGTTGCAATTGTTGGTCATGTTAGCCTTCGTCAATTATTTTATTAGTGTAGGATCCTTCAAATGTGAGAAAAATCACAATATCAGGATCGTCATTGAAAATTCTCCAATTTGTGATGTTATCAGTGATAGATGGTCTAAAAATTAACTCAATTGAAAATCGGTCAGGGCTAAAATATTCTTAAGGAATGAGCTTGGAAGCTACGTTGGCTAAGAGGTCTGCGCTAGCATTCTGGAGTCTGGGAATTGACGAGATATTAAATGCTATGAAATGTTCAGTCAGATCTGACTAAAGATTGGTAATGCTTTAAATGACCTAATAAACAGTGTATAGTATTGCGTAACTGTCTGATTATTATTTCAAAATCTTCGAAAACTTGCAGGTATTTGACGCCTAATCTGATTGCCTTGTACAAGCCTTGGACTAGAGCTTCTTATTCTGCGGTATTGTTGGTGCACTCGAATTCGAGTCTGCAAGTTAACATGGTTTTATCTCCCTCTGGGCTTACTAACACACATCCTGCTCTTGCTCCTTCGTTAGACTTAGAACCATCAAAAAATAATTTCCAAAACAAAGATTTATTTACAGGACTATCTATGAAACTAATGAATTTAGAACTATCTGTTTGAGAAAAAATTTCTACTTGAGACAAAATAGAATGTTCTAAATAAGGTGATGTATGAGCATTAAATTTCCTAAGAAAGAATCTCCTGAATAGTTTCCAATGATGTTAGAATTATATGCTACTCGTTCATTTTCTCCCTCAAGTTCTATTACTATGTATTTTTGATGTTGTTTGCGTTCAACTTTTATTTGGTTTGGTTTACCATTATAAGGCAGCCACATATGTGACCAGTTAGTTGCAAAGTATCCATGAAGTTTTTTTGATCAATCTCTGCTAAGAATTAATCCATAAAATTCAGGAATATCAGCAACTAAAATGTCAATAACTTGACATACCTTTGGATTAGATGACAGCCTTATGGTAACCTGATTTAACTCTTCAATCACTTCAACTTGCGATCGATCTAGATGAACTATGCGCACAACGGATTTCTATGGTTGAACATTCAATTTTTCACAAATTGATATTGGAAAAATATTTGATAAAGCTCCAGAATCCACTAAGCAATTATGCACATTTTTATTGAAAATTTCATAAGTAAGGAGAAATGGGGGAGTATGCGATCTCGATCTTCCTCCAATTAATGCGATATCGTTTGGATCAAATTCATTTATCGTATTAGTTGGAGGTATTCCCATATCATGGGAAGCTTGAGAGATTACAGCAGCTGGTAAAGGCGCAACTGGCACAACATGTAATTCTTTCAAAAGTACTTTATGCTGGTGTTTTAACTTGCTCAATTCAAAAAGAGTAATATTTGCCCTAGTCTTTTTCATGTCTTCAACAATATTATACTCCATTTCATCCAAAACAAGTAGTGTTTTAGATGGAGTAGATGTTTATGTTTGGACTGGGCTGGTTTGAGTCGCTTTAGGTGATGTTTTCTTGGTTGTGACTTTAGCCTTAGTCATCGATCTTATGCTCTTTGGCTTAGATGTAGGCTAAGGAGGATCAAGTTGATTTCTACTACGAGTATTAATCAAGAATACCTCTTGATATTCTTCATTTGGGAGGATGAAATCCCACATACCTGGTAATTCCACAACTTCCTCTTCATCGGTATGCTCTTCAGTAGCGTTTTCCTCTTCTTCTTCTTCTGATTCAGCATTTGAAATAGCATTAGGGGGTTTGGAATCAGTTGAAGGATTTCTTTTAAAAGGCCTATATGGCTTTTTAAAAGAAGTTTCTGCTACCTGTTTTTTGATGTTGACCATTTCATTAGACATGGTCTTCAAAACTTTTTGTAATCCTTCTAAATAGAATGGGTATTTCGGTTTTTTTTCTTGGGATCTTCTTTGAAAGAGACCTTCTTAAATTTTCATTCTTCCATTGCATTTTTCTTTTCTAGGGCCGTAATATGTTTCTCTACTGATATTGCTTCTTTCATATTTTCAACTAAGGTTGTTTTGTTAGCCCTATCAACAAAGAGTGCTTCGCACTTCTTCACTAGGCTGAGAAGCAGTAGGTATTTTGTTTAGGATTTTATTGAAACGTAAATTGAAATCTCTGATAGGTTCTCTTGACTCATCCTTAAGATTAGACAAGTCATTGATCAGTGTCCCTGTAGACCTGTCATCACCAAACTTGGTAAAGAATTGTTCTTGGAAGATGTTCCAACTAGTAATAGATCCAGATGGTAACAAGAAATACCATGATCCGGCTGTCCCTTGAAAAGTATAAGGGAAAAGTTGAACAACAACATCCTCATTAACAACTCCATTGAGATTTATGGACAACATAAAGTTATTTATATGTTCTTCTGCTAGCATGCCTGCCTCAGGATTAAACTTAGGCAGCCATTTTTCAAGATGGGTCGGTATCTGACTCAAGGGTGCAGGCATTAAGACTGCCCCTGGGTTATTCCATGGAGATTGGGCCATTTCTGAACTACTAACAGAGGAAAGTGCAAAAGATGATCCTTGCGGTTGAGAAGATGAGGATATTATAACTCCAGATGTTTGAGAAGGAGTTGAGGAAGTTGCAATAGGTTGATGGACGATGATCTGAAGTGGAGGAGTGGATGGTTGACTTCGCGGTGAAGAGGTTGAGATGGATGATGATGATGAAAGAGTCTCGCTATCGGATCCTTTAGGAGACTTCCTTGCTCTCTTCCTAGAAGGTAGAGGTAATTCGGTTGGTTGAACACCAAACTTTTCGCTCTTTAATCTGGTGAGAGGATGAGCAGGGTTGTATTGTGAAGTCACACTGCCTTGAGATTTATCAGATTTCTGAGGAGATATAGAAAATCGCTAAAGTTTGTGAATCAAAGATTCAACTTCAAGAGGTTCAATAGTAGATTGTTCTGAAATATCAGGGTTTGTAGCAACAACTGTTGCTCCAATGACTTCTAACTCTAGATTTAAATTTTCTGAATGCAATCGAGAAGTCGGAGGAGATGGTGAGGGCGATTTACTCTTAGAATTGTACTTAGATTTGGATTTTCTTACCATTCACAGTTCGGTGGCCCTCCTTCTAGCACCAAATATATTGAATCCCCGAAAATCGGGTCTACAACAAGGGGGATACCCGCCCGGTCCGGACCTTGGTTAGCAGCTCCTTTTCTGTTTGGTATAGTGGGTCCGGCTGGGGATATGGGACTAGTTTCCCAATTTGTGTGTGTGTGAGAAAGATCTGATATTTCTGTTTCTAATAGTTTCTAAATGGAATACTTCTAATCTAATTCTAATCTAATAATAAGGAAATTATTATTCTAATGACATAAATATGTAAATCTACACCAACTCGGGGTGCGATCTTTCTTCTACGTGATCTAAAATGATTTCAGAAAACAATTGGTAATAAAGATCATTTATCTGTTATGAGAAAATAATTCAGTACAAATGAACCACTTCGTATAAAAAGTTAGACGAAACAGTTGTGCAAAACATATCGCATAATGAGCTACTCATACACTAAGCATAAATAAATAGCTATCACCATACAAAAGTGCCAAATGATAACTCAGGCATTCATACATTAATGTATAAATAACTGAACTGGAAATCACTTTAACACAAGGCAGAAATAGTTAAGAGATAGAAATACCATATATAACTAGTCCTACTCATGAGCTTCAAGCGATAACGATTTATATCTCCTTGATCAAATATCCACTAAGAGTACAAAAGTGCAACATCAATAGCAGATATCAAATGCAAACATCAATAAATCCTGTTCCATTCATTCATCAAAACCTCCTCAGAGGGTAAAAAAGTGCATGTTCTGGGGATATGTTTTTGATAAATTTCAGGACCCATCTCTAAATGCATGAGAAGGGTTTAAATACTACTAACTAAAATCTAAAAATAAATTATTACAAAAATGTAGGATGCGGTTTAAATGACCGTCCTCTTTTCAGGAAACTAAAACAAAATTAAAGCTAAAATTAAATCTAACATTAAACTACTTCTGTATTTGGTCCTTGAAATCGCACGCATGCAACATCTGTTTGAGCAGAGTCGGCTAGCTGACTTCCGCTTTTAGCTGAGCTGAGAAAACAGAATTGACAAGAGCTGGTGCCATCTTTTCGGCTAAATTGATGATACACTTAACAGTCATCCACTGGCTATGTGGCTTTACCAAGTATGCCTAGTAATAATCCAAGTTCAACCTGGTTAACCCTTGGATTGCTTTTTCCTTTTCTTGAGCTTTCTGTTTCGAAATTGTCTTTATCATTACTGTTCCGCAGTTTCCAAAGCTTGCATGTGACTGGGCAATTAGCAGCTTGCCTTTTCGGAAATTTTTTCTCCGCGATGCGCGATTAGTGCTAGGCACTAATCACGCATCGAAAACTACCTTTGTTTCTTGATTCGGGTTTTCTTGATGCGTTTTTCGCCTTTTACACTTTTTCCTTCCCACAGATATAAAGGTAAAACTTTGTAAAAATAATACTTCTGTGAACCCTTGACTTTGAGTCTTAAACTGTTTGTTTCTGATATCAACTCTTTCCAGTGTCCACTTCACCATGTTTGTATATGGAAGAATCTTGGGTCTTGCTGCTATCTGGTGTAAGAATGAGCAAGCTAGCTCTGAAATCGATGCTTCAGTAGAACCATTTGAGCCCGCGCTACAAACTGCTTCCATTACTCTGGGATTTTCCTCTTCGAGCAGATTATACATGCTTTCCCATGTAGCCATTCCCACGTCTCTGTTACAGACCGTGTCTGTATATAATGGTGCCATTTCCTTTTCTTCTGAGCTCGGGGCTTTGCCTTTCTTTCCCATTTCAACCTGCACAATGCTTTATATCGGCCTCTGTTGTCCGTTCCTGCAATTCACAAGTGAATTGAAAATGAATGACAAGGAAGGGTGATGGGAAAAGTTTTAAATGCCACAAACATATCGAGCATACCACCTTACGTGAAATGATTCTTTTGATAAACACGCACCCATAATCCATTATAACTAGAAACTACCTCATTTATTAGCATTAAAGCGCATAACCAGGTGTCAACTTAGGGAAAATAGTTTTCTTGAATAACATGCCCGAAATATATATGATGAAGCAATTTTGCAATTTTCTTTGTGACATCGCAGATCGCAACATCGCAAAATCGTAATGTTGATCGCTTATGACATCGCATTATCACTTGATCACAACATCGCGAAATCGCAATATCGCAGATCACAGGAATGTTCTATATGACCAACTTCGTTAACCTATTTCCTGCGAGATGCGATCTTGCGATCGGCTTTATCGCATATTGGCAAAATTTAAAGTGTTTCATGTAAGTTATGCTGAATGTGATGTGATATTCGTTTATTATCACATATCGCGATCTCGCAAATGTTGGAATTGTGCTTGTAAGGTGGCATCCCGTTATCCTATGCAATGCGATATTTCCTACGGAAATACTTTATTTTACCTTATCATAAAACTTAGATTTTTTGGATTTTACAAGAGGGTTTCCTAAGCTTATGATGGTAATTTTATTTGAAAAGGAAATTTAAAAACTATTTTGATTTTTTTAGATTTTTAACTAAGGGTCCCCACTTATTTAGTATTAGGAATAACACTCAATAAGAAGGGGGGTTGTTGCTGGCCACAACAGGTTGATAACCTTGGGGCACGTATTAATACTAGGGTTGACCTTGAGGTACATATTGATACTTGGGTTGAACTTGAGGTACATACTGAGTCTAGGGTTGACCTTGAGGAATGTATTGTCCCAAAGGTATGTACTGTCCTTGAGGTTTCCCCCCAGGCGGTAATTGGGTACCTTGAGGTTGCCCCCCAGTGGATAATTGAGGACCTTGAGGTTGCCCCCCAGGTGGTAACTAACTACCTTGAGGTTTCGGATTTGGAATGGTACCTGACATCATAAGAATATCTTCTATACTCAATGGCTTAGTTCTGTTATTACCAGTTAATAACCCTTGTTCAACAAGTTGAGGAGATGCTCCTGAAAAAGTACCAGTAAGTGACTGATACCCAGATTTTATAGACATTTTTGGGCACTAAAACCCCAAGCATAAATTTCCATAAACCAAGGTCTCCTAATTCCCTAAAGGTGTTGTTCCAATCCCTAAAAGAACAAGGTAAACTAATTACAGCATCTCCCAGAAGTTCTCCATGAAAAACTACTCAGAACTGGTCAAAACTGGACCATTTCACCTGCTCCATAGGCAAAGTGTGTTGCATCCCACCTGAATACACACATTAGATGTGATGCATGTCAAAAAGCCCTTTTATGGGGTGCAATGGGTGAGAAGGTACAAATGGCAAGGTCAATCCGCAAGGTGTAGGAGCATGGAATCTTCCAGAAACCTCTCCTGTGAAACTTGCCTCTCTGAATTTGACCAGGGATGAGTAAGAGATCATCAATCTCCAAGTGGAATCAAGAACTATCAGAGAGAAGAAACTAATCAAATCTCAAAAGCTGACTCACCTCCCTTGCAGACATCTATATATGGATCCCTCATCCCAGAGATCCAGAGGCTGGAATTTTGTATCTTGTAAGGAAATGTTGTTGGTTTCTTGGTGCAATATCATAGTGTTGGGTGATCTAAGCTTTTCATGAGGTGAAGAAGGGCTTACTTGCTGAGAGGATGATGTTGGATCAGAACAATCAGTTGTAATCCTCTTTGCTCTTTCTTGATTATCAATAAAGCTATTAAATTTTTCCTCCATATTCTTGTATGATTGATGATTTATGCATTTGTGTGGTCAATGTACATCCGATCCTATATTGTTTATGATAATAGATCTATGTTCTTGGATAGTGTTATGTTGCTTTGATTCTACAGGTACTCTTTGAAGCTAGGTAGACAAGGAAGCGAGTGGCAAAGACCTACCAGAAGAGAGAGGAATCGAACAAGGAACCAAGCGCAAGACAGAGGTTGGTCTCCTTATTCTTCTCTTATCTATTTCTCATAAAGGAAAACGAAAGTAGTTTTTAGTGTGTTTGTTTCTAAGGTAGCTACCAGCCTTAGTGGGATTAGCAGCTTTGGACAGACACTATTCCCGATAACAAAATGGCGACTCCACTGGGGAGCGAATATATTGTTTGTTTATCTACATTTGTTTACTTTATAAACTTACAGATGGAGCCTAAAGTCAAGCCAGCTAGCCTTCGAACTGCATTTGCTATGCAAGTGCAAAGTAGATCAATGCTGCTTCAGTCTATCTTTGGGTTTTGTTTATGAATTAAATGATTGATTTACAAGCTCTCTAATTTCCCTTGTGGTGGCTCTAGTAACCTCCTTAGATCTACCCCTATGATTGATTTACTTATTACCACTTGCTCGGTCGAAATCCCTGAACTGAGCTGCAAACTGTGACTCGGAGCCCAGCTAAAGTCTCGTCCCTGGTCCATCGCATTGTGTCTTCTTTGAAACCTAAATGCATCGCACTTCTCGAGTGTAGTAGGTGCGTTGCATTTCCGTTTCCCTGTGCTACAGGTGCGCTGATTAGACCTCTTATGCTCTTAGATTTTAGCTTCTGTGTTCACTCTTTTCAGCTCTATTCAGGAGTTTTGCTGCCTGTAGTCAGTACACCTCTCTTGGAAACCCCCTTCCTTGCCATTATTCCACCTCCATTGTGCAAAGAACTGTAAATGTTTTTATGTATTTTGAGTCATTTTCAGTTTTCCTTTACAAAGAAGTAGCATAATTATACTGTCGTTTCTTGATTTCAAAGTGTCGCAAGTGTCAGTTTCGGTCATAGAAGAGAATCTTATTGTTCTTGATAGTTGATTACAATGTTACTCTTGTATTTGATTTGAATTAGTAGTTTTTCAAGTGTCGAAAGCAAGTTTTCAATGCCGAATAGCAAAGTGTCGTCATTGTCCTCATTTTGTTTTGAAAAGAAGCTTGTTAGTAATTGTCGCTTTGAAAAATAATTTAGATTTGCGCTTAGCTTTCTTTTTATCATTCACACATTAAGAAAGCTGAAAAAAAATACATGCATGTGCATTTACATTTAGACTGTTTGTTGGTTTGATTTAGGACAGTGCATATAGTGTGTGCTCTCTGCTCTTTCTTGAAAGAACACCATCTCTCTTTCCTTAGTAGCTAGGATTTTCATTGCAAAAAGAAGATTAAACAACTATTTATCATCTTAGATTGCATTTTAGGAATTGTACATCTACATCATGCGGTGAACCTGAAAGGAAAATTTCTTAAGCAAGATCAACTATAAAATAAATTTAATGAATCTAAAAACGCTTTGGAACCTAACGCACAACATTTAGAATTCTAGGCTAGAGACGTATTCCGACGTCGTAAAGCCTGATAACTGTTGTTTTCACTGTTGGTTGGGTGATTCCTCCACTGTGAGACGATAAGTGCTAGTACGGACTTGTGCTCCCACGTACCGTCGAGTATATATTTGGAGACCACAATAGGCTCATCAAATCAATGGTCATCAAGTGTTTAGATAGATAGGTCTAAGGAATATGGTACCTCTTCAGATCCTTGGTCACATGTACATTCTACAGACAAAGGAATCATTCAGTCAATGATGTTAGGAGAGGCACCATGGGAAGATTACCAACATCGTTCCCATCTCCCAGATTACAACGAAGAATATTCCAATGACCTTAATCATCCTTCAGTTTTTTATTTTCTATCAAATACTATAAATACAGTGGATTCCGAGGATGGTTCTTATCTCGTGTCGACCTCGTTAAAAAATGAAACAAGGAGTCATGAGGATAGTTCTTTTACTGTGTCAACCTCATTAAAAAATGGAACGACTCCCTTTCCAAATCGAGTCTTTGATTACAATCTCGTAAAATCAAAGTCGATTCTTTCGAAGATCTCGAAGGTAAACCTTCATTCCAACCACCGAGATGAATGCAATGAAGTTTGGGGGCATACACCTCGATTTGTGTTATTATGTTGGGGGCGTGCAAACTTATCATGAGCAGTGTTACCGCAGGGTTCAAGCTCATTAAAAAATAAACCTGCCACGAGCAGTGTTACCGCAAGGTTAAAGCTCCTTAAAAAATAAACCTGCCTCGAGCAGTTTTAACACAGAATTCAAGCTCGTTAAAAAATAAACATAAGAAATGAGCAAGTGTTTCCCCCAACATTTAAGCTCATTAAAAAATGAACCAATTTCCAGTGAATAACCATCGTGAATGTAGTACTTCAGCCTTTGAAGCCTTGGTCGTGTTCTCATCATCACCTCCACTCTATATCGGCCGATCATTCACCTCCACTTGATTGTTTACCCCTTTTGAGGAACAGCTGCGAAGAGTGATCTTGTTATCCATCCTTGTGACACTGTCGTGATTGGAAAATTCCAAACCTTAACTAGAATCAGCTGCTACCCGAATCTATCACTCGTTCCTAAAAAACGAGTCTCCTTTAAGCTCTTTTCAACTGACTCGTAAAATATGAAAATATTGTCGAGCCATTGGCCTCTCCAACTCGTTAAAGTGACCAGAAGTGCTCTCCCTCCTTTAGATTTTAATCTTTTTAGACCTGAGGGATTATTACACAAAACGATTGAGCGCTTGTTTTGTTCGGCTCATTAAAAGTACCGAAAATTCATCCCTTTTGTATTATTTTATACCTTTTCGGACTTAATGGATTAGATGATGAAAAAGGATTTTTTGGAGTTTCCTTTACGTCCCTTTTCAGACTCTCTAAAAATGAAAAGGACTGAGTTATATTTGTCATTAAACTCATTAAAACCTAATAGCGACAAACTTGTCCATAACAGACAAGAACGAGTTTCACTATCGCTAGGCTCGTTAAAACATAGCGATGGGTTTGCCCGAAGGGAAAATTATAGAACAAGCATATGTTATCCTCCTCAAGCTTGACAAAAATAAAGAGGTATTGGTTAGCAAATACTGGGGAAAAATTGGGAAGAAAACTTGAAGAAACTTTGTTGGTAGCAAGTCGCTCTTGAACATGACAATTTCACTCTGCATCCGAGTCGGGTTGGGTTGTTCCATTCGCTGGTCACATCACCATGGTTCCATCACACCATCCACATTTGGCGTTAATGCTACCAATCCATCATGTTAGTTTCGTCGATATTTTCAAGAGAAGTCGCTCAGAGAATTCACCTGTGTCTCACCCACTATAATACATTTTCACTCCATTCTTTCATGACCGCCACCCTGAACCATATATCACCGATTCTTTTCACCTCCATTAAAATCATTTGCTCCATTCCGTGTCATTGATGTGGGATTCACTAAGGCCCTCCTATGACAGATCACTTCTTGTCGACATCAGCTCATTTTCCAAGAAGTCAATCTAGGAACAACCCTTTTAGTACTTTGAAGCTTGCATGCCTCAATGGCAAGTTTCTCACTTCCAGTGACACGTTTACATCAATGGCCTTCGACCAAAAGATTTTGTGTGGTGTTCGACGCCAAGTCCCTTATTCACACCACGTGAATTGTACTGCATTACCTTGAGGATCATTATCATTATCGGTGATTCCTCTCGCGCCTGTTAATAGCTTACATCATTGGCTGGTAATCAGGTGATGTCTTATCATGTTCGACTCCAGAACATCTCTCACATGGATTGACTTGTACTTTTAGTGAAGATCGAACGAGATTGAAGACCCCAGATCTAGTTTCATCCATCCGGGCTGCGATATATATTCAGGAAAATAAAGACTTCAAATGTACATCATTGCTGCATAGATAATCATCCAATCTAAGGGATGATGGCTCTACCAGAATCATCAGTCTACACTTAGACGATTGTCTGTCCTATGTACATGAAAATGAATTTATAAAGCTGAGCATGGGAATGCCCACCTCAGCTAGATCATGAAAATAAAATGAAGATAATGTATTGTATTGTATCTTATTACAGGTCACCTTCCAACTCGAAAAAACTTCGGATCCTCATGATAAAGCATTTCACCGGACATCAAAAAGATTAACGACCTCATGCTTTAGGGGGCAACTATCATAGACATTTTTGGGCACTGCAACCCCAAGCATAAATGTCCATAAAACAAGGGCTGCTAAGTCCCTAAAGGTGTTGTTCCAACCCCTAAAAGAACAAGGTCAACTAATTATAGCATCTCCCAGAAGTTCTCCATGAAAAACTACTTAGAACTACTCAAAATTGGACCATTTCACCTGCTCCATAGGCAAAGTGCACTTCATCCCACCTGAATACACATAGTAGGTGTGATGCATGTCAAAAATCCCTTCTATGGGATGCGATGGGTGAGAAGGGACAAATGGCAGGGTCAATCCGCAAGGTGGAGGAGCATGGAATCTTCCAGAAACCTCTCCTGTGACACTTGCCTCTCTGAATTCGACCATGGATAAGTAAGAGATCATCAATATCGAAGTGGAATCAAGAACTATCATAGAGAAGACACTAATCAAATCTCAAAATCTGACTCACCTCCCTTGCAGACATCTATATATGAATCCCTCATCCTAGAGATCCAGAGGCTGGAATTTTGTATCTTGTAAGGAAGTGTTGTTGGTTTCTTGGTGCAATATCATAGTGTTGGGTGATCTAAGCTTTTCATGAGTTGAATAAGGGCTTACTTGCTGAGAGGATGATGCTGGGTCAGAATAATCAGTTGTAATCCTCTTTGCTCTTTCTTGATTATCAATAAAGCTATTAAAGTTTTCCTCCATATTCTTGTATGATTGATGATTTATGCATTTGTGTGGTCAATGTACATCTGATCCTATATTGTTTATGATAATAGATCTATGTTCTTGGATAGTGTTATGCTACTTTGATTCTACAGGTACTCTTTGAAGCTGGGTAGACAAGGAAGCGAGTGGCAAAGACCTACCATAAGGGAGAGGAATCGAGCAAGGAACCAAGCGCAAGACAGAGGTTGGCCTCCTTATTCTTCTCTTATCTATTTCTCAAAAAGGAAAACGAAAGTAGTTTTTAGTGTTTTTGTTTCTAAGGTAACTACCAACCTTAGTGGGATTAGCAGCTCTGCATAGACACTATTCCCGATAACACCAGAGGGAACAGAAGGACCGCCATATAAAAATGTTTCTGGAGATTGAGAAAACATGGATGACTGTCTCGACATATTCAAAGGAGGATAATAACCTCTAGGTGTTGGATGAAAAGGAATGTGAGGTGGTGAAAAACTTAGTCCCGAGTTTTCTAGAAAATTGGTCAATGAAAGATACCAAGCATCCCTCCTAGATGGACTGTAAAAGATCGATTCACGCTCCCTAAGCTCTATATCTGGTTGATTTTCAGGGATAGGTATACCTTCTTCCGAAGTAACAAGTTCTTCAATAGCAATAAGTCCAGAAGGAAGATTTTGGGTAATGACTCTTTTGTACCCTGGGTGAACCAGGACCACTGGAAGTTGGAGAGGCAAATTCTGATGATGGAGTAGCAGTAGGTTCAGTTTCAGGTTCAGAAATTTTAGGTTCCTCAGCTAATTGACTAGTAGAAGAAAAACTACCAGTAACTTCAGAAAATGAAACAGGTTCAATAATATACTCTGGTGCTTGAACTTGATAATCAGGATGCACAACTAAAGAAGATTCTCCTTCTTCAGGTGACCCAACTCTATTGTCACTAGGAGTTACAAGGGCTCATAGCCCTTCAAGCTGGCTTGGTGAAAACTCAAGAGGTTGGCCCCGAAGTCTATGGGACTGTCTCGGTAATTCAGCCATGATTAAATATTTTAATTACTTCACATGCAAACAAAGAAAAATCTCAATGAAAACCACCTGAAGTCTCTAAAGAACCAAACAATTTCGAATCACACGCCTAAAGAATCTAGGAGGTCAAACCACACACAAACAGTGACTTTCCGTACCGAAAACACTAGTTGGTGATGAAATCCAACATCACAGAATTCAATACAGAAATGGCAGTTGGAACAGTTACCTCGACAACCTGCTTAATGAATAGACTGGCACAAGTTTCTCCACTAAACCGTCTGGAGTGAAGAGAACCCCCCACAAAATCCAAGTGAGTCTAGTCGACGTCTGCTCCACGTACAGTGGGATCTTCCCTCCACCGTCACCTTAGGAAAGAATCCTATAGAATATGGTCACTATAGTCTGTGATCCGATACACACGCAAGGGCATAGTAGCAAGCTCAATCCCCTTGAAGGCTCCATGACATAATCCAAGGTTTACCAACAAGTGACCCCAGGCTCCTCAACAATGAATAATCTGAGGTTTACCATTTTTAATACGTGTATATCTACTATCGTTCCCAATGAGGAAGGATTGATTACCCCACTGGTTCGGATACAATCTCATGCTTGACTCCTTTAAGAGGAGCTTCCCAGAGCATAGATGTAACAATTGGAATTTATCTCCTACCGCAAGATACAACTACTTGTTTGTTTTTACTATCTTTGAGAGTTAATTACTCCTTACTCCAAGATACTAGCCTAAGCTATGTTGGTGATAAAGAGCCCTAGAAATAAAAAGATTTCTAGATAGATTTTACTTTAAGCGTTATTTTTATGGTTGTTTCTTAAGTCAAAAGGTGTGGAGATGAAACTTTATGGTGTGAAGACTCGACTCCAAAACACTAAAAATGCACTTAAGATGATAAACGATCCTTTTTATTCAATGAATTTCTAGCTAAAGAAAGAGTTGAGAATGCAATTGCTTGAAAAAAAAATCTTTCCTTAACAAACAAATGAAAAGAAGAACTTTTTTGTCTTTTTCAATTAACTCAAAAACGAGACTACTAATTATGCTCACGAAAAATATCCCTTTCTTTTCAACACTCAAATACTACAAAAACAAACCTTTTCAAAAGAGATTTTTTTTTAAATTTTATAAAACACTCAAAACTATAAAAAATCTAATCTTGAGATCTATAAATTCTAAAAATCTAACTAAAGCAAAAGCTTACAAAATTTCTTTTCAAGGATGTTTTACTTAGTTATCAGCAAACTAAGGGCTAACTTGTTCAGAATAACAAATTAATCAAAAACAACCAGCTTTTGTTATCTTTTTAAAAATGAAATCCAAAACTTTCAAAACAAGTTCTTTCGAAGCTTCGCAAAGAGAAAAATGAGATGTATTCCTCACCAAAGGTAGATTTTACAAATCGGTCAGATTCATAAAGAAGACCAGCAAAACCAGGGTGATCTGAGGTTTCTAAGGTTTCTAAGCTCTGAGTTACTACAAAGACCAAACGAAAATCAAGCCAGGCACACAAAACTTCTAGAAATTCACTTAAAACCTAAATGCCAATGGAATTAACCTACGAAAATTTTTTGACAAGACATCTGGGCAGAGGCTAAAACACATAAACAAATCCTAAGCTTAACTGAATGAAAATATTTTAAGCTTTTCAAAATTTTGACAGGGTCTGCAGGCCCCCAATATAACCAGGTGTGGTACCACTCTGTGTGTAAAGAAAAAGTGCGGGGATGTCCGCACTGTGTTACAACCAGAGCATGCGGTCCTCTTCCAAAAGCGTGAAAACAAAAAGCAATTCAAAATCTAAAGAAATTACCCAATCCCACACACATCAAGCAAAAACCAGAAACAGAGAAAACGTTTCTCAAGTCAAAGTAAAAGCAAAGGCAAAAACCAAAAATTCAAGTCCCTAGTGGAGTCGCCATTTTGTCGGGCGGATAAATCGTTCTTGCGGACAAGACCGATCTCCCTAGTATCTATAGATATCTAGTGACAAGAAAACCAAATAAATTCTATCTTTCTCTAAATATGCGATTATAAATAAAAGCCAAGAGATGTTTCAGACCCTACCTCAAGTCCAGTGTTAGTTTGTGGAAGCCATGCTCCGTTGATCCAAATGAGCTCCCTTTTGAAGAACCTGCAAACAAAAATAGGCACACATCAAATAACACCTGCATAGCCAATATAATAAACCATATTTATCATGATGATCAAGGAATTAATGAAATAAACCATAGAAGACAATTTATTGAGAAAAATGAATCTGATTTTATTAACTTTAAACAAAGAAGAACTTTACAACCTTGGTTCCTTGATGTTGTACAAGCTCCTCCCAGGGTCCAACAAGAATCTCCTCTACTTTGACAAGTTTCACTCTCTTCCCAAAGAAGCCAAAAGGTATGTAATCTCTCCTTTCAAGCTCAATTAGGAAGTCTAAATTCCAACAGCATTTACCCTCAAAAAATTTTAGCTTTCACCCTCTTTAGCAACCAGCGCAATGCCTCAATTTATAGTGCAGAGGAAGGAAGTTACCAGGTCCACCTTCAAAGGGATAGAGTCCTCCTTCAAAGGGATAAGCTCCTCTCATCAAGGGGTTAGATCCTTTAGTTATGGGATGCATGAACCACCTAGGAGCGAACCAACCACGTCAAGATTCCTTCTAGAAGTGTCCAGAATTAACCTAAAGTGAGTTTTTAAGAATAAACTTGCGCCTTTTTGAATTTTACAGGGGTCCACACCCACTCCTTTAGAGACAGAGTGGGAAGGTCTGCAGGTAACATGAAAAAGGAGTGCAGGACCGTAGGTAATGGTAAGAGAAAGTGTGAAACCAAAGTTTTAGAGATTTTCAAAGACTTTCTCTCATTTTTAAGGCTTGACATGAAGAGCTGAGGTTTGAGACTTGCAAAGGAGGACAGTTTGAGTGGTGATCGACTCACACTGACTACAGAAAGTCATGGTGAAAATATTTTGTGTAACAAGCTGGAGTAGTTTTAATTTCACCTTGAAAATAAAATATAACCCAATCATGTAAATTAGACTTCGAAGTTACAAATAATGTGGCAAAATATGAAGCTTTCCTTTTAAGATTTCAATTAGCCAAAATCTTAAAAGTTCAAAAATTAAGTGTCTTTACTGATTCAAAACTTATTGTTAAGCAAGTAAGAAATGCTTGCCAGACCAAGCACCCTAGACTTAGGTCCTACCGAAATGAAGTATGGGATTCAGTTGAAAACTTCTTTGATGCTTTTAATTTGACTCATATTCCCAGAGACCAGAATATTCATGCAGATGCCTTAGTTGTCTGTGCTAGCTCTTTTAAAATTCATGATCATATTGATGTACTCTATCAGATACAATTCAAATATAGGCTGTTTATCCCAGATAATCTAAAACATTGGCAAATATTCGAAGATGATGAACATTTGAAATCATTTCTGCAGGTAATAGATGATTTTTCATTTCTACAAATTGATGAATATATAACTGAAATAAATGAAAATGTAGATGGAAATGATACTTCAGATTTTTAAACCCAAATTGCTAATCATGACATTATTCAATTATCTAACAATTTTGTTCCAAAAGGACTCATTGCTTTAGAAAAATTGTTTGATCCCAATGATGTCCTCCAAAACCCTCAATCCATTTCTTTAGAATATGACATAGAAGAGATTAACATTGGAAATAATGAAGATATCAAAAACATCAAAATATGTGCATCTCTAGGCCCTGAGATCAAAGCTCAATATCTTAAGTTACTACAAAATCATAAGGATGTTTTTTCTTGGACTTATCCTGATCTAAAGACCTATGATACTTCATTAATACAGCATAAGATTCCTTTGAAGCTAGAAGAAAAACCTTATCAATAGAAGCTTAGAAGGATAAATCCAGCCCTTCCACCAACTGTAGAAAGGGAGATTAAGAAAATGCTAGATGCTCAGGTCATCCTCCCTCTTAGATATTCTAATTGGGTTGCAAATCTAGTTCTTGTTAGAAACAAAAATGGAGAAATAAGACTCTATATGGATTTTAAAAATTTGAACAAAGAATAATTAAAAGAAAATTATCCTTTACCCAAAATGGATCAGTTACTTCAAATGGTTTCAGGGGCACAAAGGCTTTCTATGCTTTATGGTTTTTCAAGTTACAATCAAGTGAATGCTGATACAGTAGATAGAGAGAAGATAGCCTTTACTACACCCTGGGGCACATTCATGTACGTTAGGATGCCATTTGGCTTAACCAATGCTGGAGCAACATTTCAAAGAGCTATGGACATAGATTTTATGGGTCAGGTAAACAAATTTGTGGTTATTTATCTTGATGACATAAAAAAAATTTCTAAATCTGATCGGAAACATCTAAAGCACTTGATGAAGGTTTTTGACAGGTGTAGAAAATTTGGAATATCATTGAACCCTAAGAAGTCCATATTTTCTATCAAAGAAGGAAAAATGTTGGGCCATATAATTTCAAAGGAGGGAGTAGTAATTGACACCAAACGAGTATTTGCCATTGAAACATTGACCTTACCTAGAAACAAGAAGGAGATTCTAGCTTTTCTAGGCAAGATTAACTTTCTATGGAGGTTTATTCCAAATTATGCAAAGATTGTAAAAGATATAACCGACATGCTCCAAAAGGACCATGAAGTCAGATGGACTCCCTCTTCTAGGCATGCATTTGAACAAATAAAAAAATCTATCTCTGAAGCTCCCACCTTGGCCAGCCCTGATTATACTAAGTCATTCAGTATTTTCTTTTTTGCCTCTGAAACAACCCTTGCTACCGTTCTATTACAGAAAAATGAAGATTCCCATGACAAACCCATAGCCTTTTTCATCAAGGTTATGAGAGATGTTGAGCTTAGGTATGACATCATTGAGAAGCAAGCCTATGCCCTCATTCAAGCCCTGAAATCATTCAGAATGTATATCTTACATTCACCTATTACTGCTTATGTCCCTAATAGTGCTGCAAAAATTGTCCTAAACCAACCAGACACTGATGGGAAAAGAGGTAGATGGATCACACTAATTCTAGAGTTTTATCTAACTATCAAGACTACCAAGCTAGTAAAAGGTCAAGGATTAGCCAGATTCTAGTTGAATCCAACTGCAAAGTACTTGGAATCAATTCCATTTTAGAAATACATGGGAAGAATACACAAGAAACTTCTCTCCTTGCACAAGGGAAGAATCCACAAGAGCCTTCTCTCCTTGCAAAAGGGGAGAATCCATAAGAACCTTCCCTTCATCGTAAAGGGGAGAATCCACAAGAACCTCTACCTTCAGAGCAGAACAATCCTATACACATTGATGAAAAACTCTTGTTTTCAAACTAGTATCAAGATATTGTAAATTTATTGATCCATTTTGAGTGTCCAACATCATTCTCCAAAACCCAGTGTAAAACCCTTAAGTTAACATCAATCAGGTACTACATTATAAATGCAAATTTATACTGGAAAGATCCACTAAATATTTTGTTATTATGTTTAACAGAATCAGAAACTAAAGGAATCACTGATCAGTTTCATACAAGATTTTGTGGGGGACATTATGCTTGGAGAGCAACAACATACAATATTATGAGAGGAGGATTTTATTGGCCTACATTGTTCTTACAAGTAGGGGCAAAGGTCAGAGGTTGTGTTCCTTGTCAAATGTTTGCTGGTAAACAAAAATTAGCAGCTCTTCCACTTGTTCCATCAATAGTTTCAACACCTTTTTCTGAATGGGGATTAGATTTTGTTGGAGAGATTCACCCCACTTCAAGTAATCATCATAGATGGATCCTCACTACAACGGACTACTTTGCTAAATGGGTGGAAGCAATTCTAGTCAGAAATGCTACTGATTCAGTAGTAATTAAGTTTATTGAGGAAAACATATTATCTAGATTTGGTTGCCCAACTCAAATTGTCACTGACAATGCAACATATTTTTCTAGTGTTAAAATGATTGACCTTTTACATAAATATCAAATTCTATTACATCTTTCAACTTCATACTACACTCAAGGTAATGGCCTTGCAGATTCATCCAACAAAAGCCTGGTAAAGTAATAAAAAAGACTCTAGCTGACCATAAGAAGAACTGGGCTTAACATTTGATTTATGCAGTATGGGAAAACAGAATTACTGCAAAGAGATCAACTGGCAAATCTCCATTTCAGTTAGTCTATGGGAAAGATGCAATCTTCCCTACCAATTTGGTCTTCCCTGTTTTAAAATTCCTGCAGGATTCTACAGATGAACCTGATGATTTTTTAAGAAGAATAAATCATATTATTGAACTTAATGAAAACAGAGATGAAGTTCAATATAAATTGAATAAATATCAGAACAAGATGAAGGCCCTGTTTGACAGAAGAGCTAGGGAGAGGGACTTTAAGGAAGGTGATCTAGTTCTAAGATGGGATGCCAAGAGAGAAGAGAAAGGAAAGTATGGCAAATTTGACAAATTATGGTTTGGACCTTTAGAAATTGCTGAAGTGAAGGGCAACAACACTTTTGTACCGCAGAATCTTGAGGGGCTATATTCCACTTATCCTGTAAATGGAAGGTTTCTAAAACATATATTTAGTACTAAGAAGTTGAAATAGTTTCATTGTAAATACTCTAGTTTTCTTTTACCTCTCAAGATGTTAGTGTGATTTTCTTTACAGCAAGGACTCCATAGCCCGAGGAGAAGGCACATGGATCTGCAAGTTCTCTGCATTCTATAGGAGAAAGCAATCCCCAGATGGAGCCAATGTTGTAGCATTTTTTGGTTTTGATAAGATAGAATATTTGAAAAAATGTTAAATTGGCATATGGACATAACAATATTGAATAGAATGTTTTCGAAAAAATATCTTGATGATGATGTCCATATCAAAGAAGATGTTAGGTTAGATGCCCTAAAAAATCAACGCAAAAAGAAAATGTTAGGTTAGAAAGAAAAGAAAACAAATAAACCCTGAAAGTGAGCAATTATAAATGCCACTACTATTTTTTTGCAAAATAATGGTTGTGTGCAGCTTGTCATAAATGCCACAATCCATGACAGTCAATCTGTTTAATCTTGACTGCTTCATGCTTTAAATTTGATGTTATATTTAGAGAATAAAGATCTAGCCAAACTGTTTAGTCTTGGCAGATCAGTAATTAGGTAGAGAATAATAAGGTGCTCATCAGTTTAATCTGAGCCCTTGGATGTTATAAGGTTAGAATTAGATAGTTTTCTTTTGTAAAATAAACAAGAAAGGAAAATTGTTTGCTAGCTCAAATGCACCCATTAAGTGAAGAAAAAATGATAGGATAAGCAAAGGGTAAGTAGAGAAAGGTTACAGAAGTATGATGACTTATTGGAAAAAATGTACATTTATTATGTTTTACTATATGTTTCTATGTCTATGAGGCAATTACATAAAGCAAATGAAGGTCTACAAGATCAATTAATTAACTTCCCTCATCCCCATTCATCCCTATGTTTACTAATTCCCCCTTCCTCCTTCATACATTTCATATTCATTAATTTTCCATAAAAAGCCCCTTTTCCTAAGTTAAAATCCTTTTTGCCTAGGAAAAATGAAAACCCCATGCTAAATCCCCTTTTACCCAAAAACCCACAAAAAGTTGTTTAGCCTAAGTATTAACGTATGTAACTCATAAAAAGAATTATACTTAGTCTATTTTCCCTTTCTGCTCATATTTCATATTAACACTAACTTAATGTATTAAACACCTAAAATTCCTTTCTTGTATATATTAAATCCCTTTATTTAAATATCCTAAAAACTTTAGTTTTATAATAAAACCATATACTTAATAAAACATCGCATTGGCAGATCGCAAGCTTTTTAACATGCATACACTCTCCCTACATTGCAATATGTGATTGCGATGGACCCGGACCCAACGCAACATATATGACAATCCATTTCGATATCACATCCACCCCTCATCGCAAGTCCTGACTGAAGCAATGACCCTCTACCATTGCGATCTCCGATATGCGATGGGAACCCAGAACCGATCATAGTATTAACCATGTTTTATTTCCACGTCGCATCTAGCCCCTATCACATTCCTTTGCGATGGGCCTTCCTCTGCTAAACTGCGATCACAATATGGGATATGAACCCAGACTTGACGACATTTATCTACCCAAGTTCATATTTTTTCAAATCCACCATTCCATGTTTTGCAAAGGATTTCTTTGTTAAATCGTTTTTATGATTTAAACAAAGAACCCCACTAATCTCAGTTTTAACCCATAAATAAAGTCATTGCCACCATAATTAACCACTGGGCCCCTCCATTGCTCTTTCCTTTTCCCTCCGCGTTGCTCTTTCGCTTCACCACCGTTCGATCAAATCCATTCAAATCCATGACCCTCAGTGATTTCGGGTTGGCTCTCTATCTGAGCATTACCCACCTGAAAAGTGGTATTCCACTAACCTCCCCTTTCTATGTGTCAGGCTTACATTGTTTCAGGAGACCCCTCCCAAAACTACCCGCGCCTCATAAAGTTGTGCAAAGAAAACTAAAACCACCTCTTGTATAATGAAAAAATGACCATTGTTCACTTTGCCCCATATTTCAAAAAGAAAGCCATTTTTTTGTTTAAACACGAAAATCACCATTTTGCCTTTGTTTCACCCGTTTTCACAGTAAACCCTCCATAAGCCTCTGCGACCAATAAAGCCATTGTTTTACCTTCCGATACACTCTGGACTCCTTCCAATATCTTCTCAAGACCAATAAAGCCATTGATGTCCTCCTCTGCAACCTATGTTTTCTTAACAATTTATGTGTTTTGCATGTAAAAACCACTATTCCAAGCTTACAAAGAAAAAATCCTGCATACAGTTTGAAGACAAATCTAAAAGGATTTACTGTTGAAAAACATAGTAAAAACCTGAAATGCACAGTAAAGGTAAAAAGGAACACAGTAAAGGTTACTCAGCAGGGTCAAAGGATATTCACAGAGTTTAAAGAGTATCAGATGAAATATCAAATGAAGGAATTAACCAGTGTAAACGGTACAAACAATCAAGTAGCTTAAAGGAGCAAAATATCAAACAACAAAGCCAGCACGACCTAAATAAAAGGGACAACAAGAAGCAGTTCAATAGCTAACACTATCTTCTTGTATGAAGATATTTCCTTTCCTAGAATAAATCTTAATCAGTTTTAGGATATTTCCTTAGCTTCATTATTGTATAAATAACTCTCTTCTTGAGTTTTTATGGGTTCGAAGTTCAAGGTTAATCATTCATTGCTTGTAAAGTCTTGATTGTTTATTCTACTTTGAACCTGGTTGCACCTTTGAAGGAAGCTTTTGTAGAAACTTGATGTACTCAGTTTTTCTGGAACGTTAATACAAAGTAGAGGATCCTGAATTTGGTTTTGCACAGTTTGCGTTATCCTGTAAGTTTTTCCAGTTATCAATCATTATGTTTTTCTTCATATTCTTATGACTTATAGAGATATCTAGGTAGGAATAATTGTGTCTTAATTTATTCCTATAAGATCCTGAAGTGATCATCTATTAAGAGAATGGATTAATGAATTGTCTATTTAGCTAATCCCCTCTAATCAATAAATCATCAGCATCTTGTGTAAGCTTAAGTATACTGCCTTGAATCTTTGGAACGTAGTTAAGAAGGTTTTCATACTTATGATTGTTCTATTTTACAGTCTGGAAACTGTGATAATCATAGTATTTTTTGTCTTATTCTCACCACTATTTTTGATTTATATCACTGTGTGTTATAGACATTTTTGTGCCTTACAGCATAGAGCATGAAATGTCAATAATCTAAGGGATCCAAAGTCCCTAAACAAGTTGTTCTTACCCTTAGAGGAACAAGTTCAGCAAACCACAGCACTACAGTTCAGTTCTCCACTGAAAAACACTCAAAAACATGTCAATTTTGGATCAAAGCAGCTGCTCCACTAGGCATCTGCGCTGCATAGCAGGTACAACAAAGGCTACCTGCTATGCATAGCAGGTAGAACAAAGGCTACCTGCGTTGGGCGTACTTGGACATGTGGAGGAATCTTTTTCTCAAAGTGCCAGTGCCCAGGAAGCTTCTAAAAAGACACTTGATCATAAGATTCGCCTAATGATGAGTTAAGAGCTTCTAAAACTCCAAGTGGAAGGCAGAAACTCTGAGTGAAGGACTGAAGAACAACTGGAGTTGAAGAGGACAACAAGTCACACATCAAGATGACTTACCTTCACTCCAAAACTCTATATAAGGATCTCATCCCATGGGATCTGGAGGGGGAATTCAGTGCAAAGAATCGCTGTTGGTTTGCAGTTGAGAGTATTGGGTGATTGCTTGAGGGAGGTGAAGAAGAGATTTCTCTCCGTCGGGAAGGTGATGCTGGATTGGACCTCGCATGGTTGTATCGCCGCCTGAACCTTACTTCCATATATTAATAAAGCATTTGAGGTTCTTCTATTCGCATGTGTTTCAATGGTGAATTGTCTTACTTGCGTTTTTTATTTATGCTAATCCTTGAATCATTTATGCATGCATGCTTCTTGTAGTTTTCTTTTCTTGTCTTATTTGCAGGATCTCGTGTAGCTGGGCCCGTGGAAAGACTTGGAGCTGGGAGCAAGAGGCAAACAAAGGAGATTGGATCGACCATTTGCACAAGACATCGGTAAGTGGATCTATCCCTTTTATCTCTTGCATGTCATAAAGAAGAAACTTTAGATAGCTTTGCTTTCAGCTGTTGCTAAGGAACTGTCACCCTTAGAGTGGGTTAGGGTCATTCCGAGTTGGATACTTTCCCCCATAATAGACTGGCGACTCCGCTGGGAAGCGTGTCTTGTTGGTAGCTTGTGTTTCTTGCTATTCATTTCTTAAACAAAAGAGTACCGAATCGAACTGCATGCGAGTCCTTCGAATGCAAAGTAGAGGGCAGCTACTCTAGCCCAGTGCTGGGCATGTTTATGATTTGAAGAGCTGATCCACAAGGACTCTTTTTAGCTCTTTGTGATAGTGTTCATCTTCCTTTAATCATCCTCTAGAGTATACTTGACTGATAGCAACTGATTTGGACAAAAAACATTCATTTTTGAGCAAACTGTGAGCCGGAATCTGAGAGAGACGAGAGTTGTCTCATCAGTGCAGCTGCAACAAAGGCTACCTGCACTGACAACGCAGGTCCCGAAGGGGCTACCTACGCTGCATCTCAGATTGACAGTGCAGCACCTGCGCTGATCCAGTTTTGCCTTGTGCAACTTGGATTCTTCACTGTCTGTTGCCCAGTTTTCAGTATTGTTTTTGCAGCCTGTTGTCAACCTGTATACCCAGCTGAAACCACTTCTCTTTGCCTTCATTCCCCCTCAGTTGTATGAAGAAACCGTGATTGTTCTTATTGCATTTCTTGCTGTCATTCACTGTTTCCCATAGCGAAAGCGAACTAGTCTTGCTATGACCTCTTGGATCTAGACCTATGAGAAAGTGTCGTTGTGATTCTGAGAGCTAGTTTATTGCTGTTCATAGCTGCTTGAGCATTTGCTTTCGTTATATGGTTCGAATTTCAGTATTTCTTGTGTTGAAACGAGTGAATCTTAAGGTGTTCTTTTGATTATTGGACAAAACTTGTTTGCTTACGCTTGAAATCGAATTCGAAATTATACAACAACTTTCTTTTTGTATACATCAACATTAAGGAAGAAGAAAAGAAATACTTGCATTGTGCATGTGCATTTTGACAGGTTGCATGTCGATTTAGGAAAAGTGCATCAGTGTGTGCTCTATGATCTGTTTGAAAATATGATGTCTTTCTTTTCCTTCAGTAGTTAAGGTTTTCATAAGTTGAAAGAATTGAAAAAAGCTTGCTTATCATTCTTAGACTGCATTTAGGAGTTGTCTCATACATCACGTGGTGATCCATAAAGGCAAACTGCTAAACAAGATCAACCTAAAAAAGGAACTGAATTTATCTAACAACGCTTTGAAACATAACGAAACACAGTAGAGGTCTAGGTAGAGACGTGAACCGGCGTCGTTAAACATAGTGACTGTCGATCTCTACGAAGGTGGGTGATTCCTCCTGAGGGACGATAGCACTAATACGGACTTGTGCCCCCGCATACCGTCGCGTATATTGGGGGACCCCTATAGGAATAAAGCCTTTATCCATAGGAAGCCGTGTCGGCCGCCCTACTGATCGCGATGCAGTGAACACAGCATTCACGAAGATCGACCACTCGTACCGTAAAACGTATTCTGTGGTTTCGCGAAAGGTTTGGCACACCCTTGCCTAGAACTCCAGAGTAGTTTCTTTTGGCCTTTTTCAAACTCTATAACTGAAAAATTCCACCCGAGCATTTGTCACTTCGGGCTCGTTAATACATCGAAGGAGACTAGAGTCATCTTTAGCTTTTTCTCGACTCTTAAAACATGAAAAAGCAAGTTGTGTTTTAAAAGCGTCTAAAATTACTTCAATTCGAAAACACATTTTACCCTGTGCATTATTGGTTGATCAAGTAATCCACAATCGTGGAAGAAAGTAAATCGATGAACCGTCATTCGTGGAGGAATACGAGACAACCGTCTTTGTCTCCGGAATCGAAAACAACCCGGGCAAAGCGATCTCGTTCAACTGGTTCCAAATCTCCTGTCAAGGTTAGAACAAGTGTTCCGACGACATCTGAGGTTCCGGTTACTCCAAACATTTCTGGAAACCCTGCCCCTATTGAAGAAGTTCAACAGCCCCAGAGGGACAGTAACCCTGATCCTAGTCTGAGAGCAAATACTTGTGTTACTGAATCAGTTCCATCAGTAATCGGTTCAGAGAGTCTTTCTCCTCAAACAACTGTCGCTGTCGAAACAACCCCTTCTTCAGCACCAGAAATATTCTACGGACCTGACGGTCTTCCTCTTCCACCCGGTCTGATCGCAATAGAAGAGATTGTAGAAGATCCGCAAGCAACTACTCCAACACATCTTGGAGCAGGGATCACTCTACTTCCTACTGCATCAGAAGCTAGCCTATCACCCAGAGAAGTTCCTGAAGAATCACTAGGCAATCTACTGGATAGACTAAAAATGTCTGAACAACCGTTGACATCTAGGACCGTGCCAAAAGACACAGCGACAGCAGAACTCCCTGCAGTCATTCCGACAATGTTCGCCGGCATACCATCTGTCCCTAACTCTCAACAGCTTGAGGGGGTCCCTTCGGGGGCCATGACGACAGTATGGTCTGTTCCTATTTGTTCTCCCGGGATAATACCCGGTAACTCCTATGTTGGAACTCAACAAATCGATCCTTTCGGGAATCCATTTGGGCAATCCGGTCCTCGAGGTGTAATAAATCCTCTCGGTTCCGGACCACCACCGTATGGGGGGCAATATGCTTTCTCATTACCCCCTCCGGGAGGTTACCCATACGGGAGTTCACAACCATACCCAAGTTATACTGGAATAACTACCAGCGGTTGGATACCTATGCTACCCCAGCAACCAAGAGTTGTGTATTCTATGCAACAATAGATGCCTGTGACGAACATCCCGACGACACCAGCAATTGTGACTGTGTTGCAAGTTCAAACGATACCTGTTGCATGTCAACCTCAGTTTTCTCAGGTTGTAATGCAACAACCCGTTGACCCTGCGACTCAACCACAATCGCCGGATGGCAGGGCGACACAAGCACAAACGGGTACCCTTGCCCCTCATCTTGGCCCAGTGGTAAGCATCGCACAACAACCAATGGTATCACAACCATGGTTGGTGCAGTATCAACAACCACAGTTCCAGCAAGTGTACCAAGGTACCGAGCAGCAAATTTTTGCGAACAATGGACAACCGTACTTACAATACGGTCAAAACCAACCACTCTATGGTGGGATAGTCCATCAACCGTATCAATCATATCAACATCAATTACATTATGCTAGTATGCAAAGACCAACTGCTCAGGCGATTCCGTCGTATCCTGGGTATGCTTCACCTAACCTGAGTCAGCAGCTGCCATTCGTGGCAACTCTGGAGTTACCCGATCTACATCGGTTGACAAACGATCCTATCGCCTACGCCCCTTGGTGGCCCATGATTCCTCACAAACTTCCATCGGACATTCCTAAATTCAATGGAAACCCGGGCGAAGACCCGTCGAATCACGTCATGACCTTTCATCTATGGTGTTCATCGAACACCCTGAACGATGATTCGATAAGACTTCGCCTCTTCCAGAGGACATTGACCGGTCCGACGGCCAAATGGTATATAGAATTGCCAAGAGCCTCTTTCGACAATTTCAGCTCCTTATCCACGACTTTCTTAACCCACTTTCAATTACCTATCAGGTATGAAACGGGAACCGAGATACTGACCAACTTCAAGCAGACGACAGCTACTCACATATCTGATCATATACATGAGTGGCGTCGTCGTCGAAGGATGGTGAAAACATACGTTCCTGATCAGCTATTAGCTGAATGGTTTATAAAGTCTCTACTTCCGGCTATAACGGAAGATGTGGCCAAGGGGGGAGTCGTAACAGAGGAGCAGGTCATTGCTCGTGCTCAATATTTAGACTTGGTATATACTCAGTCTGGCACGCTCTATGACAAAATACCTGATGCCCCTAGACCTGAATTTTCAATTCCTCCCTCTCCTAAATCGAATATTGACTCTCATGCCGGAGATGGCGTGATTGGCACTGCAAGCGCGAAGTCGAGAAAGGCTTCACCTCAGAAAGCCCGTAAGACCTCAGATCGAAATGCCCATGAAGAGATTCTTGCTTCGGAAGTAAATGCCATATCAGCAGATAAAGGCAAAGAAACCAATCAACCAGGAAGCAAGAAGAAGCAAAACAAAGGGAAGAAGAAGCAACAGGATGGTCCGTCACCTGAAAAAGCTTCTTCAAGCTCTCCTAGGAAAGGGAAACAGAAAGAGAAGTCACCTGGTCCATGTTCTATATGTGACGAGGACCATTGGACACAAGATTGTCCATACAAAGCTGAGCTCAAGAGATTCTTTAAAAGTCCAAAGAACCCAGCTGTGTTGACTGACCCGTTTCCCAACCCAGGTCAAAATATGGTTGATAGTGGAAAAGCTTCCCCGTCGCAAGTGTTGATGTTGTCGATATCTAAGCAGCAAAATGATGCTTTGATTTCGACAAGGAGCAAAGATTACGGGAATCCGCAACTGTCGATCGAGAAAGGTAAAGATCAACCTAGTAGTTCGACGACAACTTCGACAGAAGTTGTCCCACCTATAATGCCAGAATTAATGATAAAACCACCTAAGGGTGTAGTACACAAGTCGACGTTTAATCCTCGTGCCAGAGCGGCGCAGCATTATAACATAGTGGAAGATTTGTCTCAATCGCCATCTGCTATGTCGACTCTAGAAGTACTACAAAATTGTCCATCCCAAAGGCAGGCATTGTTATCGACAATAGGGGGGGTTGATCCTAAGGATTCCAATGTTGTGTCCTTTGATCACAAAGGGTATGACCCTCAGCTACCAGCTCAACTCGCTTTCCTTATCCAGGTAAAGGCCCTCAACAAAACTGTTCACAGAACAATTATTGACGAGGGGGCATCGACATGTATTATGTCGATGAGCTGCTAGAAAACGCTAGGGTCACCAACCTTGTCGAGATCTTCGACAACACTAAAGGCTTTCGACGGTAGGACATATACCCCTTACGGTATCCTAAGTAACTTGAAAGTTGAACTAGGAGGAAAAACAGTAGAGATTGATGTTGAAGTCATAGATGGAAATCTGGATTACAACATCCTACTGGGAAGACAATGGATTTATGCCATGGCGGCTGTAGTGTCGACTTATTTTAGGAAGATCGCATTCCCGTTTGAAGGAGGGATTACGGTCGTCGACCAACAGAACTTCCTCCTAAATGGTTCACAAGTTACGGGAAGCATTCCCATGATCCATGAAAGCGACCATTCAATTCAAGATATAGGAGTAGGCCTGTTGAAAGACCCCACGATGATGGGTACTTTCTCGCTACCAAATCATATGTACATAGGAAATGTACCATTGGTGGCCACCTGCAACATGATATCTTCCACGCAGGTCGCAAAAGATAAAGTCGTCATGGATCGGGCAATGGTGTTGCACCCGAGCCCAATCGAAATATTGTAGCAATCAATGTTTCAGGCATGGGAGGCGAGCCCAAATAAATGCTCGTCAAGCATTTGGGTAGATAGGTCAGGAGAATGTGGTACCCCTTTGGATCCTTGGTCACGAATGCATGCAAGTGACGAAGGAATCCTGCAGTCAATGTTGATTGAGGGGGCACCATGGGATGATAACCACCATCGTTCCCTTCCTCAGGAAGATACTCAAGGCGACCTGTATCACCCTTCAGTATTTGAATTCCTAACAAATACTGTGAATACGGTGGATTCCGAGAGAAACCTATCCAATATAGAAGAGACTATAGCCATAGATATCTCGACAAAAACAGACATTGTAGAGAATATTTATGTCGGCAAAGGTTGTTCCTCTTCAGAACAAGAAATATATAAAGCTCTTTTCCGCGAATTTAGAGATGTCTTTGCTTGGTCATATGATGAAATTCCAGGCATCGACTCGAGTATCGTTGAACATGAAATTAAGATGTATCCTGATGTCAAACCAGTGAGACAACGGCTTCGGCAGGTGCACCCCAAGAAAGCCGCTGCCATTAAGGCGGAAGTTGAAAAGCTCCTCCATGCTGGTTTCATCTACCCGGTTCCTCTAACCGATTGGGTATCGAATATTGTCCCTGTTATGAAAAAACAAGGAACAATACGAGTGTGCGTCGATTATAGCGATGTAAATCAAGCCTATCCAAAAGACAACTACCCTACACCCTTCATCGACCAGATAATTGACGAATGCGCCGGATGTGAAATCTTTTCGTTTATGGACGGATTTTCCGAGTATAATCAAATTAATATCTGCCGACAGGACCAGTCAAAGACTGAATTTATCTGTCCGTGGGGCACATTCGCTTATCGAAAATTACCCTTTGGTTTAAAGAACGCAGGGGCGACGTTTCAGAAAGCAATGAATTATGCTTTCCATAACATCAAGAACATCATTCAACCTTATCTCGACGATCTTTCGGCTCATTCGCAAAAGCGGACTGATCACCCGCATCATTTAAGAGCAATATTTCTACGTTGCCGACACTACAAAATAAGACTCAATCCACACAAATGTGTATTTTGCGTCGGTTCTGGTCGTTTACTCGGCTTTATAGTCTCCAAGGAGGGGATTCGTCTCGACCCTTGCAAGGTGCAGGCAATCATTAATTTGCCTCCACCTTCGAACTTGCTTCAGATTCAGAAACTCCAAGGGAAAGCAAACTTTCTGAGGAGGTTCATTCCAAATTACGCAAAACTTGCTAAAGGTTATACCCGTCTCCTGAAAAAGGATGTACCTTTCGTCTGGGACCAGGTCGCACAAGCTTCCTTTGATGCTTTGAAAGAAGCGCTAGTCAAAGCATCATTAATGTACGCCCCAGACTATCTAAGGGATTTTAACCTGTATCTGGCTGCAGCAGATACGACCATTGCAATGGTTTTAGTTCAAGAAGTCGATGGAATAGAACACCCTATATATTATTTAAGTAAAAACTTAAACGATACAGAAAGTAAATATTCTCATGTTGAAAAGCTGGCATTAGCAGCTGTTCAAGCGATCCAAAGATTTCGGCATTATGTCCTCTTTAGGAAGACCATTGTATTGTCAGATTGCAACCCCATGACTTATATACTGTCGCGACAGTTGCTTGGGGGCAAATATTCAAAGTGGATAGCTATCCTTCAAGAGTTTGATCTGGAATTTGTCAAATCCAAATCAAAGAAAGCTTTAGTTTTCGCAGAATTATTATGCGATCTCCCATCATCGTATAACGATGAAACGTCCAAAGAATCGATCGTGGACGAAAGTTTGTTTCTGATATCAGCAAGTGATGAGTGGTATGGAGATATAATAGATTATCTCCAAACCCAAAAGTTTCGGCCGAACACCTCTCACTCAAAAAAAAAACGCATTCGATACCAAGCAAAAGACTACATGATCGTCGGTGATATGCTTTACCGTCGTGGTGTCGATACGGTCCTGAGAAGGTGTCTAACCCATGAGGAGGCCGAAAAAGCCCTGAACGAATGTCATTCAGGCACTTGTGGGGGGTATCAATCTGGATATGCTACAGCACAAAGAATCTTACGAGCAGGATACTTCTGGCCAACCATGTTCGAAGATTGCATAACCGCAGTTAGAAGTTGCCATGCATGTCAGATTTTTTATAGCAAAACCAGAAGACCCCCCGCTCCACTACAACCAATAATAGCTGTGGGGCCTTTCGCCAAGTGGGGCATCGATTTCATGCAACGTAACCCCACCTCGACCGGGGGCATGGGTATATTATAGTCGCAGTTGACTATTTTACCAAATGGGCCGAGGCGATGCCTACATTGGATAACACTGGTGAAACAGCAGCCCTATTCTTTTTCAATCATGTGGTCGCTAGATTCGGTGTGCCACAGGCCATAGTAACAGATCATGGATCGCATTTTCGCAATCACATGATGGTTGAATTAACTGCCAAACTAGGATTGTCTCACGACAGCTCTACTCCGTACTATCCGCAAGCTAACGGACAAGTTGAAGCGATCAACAAAGTCCTGAAGCGCATGCTGCAAAGGATGGTGGGGGTTCACAAAATAAGATGGCATTTGATCCTGTACTCGGCTTTGTGGGCCTACCGAACATCGGTAAGGAACGCCACTGGGTTCACACCGTTTCAACTGGTGTATGGCCTAGAAGCGATCCTACCAATCCAGTGTGAAATTTCGTCCCTTAAACTCGCAATTGATCTCCTCCCCGGAACCTCAGAAGAAGAAGCTCGTTTCTTGGAGTTAATCCAGTTGGATGAAACTCGTCGTGATGCCGCCTTGGCCAACGAAGCCCATAAGAAACGAGTCAAAGCGCAGTTCGACAAAAATGTCAAACCCCGTGTCTTCTCGGAAGGTGATTTGGTCTTGCTTTATGACCAAGAATCCGATAAATTGGGAGCTGGGAAATTCAAGTCCTTATGGATGGGCCCTTATATTGTTAAAAGTGTGTTAGCAAAAGGTGCCTACGAGTTGGTAGATTATGACGGAATTCCACTGGCGCAACCCCGCAACGGGTTGTACCTTAAGCGTTACTATGCCTAATAGTAACCTATATGCTTTTGTTACATTTTTGTTTTCGCTAAAGCATTTGTTCCAGTTTAAGTAATCCGCTTTTTACATTTATTGCAGATGTCAAATCCATTGGAACCGTGGGTTGGATATGCTGACGGAGCGAGTCGTAGTACGAGGAACCTATCCTCAGCAGCATGGGCCATTTTTAACCCAAGCGGCGAGTTAATGAGTTTCAGAGGGGTCTGTATTGGTCAATCAACAAATAATATCACTGAGTATAGCGCGTTGATAGAGCTCCTCTCTGATGCCATCACCCATGGCATACGCCGGCTAGTCGTCAGGCTAGACTCACAGCTCGTGGTACTACAGCTCAAAGGTACCTACTCTGTCCGAAATCCAACTATTTATCGCAAGTTCCTAAGAGTTAAAATCTTGGAAAGACAGTTTGATTTTATCCAATATCAACACATTTCCAGAAACTTAAACACATTAACCGACTCATTAGCAAACTATGTGTTAGACAGACATTTGCAAATTTGATAAAAAGAGAAGCATCATTGATGTTTCATACATGGATCACATAAAAAATGGAATAAACCCCGAAAATCAAAAATATATATAAATGTTTACGGTTTACATATAATGTTCTGTAACCAAGACAAAATCGGTCATATGACCCCAAAAAACTCAAAAATGGCTGGGGGGCACCCCTAGCCTAGTGATGCTCATGAAAACATGCCACGGCCTGTGCGATCATGCGCAGAAGACAAGACCATCGTCTAGGAACACCAGCAGTATGTCGCTGCAGTCGCAGAGGCAACTCGTCAATCCGTACATCCGGAATCCCGAAGGTAAGACCCTCGACCTGTTCCTGCACAGCTGCAAGAGTCTCGGCCAAGTCAAGGTCACGGAGAATAGCTCTCCCTGGAGCCTCCCCTGCTGGGGCAGCGGCCGGAACTCCCGGACGAACTGCTGGACGGACGGGGCCCACATCTGCATGCACACATGAGTTTGATTAGAGTCTTGATAGAATAAAGCACAAGGACATTATAAAGAAAAAACAGTAAACAGTGATAAGGTCAAAATATTTACCGAGATCACCCCACTGCTCGCCATCCGGTAGTACCAAATCCGGATCACCTCGGAAATCCATGCCAATATATGGATACTCGGAAGAAGCCATATCCTGCCGCTCGAACCACCTAAAGAAGGCATCAGTGAAAGTAATCTTGGATTGACCTGCATGTCTAGCCATGTGGTCAACCCACCTCTGCATGCGTGGCTCAGTAGGAGATGGCAAGTCAAGGACAATGTACTGAGGTTGCATCAGGGGTATCTTCTCCAAAGTGAAGGCAGTCAAAACTGAACCAAAACCAAAATTCTTCAGTCTCCTGTCCTTTACTTTGGTCAACTGGTTTTTCATCTGAACCAGTACTGCATCACACCAGTTAAAAACTTTCGGCTCAAGACATTCCAAGGCGTGCTGCACATATGACTTTTTGGCAACATGAGGGGATGCACTACCGGCCATCCTACAAATCGTGTACAGAATAGACCTGAGAGACCTGTCAGTGACATCACAGATAGAAATCTTGCCGTCTCTGCTCGGCTAAGATTCCTCCCTGCAATATTGACGGATATAATCTTTCACGGAATCACTCCCTCGGGCCGAACCAGACAAGGAAATGGGGGCACCCCGCCTTGACAACCCAGTCAAGAAGTAAATGTCCACTATGGTCAGAGGGATGGACTTGCCCCTAATCTGGAACACTTGGTTAACAGGATCCCAAGCATCAAGCAGGTACTGCAGTAAACATATCTGTGCCCTCATGCTAGATATGCAGAAGAATTTTAGCAAGCCACAGTTCTGCAACGCGCTCACAGTAACAGGATCATGGAGGGCAATCATGTCCTCCTCTTCATGCTCTCGTTCTCACCACGTAAGAGTCATTATGCTCCAATAAACTCTGCAAAACAAATAAGAGGAGGAGTAATATCCCTGACTCAGTGAAGAAAATGGCAAAATTCTCATGAAAAAGTATGCAACTAAGATGTTTTCTGCGCCCAACGCAGGTAAAGAAGGGTCTACCTGCGTTGAGGAACAAACTGCCTTTGAAAAGAGGACCCCCAACGCAGGTTTCGATATAGGGCACCTGCGCTGATGGCAGAGCGCCCTAGAGAAACCCCAGGGGCTCATGGGGGCAGGAAAACAAGCATGAAACTGAGAAATAAGACCATGAAAAGATAGAGCTAGGGTTTAGCTCCTACCTGGTGAAAACGGCGCTGAAAATCGTCCACAGAATCTCCCGAAATCAGCTGGTGAAAAATCGAGAGGAAGAGGCACCTCCAAAGCTCCAACAAACCAAATGCACATGAAATGGTAAAATGAGAGGTAAAAACATCTTTTAATTGCTTTTTACGTAGTTCAAAGTAAAATATTAGTATTTTCACTTCATGTTATCCGTTTCTAACAAAGTTTGTTGCAGCAATTGATGAAAACAGTACTATCTCTGAAAAGAAAAAACTAGTCATGGTGAAATATGAATTTGACCTTATCAAACGAGCAGTTTTGGCAAAGTTCAGGCTCGTTAAAAAAATAAACACAAGAACTAAGCAGTTTTAGCGCATAGTTCATGCTCGTTAAAAAATAAACATAAGATTGAGCAGTGTTTTGGCGCATTCAAGCTCTTTAAAAAATGAACCCAGTACCGGTAAATAACCATCTGAGACCGTAAATTCATCAGCCATAAAAGCCTTGGTCGTGTTTGTGCACCGTCACCTCCACTTGTCATTTGGCCGATCATTCACATCCACTTGATTGTTTACCTATTTTGAGGAACAGCTGCGAAGAGTGATTTCACCTAGCCATCCTTGTGACACTGCCGTGATTGGAAAATTCCAACCTGTACCTGGAATCTGCTGCTATCCCTGTTTATCACTCGTTCCTCAAAAGACGAGTCTTCTTTGAGCTCTTTTCACTGACTCGTAAAATATGAAAAGTTTGCCGAGTTTTGGCCTTCCAGCTCGTTAAAAGGACCGGAAGAGCTATCCCTCCTCTAGATTTTAATATTTTTGGACCTGAGGGATTATTGCACAAAAAGATCGAGCGCTTGTCTGGTTCGGCTCGATAAAGATATCGAACATTCATCCCTTCTGTATTGTTTTATACTTTTTCGGACTTAAGGGATTAGATGACGAAAAAGGACCCCTGGAGTCTACTTTATGTACACTTTTCAGACTCTCTAAAAATGAAAAGAACCGAGTTGTCTTTGTCGTTGGGCTCGTTAAAAATATTAGATAGCGACAAACTTGTCTTTAGACAAGAACGAGTTTCCCTATCGCTAGGCTCATTAAAAACATAGCGATGGGCTTGCCCGAAGGGCAGGTTATAGATCAAGCATATGTTATCCTCCTCAAGCTTGTCAAAAATAAAGAGGTACTGGTCAGAAATGACTGGGGAAAAATTGGGAAGAACCTCAAAGCTTAATGGTAGCAAGTCGCTCTTGAACATGACACTTTTGCCTCCGTAAATATCGAGTTGGGTTATTATCATTCACCGGTCCCTTCACCATGGTCTCGCCATACCATCCATACATGGGGTAATGCTACCGATCCATCTCATCAGTGTCGTTATATGTTCAAGAGATGTCATTCAGAAAGTGTCAACCGGGTCCCATCCACTACCGTACATCATCTTTCATCCTTCCATGACCGCCACCCTGAATCATATTTCACAGATCATTTTCACCAATCATCACTAGCTCCGTTCCGTGTCACTGATGTGGATTCATTAAGGCCCTCCTTTGACGGATCACTTCTTGTCGACATCAGCTCATTATCCAAGAAGTTGATCTAGGAACACCCCCTCAGTACTTTGAAGCTTGCATGCCTCAATGGCAAGTTTCTCACTCCCGGCGATAGGTATACATTAATGACCTTCGACCAGGAGACTTTGCGTGGTGTTCGACGTCAGATCCTATATTCACACCACGTGAATTGTGCTGCAGTACCTTGAGGGTCATCATCATTATCGGTGATTCCTCTCGCGCTTGTTAACAGTTTACATTATTGACTGGTAATCAAGCGATGTCTTTCCATGTTCAACTTCAAGAAATTCTCACATGGATCGACTTGTACTAAAGTGAAGTTCGGACAAGTTTGAAGACCCCGGATCTAGTTTCATCCATCCGGGCTGCGATATATATTCAGGAGATAAAAACATAGACATGTGCAGCAGATGATTATCCTACTAAAAGGATGATAATTAAAAGCAGAGAATTATCCGTCTCTTATCAGACGACCGTCTGTTTATGTACAGCAAATGTATTTATAAAGCTGAGCATGGGAAATGCCCGCCTCAGCTAGATCATGAAAAGAAAGTATGAAAAGATAATGTATTGTATTGTATTTTGTTACAGGTCACCTCCCGACGATTGAATGAACTTCGGATCCTCCTAATAAAGCATTTCACCCGATAAACGACCTCATACTTTAGGGGGCAACTGTTATAGACATTTTTGTGCCTTACAGTATAGAGCATGAAATGTCAATAATCTAAGGGATCCAAAGTCCCTAAACAAGTTTTTCTTACCCTTAGAGGAACAAGGTCAGCAAACCACAGCACTACAGTTCAGTTCTCCACTGAAAAACACTCAAAAACAGGTCAATTTTGGATCAAAGCAGCTGCTCCACTAGGCATCTGCGCTGCATAGCAGGTACAACAAAGGCTACCTGCTATGCATAGCAGGTAGAACAAAGGCTACCTGCATTGGGCGTACTTGGACATGTGGAGGAATCTTTTTCTCAAAGTGCCAGTGCCCAGGAAGCTTCTAAAAAGACACTTGATCATAAGATTCGCCTAATGATGAGTTAAGAGCTTCTAAAACTCCAAGTGGAAGGCAGAAACTCTGAGTGAAGGACTGAAGAACAACTGGAGTTGAAGAGGACAACAAGTCACACATCAAGATGACTTACCTTCACTCCAAAACTCTATATAAGGATCTCATCCCATGGGATCTGGAGGGGGGAATTCAGTGCAAAGAATCGTTGTTGGTTTGCAGTTGAGAGTATTGGGTGATTTCTTGAGGGAGGTGAAGAAGAGATTTCTCTCCGTCGGGAAGGTGATGCTGGATTGGACCTCGCATGGTTGTATCGCTGCCTAAACCTTACTTCCATATATTAATAAAGCATTTGAGGTTCTTCTATTCGCATGTGTTTCAATGGTGAATTGTCTTACTTGCGTTTTTGATTTATGCTAATCCTTGAATCATTTATGCATGCATGCTTCTTGTAGTTTCCTTTTCTTGTCTTATTTGTAGGATCTCGTGTAGCTGGGCCCGTGGAAAGACTTGGAGCTGGGAGCAAGAGGCAAACAAAGGAGATTGGATCGACCATTTGCGCAAGACATCGGTAAGTGGATCTATCCCTTTTATCTCTTGCATGTCATAAAGAAGAAACTTTAGATAGCTTTGCTTTCAGCTGTTGCTAAGGAACTGTCACCCTTAGAGTGGGTTAGGGTCATTCCGAGTTGGATACTTTCCCCCACAACACTGTGTAAAGCTTTATAGCAGCCCTTTGCTGAGATATTAATATAACCCAAAAAATTAAGTATTTCAATTCTACTTCTGTTTTCATTCATTGGTCTTCCAAAACAAAAACCAAAAACCCCAAAACAAGTATTTTAGATGCTCTGGCATTGGTAGCTGACCTACTACTATCTCAGAGGTACAACAGTGGGAAGTTCAGGATTTCTCTAAACCCGAAAAAGAGTCGTTTTGCCATGAATGAGGGTAAACCCCTTGGTCATATAATTTCTAAAGATGTTATTCGCATTGATCCTTCAAGGGTGGAGGCAATCTAGCATATAGACTTTCCGCACAACAAAAAGGAGATTCAGGCCTTCAATGGTAAGATGAATTTCTTACGTAGATTTATACCAAATTTGGCTAAAAATTTAAGTGAAATAACTAATATGTCGGAAAAGTACAGCACTGTGAAATGGACCGAGGATGCCATGAAATCATTCAACTTGGCAAAGTTTGCCTTGACCACAACCCAAGTCTTGATCAGTCCTGATTATACTCATGATTTTATTATATTTTCATTTGTGTCCGAGCACACCATGGCTGCGGTGTTGATGCAAAAGAGGGGTCAGGTGGAGTAACCCATTTCTTTTTTCAGTAGGATTATTCGAGATGCTACCTTGGGTTACAATATCATTGAAAAACAAGCATTGGTTCTTATAAAAGCATTGAAGGATTTCAGAGTATACATTCTGCATTCACATACTATATCATATGTTCCTAACGTAGACGTCAAGGATGTTCTCATGCAAACTAATCTGAAGGGGAGAAGAGGTATGTGGATACTAGCAATGTTGGAGTATGATCTTGAGATCAAGCCTACCAAACTGACTAAAGGACAAGGCTTGGAAAAATTGATGGCTGAATCAAATTTGCATGCTCTAGACATAAGATGGTGGCTCACTCATTCAAATATCAGAATTTTTTCTCAAATCACCTTGGTATTCTGATATAGTTTATGTTCATCTGCATCTTTCACCACCTCCTGGAATGTCAAGAAGTAAAGGTAGATCACTAAAACTAAAGTCTGAAAAATTATGCATTTTAAATAGTTCTCTCTATTGGAAAGATCCGAGAGGAGTTCTTCTTACTTGTTTGGTTGAACATGAAGCTTAGTAGGTAATGAATGATTTTCATAGAGGTGATTGTGGTGGTCATTTGTTTTGGAAAACAACAGCTAACAAAGTGTTGGGATCAGGATATTATTTTCCAACTTTGTTTTCAAATTTATATAAGACAGTTATGGGCTATCATGAATGCCAAGTTTTTCAAGGAAAAAGGAAGTTGCTTCCTCTTCCTTTGAAGACAATTGAAGTAAATGCACCAATCTAGCAGTGGGGACTTGACTTCATAGGAGAAATCCATCCTACATCATCAACACAACACAGATGGATTTTGACCGCTACCGATTACTTCACCAAGTGGATTGAGTCCATTCTGACAAGGCAAGTCACGGACATGGTAATTATCCAGTTTTTAGAATCTAATATCTTGTCTCATTTTGGTTGCCCTCACAAGATTATAACAGATAATGTAGCAGCATTTAAGTCCAAGAGGATGGTTGAGTTTTGCAACAAGTAAAATATTACATTGGATCATTCCACGGCATACTACACAAAGGGAAATGGATTGGCTAAGTCATCAAATAAATCATTGGTGAACATTATCAAGAAAATGTTGGAGGAAAACAAGAAGAATTGGCATCGAAAGCTTGTTAATGCCTTGTGGGCTGACAAAGTGAGCAACAAGAAATCAATAGGTATGTCACCTTTTGAGTTGGTTTATGGTACTGATACAGTATTTCCTACATCACTTGCAGTCTTGGTCATGAGATTATTACAGGAAGCTGGCAGCAAACAGGATGATATTCAGTGCAAAATTAATCAAATGATTCACCTTCAACAAACAAAGGAAGAGGTTCCCTAAAATACTTTCTGGTTGCAAGAGAAGATTAAGAAAATTTATGACCACAAAACCAAAGAAGAAAAGTTTCAGCTGGAAGATGTAGTGCTGCGGTGGGATGCACGGAATGAGGAAAAGGGAAAGCATGGTAAGTTTGACAATTTATGGAAAGGACCATATAAAATCTCAGCTTATCGAGGACAGAATGCATTTTTGTTAAAGGAAATGGATGGTCAGGAATTTTCAGGAGGGCCAGTGAATTGTAGGTTCCTGAAACACTACTACATTTGAGGTTGTTCCCTGAAGTTACTTCACCTTCATTGTATATACCAGTTTGCTTTTCCTTACAAGGTTTCAAGTACACTATCATCTAAGCTTGGGGCCCGAAGTGAAGGCTATAAAGCTTGAATGATTTATGTCAAGTTTGGGTTTATTTGGTTTATAGTCAAGTTTAGAGTCGATTGTGAGTTAGTTTTCAATTTGTATTGAGTCATTTTTCTTGTTTGACCATATTTCCTAATGGATGAGGCACTTGGTCTATGGTGTTCTTGACACCTCCAAGGAGTTTCCATCCCCAGTAAGGCCAATGTTAGTGTAATTATCTACATACTTCCATCAGGGATCAAATTTTCTCTTTGCATTTTCATTTTAGGGTTCTCATACTGAAAATTCTTACATAATTTCATTAGGTCATGTCCAACTGATCCACTGATGGTTGTCCTCTCTTCAGAAAATCTAATTTCTCCCTCATAGAGTATACTTGCTAAACCTTCTTTAGGTTGTCTTCAGTTATGGTTTCATGGTCAATTTGCAATCATGCTTTCATTAGGTCATAGGGCATATTTCATTAGGTCTTAGGGTTTTATTTCCAAGGTCAAGAACATGATTTAAAAGTGTAAATAAAGGGCAGCAAGGGTATGAGGATGATAAATAAGTCAAGTATGATGGCTAGTAAGTCATAGCCACTATATAATTATCTTTTAAACTAATGTAATTTTCACCTCAAAAACATGTTTTTGAGGTGAAAACAAAGTATTTTGAGTTAATTTGTATTTCTTATGTAATTTTAAGTCACTTTATGTAATAAATGATCCTGGCTGCACCAATGCATCTCTCCTTGCTACAAGACAAAGAAACACTGCAAAAAATCAGTTCAAGTTAAGCATCATCCACCTGAAAAGAAACAAAGAAGGAAAGGCATTAAAAACAGAGATTTGAAAAAGGTCAAGAAACATTAGAAAGTGGGTTTTTCAAGTGAAAAATCAAAATCTACTCCTATATAAGGTCTCACATTTCATTTTCAAGTTCATCATTCTCATTTGGCAAAGAAGGAGTCAAAAAGTGAAGGAAAGAGGAGAGGTTGAGTGAGTTTTGGGCCAAGGAGAAGTGGCACTGCACTTCTGGAGGTTGGCGCTGCGCATTTGGAGCAGTGGTGAAGTGGCATTGCGCTTCTACAGTCTGGAGATGTGCATTTCAGGCAAGAGAGTTGGCATTGCACATTGAGAGTAGGTGTTGTGCGTTTGGGCTCGGCGCTGCGCATCTTGAAGTTTCCATTGTGCAAAATTACATTGCGCTGCACATTGAGAGGTGGCATTGCACATCTGTAGTTGGTGCTACACATTGAGCATCAAATACCAGAAAGCCACCAAACTTCATAAAAACTTCCAAAGAACCCTCTCATCTCTCAAACAACTAATTGCACTCCCTCTACCTCATCATTGAAGTTGCAATTGAAGTGTTTGAAGGAATTTACCATGCCAAATGTGAAACCATAGTTTCTCCCTCCATGACATTCTAGAAACCCTAATCCCCTCTATTTTTCCCACCACTTATCACTAAACCCTAAACCCCTTCCATACATCACTCCATAACATAAATACCCCCTCATCCTTTATCCCACAAGTTAAATTTCAAAAAGGGCCCAAACCCTCTCCCTCACTTTCATAATTCATATCCTTCCCTTCATTTTCTAGTCTACCAAAATACCTCATAAGGTCATCTCCCATCCCCTCGCTCCTAAATCACTCTTACTCATTCCCCTTAACCCTTTTCTTAGAGTGTACAGCCTCAAACGTTGCAAACATGGACTGAGAAGACCGAGACAATGAGGAGGAGGAAAACACAGGCAGTGACTGTTCGACAGATACAGCTTGGCATAAGAGAAAACCACATAAGGGAGGCAGAATTATTAGGGAGTAGCCATCAAACCTCGGAGAATTGGAAGCCTCTCAGTTAGTTGTAATTGCTTCAGACATCTAGGGTGTTATGAGTTTTGTGAGCATGTAAAGAGAGTTCAACACCATCCTGAGCTTACCAGGCTCTTTGTAGCTAATCTTTGGGACAACAGGGTGACTCTTGCTGGGGTGACATTCATAGTCTCACCCTCCATTATTGCAGATGCAACCAGGATTCCGGATGTAGGGGAGAAATGGTACAAGGCACAGGACCTGGATGAACATTATTATGAGCCTTATATCAAACCCCGATACAGAAATGAGGTGAAAAGACTTTTTCGTTTTAGATTCCTTGAGGACAAGCATGCCCCCATGATGAAAATCATCATGAAATATTTCACTTGTGAGGGCAGATTTTCCACTCTGTACGCCTATCACATCAGGCTTCTCATGCATTTTACCAGGGTGAGGATGTTAAACCTTCCTTATTTCTTGGTCAGGAATATTGAGAAAATGGCCCATTTTGTGCAGAAATAGTCATACTCTCAGCAGATGAGCAATCTCTATCATTATTCCCTGATAAAGATGATTGTGCTTCATCATCTTAGCCTCCTTAACATCTCTTGGGAGACATTTATTTCTCATGACATCTTCAGGGGTCCTCAAATTCCTCCACCAGTGTCTCAAGAATCAGGGGGACCTTCTAGCAGTGCTCAGATGAAAATAGATGAGGATGCCAAAGAGACTAGAGCTACTGAGGTGCCCAGGACTTACATGACATATCAGAGGGGCACAAGGAGATTATTTGCAGCTGATAGGCAAGTGTTTTCTCCACAAGATGTGGAAGGGACCTTGCCTTCTTCATCAACCCATAGGAAAATTCTTGCTCCACAGGATGTGGAAGGGTCTTTGCCTTCTTCATCAACACAACAGGTACAGGTGCAGCAGCGGCATAAAGGGAAAGAAAAGATGTCGGAGGAAAGTTTTGATGATGAGAGAAAGAGAGAGACCTTGATTTGACAGAGTGTGATGAGCTAAAGTAGCATTATACTCATCATGGCGTGGAAATAATTGACTTAGAGGCTCAGGATGAAGAAACAATAAAGGACATCATCATACAGGAAAAGAAGGCTCAAGTCCAAGCATTGAAGGAGAATTTGGAGAGAGCCAATTATGTCATCACATATTTGGAACAAGAGAACAAGCAGTTGAGTGACAAGCAGGTCCTCATGGAGCTGGAACTTCTCAAGGTAAAACGACAAGGTGACAAGGAGGCACCGGTCACTTTGTCTCCTATTGAGAAGGAAATTGAGGATGATAGAGAGACTTGGCTTGAGAGAGTCAATTTGTACCTATAGAAGTTGTTACAGAAGGCCAATAGGGATAACTAGATGATCAGGCACATGGCCTACCATTACAAGACCCAAAACAAAATTTACAACATGAGGGTCAAAAAGATGAAAGATAGGCTAAGGCAGTCTCTAAAGGGAAAAAAAGAGGAGGATATGCTTACGTTGCTCGCTAAAGCTTCCTTGGCTCATCAGGATGCTTGATGGTGGTGTTTCTTACGAATTTTGGTCAGGTTTGGAGAAGATTTTATTTTTTAAAAATTTTCGAAATTGCACACGCAGGAAAATATGGCTCAACGCACAACGCCACTAGCGTTGCGCTTTTCCTAGGGACACCCAATGGAAAAATGGCTTGAATTTTTCAATTTAGAGTAATGAGTACATGAACCCTATGGATTTTCTAAGTTTTTGAGGTAGAACTAGTCCACCAAAAGGTCAAAAAAACCTTAAAAATGACCATTCTGCCACTTTTTGGACACACAGAAGAAGTCTTGGGAGAATCAACTTGTGAGGGGTCAAATGAGCTTCAAATGAAGAACGTTTAGGTGTTTTGGAAGGTATACTTGAAGACCTTTCCAATGAGCTATCATGAGGTCAATTTGGATTCCGAGAAGGCCTCCAAAAGGGACCTAAAAATGGCGCTGCACATTCAGCCAGTGGTGTTGCACGTAGGGCAAATTTTGCACAGGATGGCTATTTTTATATGTTTTGACTATGTTCATGGATTTTCTCTCATGGAGGATGTTTTACTATGGTAAATGATGACTTGGCTTGTAAATATGATGGATAATTAGTAGTAGAGGGTAGATTCATTAGATTGAAAGTCAAATTGAGCTCAAATGAATCAGTTTTTCACTTTTAGAGGCAAGTTGTTAAGATGGCTATATTCCTTTTTCTTATTCAGTATTGGTTAGATTAGCTCCTCATCTTATGTATTTGACCCCCAAGGATGGGAGGAGGTTGAAACAATTCTTATGTCTTCTTCTTCTTTCTCATTGTAAAGGGTTGGGCTCAGCTAGATGCTTATGCCTTGATTGTTCATCATTTTGTAGCAGTTTAACAACAGATTAATAAAAATTGCAGCTATTTCTTTGGGATTCATGTGGTATGGAGTTTAGTTCAGTTTCTTCTCTTGTGATCATTTGTTAATATGTTATGTGTACTTCATTAATCATTTCATAGCTTCTAAGTGAATTTTTTCAAGTTGATAGGTAGAATCCATAACATCACTGCTCTGCTTTGGGGAAATATTCACCATTATTGTGTTTTCTACAGTTTAGGAAGGATCCATAATAATCACATGCTCTTCCTAACTTCTCACCATTCTTAAACACCTCACCCATCAATCCCTAGAGTACTAAACATCATGCCTACCTTGCCCCATTGAACACCATGCATTTTTTACCTAATTCCCTATCCCTAGTTGTCCAGCTCCTCCTGATCCAGCAAAACCCCTTCAAAATCCAATCAAGCCTTGTGCTACTGTACCTAGCCTAATATCCTTTTTTTGATCTAGTCATCTTGGTTGAGATCCTTACAGAGAGAGCCCTCTCCCAGTTTAGTAGGGCTAGCTACTTGGCTAAGCGTGGTTTATGATTAACCTGGTATTTCCTTCCTTCAACCTGAGGTTCAATCCAGGTGATAACATTGTACACACTATAAACTCCTTGTCTGACTCTACAATATTTAGCACTGGTGCATGTGTCAACAACTTCTTGAGTTGCTCAAAACTAGCATCACATCCTTCTATCCATTTGAACTTCTTACCTTTCCACTACAATCATTAGGGGAATTTTGAGTTCTAAAATTGGCCTCCTAAGGAAATTATAAAATAATAGTGGAAATAATAAAATAAGATTAGATTACATCATCAAATTTTAGAGGGAAAAAAGAAAAAGAAAAAATTTCAACTCATATTTTCAACTTATCTCTCTGTGGGTTTACTCAAATTTCAGGTGGGACCACTTGTTGAATGCATAATTTGATTCCTCATCCAGCGGGTACCCATGTTGCATACTTTAGATGGACCTTTCTACATAAAAAATGAGAAATACATGAAAATTTTTATTGCAATTACGTTTTTTCATGTATTTCGCATTGTCCATATAGAAAACTCCATCGGAAGTATGAAACATGGGTAATCTTTGGATGAGGAATTAAATTTTTCATCCAGCAAGTACTGACGCTTGAAATTTGAGTAAAACATTAGAGAGATAAGTTGAAAATATGAGTTGAAAAAATAGTTTTATTATTTTATTACTTTTTAATCTTTTTACTTTTTTACTCCAAAAACGGTGAATCATCCCCCATGGTTAGCATCATCATCTTGAATCCTATTGGTTCTTATAAAGTTTATTTTGGTTGTACATTTTTCTCAGGAGGCCCATTTTAGACCTCAAAATTCCCCTAATGGATGTGATAAGATATTCAATGTGTGAGAAGTTTTTGATGGACCTCTTGTAGTAACCTACCAATCCCATAAATGATCTCACCTCATCCACATTCTTAGGACTTGCCCACTCCATGATGGACCTTATCTCTTCTGGATCCACTTCTATGCCATCCTTGGAGACAAAATGCCCCAAATAATGTACCTAAATTTGAAATAAGTTGCACTTGCTAAGTTTTACATCCAACTAATGATCTCTTAGAAATATTAGCATTGTTTCTAAATGCTCGACATTTTATTCCTCATTCTTAAAATATACAAGTATGTCATCAATGAATACAATAACAAACTTGTCCAGATAAGGACACAACAGAATATTCATCAAACACATAAATGTAGCTATAGCATTAGTCAAACCAAACAAAATAACAACAAACACATAATGCCCATACCTGGTCTTGAACGTAGTCTTAAATATATCCTCTTCCTTGATGCGTACCTAATGGTATCCCAATCTCAAGTCGATCTTAGAGAACATTGTTTCTCCCTTGAACTGATCAAACAAATCATCAATCCTCGACAATGGGTACCTATTCTTGATTGTTACTTTGTTTAGATTCTTGCAGTCAATGTACAATCTAAGAGTGCCATCTTTCTTCTTTACAAACAACGTTGGTGCATCCCAAGATGATACACTTGGTCTAATGTATCCCTTGTCCAACATTTCATTCAGCTGCAACTTTAACTCAACCAACTCAAGTGTGCTCATCCTGTAAAGTTATTTTGATGTTGGAGCTTCCCCTATCACCAACTCAATAGAAACGTCTACCTCCCTGTGAGGTGGAAAGTCTATAATGTCCTCTGTAAATACATCCTGAAACTGTTGCAAAACTAGGTATCTTCTTAACACATCTGCATCCTCAACCTCCTTACCCTTATCACTAGAAATGTGCACTACAAAAATCACACAAATGTTTCTACAACTACGCTTAGCCTACATAGTGGTAACCATCCTCACTGATGTAGGATTCTTCTTTCCTTGCAAAGTCCTCTTTCCCCACTATCATCCACACACTCAATGGCCTTGTTAAAGAAATCCACTTTAATTCTATGAAGTTATATCCAATCCGTACTCAAAAGCATACTATATGATCCCAATGGAAATACATTCAAATGTGTTCTTGTAGGCATACCACTTAACTCAAATGCATAAGCTCTCACCCAATGGTGAACTCACTTCTTTGTACTTGTAGCCAACTGTACCAACCAAGATTCTACATGCACTTCTTTTCTCAAACCACACTTATCCACCAAGTCAGGATTAATATAACTATAGTTAGATCTAGGATCAATCAAAATAGAAACAACTTGATCATAAAGCTTATCGTCCATCTCAATGATTGATGCCTGATGATCCGCCTGCCGTTGTCCACAACTGCATAGATCCGAAGAATGCTATGACCAACATCACCAATTGTATGCGCCTCCTGAGAACTGTAGATCTAGGGTCTACTACCACTCTGATACTATAGAAAATCCCTCTTACGATGATCCTTACCACATATCCAACACTGTAATGGTTCCCTACCACCACCTCTAGCCTACTGCTCTCCACGTCCCTTCTCAAATGTATTCAATATCTTGTAAGGAACTACATTTTATTTCTCACTTTCACCTTGAGGTCTTCCTCTCTTTGGTGGCCATTTTCCTTTAACTTTCTGATTTCTTTTCAATTCATGCTTAGGATCAACTTTGCACTTTGATTTCTCATAACAATTCTTCAGCTTTTGGATGGCCTCCTCCAACAATATATGAAAATTGAACTCAATCTGGTCTCTGTATGCAACTAGAAGTCCACTGATGAATCTATGGACCTTGGCCTTATCCTCCCTAAAGTAAGGCACATATCTCAACAACTCCAAAAATCTGCTAGTATACTCATCATTTGTCGTAGAACCCATCCACGAGTCATAAAACTCCTTAGCTATGTCATCATAGTACCTCTCTGACTAGAACGTCTTCTTGAAGAGCCTTTCGAATGCATGCCAAGTCAAATATTCCTCATGTATACCTTTGACATTCTTCAAGCATTCCCACCAAATATCCTCTTTACCTTTGAGTCTGAAAGTGACTATATCTACTTTCATGTTTTCTAAATAATCATGTAATCAGAAGAATTTCTTCATACCCATCAACCATGCTTCTGCATCCTGTGATTTCTTCACCTCTCCATCAAAGGTAGGTGTATTTTCCTTCTTAAACTCATCTTGAAAGTATCTCCTATCACTCCTCTTGAAAGGATGATAACGATGATGATCATGATCCCTATCAGAACTAGAACTAGAATAGTACCTATGTTTATCACCTCTTCTATCTAAAGTGTCCAACAACCAGCCATCTTTGATCATGTCAGATCTACCTAACTTGTGTCTACAAGGATACCTATTGCCATATGCCCCATTAGTTCTATTTTCATGTCTATGGTTGATCCGAAGTGGTCCTTGTCGCTGCAAATCTGACAAAATTTGAAGTAGTATCGCATTCACCTCTGCTTGTTTCTCTTGTGCCTACATGACTTTTTCATTGTTTTCTTTGTAACTCCTTATTTCTTCCTTCAGGCTTCTCAATGTGTCTACCAAGTCATAAAATTTCCCCATACCATGTTGGCCATCTGATGCATAAGGATATTCTATGTAGTCTACCACCTTGCTAGCCATCCGATATCTTTCCTGCAAGGCATAATATGTCAGCTAAACCAAATCAAAATAAACCAACATACCTGATCATAATTCAGGGAGGATACCTTATTTGCAAGATCATCAAATTAGTGTGATACATGTATAACATAATCATAATAGCATATAGACATATATAGAATAAGTGTATCAACTCATAAACATCATTCTATCTAGGGTTCAATCATGAATGCTAGACCATATCAACAATGCATGCTATGACCTCATGCATGACAACAACCATCACTCTAATGCACACATTGCCACATGCAACTATCAATATGCATAAGCAATGCCTAATCAACTACACATACATATGAATGCATGTAGTCGAGCACAAGCAATCAATTCTTGTAATCAACCTACAAGACTAATACATGTAATCAAAACATTCAAGAATTCACCTGACATACAAGGATGTAGTCAAATGACATATAATAAACATGTAAGAGACATATAACCATATGAAACCAGTCATATACTTCCGACGATGCATCCCACAAAATCACGTCAAGTTCCTCATGAAAACCTTACTACAATCATGATCAATATGATGAAATCCAACAAGCACATGGAATGCAAGTGTAAGAGACACACATGCAACTGACATGCATGCATGACCAACACTCTCACCCAAAGAGAGTGCAACCACACTATGATAGAAATCTATAACACCCCCTCCTCCCAGGTCCACCCAAGCAACCGTCCAACTAGGGTAAACATGCGATGAGAGAGGGTACTATAAGGATTCAAATTCCTTGGTGACATTAAGGAAATGGAACCAATGGAACATATCATACAAACCCATTGAAATCAAAATAAACACCCTCAGGAGACATGTCAACCACTCAAACATCCTATCCCTGAGTCCCACTGATCATTTAAGCCTTTTAACCCTTGGTCTCTCTCATGTTGCAGGGAAGATAGCGACCAAAAGCTAAATTTACTCTCACAAGCATGTGTTCCAGAATCCCTGGACCTTTCCCAACATACCTATGATAACATCCCCAAGATTTGAGCCACTTTTCTAGCCCAGAATCCCAGCCTCTTCCCATAACTTGTTATAACCTTCAGAATCCATCAAAGACATGATGACAATATAAACAAATAAAAAATCAACCTTAGAACTAGGCTTGAGCATCCCCACTTGGGGCTGACATTCTATCAAACACTTGGCATCAACACAACCTACAGGCCTAGGATACAAGACAGAGCATAAATGACTTAAAAAAATTATGAAACATAACCAAAAGGATCACCTCCTTCTCCATTGGAGTGTTATAACATCAATTAGGTCTTGCATCCATCCATTTAACAATTACAAGTAAATACATGAAATAACCATGACATGAAATAGTCATTTAACCATGCTTATAACCATCATAAAACCATTTAAATATTAGATATATTATAGCCATCAAATCCACATATAAACCAACGCAAAAGTAAGAGAACTTAGCTTTTATTAATCGTAGGAAAATTCGACCAGGTTCGGGACTTCCACATACCACCCGACCATAGACATGGTTGAACCAAATCTCTCTTTCATCCAGTCACCCTAATGCCATATTCCAAGTATGAATGTGGGATCTCATATAAAAACCAATCCAAGAAAAACTAAGGGAATCCAGAGGGTAAAGGGTCTCCACCCTCACGAAACTGTGATCACACCAAATTTGGTGCTCTGATCACAACTGAACTAAACTTGGAATGCCATCTGGAATCCATCACTATCCTTGAGGAATTTTATGTCTCCTTGTCTCTCAAGCTTTACCGCAATCCAAACCCAAATCACTAGGCCCTAAACCGAGACTTCTCTCTCAGGCTTTACCATGTATCCCGCCAAAACCAATCAAGGTATTCCTAGGCCTTTGGGAATGAAACTTGAGACCACCTCTGCCCTCGATTTCGAAATCTATCCAGAAAACCAAAGCTCAAAACTGGGATAAACATCCCAACATACCATGGCATCAGGAAAAAGGCAAGGCTGAGCTAAAAACCATTGTCATAACTCGGCAAAACTAGACCACTGATAGTAAGAGAACCATACACCAATATTTAAATCCATGCATGTCCAAACCAGCTAGGAAATCACACAAGAAAAGGGTTACCTACAAGTATTCCTACTGAATTTGCTTGATCCTGCTTTTCCTTCCTTGAGCCTTGCTTTCCTTCCTATCCCTTTGCTTACCTTTCCTTTCTCACTCCAAAGCTAGAGTGCTCCAAGAAAAATCTAAGTGACCAAGAGTGAGAGAGAGAGAATAATGAGAGAGCTCCAAACTCAAACACACAAAAGGTTACTAACTGATCCTCAAAATCCTTTTTATGAATGAGGCCTCGAATTTCTTCATTTTCCATTATTTTTTGTAACACCCTCCTCCCACATCCACCAAAGTAATCATGCCAACTGGGGTAAACATGAGACGAGATGTTATTATGATCAAATTTGACCTCCTATGTGACCTTAAGGAAGTGGAATCGATGGAAGCATCACACAGGGTCATCTAACATCAGCTTCATAATCCTTGGAAGACACGTCAGCCCCTCAGATAGCCTCTCCCTGGGTCCCACTAATCTTCTGGATCTCTTAGGCCATATTGGCTCCCATGCTATGGGCAAGGGAGTGACCAAAAACCCAAATTCGCTCTCACAGGCTTTCTTGCCAATGACCAGAGACCAAGGTTTTCAGTTATGTGCCAGTGACCCTGCGATTTAAGCCACTTTTTAGGCCCAAATCCCAAGTCACTACCCAAAATGGAGTGATAGCTTAGAATCAGTAAAATTAAAGGGAACTAATGATGCAAAAGCAATAAGTTGAACAAGACCATAACCAAATCCCTACTAACCATGACAGGCATTTCGTCAAACATATCGGCAACATGTAACCTACAGGTGTAAACAACATAATTAAGTGTAGGGATCTCATACTTATCTGATAATCTCTATGAATCATTTTTCCCTCATGTCATTTGTTGCACTATCATCTATTATTTCATAGAAACATTATCCATTCATGTAAAAATAAAAACATGTTGAAATCCATACATAGTTGTTCTCATAAAATATACATATAACTAGCATAATAGGAACAAAAATACCATAAATATGTCAACCATCAAAATCCACATAAGCATCAATACATTTACACATGAAAATCAAGGGAATTAATTTCTCATTAATGAATGCAATGAAACAACTAGAGATGGAACTACCACATTCTACCCAACCATAGATTGGTTGAGCCAAGTCTCTCTTCAGTCAATCATCCCTGTGCCATATTCCAAGCATGAATGTGGGACTCATATAACAAATGAAAAACACCAATCAATATGGATGCCACTAGAGTTCTTTGCCTACACCATGAGGAATTTATGTGCCTCTTAATCTCTCAGGCTTTACCACAATCCACACTTTGATCCAGGGATCATTAGACCCTACACTAAGAAATACTCTCCATGCTTTACCATGCATCCCATTCCAGGACCATTAGGCCCAATGGATAGAAAATCCACCTCTTGGCTTTATTCTATATCCCGCCATTCACCAGCAAGGATTCCTAGGCCCACCAAGGCACACAATCTGGATTTACCACAACCCATAGTCAAGCTCGGGGGTTACTAGGCCAGTCACTTCGTGATCCTTAGTCTGGTTCAAGGACCACTCAGAAAATGTGTTTGTCAATTTGGAGATCCACCCCACTCAGCTTTGAATCCAATCCGGCCATCCCACATAAACTGAATGAGAGAATGCATATCATCAAAGCTATCAAGAAATGGCAAGGCTAAGCTGAAAATAATGTCACACCTAGAAAAACTCATACGATGGTAGAAAATAAACACATGAAATCCCCTGCATGCCAAATATAGAAAGGAAAATACACATGCAAGTTGATACATCCAATGAAGCATGTTGTAGCTTCTTGATCCTACCTTTCCCTGCTTGATATTTGCTTCCTCTTGCCTTCTTTTCGTTTCTTGCTCCAATGCCAAAGTGCTCCAAGAAAACTCTAAGTGTCCAAGAGTGAGAGAGAGAGAGAGTAATGAGAGAGCTCCAAAACTAACCTGATCAAAAGGTTTGTTATAGACATTTTTGTGCCTTACAGCATGAAGCATGAAATGTCGATAATCTAAGGGATCCAAAGTCCCTAAACATGTTGTTCCTACCCCTAGAGGAACAAGGTCAGCAAACCACAGCACTGAAAATCAGTTCTCCACCTAAAAACACTCAAAAACAAGCTAATTCTGGATCATGTCAGCTACTCCACTGAGCATCTGCGCTGAATGTCAACTGCTCCACTCTGTACCTGCGCTGAATGTCAACAGTAATGAAGGCTACCTGCGCTGGGCGAGATTGGCCAAGTGGCACAGTCATTCTGCAAGGTGTCAAATGCCCAGGAAGCTTCCAAAATGACACTTGGATCAGGGAATTCGCCTTGTGATGAGTAAGAGGATCTAGATCTCCAAGTGGAAGCAGGAAACTCCAAGTGGACTCAAGAACTGAAGTATAATTGAAGTGGGAGAGGACACTAGTCAGCTTCATGCCAACCTCAAGCTGACTCATCCTTTCTCCAAAACTCCTATATATAGAGCTCTCTCATGAGGTCTAGGGAGGTTGGAATTTTGTGAATGTAAGGAAGTGTTGTTGGTTTGTGCATAGAACTATTGGGTGATTGCTTTGAAGGAGGTGAAGACGAGATTTCTTTCTGTTGGGAGGTGTTGCTGGATTGGGCCTATTATGGTTGTAACACTCTCAGAACTTTACTTCTTCCATTAATAAAGTATTTGAGGTTCTTCTATATGCATGTGTCTCAATGGTGAATTGATGCTTGTATATTTGATTTATTCTAATCCCTGAATCGATTATGGATGTATGCTTCTTGTAGTTTCCTTTTCTTGTGCTTTTACAGGATCTTTGTGTAGCTGTGCCGGTGAAAGAGAAAGAAGCTAGGAGCAAGCAGCAAAGAGGGAAGATTGGATCAACCATTAGCGGAAGATAACGGTTAGTGGATCCCCTTTCTCTTCTCTATCTCATCTCATAAAGAAGTAATCTTGAATAGCTTTGCATTCAGTTGTTGCCGAGGTACTATCACCCTTAGAGTGGGATAGGGTCATTCCATATTGGATACTTTTCCCAACAACAAATTGGCGACCATACTGGGGAGCGTATCTTGTTGGTTGTTTGTGTTTTTGCTATTCATTTCATAAACAAAGGGAGTACCGAATCGAACTGTATTTGGATCTTTCAAATACAAAGTAGAGGGCAGCTACTCTAGCTCAGTATCTGGGCAAGTTTATGATTTGAAGAGCTGATCCACAAGGACTCTAATAAGCTCTTAGTGATATCTTTTCATCCTCCTTTTCATCCCTTAGTGTGTCCTTGACTGATAGCTTCTGATTTGAGCAAAAACTGTGAATTTTTGAGCAATCTGTGACTCGGAAACCAAGAGAAACGAAAGTTTCGTTCTTCAGTGCAACTGCTGGGAAGGCTGTCTGCATTTCAGCGCAGTTCCCGAAGGGGCTACCTGTGCTGAAGGTCAAACAGTCAGTGTCCCACATGCGCTGGACCAGTCTTGCCTTGTGCTACTGGGGTTTCCTGCTGTTTCTTGCCCTGTTTTCACTCTTGTTTTTGCTGCCTGTTACCAGTCAATGTGCCTATCTGAAACCAACTTTCCTTGTCACTATTCCGCCTCGGTTGTATAAAGAAACTGTGTTTGTTCTTTGTGTATTTCTTATACCATTTACAGTTTCCCATAACGAAAAGTGAACTAGTCTTGCTGTGGCCTCTTAGATCTAGACCTGTGATAAAGTGTCGTTTTGATCTTAAGAGTTAGTTTATTTGCTGTTCATAGCTGATTGAGCTTTTGCTTTCATCATATGGTTTGAGTTTATATATTTCTAGTGTCGAAACAAGTAAATCTTAAGGTGTCTTTTGATTTTGGACAAGCTTGTTTGCTTTCACTTGAAATTGAATTCAAAGTTATACAATAGCTTTCTTTTTGTATCGCACCAACATTAAGAAAGAGAAAATAAATACTTGCATTGTGCATGTGCATTATGACAGTTTGCATGTTGATTTAGGGAAAAAGTTCATTAGTGTGTGCTCTATGATCTGTGTGAAAAGGTGTTATCTTTCTTTTCCCTCAGTAGTTAAGATTTTCAAAGTTGAAAGATTGAAAAGCTTGCTTATCATCTTAGACTGCATTTAGGAGTGTTATCATACATCTCGTGGTGATCCATAAAGGCAAACTGCTAAACAAGATCAACCTTAAAATAAATTGAATTTACATAACAACGCATTGAAACATAATGCAAACACATAGAGGTCTAAGCTAGAGACGTGTTCCGGCGTCGTTAAACGTGATATCTTAGCGTTGAGTGGTTGGGTGATTCCTCCACGATGAAGCGATAAGTATCAATACGGACTTGTGCTCCCACGTACCGTCGCGTATATATTAGGAGACCCCTATAGGATCAAAGCCTTTATCCATAGGAAACCGTGTCGGCTGCCCTACTGATCGCAAAGCAGTGAACACAGCATTCACGAAGATCGACCACTCGTACCGTAAAACGTATTCTGTGGTTTTGCGAAAGGTTTGGCACACCCTCTGCCTAGAACTCCAGAGCAGTTTCTTTTGGCCTTTTTCAAAATCTATAACTGAAAAAGTCCATCCGAGCATTTGTCACTTCGGGCTCGGTAAAACATCGAAGGAGACTAGAGTCATCTTTAGCTTTTTCTCGACTCTTAAAAAGTGAAAAAGCAAGTTGTGTCTAAGCGTCGTTATAAAATTTATTTTAAACGGAACATAATCACCTCCTATTCCTACGTTGATCTTTAGGTTGAGAACATGGAATGCCCCAACCAAGGAATTCCACATGATGGAAATCCTAGTCCTTTCTCCTCTTGGGGAGAAGTTGGTGCGCCCCACATGGCCACATTATCGCTTCCAGGATTGACAATTGGCCTGCCTATTTGGCTATTCTCAACTAATGTAGTTCAGAACACCATGGTTCCTGAACAGTCGAGTCAACAGTTAGATGAGTCTAGAGCTGCCCACCGGCCTTCTACTTCCTCTAACTCTTCCTCCAATCCTTCATCTTCGAAAGGTGGGGCTGGTAAAAGCCAAGCTCCCATGGAGAAGAAGGAAAAGAAGAAGAAAGAGAAGAAGAAGAAGGAGCCTAAGGCGACTGGGGGCAAGCAAAAGACATCTAACAAAAATCCACACACAACACAGACCGGGCCTAAATCACCATGTGTCATATTTAGAGGAGACCACTTCCATAGAGATTGTCCCTGTATTCCCCGGATACTAAGGGACTGGTCCCCTCGGTTGCACAATTCGGGAGCATCAACCTCTGATAGCCAGGTTGAGTGCTTACCGTCAACCAGCGAAAGTGAAGGTTCAAGACAAAAGGGGGGAGCAAGATCCCCCTGTAGACTGTGTGAAGGCGATCACGCCATCCACCGTTGTCCCTTCTTAGACGAAGCGAAGAGAGTTTTGGAAGATCGTCCGGTTTCACCGTTGAGACTTCCTCCTGGATACAAAAAACTCGTGCCAAGTCCTTCGTTGGTTGAAAACACAGCTGGCCCGCTCAAGTGGTCAGCTGAAGCGTCAGTCATTGAAAATGAACCTACTGAATCCAGACCAGACGAAAGTCTAAAGGTCGATACGGCAGTTGACCCGGTTCTTCCTTCAGAGGTTTCATCCTCAAATGACACCGTCACTGAAGATTCATCTTCAAATGACACCCTCACTGAAGAGAATAAGGATGACACCATCCAGATTCTTTTCATCAACACAGATTCTGATGAGCATCAGGGCAATGCGGCCATTCCTTTATCGCAGGAAGGAACATCATCAGGATCGTATCCGGCCGTGTATTCGGTCCCACCACCAAGCAACTTGGTTGTGTCCTTTGATTGGAACCAACTAGGCAGACCTTGGTTGCCAGCCAGTATACCATTCAGAATCATAGTCCAAATTTATAGAATGGTGATGGCTGGAACTATCATTGATGAAGGGGCATCTGTGAGTATCCTTTCCTCTGTTGCTTGGAAAGCACTGGGTTCCCCGACGCTTTTGCCTGAGATAAGAAATCTCTCAGGCTTTGATAAAGGAACCAGCCGACCATTAGGGATCCTCCCCAATGTGCCTGTTACATTGAAAGGGAAGACCGTTCAAATGAACGTGATGGTCGTTCAAGGACCCTTGGATTATAACCTACTCCTTGGACGAGACTATATATATTGCATGGGAGATATAGTCTCCTCACTCTTTAGAGTAATGTGTTTTCCACACGAAGGAAGGGTGGTCAAGCTCGTAGACCAACTTTCATTTCCAGGATCACGCATCGCAAATAGTCAAATACCAACCCTCAATGGTCTATTCACTCAAGAAATGTCTCCACCCCCAGTCCTCCTTCCCGATGAGTGCAAGTGATTCGGAAAGATGGGACTGGAACCCAGGGGGCATGCATCCTAGTCTGCTTCGGGCAGAGGAAACCCCGGGTATAAGGTAGAATTTCCGCGAAAGAATATGACTAGTCCGTACCCCGTCCGTGTGTGGAAGAGGGGTTGTTCTGGGATAGGATTCTTTTGATAAGGTCACTTGTTTGACAAAGGTCATTCACCATTGTCTACTTCGGCAGACAGTGCCGAGGAAATGTTTTCATTTGATGGTGTTAACAAAACAATCTTTGGGTAACCAGGAAGAGGCAAGCCTCACCCTTTAAAACAAATGTTTTATCGGATAAGTAGGGGAAGCCTTGAAATTGTACTTTATACCTGGGGACATGCAAACCTTTTGGAGTGCAAGCTAGGGGCGGTTATTTATCTGTTTTTGGGATTAGCCGTTTCCGAACTTGCATAAAGAAAGGATGAGAGGGAGCAAAGCTTAGTGAAGATGAAGCTCTATAAAAAATAGAGATCTCACAAGAGACATTTCTTATCTTATGACTGGTATATCGGGCAGTTTTACCATGGAATTTATGCTCGTTAAAAAATAGAAAAGCGAGATCCGAGCAGTTTTAGCACATAGTTCATGCTCGTTAAAAAATAAACATAAGATTGAGCAAGAGTTTCCTCCAGAGTTTAAGATCATTAAAAAATGAACCTATTCCGGTAAATAACCATTGTGATCGTAAATTTATTAGCCATAAAAAGCCTTGGTCGTGTTTGCACCTACCGCCTCCATTCCATTTGGCCAATCGTTCACCTCCATATGATTGTTTACCTATTTTGAGGGACAGCTGCGAAGAGTGATTTCACCTAGCCATCCTTGCGACACTGCCGTGATTGGAAAATTCCAACCTGTACCTGGAATCTGCTGCTATCCCTGTTTATCACTCGTTCCTCAAAAGACGAGTCTTCTTTGAGCTCTTTTCAATTGACTCGTAAAATATGAAAAGTTTGCCGAGTTTTGGCCTTCCATCTCGTTAAAAGGACCGGAAGAGCTATCCCTCCTCTAGATTTTAAGCTTTTTGGACCTGAGGGATTATTGCACAAAAAGGTCGAGCGTTTGTTTTATTCGGCTCGTTAAAGTTATCGAAAACTCATCCCTTCTGTATTGTTTTATAATTTTTCGGACTTAAGGGATTAGATGACGAAAAAGGAATTTTGGAGTTAACTTTCTGTACCTTTTCAGACTCTCTAAAAATGAAAAGGACCGAGTTGTCTTTGTCGCTAGACTCGTTAAAATGATTAAATAGCGACAAACTTGTCTTTAGACGAGAACGAGTTTCCCTATCGCTAGGCTCGTTAAAACATAGCGATGGGCTTGCCCGAAGGGCAGGTTATAGAACAAGCATATGTTATCCTCCTCAAGCTTGACAAAAATAAAGAGGTACTGGTCAGAAATGACTGGGGAAAAATTGGGAGAACCTTAAGGCTTTAATGGTAGCAAGTCGCTCTTGAACATGACACTTTGTCCTCCGTATCACAGCGGGTTGGGTTGTTTCATTCACCGGTCTCATCACCATGGTCTTCGCCAAACCATCCATATTTGGGGTAATGCTACCGATCCATCACATCAGTGTCGTTATATGTTCAAGAGATGTTGTTCAGAAAGAGTCAACCGTGCCCCATCCACTGCCATACATTATCCTTCATCCACCCATGATCGCCACCCTGAATCATATCTCATAGATTGTTTTCACCTCCACTAAAATCATTAGCTCCGTTCCGTGTCACTGATGTGGGATTCATTAAGGCCCTCCTTTGACGGATCGCTTCTTGTCGACTTCAGCTCATTATCCAAGAAGTTGATCTAGGAACAACCCCCTCAGTACTTTGAAGCTTGCATGCCTCAATGGAAAGTTTCTCACTTCCGGCGACAGGTATACATCAATGACGTTCGACCAGAAGATTTTGCGTGGTGTTCGACGCCAAGTCCTTTATTCACACCACGTGAATTGTACTGCAGTACCTTGAGATTCATTGTCATTATTGGTGATTCCTCTCGCGCTTGTTAACGGTTTACATTATTGACCGGTAATCAAGCGATGTCTTTCCATGTTCGACTTCAGCGCAATTCTCACATGGATCGACTTGTACTTAGAGTGAAGATCGAACGAGTTTGAAGACCCCGGATCTAGTTTCATCCATCCGGGCTGCGATATATATTCAGGATATAAAGACATTTGATATGTACATCATTGCAGCAGATGATCATCCTACTCAAAGGATGATAATTTCAGCAGAGAATTATCAGTCTACCATCAGACGATCGTCTGTTCTATGTACCAAAATGAATTTATAAAGCTGAGCATGGGAATGCCCGCCTCAGCTAGATCATGAAAGCAAAATGAAAAATAATGTATTGTATTGTATTTTATTACAGGGCACCTCTCAGCGATTGAATGAACTTTGGATCCTCCTGATAAAGCATTTCACCCGATAAACGACCTCATACTTTAGGGGGCAACTGTTATAGACATTTTTGTGCCTTACAGCATGAAGCATGAAATGTCAATAATCTAAGGGATCCAAAGTCCTTAAACATGTTGTTCCTACCCCTAGAGGAACAAGGTCAGCAAACCACAGCACTGAAAATCAGTTCTCCACCTGAAAACACTCAAAAACAAGCTAATTATGGATCATGTCAGCTGCTCCACTGAGCATCTGCGATGAATGTCAACTGCTCCACTCTGTACCTGCGCTGAATGTCAACAGTAATGAAGGCTACCTGCGCTGGGCGAGATTGGCCAAGTGGCACAGTCATTCTGCAAGGTGTCAAATTCCCAGGAAGCTTCCAAAATGACACTTGGATCAGGGAATTCACCTTGTGATGAGTAAGAGTCTAGATCTCCAAGTGGAAGCAAGAAACTCCAAGTGGACTCAAGAACTGAAGTATAACTGAAGTGGGAGAGGACACTAGTCAGCTTCATGCCAGCCTCAAGCTGACTCATCCTTTCTCCAAAACTCCTATATATAGAGCTCTCTCATGAGGTCTAGGGAGGTTGGAATTTTGTGAATGTAAGGAAGTGCTGTTGGTTTGTGCATAGAACTATTGGGTGATTGCTTTGAAGGAGGTGAAGATGAGATTTCTTTCTGCTGGGAGGTGTTGCTGGATTGGGCCTATTATGGTTGTAACACTCTGAGAACTTTACTTCTTCCATTAATAAAGTATTTGAGGTTCTTCTATATGCATGTGTCTCAATGGTGAATTGATGCTTGTATATTTGATTTATTCTAATCCCTGAATCGATTATGGATTTATGCTTCTTGTAGTTTCCTTTTCTTGTGCTTTTACAGGATCTTTGTGTAGCTGGGCCGGTGAAAGAGCAAGAAGCTAGGAGCAAGCAGCAAAGAGGGAAGATTGGATCAACCATTAGCGGAAGATAACGGTTAGTGGATCCCCTTTCTCTTCTCTCTCTCATCTCATAAAGAAGTAATCTTGAATAGCTTTTCATTCAGTTGTTGCTGAGGTACTATCACCCTTAGAGTGGGATAGGGTCATTCCGTATTGGATACTTTTCCCAACAACAAGGTTACACTGGCCAAGCTTAGCCACTAATCCTTAGAAGCCTTTCTATCAATGAGGCCTCTATTTTCTTCATTTTCCATTATTTTCCTTCAATTTACTCCTCACATGCAACATGTGACCTTTCACCTTTCTTTTCTCCTAATTTCCATTATTTTCATAAATAAATGTGCCAAAAATGTCATTTTTCCTTCCCAAAGTGTTATCCATTGCCTTTTCCAATTTCCTTAGCCATAAACAACAAAATTAACACCCACACCAGGATGTCTTGTCCAACATTCTTCTTGGAATAAGTGTCCCATCAACCGTGGTCTTATATATTTTTACATGGAATTTTTACTGAGGCTATTACAGATCCCTCCACCTTGGGGGAACACTATCCTCAGTGTTTAATGACACCTATAACCAACAATACTATTGAAAAAAAAAACATATTGCCCATGGAGCTTTATAACACGGCTCATTCTAGTATTTACAATTAATGACTTGCTCAAAAGCAAAACATCCTGACAACATGACCAGAAAACAACCATACTGGATACTGGAGCTTTATAACACATCTCATTACGATATTTACAATAATCACATATACACATATGCACTTTTTCTAAACCAACAAAGAAAATATATGATGCCTGCATCCACAACAACGGAATCCATAGGCTCACACCTCAACCCTCAAATTAATACCAGGACGCACCTCCTTCCCAAGAAGTCCAGAATCCATTGCCACAGTTAAAGATGCATCCAATGTCTAACGCTACAATATTGTGTCACTTTTCCTCTCAATGATCAGTGACTATCTCATTGTTCCTGTTGGAAATAACACTGAGAGGGGGGGAGGGTGAATCAGTATTAGCAAGTAAAACAATTTTTCATTTCCATAATCAGATTCATATACGCTACTTCAGTTAATGGAACTCGCATGTATAGGCAAAAGGAAACTAGCATATATCCTGCAAACTTATGATTCAGTTAATTCATCATATGTTGATATTTAATCAGTGCATGAGAACCACATAAACAGTAAGCAGCTGTAGTAAAAACAGAACAGACAATCACACACATGAACACAAGATATAAGGTGGAAACCCAAGGTGGGTGAAAACCACCTGCTGCAATCGTCTCTATCTTCTTTTAATAATAAGAAACTTATTTTTACAATTTTTGTACTGGTGCAAACTTATACCAGTATGTAGGCTTCTACCTACAGAAGGCTACAACCTTCTCTCATTCTCCAACTTCTTCTGGAAGGGAGCTACTACCCCCTAGCTCTTGTACTAGCTGATATGTTTACTAGTACGTAGGTGCCAGCCTATAGAAGGCTACAACCTTCTCTTTTCTTCCAGGGACCACGTTTCATAAATTTTCAGACTAGATCCATCAATAGCATCATTTAATCATCAAATATATCTGCATCAACCAATCTTCTTTGCACCAATCACAACTGAATCAATCAATCACTTTGACAACCCTTCAATCTGATCTTTCAAAATGCTGTAACCAGAATATAGTAACCAGAACCCAAGCTAGAACCCAAAACACTGCAACAGCAAATAGAAGCAGCTAAAACATATTTTATAAGGTATACGCTACTTCCATGTGTCAAACCTGCGTGCATATGCTCTTTTATCAAGGAAAACCTGCATACAGATTTGCAAATCAAATTTAAGATGTGTACGCTGTTTTGATATGCAGAACAAGCGTGTATACGTGCCTTTTCTAAAGTGAACCTGTGTACAGATCTGTAAATGATGATTTAAACATTACAACAATTCTAGACTTCAGTTATACCCAAATCATCATATTTACAGACTACAACATGCGCCAGTTATTTAGATAAATGATCAAACCACATAACGATACTTCACTTCAAGCCTTGAGATCTTGACCCGTCATTAGATCTTATCCTTCATTAAGCACTAAGGTTCATCATTGGTTCAGATCCATCTATGCACCATAACCCAATAACATGTACACCAGATCTTTCTCTTCATCAGATATTCAATACTTGAGTGCCTTGGCCTAATGATCTTCCCCTCCTTTTATAGTCTTAGACCTTAATCAATACCATGGACCAAAACCACTTAGGACTAATACCTTAGACCCAATACCTGGGGTCAATACCTCAGACCAAATACCTTAGACCAATACCATGGATCAAAATACCATGGACCAAATATCTTGGACCAAAACTTAGTTTTCCAAGATATACGCGCCTTTCATTATGTGAAAGTGTGTGGGTACGTATATGCAACTTGTATATAGTGAACCCCCATGTATATGCAGCTTGGCCAATGGTGAACCTGTGTATACCTCTCTTTCCTCATTCTGATATGAACTCTGTGCCGTTAACCTGTTGAACAGTGGTCTGTCATCTGAGTGAGTTGCCATCAAGGACAACACCTATGTCATAATGCCAAAAATCTCCCCCTTTGGACTTGATGGCAACCCTAAGTCACTCTCCCCCTTTGTCATCAAGGGAAAAGGGTTATGCTCCCTCTAAGTACATGCTGAGTTCTCTGATATACTGAAGAGTGTTGATTGAGGTCCATGATCTAGTCCATGCTCCCCCTGAATATAAGCAAGGTCTGCAAAAATATGTTCTAAAAGAAGAACATGACTCTATACATACTGTTGGGTGTGGAGCCTGATTATCTTCTATATTCAAAGGTATCGCCACATAGGACCCTAGTTCTAAATGGGGGCGGCAATGCCGCCTGTAAAATATTCGCTGCAGGGGGGGGCGGCTGCGACCTTTGGGAGCCCCCCCCTAGTGGGGGGTTTCGGGGGCAGCGCCCCCGAAGCTAAAAATAGCTGTAAAATTGCCTTGTAAAAGTATAGTAATTTCTAGTCAATCTGGGTCGTTCATTAGGGGGATGATCTGATGGTAGAACTTAAGTTTTGTTTAGGGTTTTTTGCCCTAGAAGGCAACCCCTCTCTTTGTATGAGGGTATTGTATTTGAGGCTGTGAGATAGATGTGTATTCTATGAGCGAGGAATAGAGAGGTGAGACTGTGAGAGAAAACAAAGGATATTACAGTGGATTTTCTGTAGGTTGTGTCTCTTCATTTTGCTGGATAATAGAAAGGAAGGACTAGCTGTTCGGGGTGGACGTAGCCCAAACTGGGTGAACCACGTATATCTGTGTCTCTCTTGTTTTGTGCGTTTTCTGTGTTTATATTTCTGCAATATTTTATGTGTTCCATTGCTCCGTAATATATAATTTTCTAACAACTGGTATCAGAGCAAAAGGTCTATTTGGCTGATAAACTCGCATGAAAGAAGGGTTCCTGGTTCGAGTGGGAGCAATGGCGGAAGATGGTAAGTTTAGGGTCGAGAAATTTAACGGCCAAAACTTCTCGCTGTGGAAGATGTAGATGGAAGATTATCTGTATCAGAAAGATCTATACCTACGATTGGGGGGAAAAACAAAGATGCCGACGGGTATGAAAGACGAAGAATGTAACCTTCTCGATAGAAAGGCACTCAGAACAATACGGTTGTGCCTTGCTGTGTCAGTCGCCTTCAACATTTCGAAGGAAACCACGACAGAGGGTTTGATGCAGACGTTGTCGAAACTATATGAAAAACCCTCGGCCTCAAACAAGGTATTTCTTATGAAACGGTTATTTAATATGAATATGTCGGAAGGTGGATCTATTGCAAACCATTTAAATGATTTTAATACAGTTACAAGTCAGTTAAGCTCTGTAGGGGTAAACTTTGATGATGAAGTTAGAGCTCTGTTATTCTTGTGCTCATTACCAGAAAGTTGGAATGGTTTGGTAATGGCCATTAGTAACTCCGTTTCTGGATCTAGTACTTTAAAGTTTGATGATGTTGTCGGTGCTATCCTTAGCGAGGAAATGCGTCGGAAAAGCTCCGGTGAGACATCGGGAAATGCTTTGAGTGTAGAGTCTAGAGGAAGAAAAATGGAAAGAGGAAAGAGCTCAGGATATCGCAGTAAATCAAGGAAAGGCAGATCCAAGTCCAGATCGGGATAATGTGCTGGAAATGTGGAAAGAAAGGACACCTGAAGAAAGACTGTAGATCTCGAAAGGGAAAAGAAGGAGATGCACAACAAGAAAACAATCATGAAGCAAATGTGACAGGTGAGGTGTTACAAGATGCTTTGATTCTTTCTTTCGAAAATATTACTGATTCCTGGGTGGTAGATTCAGGGCTTCATTCCATGCCACACCTGATAAGAAATACTTTCATGACTATGTTCAAGGAGATTTTGGACAAGTTCGTCTGGGTGATGATAAACCCTGTAAAATCGTTGGAATGGGTAAGGTTCTTGTAAAACAGCAGAATGGAAACCAATGGCTATTAAAGGAGGTAAGGCATGTTCCAGATCTAAAGAAAAATCTGATTTCAACAGGGCAGTTAGGCGATGAAGGTTGTGTGACAACTTTCACAGATAAAGCTTGGAAGGTCACCAAAGGAGCCCTGGTAATAGCAAAAGGTGAAAAGGTTGGTACATTGTATTTATGCAATGGTATTTCTAACTCTGTTAATGCTTTAACTTCCAAAGGAGCAGATGCAGCATTATGGCATCATAGGCTCGGACACATGAGTGAAAAGGGGATGAAGATTCTTCACTCAAGGAATTTGTTGCCAGGTTTGAAGAATGTTGATTTGGACTTCTGTGAAAATTGCATTTATGGAAAACAGAAGAGAGTCAGATTTCTCAGAGTTGGGAAAGAAAAGAAGAATGAAAAATTAGAGCTTGTGCATACAGATGTATGGGGACCTGCTCAGGTATCATCTCTCGGTGGCTCTCGTTATTATGTTACTTTTATTGATGATGCAACTAGAAAAACTTGGATTTATTGTATTAAGAATAAATCTGATGTATTTGATACTTTCAAGAAATGGAAAGCTTTGGTTGAGATTGAGACAGGAAAGAAATTGAAGTGTCTTAGATCAGACAATGGAGGTGAATATTGCAGCAAAGAGTTTGATAGGTATTGTTCAGAGCATGGAATTCGCAGAGAGAAGACAGTTCCAAGAACACCACAAGAAAATGGTGTGTCAGAAAGGATGAACAGAACAATCATGGAGCATGCAAGGTGCATGAGATTACATGCAGGATTGCCTTTACAGTTTTGGGCAGATGCTATAGATACTGTTGTTTATCTGATAAACAGAGGGCCTTCAAGTTCCTTGGATGGTGGTGTTCCAGAGGAAGCATGGACAGGTAAAAAGGTAAACTACTCTATTTTAAAGCCTTTTGGTTGTGAGGCCTTTGTCCATATTGATAAAGAAAATAGAACAAAGCTTGAGGCAAAGTCAAAGAAATGTACCTTTATTGGATATGGTGTTAATGATTTTGGTTATCGCTTATATGATTACGAAAATCACAAAATAATTAGGAGCAGAGATGTAATATTCAACGAAAAGGTCTTGTATAAGAATCAGTTGCAGGAAAAGAAACAGGAAAAGCAAAACAAGGAATACACAGTTCTTGATGAAATCACTGAAAAAGTAAAGGTGCCTGAAAATAATAATAATCAACAACCACAACAACAGAAACCACCACAACAACAAAAGGCACCCCAAACACCTAAAAGTGGTGTTAGAAGATCTACCAGGATAGGTATACCCCCTGAACGATACTCTCCTTCATTATATTATTTATTGTTGACTGATTCCGGTGAACCCGAATGCTATGAAGAAGCAATGCAGGTTGAAAGCAGGGAGAAGTGGGAGGTAGCCATGGAAGAAGAGATGGACTCCTTAATGCATAACCAGACTTGGGATTTAGTCAGGTTGCCTGTAGGAAAAACTACATTGAAGAATAAATGGGTTTACAGGCTGAAGGAAGAAGATGGAGGAAAACAGAGGTATAAAGCTAGACTTGTGGTGAAGGGGTTTGCACAGAAGAAAGGTATTGATTTTGATGAAATATTTTCTCCTGTTGTTAAAATGACTTCAACCAGAACTATTTTAAGTCTTGTAGCAGCTGAAGATTTGCATCTTGAGCAGTTAGATGTAAAGACAGCCTTTCTCCATGGGGATTTGGAGGAAGAGATATATATGCAGCAGCCACAAGGATATGAGGTGAAAGGGAAGGAGAAACTAGTGTGCAGGTTGAAGAAGAGCTTGTATGGCTTAAAACAGGCTCCAAGGCAGTGGTATCTAAAATTTGACAAGTTTATGTCTGAACAAGGTTATACTAGATGTCACTCTGATCATTGTGTTTATTTGAAAAAGCAAAATGATGGCAGTTATATTATATTGTTACTGTATGTAGATGACATGCTTGTTGCAGGATCTAACATGCAGGAAATAAATGTGCTCAAAAGAAAATTGGCAAATTCATTTGCAATGAAGGATTTGGGAGCTGCAAAACAAATCCTTGGTATGAGAATAACTAGAGACAGGAAAAATCGTAAATTAACATTGTCTCAGAATGAGTACATACAAAAGGTGTTGAAAAGATTTAACATGCACAATGCAAAACCAGTTAGTACACCTTTTGCTAGCCATTTCAAACTTAGCAAGGAAATGTGCCCAAAGACCCAAGAAGACATGGATTATATGTCTAAAGTTCCATATGCATCAGCTGTTGGAAGCTTAATGTATGCAATGGTCTACACAAGGCCTAATATTGCACATGCAGTGGGAGTTGTAAGCAAGTACATGAACAATCCAGGAAAGGAACATTGGATGGCTGTGAAATGGATTCTCAGATATTTGAAAGGTACCACAAATCAAGCATTATGCTTTGGTGGTTCAAACATCTCCCTACATGGATATGTTGATGCAGATATGGCAGGTGACAGAGACAACAGGAGGAGAACTACAGGATATGTATTTACTGTTTGAGGAACAGCTGTCAGTTGGGTTTCAAAAATCCAAAGTGTTGTTGCACTTTCAACAACAGAAGCAGAGTATGTTGCTGCTACAGAGGCTAGTAAAGAAATGATTTGGCTGCAAAGGTGTATGGGTGAATTGGGTAAGGAGCATGATATGGGCATGTTATACAGTGATAGCCAAAGTGCCATTCATCTTGCAAAGAACTCAGCATTTCACTCCAGGACTAAACACATACAGCTCAAGTACCATTTCATACGATCAGTTTTGGAAGATGGAGAGTTGAAGCTGGAAAAGATACACACTAGCCAGAATCCTGTAGATATGCTAACAAAAGTTGTAACCAGGGAGAAACTGAGAGTATGCTTAGTTTTAGTTGGTCTTCAAGGATGACGATGAAGATGAGAAACAACCAGGTTCAAAGAGGAGTCATTGTCCAGCAAATGGAGCAGCGGTGGAGTTGTTACAATCAGTCTCCAAGTGGGAGATTGTTAGATGTGGAGCCTGATTATCTTCTATATTCAAAGGTATCGCCACATAGGACCCCAGTTCGAAATGGGGGCAGCAACGCCGCCCGTAAAATATTCACTACAGGGGGGTCCAAGGGGGCGGGCTGCAACCTTTGGGACCCCCCCCTGGCAGGGGGTTTTGGGGGCAGCACCCCCGAAGCTAAAAATAGTTGTAAAAATGCCTTGTAAAAGTATAGTAATTTCTAGTCAATCTGGGCCGTTCATTAGGGGGATGATCCGACGGTAGAACTTATGTTTTGTTTAGGGTTTTTTGCCCTAGAAGGCAACCCTCTCTTTGTATGAGGTATTGTATTTGAGGCTGTGAGATAGATGTGTATTCTGTGAGCGAGGAATAGAGAGGCGAGACTGTGAGAGAAAACAGAGGATATTACAGCGGATTTGTTGTAGGTTGTGTCTCTTCATTTTGCTGGATAATAGAAAGGAAGGACTGGCTGTTCGGGGTGGACGTAGCCCAAACTGGGTGAACCACGTATATATGTGTCTCTCTTATTTTGTGCGTTTTCTGTGTTTATATTTCTGCAATATTTTATGTGTTCCATTGCTCCGTAATATATAATTTTCTAACACATACATCATAAATTACCTTCCTATCACCAATGACTCATACATACATCCATCTCCCAACCAAGTGGGGATATACCAATTGTTTATACATGTCAAAACAAGAAACATTACATCATCCATCCCATGCATAGTGGGGTAACAAATTAGGTCGTTTCATGACCTTTTCATTAAAAAATATACATGACATATATAACAGAGACCAAATATCTTAAACAAGACCATGATAGTCATCAACAACTATCATTAGCAGCATCTATCAATCAGCATCCAGACCAGCAACCATGTTCTCCCCCTAAACCTGTTCCACCTGAATAAAAAACAACTATGTGAATTTGTACCAAGATCTTCTAAGATAATTCCCACAATGCATTATTAGAAGCATATGCTCCCCCTGAACCTGTGCCAGATGATCATTGTCAAATCTAATCATTTCATATAATAGAAGAGTTATCAAGGCATCATTATCAATCAGATATACATCAAGTTATCAACAACTTATGAGAGCCAACATATTTCCACATGTCATCCACAGACTGTAACCATCATCAAGCAGAGTAGATAATTCATTGAACCATATCAGACCCCTTTCTTCCTGAGTTTGGCCAACTGATTTTCTTCAAACCAACATATACGCGACTGTATCCATAGAAACCGGTGTATGTACGTGACTACGCTTCATGAAACTCACATATACCCACCTTTCTCTAAAACAGATAGGATTTAATAGCAGGATGATACATCAACTACTCTTAGCTTCTGTCTGAGATATTCAAATGTCTCTCTAGGTAGTCGTTTGGTGAATATATCAGCAACCTATTCTTTGGAGGGAACATACTCCAATTTGACCTTTTTTTCAAGCACTTGTTCACGTAGAAAATGATATTTGATGGGTATGTTCTTGGTCTTGGAATGCATGATTGGATTCTTTGAAATATTGATGGCACATGTATTATCACATAGAATGGAGATGGGTGGAGTACATGTGATCTGAATTTCTTGCAGTGTTTGCATCATCCAAAGGAGTTGTGTGTAGCAAGATACAGCAGCCACATATTCTGCTTCAGCAATAGATTATGCAATTGAACTTTGTTTCTTGCTGAACCAAGACACTAATTTGGAACCCATAGAGAATGCACCACCACTAGTGCTTTTTCTGTCATCGATGCTTCCTACCCAATCTACATCTGTATATGCATGAAGTGTAAGTTTTGTATCTCTAGGATACCATAAACCAAAATTCTGTGTTCCTTGAAGATATTTGAAAATCCTTTAACTGCTTGAAGGTGTGATTCCTTTGGATTTTCTTGGAATCTTCCAACTATTCCTACTACATGCATGATGTCTGGTTGGGTACCTGTTAGATAAAGCAGACTACCAATCATAGATCTGTAAGTTGGTTGATGTACTAGTATTGATTCATCATTTGAGCTAAGACTGCATCCTATTACCATTGGGGTACATACTAGTTTAGAATCTTCCATGTTGTATTTTTTCAAGATCTATTTGATATATTTGTTTTGTGACAGAAAATACCATCTTTATTTTGTTGAACTTGTAGACCAAGAAAATATGTAAGCTCACCAAGCAGGAACATTTCAAATTCTTGCTGCACTACCGAAGCAAAATTTCGACTCATGGCTTCTTCATTGCTACCAAAAATGATATCATCAACATACACAACAAGTATTAGAAATTTATTATTATCAATCATTGTATATAGATTGCTATCAGCTGATCCCTTTGAAAAACCTTGTTGATGGAGATGTTTGTCAAGACGGTAATACCAGGCCCTTGGAGCTTGTTTTAGACCATAGAGAGTGTTTCTGAGTCTGCATACAAGTTTTGCATCATTTCCAAGAATGAATCCATCTAGTTACTCAATATAGACTTTTTCTTCTAAGTCTCCGTTAAGAAAAGCATATTTTACATCCATTTGGTATACTTTGAATTTCTGAAAACTAGAAAGAGCAAGGAGCATTCTTATGGCTTCAAGTCTAGCAATAGGTGCAAAAGTTTCTTCAAAATCTATACCTTCTTGTTGAGCATATCCCTTACAAACAAGTCTGGCCTTTTTTCTAATAACTTCTCCATTTTCATTCAGCTTGTTTTTGAATATCCATTTAGTTCCTATGATATTCTTATCATGAGGTCTAGGAACTAATTCCCAAGTATTATTCTTTTTAATTTGCTCAAGTTCTTCATTCATGGCCTTTACCCAACATTCATCTTTGCATGCTTCATTTATATTTTTAGGTTCAGTGGAGGATAGCAATACTATATAGCTTGAAGCTTCTGTAATAGTTCTTCTTTTCTGCACACCTACCTCTTTCTATCCCAAAATTTGAGTCTTTGGATGATTTTTCTTAACATACCTAGATGGATTCTTTTCTTCTATTGTTATCTCTTCTTCTGGTGCTTCATCAGTTTCTTCTTCAGAATTAGTCTGATTTGATTTGGGAGGATAATCCTCATCTTCTTCATAATCTTTGATTTTTATTTGTTTTGGATTTTTGCATGCTTCATCAACCACAACATCAATACTTTCAATAATTTTCCCAAGTCTTTTATTATAACATTTATATCCTTTACTTCAGGAAGAGTAACCAAGGAGAATACCTTCATCTACTCTAGGGTCAAACATACCAACTTTTTCATCGGTCCTTTTGATGTAACATTTTCTTCCAAAAACTTTGAAGTATTTTACAGTAGGGGTCTTACCATACCAAAGTTCATGTGGAGTTTGAGTGTTGTTTACCCAAACATTTGCTTGGTTGAGAATAGTGACGGCAGCGAATGCAGCTTCACTCTAGAAGGTTGCAGGGGTTCCAGACTCGTCTAGAATAGCACGAACCATTTGTTGAATAGTTCTGTTCATCCTTTCTACCACTCCATTTTGCTGACGAGTCCTTGTGGTGGAGAATTGCCTTTTTATTCCATGTTCTTCACAAAAGTCAAAGAATTCATCTGAGGTAAATTCCCCTCCTGGATTAGATCTGAGGCATTTTTTTTTGTGATCTGATTCATTTTCAACCAAAGCTTTGAAGGCTTTGAACTTTTCAAATGCTTCATCTTTATGCTTTAGAAGTCCTATCCAACACATTCTAGAAAAATCATCAATGAACAATATAAAGTATTCTTCTCCACGAGGTGACTTTTTCCTTGATGGTCCACATAAATCAGTATGAACAAGTTCAAGAGGCTTACTAGCTGATCCTTCCTTTTTAGGGAAGTGCGATCTGGTTTTCTTACCAAATTGACATGATTTGCATATTGTATTTTTTGGAATTCTGATATTAGGAAGATCACGAACAACCTGGAATCTGCATGCTTTTCTTATTTGAGAGAAGCTTAGATTCCCCAATCTTCTGTGCCATAGCCAGTGTTCATCATTTTTTCTTAGATAGCACTGTTGTTGTCCTCCCTTGAGTATGTATAAGTTGTTTGGAGTTCTTATACCTTTGATCACGGTTTCTCCTGTATCAAGCTCACGAACAACACATCCATTTGATCGAAATACTACTTCATTTCCTTGATCACACATTTCACTGACACTCAACAGGTTATGTTTTAGATCATCAACATACATAACATTCCTAGCTTTAACTTTTTCTTTTAAGAGAACAGAGCCTTTACCTTTTATGGCACTAGGAGTGTCATTTCCAAATGAAACCTTCTTTTCCTTTTCTAAGGCATTATATGAATGAAGTTTTTCTTTGTCACCTGACATGTGTTTTGAGCATCCACTGTCGATGTACCATTAATTTTCTTGTTCTTCTGCATACAAGGATATACCACATCTTTATGTTTGTGGTTCTTGCTTTTTCCATATTTTGGGACTTAATGAGGTTTTCTCCTTCTGAGATGTTTGCTGAAATTTACTCCATTTAGATTCTGCATGACCGAAGTTGTTGCAGATAGAGCATTTTATTTCATTATCAAGAAGAGAAACTTTATTGTAGGACCTTTTCATGATCCCTGTCACATTACTTTGATTTCGTGCTTCTCTAGTCATGATGGTCTTGTAAGCAACATAGTGAGCAGCTTTGTGTCCAAAGTTATGACATGAAAAACATTGGTCATTAAAGAAGTTCCTGCGACTATCGAATCTACTATCCTGGTGATTGTAGTTTCTAATGATATTCATTCTTGAAGCAGATTGAGTATGATTTACCTGAGGTTGTTTGTAGTTTATGTTCATCCTTGAAGTAAATTGAGCCTGATTTACCTAGCGATCTGCTTTATGCCTTTGCTGACGATTTTCAAACTTTTCACTGCTCTTTATTGCATCAAGATAGCTTTTAGTGGAGGTTGACAGCTTTTGTGCTTAAGATGCTTCTTTAGTATATGCAATACCTGTCTTTATCAAAGGAGAAAGCTGCACTTTGATAATTTCATTTAAGGTTTCTGATGCTTTAGAAACTCTAAGATTGAGAGCTTTTTTTTTTCTCAATATCCTTTCTTAGACCCACAATTTCACATTCTAGTTTTTCATAGTGCTTTTCTCTTTTAGCAAGTTGGAATGTCAAAGTATCTATAATCATATTCTTTTCTTCTAAACAGATTTTTAGTTTAGAGACTTCTTCATAAAGGTCATCTTCATCTAAAGCATCCAAGAAATCATCATCTTCAAAAGCCATCAGAAGTCTATAGTCATTGATATTTTCATCTTCATCACTAATTAATAAAACATCGCTATCTTCATGCATATAGTAGCTCTTCTTACTTACACTTTGTTTTCTATTCCATTTTGCAGACTCCTTACCTTTAGCAAACTTATCTTTATGAGGACATTTGGTAGCATAATGACCGACTCTTCCACAAGTAAAAAATTTGAAAGGTAGTTTACCTCTGAATCTTTCAAAACCCCATTGAAGGTTCTTGACAAAATTTGCTTCTTCTTCTCCTTCTGAAATATGTCATGATTTATTGAGTTCTTTTTTTCCTGAAGCTTTAAATGTGGCTTCTCTCATATTTGATGGACCTCCTTTTCTCATCTCAAAAGCTGTTAAGATTCCGTGCAGTTGTGTCATAGTAATAGTCTGAAGATCCTACTTTTATTCTATGGCAAATACTTTTGATTCAAACTTAGCAGACAAGGATCTTAAAACCTTTTCAACTAAAGTAACCTCTTTATCTCTTCACCCAAATTCTTCATGCAACTAACAATCTCATCTATACGTAAGAAGTAACTAGTTATACTTTCTTCATTGTGCATTTTGAGAGTTTCATATTGAATTCTGAGAGTTTGCAGTTTTGCATGTTTTACCTAAGAGTCTCCTTCATAGCTTAGAATGATTTTGCCCCATATTTTTTTGGCGGATTTAAGCTGCATAACTTTGACAAATTATGATTGTGACAAACTTCCCAATAATGTATTGACAGCTTTGTCATTGGTTTCATATTGCTTTCTACCTGTCGCATCTGTAGGAATTGCTGATGGAAATGTATATCCTCCTTCCACGATTTCCCAGACATCTGTTCCAAGAGATTGAAGATAGGATGTGGTTCTTACTTTCCAATAAACAAAGTTGCTTCCACCAAATATTGGTGGTCTAATGGACCCCTCTCTTTCTTGATTACTCATTATGATGGATCTTCCTTCAAGCGATCAAGCTTCTCCTGAAGGACCTACTCTGATACCAGTTGTTGGAAATAATACTGAGAGGGGGGGGGTGAATTAGTATTATCAAGTCAAACAAATTTTCATTTCCATAATCAGATTCGTATACGCTACTTTAGTTAATGTAACTTGCATGTATACGCAACTGTGTTTAAGGCAATTAGTGTATATCCTGCAAACTTATGATTCAATTAATTCATCATATGTTGATCTCTAATCAGTGCATCAGAACCACATAAATAGTAACCAGGTGCAGTAAAAATAAAATAGACAATCACACACATGAACACAAGATATAAGGTGGAAACCCAATGTGGGTGAAAACCACCTGCTGCAATCGTCTCTATCGTCTTTTAATAATAAGAAACTTCTTTTTACAATTTTTGTATTGGTGTAGACTTATACCAATATGTAGGCTTCTATCTACAGAAGGCTACAACCTTCTGTCATTCTCTAGCTTCTTTTGGAAGGGAGCTATTACCCCCTAGCTCTTGTACTAGCCGATATGTTTACTAGTATGTAGGTATCGGCCTACAGAAGGCTACAACCTTCTCTTTTCTTCCAGGGACCACATTTCATAAATTCTCATACTGGATCCATCAATAACATCATTCAATCATCAAATATATCTGCATCAGCCAGTCTTCTTTGAACCAATCATAATTGAATCAATTAATCACTTTAACAACCCTTTAATCTGATCTGTCAGAATGTTGTAACCAAAATATAGTAACCAAAACCCAAGCCAGAACCAAGAACACTACAATAGCAAACAGAAGTAGCTAAAACATATTTTATAAGGTATACGCTACTTCCATGTGTCGAACCTGCGTGCATACGCTCTTTTATCAAGGCGAACCCACGTATAGATCTGCAAATCAAGTTTAAGATGTATACACTATTTTGATATGTAGAACAAGCGTGTATACGTGCCTTTTCTAAAGTGAACCTATGTACAGATCTGTAAATGATGATTTAAACATTATAACAATTCCAAACTTCAATTATACCCAGATCATCATATTTACAGAACACAACATGCGCCAATTATTTAGATAAATGATCAAACCACATAACGATACTTCACTTCATGCCTTAAGACCTTGACCCATCATTAGATCTTATCCTTCATCAAGCACTAAGGTTCATCCTTGGTTCAGATCCAGCTATGCACCATAACCCAATAACATGTACACTATATATTTCTCTTCATCAAATATTCAATACTTGAGTGCCTTGGCCTAATGATCTTCTCCTCCTTTTATAGTCTTAGGCCTTACTCAATACCATGGACCAAAACTACTTAGGACCAATACCTAGGGTCAATACATTGGACCAGATATCTTAGACCAATACCATGGATCAAAATACCATGGACCAAAACTTAGTTTTCCAAGATATATGCGCCTTTCATTCTGTGAAAGTGCATGTGTATGTATATGAGACTTGTATATAGTGAACCCGCGTGTATACGTGGCTTGGCCAATGGTGAACCTGCGTATACCTCTCTTTCTTCATTCTGATTTGAACTTTGTGCTATTAACCTGCTGAACTGTGATCTGTCATCTGAGTGAGTTGCCATCAAGGACAACACCTGTGTCATAATGCCAACAGTTCCGGCTTTCACTCCCATTGTGAATTTGATTCCATCTAGAAATGATCATGACCAAAAAAATATATCATTGGCCTTCCCTTCTCTACTACACAATCCCTCAGGCAATCTAGTCACCCCTTCCATGCAGTCACTCACCTTCCAAGTTCCCCGCCATCCCCTATCGTGGGCGATCCATCCCTTCACAAGGCTTCCTCTCATCAGAAGATCAAACAACTAAGGCATATACCTACCTCATAGCCATCATACCATTCATAGCAAGCTCATGCAAATCAATGGACATAACTGGGTACCAGTGTCCCACAATGGCCCAACTCATGAAGTGCTTTACTAACATATTGTTGCTTGTTCCAATACCTTTCACTATTGCTACTAATTCTTATAGTCGATTTCAACCACCCAACTAGGTCTTTCTGTGCTCCTTGTACCAAGTACATAGCTTCCATTAGATTTAAAATAAATTGAAATAACCTCAAACCATACCTTATTAGTAGCTCATCAATAAGGTATACTTGCAATCTTGTTTTCTTTGTGTCACAAAAATTCAAACTAACTATTTGATCAAAACATCATGTATAAACATATCACATCTGGTTATCTCAAAACACAACCATCATAGATCAAAATCACAAATCACATGTAACCATCATAAACCATAATCATATATCATATATAATCATCATATACCATAGTCATAAATCACATGCATAATAAAACTGAAATAAAATGTTGATACTTATCCTTCCATCAATCCTTAGCTTCTACCTTTGTCTTTATTTTGTTTGCATTTCGGATTAGTTTCCACACGAGACAAACACCCAATGCCTTCTCCTCAACCATGTGCATATATGAATAGTGTGCATCACACACACACAAATACACATGTCATACAACACCATGCAATACATGCTTCTACACCAGTACCATATGTACCACTTGTACACTACAAACACCTACACAACCTATGAAAAACATCACATGTACATGACACCACCTGCTCAACGTGTACACAACACCACATGTACGCCGCATCATTGTATAACGTGTACACAATACCACATACACACACACGACATTTACGTGTCACCATATGTACATAGCGCCACATGCACGACATGTACACAACACCATCTACACAATCTGCCACTTGTAAAACATGTACACAGCACCACATGCACACATCACCACTTGTATAATCATGCACACAACACCCTATGTACATAATGACACATGTACAACATGCACGCAACCCCACTTGTACATAACACTGCCTATCCAACATGTACATAACATCATTTTTACATAGAACTACATATCCAACATGCACACAACATAATATGTACACAACATCGCATATCCAACATGTACATAGCATTATCTATAGCCAACAATGAGTATGCAACATTCATACAACATTATTTGTACTAAATCCCTGTACATAACATTACATAAACAACATGTACACACACTATATATACATAGTATTGCATGCACACAAATTTACAAATGCAACATGTACAACATATACAACATATGCACAATAGCAGTACCACACATCCAAACCACATTTTTTCTACCAGGAAACCTTACTTCCAATTTATTACCCATGCTTATCCTAGAATATCATAGACCACACTACGTTCACTTTGTTGATTTATCCCTTGGTATAGCATGTCCATAACATAGAAATAATTTAATCAACTAATATCAACTCATAACCACATGATACTAACCTCATATATTTTTCATGACTAATCTTCTCAATTGATTCCTCGTAAGACAAGGAACTGCTTCATTCCATCTGCTTATGTAAGCAATCATTCATCCACAAGGATGATTCTTGATGACCCTATCAGATAGCGACATAGATACATAGACACATACATACATATGCATAAACATTAACATAAAACAATCATGATCCATGATGACCCTTCCAGATGACAACGTACATACATACATATATATATATATATATATATATATATATATATATATATATATATAATCATTATCGTAATGAAATCATGATCACAACATAAATACTAGATATCAAGGTCAAGGTTAAGAGAAGTTCCTTTAATCATGCACAACATTGAGAAAAATCATTCCCAACTTAGTCAAACCATCTCACATCTTAGGTCCATTTACTTTACCTTTTCTAGTTACCTTTCTCATGTGTGTACTGGCACCTTCTGTTTACCACAATGGACCCAACCAGTCCAACTAACTGTCATAGTCTCACCTTCCACTGCGCTTACTCATGCATAAAGCTTCATTAGAGTCTTACCCTACCTATTGGGTACCACATAGCTCTCCCCAAGATCCATTAACTTTCGTCTTTCCCAACCAATTCCCAAGACTAAAAACAATAAAAGGCAATACCAAGAAACAACCAAAAAGAAAACCATGAAAACTAATAACATCACGACACCACAATAAAGTGGCATAGATATGTCAGACACAATCAAAATCATGAATCAAGGGAAACAATCACAAAAGCCCAAAAGAACAAAACTAACAACATACACCATGAATCAATCCCCTGGTTCCCAAGGAAATCTAAACAAGATCATTCTTCAAAATTTCATACCAACCTCTCTTTCCGTGCAACTCCCTGCATAATGTTGTCATTAACACATAAATGTCAATGCATACATAAACATAACAATACACCAAATGCCTTATTTTGTTGTGTGTCAGTGCATAAATAAACATAACAATACACCAAATACCTTATCTTGTTGTGCCAAGAACATTTCTTGCAACTAAACACGTCCATGCCATCTCTCAAGGGACTCCAATTCCTCAACAGATCCACCTGTAACTAAAGACTAGCTAATATACCTATCAAGTACATGTTCATGAATATAGCATGTATCCACATAATGTCTGACAAGATTAAGGTTAAGAATATTTCCTATAGGTAAAGAACTCATTCGTTTAGAATTAGGGTTTCCAAACATAGCCCAAGGAATTCTTCCCCAATTCCTTTCTTTTACCTTTTTACCTTGTTGCAATCCAGGCTTATTTATGTAGGTTTTAACCCCGTACAGAAATTACCTGCATATGAATTCTAAAACACAGAAAATAAATAATGCGAGAGCAGAACACATAAAACACATATACACAGAGATTTTCCCCTGGATCCCAAAACCGGGACTACTAGCTTGATTTTTCATTATGTTCCTTTCAATGCTATAATACATATTTATACATGCTGAAGTATCCAATACCATGGACCAAAAACCATTGTGTCCAAAAAACATGTGCGAAAATCATGCACAAAACTATAGGTGGGTTCGCCCAACCTAACATAGGGTCCAAAACCAAAATTTTCCGGGGTGCTGCCTCGGACCCCATAAAGTGGGGTTACGGGTGCCCCTCAAACACCCTGTTAACTACGTGGAATGAATATAACAAAACTTAACATTCTCCCACTTGTTTTTTTCTTTCCACAGGGGGCCATAAGAGAGCTTAGTCATTCTTCTAGCCCTGAAATGCCCATTGTCTCTCTACACCAAGAGAACTTCTTAGAGCTCACAGATTTTGTTAATGCATCTGCAATATTCTTCAAAGTGTCCACCTTTACCAGTAACACCTTTTTGTCTTCTATCATATCCCTCACAAAGTGATACTGAACATCAATGTGATTTGTCTTTGAATGATATGCGGGGTTTTTTTCCAAGAAAATTACACTTTGGCTGTCACAGTCTATCCTTATAACTTGCTATACTAACCCCATACTTGAACACAATCTTTACAACCAAACTTCTTCCTTACTTGCATGAGTGGCTACCATGTATTCTGCCTCTGTAATTGACAGTGCCACTACATATTGTTTCTTACTCATCCAACTAACTACTCCTCCAAATAGGTTAAACACACACCCACTTATAGATCTTCTCTAATCCAGATCTCTAGCCCAGTCTGCATCAACAAAGCCATGAATATCCAACACTCTATCCAATCATGGTCTTCCTTGGTAGCACAAACCATAATCACTAGTGCCACGCAAATACCTGAAAACCCGCCTGACTGTTGTCCAGTGCTCCTTCCCTGGTTTTGACATAAACCTGCTCAATACTCCCACTACATGTGCAATGTCTGGTCTAGTACAAACCATTGCATACATCAGGCTACCGACTACACTTGCATATGGAACACAAGACATGTCCTCTTCCTCTTCTTGTGTCTTGGGACATTGTTCAACAGATAACCTCACACCTATAGGAATAGGAACCTTCACCGGTTTACTATCATGCATATTAAATCTCTGCAATATTGTCTCGACATACTTCCTCTAGTTTAACCAGAGCTTCCTCTTTGCTAGATATCTTTTAATTTCCATGCCTAAAATATAGTTTGCAGCACCAAGATATTTCATGTCGAATTTGGACGATAATTGGGTCTTCAAATCCTAGATAGCTTCTTTGTAATTTCCAACCAACAACATATCATCCACATACAAGACCAGATAAATAACACGGTCACCAATTAATTTAAAATACACACAGTGATCTGCTTTGCTTCTGGTGAAGCCAAGTCCCCGTATAAATGTATCAAATTTCTGATACCACATCCTTGGTGATTGTTTTAACCCATATAGAGACTTCTTTAAGTTACATACCATTTCTTTCTTACCCTTCACCGCAAAGCCTTTCGGTTGCTTCATGTAGATCTCCTCTTCCAGATCCCCGTGAAGAAATGTTGTCTTAACATCCATCTGTTCTACCTCAAAATCAAAAGCAGCAACAACAGATAAAAGTAATCTAATAGAAGTTACATTGGCAACAGGAGAAAAAATATCACCAAAATCAATTCCCGGCACCTGGGAATAACCTGTTTCTACCAACCAAGCTTTGTATTTCTCCACTTTTCCTTCTGCATTTGTCTTCTTTTTGAACACCCGTTTGCTGCCAATGGATTTCCTTCCAGCCGGAAACTCCACCAGATCCCAAGCCTCATTTTTGTGCAAAGATGCCATTTCATCAACCATGGCCTCTTTCCATAGTTTTCCATCATCTGAGCCCACTGCTTCCTTCACAATTCTGGGATCATCATAGTAACAGACAAAGCAAAATTTGAACAGAAAGCAAATGGACTATACCTTTCTAGTTGCCTTCTTTCTTGAACTGATCTTCTCACAGCTGGAGTTTGTGGCTCTTCATCTTCTGATTCCTCCTCAGTTGTAGAGTCTGATTCTTCCTCCTTTAGCTCAAACTCTATCTTCTCAGGTTCCTTTGGTTGGACTTCATGTTTAATAACATCTTTCACCTCTCTGAACACCACATCTCGGCTACACATAACCTTCCTTGTTACTGGGTTCCAAAGCTTATAACCCTTTAAACCATCCTTATACCCAATAAAGATGCACTTTTCAGACTTACTATCCAACTTTGTCCTTTTCTCCTTTGGAACATGTACATATGCATCACATCCAAATACCCTCAGATGTGAAAGAGAGGGTTTCTTACCAGTACATACCTCTTGTGGAGTCTTATCCTCCAACGCTGATGAAGGTGATGATGACCACGTAACATGCAGTATCCACCGCTTCTGCCCAGAATTCCTGTCCTAACCCGGCACCACTGAGCATGCTTCTTGCCCTTTCCATCAACGTCTTGTCATTATTTCTGCAACTCCATTTTGCTGAGGTGTATCTGGAGTAGTCTTCTGTCGTGCTATACCACACTTCTTGCAGAATTCTTCAAATTCCTTACTGCAAAACTCTCCACCATTATCTGTCCTCAACACCTTTATCTTCTTCTTTTTCTGGTTTTCCACTAGAGCCTTAAATTCTTTAAACCTATCAAAGACTTCAGATTTCTTCTTAAGGAAATATATCCATGTATTCCTTGAGAAGTCATCTATAAATGATACATAGTACACATACTTACCCAATGATGGAACCTTCACAGGTCCAAACACATCATTGTGCACAAGCTCTAATATATGTTTCGCCCTCTTACCACTAGAGGGGAAACTCACCCCATTCTACTTCCCGTATACACAATTTTCATAGAAATCAAAATCCAGAGAGCTATTACTCGTACCTTCTACCATACCTTTACCATGAAGTATTCGAAGGCCCTTCTCTCCAATATGTCCAAGCCTTTGATGCCACAGCATGGTCTTTTCTCCAGAGACCACTAGATTTTCTGCTCCACTTTCAGGAACCACAGAACTATTGCACCCATCAACAATAGTGCTACCTTGCAGCTTGTATAGAGTTCCAATCTGAACTCCCCGCATCAAAACCAGTGCTCCTTGAACCATCTTGTAGGTATCCTTCTCAAACACTATTTTTACTCCTGCATCATCCAACTTACTAACAGAAATCAGATTTCTAGCTAATGCAGGAATATGGAGAACACCAGGAAGTGTTCTAACCCTTCCACCTTGCAGCTTCAACTTTACTTTTCCACGACCAATGATTCTAGCCTTCCTGTCATCCCCCAAGAAGACATCACCACCATCATATTTCTCATACTCACAGAACCAATCTCTATGGGGAGTGAAGTGAAAGGATGCACCTGAGTCAATCAACCATGCCTCATGATCTACATGTGTACTTGAAGAAACCAAGTACACATCCCCACCTTCATCTGAGGTGGTTTTTGCCTCTACAGAAGGAGCCTCATCAGATCCCTTTCCTTTCTCAGGAGCTTAAGATTTACAGTCCCTTTTGAAGTGGCCTTCCTTTCCACATTTCCAGCACACTTCCTTTATAGGTTTTCCTGGAGATTTAGATCTCCCTCTAGATTTATGTCTCCCACTCGATGACTTATTTTTGTTTCTGTTCTGGGACCGTCCTCGTACAGACAAGGCATCACCACTTTGGCTCTCCATATTTTTCCGTCTCATCACCTCCATAAACAAGGTTGAGACTATTTCATCAAATTGCAAGTCAGTTACATTGCTACCTATTGTAATAACCAGATTATCCCACGAATCTGGTAGAGAACACAACAAATTGATGCACTTATCTTCATTTGAAATTTTAATATCAACTTATGCTAACTGACTTACCACAGTATTAAATGCGTTTAGATGCTCTGTCACCGAATCTCCATCTTTCATCCTCAAGTTATACAACTTTTTCCGCAGGAACAGTTTATTCACTAGAGACTTAGATTGGTACAAAGTCCCTAACTTGGCCCACAAAGCCTTTTCTGTAGCTTCCCCTAATACATTCAGCAATACTGAATCTGAGACACACAATCATATTCTGCTCTTTGCCTTCCGATCCAATTTCTTTCATTCTTCATCAGACACTCCTGTTGGTTTAGTACCTGGATCTACCACGATCCACTGATCTTTATCCACCAACAGATCCTCCATCTTAAGTTTCCACAACTCAAAACTCTGACCATTAAATTTCTTGATCTCTATCCTTCCACTGTTCGCCATGTTCTTTCACCACCAGAATCAATCTCGCAAATATCCCACTGAATAGAGTCTACCACAGGCCCGAGTGAAACCCCTCAGCAACAAAGGCGTCCCCTTGAAGCCAAATCTGCTCTGATACCAAATGTAGGTTTTAACCTCGTACAGAAATTACCTGCATATGAATTCTAAAACACATAAAATAAATAATGTGAAAGCAAAACACATAGACACAAAGATTTTCCCCTAGATCCCAAAATCAGGACTACCAGCTTGATTTCTAATTATGTTCCTTTCAATCTTATAATACATATTTATACATGCCGAAGCATCCAATACCATGGACTGAAAACCATCGCGTCCAATACCATGGACCAAAAACCATCGCGTCCAAAAAAACATGTGCGAAATTGATCCGGATCTTGGGAGGAGGCCCCCAAGATCTAATAGATTGAAATGGATCTTGGGGGGAGAGACCCCCAAGATCCGAAAACTTGAAATGGATCTTGGGGAAAAGGCCCCAAGATTTGAAAACTTGTATTTCCAGAAGAAAAATAGGAGAATGCCCAATAAACAAAACCACAAAGAAAATTTTATTTAAAATAGTAATGCTTGATAAACCAGCTAGGGCGATGGTAGCTTATCTCTGAGAAGAGATGTGCGGCTACATGCCTCTGAACTATAAAGGCTACATTGTGGCGGACAATCTGTCCTTTTACAAAATGTGATTTGTTACTTATAGTATTTTTCAGTTACAATACCACGGGTCAATTGCATGGGTGAATGAATTCCATGGGTGGATTTTACAATACCATGGGCAGATGCCATTTACAATACCATGGGTAAATTCCATGGGTGAATGAATACCATGGGTGGATTTTACAATACCACGAGCGGATGCCATTTACAATATCATAGGTAAATTCCATGGGTCAATGAATAATATGGGTAGATGAGTACCATGAGTTGATGCCATTTTCCATTCGGATCATTCCTCCCTCCTTAAGAAGCAATGGTCCCCATTGCGTAAAGTTCCCTCCTTCAAAGCCTTTGTTGAATATGAAGAGCCACTAAAGATAAGGGTTTTATGTGGTTAACCCATAACCATGATAAACGAAGATCCGAGGATAGAGATACCCTGTAATGCTTGTGACCAACTGTGATGATGACAGTGTGCGGCCTAGCAAATGGACTTCGATGAAGTGTGGGTTTGTGGATGACCCATAACCATGAATATCCGAGGATAGAGATACCCCGTAATGCTTGTGACCAACTGTGATACTGACAGTGTGCGGCCGAGCAAATGGACTTCGATGTTTGTGGATGACCCATAACCGTGATCTTTGTTGCTGATGAAGTAGCAGGTGCCTACATAGCCTGGGGTGGGAGGGAACATCTCCAAATAACCCAACCTGAATGGTGCTATGTTGAAACTGATGGATGTGAAGCAGGTGCCTACTAAAGTGGGGTGGGAGGGCACATCTCCAATGGAAACCCACTCTGAATGCTGCTCCAGAATTAAAATGGACATAACTCAACCAATATAACTTAGAATATTTATTATAACCTATTTTTGGAAGCAGAAGGACCATTTTGCATCTTCCCATGGGATGGAAATCCTTATCTGGGCACTCCGCGATCTCAGATTCGCGCTGCAATAGTTCCGACATCACAAAAATTCTGATAAAATAGCTGATTTTAAATCAGCGATATCTCCCACATCCGAACTCCGATTCAACCCATTTTTTTTTTGAAATTGGGTGATTTTTCGAGAGGAATCCAGATATGGTATTTGTTTTTGTAAATTTTGTACCAAATGTTTCAGATCGGATCTGTAATGTCGCCGCCCAAAAAAAAAAATTCCTGCAAAAAAATGAAAAAAGAAAAATTCTTCCTGCTTGACCCAAGAAAGTGCTCTATGGATGTTGTAGCACATGCCTGAAGTTTGTTGAATATTGCTGCAAAATTTGAAACTGAAATATGCATCAAACCCTCATTCCCATGGAATCATAACCTGCTTTGATACCACTGATCCGGATCTTGGGAGGAGGCCCCCAAGATCTAAGAGATTGAAATGGACCATGGGGGGAGAGACCCCCAAGATCCGAAAACTTGAAATGGATCTTGGGGAAAAGGCCCCAAGATCTGAAAACTTGTATTGCCAGAAGAAAAATAGGAGAATGCCCAATAAACAAAACCACAAAGAAAATTTTATTTAAAATAGTAATGCTTGATAAACCAGCTAGGGCGATGGTAGCTTATCTCTGAGAAGAGATGTGTGGCTACATGCCTCTGAACTGTAATGGCTACATTGTGGCGGACAATCTGTCCTTTTACAAAATGTGATTTGTTACTTATAGTATTTTTCAGTTACAATACCACGGGTCAATTCCATGGGTGAATGAATACCATGGGTGGATTTTACAATACCACGGGCAGATGCCATTTACAATACCATGGGTAAATTCCATGGGTGAATGAATACCATGGGTGGATTTTACAATACCACAGGCGGATGCCATTTACAATATCATAGGTAAATTCCATGGGTCAATGAATAATATGGGTGGATGAGTACCATGAGTTGATGCCATTTTCCATTCGGATCAGAAATCATGCACAAAACCGTAGGTGGGTTTGCCCAACCTAACATAGGGTCCAAAACCAAAATTTTCGGAGGTGATACCCCGAACCCCATAAAGTGGGGTTACGGGTGCCCCTCACACCCCCTGTTAATTACGTGGAAATAATATAACACAACCCAACAATTTATATAAACACATCAACTATTACCTTGTCACGCTAATACCAAGCATGTTTTCTACAACTTCTCACACATGTCAAGCACATGCTCCAAATATCAAGACAATAACATCTATCAATTTGAAATCAACTTTTACAAACAATGATGTCATAACCCAAAGTCAACTCATAGGCATTAGACATAATGCTACAATTGTCAACTACATTCATGTACATTTCAATTGTCTCAACACATATGTGTTAGTACAATCATCTTGAAACAAGATCATTTGAGCACATACTCATATTATTCAATTCATAAAAAATTCAACCAACTTGCAACCATACCATGTTAAATAAATAAACTAGACAACATAATCACTTTGTCAAGTACCAAATATATCACTTAAGCAAACTCATACCTTAATGTATCTTAAGGGAGGCCATCTTGTCTGCGCCGTCAATCTAGGTTAGCACGATACAACTTCACAACATATAAACTCAAACATAAATCATTATATCGATAACAGTAACTAACTGACATGTTCACATCATAACCTCATAATCATTTGTCATTCATGCATAATAATCACATATGTAAGATCAGTCTATGTTAGTATAACACCATATCAAAAATATGTAGTCTCATACCTGAGTATCGCAACCATAACCATCTGCATAGGTCAAACCAGGTTAACACAATGTATGTAGCATCAATATCTTCAATGCAATGAACATAACCATTACGCATATGACCAATCCAAATTAAAACATCAAGATCTCAATGAAATAACCTTAATCATCAAGTTAATACCATATAACAACAATAAGTTATATATCATACTCATCAACAACATATAAACTAATCATCAAGTTGTCTAACATAAAGCAATAATAGAAATGCATACAACCACAGGGTACCATCATTCTTGACTATCCGACTCATGTGCATATGACTATGCTAATCAACTATCATCTATCATGTATGTCACCATAACGTCAAAAGACATGTACATAAACCTAATGTATATAACTCTAATACATATAAAATCCTTAACCTACATACCTGCATGCCCAACATATAAACCTGTATGACGACATGCTCTTGCCTCAAGGTCTAATGCTGCAACTTCACTTTGATTATCTACATCTCTTGCTTTACCTCATTCAACAATTAGCATCATAACATACGAATAACACCATGATGACCTAAATTTCATACCATGAATTCACAAGGCATGTTTGACCTACTATTCATGCATAACTATAACCAAGACCATACATGCATAAAAACTACATATATACATATAACATATGAGTGCCAAACCATATACACCTCATTCTAGCTAGAGTCCAGTCATCAATGCATGACCATATAAAATTCACAAACCATGAGCTTATGCATGACAATGACCATTACTCCATTGTATGCATTGCAACATGCAACCATCAACATGCATAAACGATGCATAATCAAATACACATACAAATGAACGCATGTAGTCAAGAGTATGGGGTCAATACTTGTAACCAACCTACAAGACTAATACATGTAATCAAACATACAAAAATTCAACCTAAAATACGAGGATTTAATTAAGCGACATACAACAACATGTAAGCAAAATATAACAACATGTAACTAACCATATATTCATGACAAATGCATTCCACAAAATCAATCATGAAATTCTCTCTGACAAATTTACTTCAACCATAATCAATCATCAACCACATGTAACAAGCACATGGAATGCAATTGTAAGAGACACACATGCAACTGACATGCATGAATAACCAACACACACCGCCCATCTAGTCCAAGTGGTGAACCATGCTCAGATACCACTGTGTAACACCCTCCTCCCACATCCACCCAACTAACCATGCCAACTGGGGTAAACATGAGATGAGAGGCTACTATGATCTAACTCGACCTCCTATGTGACCTTAAGGAAGTGGCATCGACATAAACATCACACATAGTCATCCAACATCAGCTTCAAAATCCTTGGAAGACATGTCAACCACTCAGACTGCATGTCAATGGGTCCCACTCATGTTCTGGATCTCTTAGGTTATAGTCACTCTCATGCTCTAAGCAAGGGAGTGACCAGAAGCCCAAAATCACTCTCATTGACTTTCCTTCTAGTGACTAGAGACCAATGTTTCCAGTTCTATTCCAGCGACCTCGGGATTTAAGCCAATTTTTCAGGCCCAGAGCCCAAGTCACTACCCATAATGGAGTGATATCTTAGAATCAGTAAAAGTATGGGGAACCAATGATGCAAAATAAATAAGTTGAACAAGACCATAATTAGACCCCTACTAGCCATGATAGGCATTTCGTCAAGCATATCATCAACATGTAACCTACAGGTGTATACAACAAAATTAAGTGTAGGGATATCATAATTATTTGAGAATCTCTATGAACCATTGTTCCCTCATGTCATTTGTTGCACTATCATCTATTAGGTCATATACACATTATCCATTCATGTACAAGTAAAAACATGTTGAGAGCCATACATAATTGTTGTCATAAAATATACATATAACCAGTATAAGAGGAACAGAAATACCATAAACATATCAGTCATCAAAATCCACATAAACATCAATACATTTACACATGAAAATCAAGGGAATGAATTTCTCATTAATGAATCCAATGAACCAACTGGAGATGAAAATACCACATTCCACCCAACCAAATAGCGGTTGAGGCAAGTCTCTCCTCGGCCAATTACCCCCATGCCATATTCCAACCATGAATGTGGGACTCATAGAACACATAAAAAAACCAATCAACATGGATGCCACCGGAGTTCTCTGCCTACACCATGAGGAATTTGAGTGCCTCCTAGTCTCTCTGGCTTTACCGCAATCCACAGCCCGATCCAGGGATCACTAGGTCCTACACTAAGACATACTCTCTAGGATTTACCGGTCATCCCATCCAAGTACCATTAGGCCCAATGGAGATAAAATCTACCTCTTGGCTTTAACATATACCCAACCATTCATCGACAAGGATTCCTAGGCCCATTGAGGCACGCAATTTGGTTTTACCACAACCCATAGTTCAGTTCATGGGTTACTAGGATAGTGGCTTCGTGATCCTCAATCTAGTTAAGTGACCACTTGGACCATGTGTTTGTCAATTCGGAGATCCACCCCACTCAGCTTCAAATCCAATCTAGCCATCCCACATAAACTGAATGATGTAACCTGTTATCACTTAGAATTTTAGTTCATGTACATAATGTTGTCCCAAACTAAAAAAATTTCATTGTCATGTGTGATGAATGGTTATAGTCTTGTGTGTGTTAGGGATCATGTTTTCAAAAGGTATTGATGTGAATCATTGCAAAAAACTGTTAGTCACCCTCCATTATAATCCTTTAAGGCATGTCATGTCCTGTTTGCGTCATTGGTCCTTTGCGCAGTTTCGTAGCGCAGTCTGATTGGTCAATTTGGCAGCGTAATGATGTTTCCGCCTTTTCGCAGCGTGTGATTTATCAGCCATTTCGTAGCGAATTCTGTCTATTTATAGCTGTTTGCGCTACTGAATCGGGGATTCGGGGTTTATGCAGCGCATTTTCTTGAAATGTCAAGTCTGGGGGGATGAGTCATTAGGTCCGTGCTTATGTTGTCAGTTGATGTCCTCTCCAAGTCATTTTTGGTCATCATTCCGTTATGAGGTTCAAAATCACGCACATAAATATCATCCAAAGTGATTTATGATGCATGGTTGTATTGTGATAGTTGTAATTAGTGCGGGAACTGATTTGTTTATATGACAAAATCATTGAAGCGAGAGGGAGCCCGAGTTTCCATTTAAAAGGACCTGTTTGCAAGCGAGCCTGTATACCAAAGTCTAAAGTTCTTCTCTGAGTTGGAGCTGCTGTTAGTTTTCTGCTCGAAAGTTTGCAAAGTAAAATGGAGAAAAGGGAACATCGATCCGGTAGGTGCCAAAGAACAGAACCTGTGGGGCTGGATATTACTTTAAAGGATGAAGGTGTTGCCAGAGCTTTTAAAAACGCTGGTTGCTGGAGGTTTTGTGAGAAGTTGCAAGGAGGGCACGCAGAGGTAACAAAAGCTTTTGCAATGAATTTTACTGGTTTGAACTCTAAGGTGTCAATGCTAGAATTCCCTGTATCCCCAGAAGCCATTTCTAATGTGACTGAGATCCCTAGAGGTGGAAGTGAATGGTTCAAAAACTTTAAATTCGACATGAGCCCGTGTAAGGAATTTTTGAAGGAACCTTATGTTAATGAGGACCTCACGAAAGCTGTGCCAAGGAGTTACGTGAAAGAACATTTTGCTTTGCTCCTCACATGCATCCAAAAGTATTTAACATGCGAAGGGAGGTATAACAAAGTGTACTCATATCATTTTAAGCTTTTGTTACATTTCACAGGCAAAGTATCAATTGATGTGCCTTTCTACTTATTTAGAAGCCTAAGTAAAATGTGTGATAAAATTCAGTTGAAAAAAGATGACTGTGAGACTTCACTGTTCCATCATGGTTTGGTGAAGTTGTTGGTATTAGATGGTTTGCAGAAGATTGGAAGAGATTGGGACTCCTTTATTTTTATGGCGGGCTTTCAGAGCAAGACGGGCCTTACTCCATTGCCTGTTAGGGAAAAGGAGAAAACGATTGAAGAACCTACTCTTGCTGAGATCAGGAAGGAGGTGAAAAATCTTAAAAAGTCCAAAACCAAGGTGAAGAAACCAGTCAAGCCTGTGGTGATCAAGGAGACTGTGGTGATCAAGGAGACACCTATATCATCATCAAAAGAGAAGGTCAAACAGAAGAAGGATGCACCTGCACCAAGTGAAGTTGGAAAAGGATCAAGAGTAAAAACCAGAGGTCAGTTGAGCAAGGAAAAGGGTAAGTCAATTGTTGTTGAAGAGAGTCCTGTGTCAAAAGCTAGTTTGACTGATTTACTTGAAGCAATTGAGCTTGAACAAGATCAGTCAGTGCAGATTGAGCCAATGGAACTTGAACCAGATCAGCCAGTGCAACCAATGCACATTGACCTAACCCAATCTTCACCAGAGAGCCTGAAGAAATCAAAGGCTTCAAAGAGGTTACGGTTTGAGGAGCCAAGTGAAGAATATGTGTTTAAACCAAGGAGGCCAATTACAAGAAGACAAATGAAAGAGGCCGAGAAAGTGCATAAAGAGGAGGCAGCTGTAAAAATGCCTAGTACAGAGTTTATTGAAATTTTGACTAAAACAGTGCATGCAGCCAAAAGTAAAGACAAAAGTAAAAAGGTTGTTATTAGTCAAGGAGGGAATGTCATTGCTATCAAAAACCAGGCAGGAAAGACCAAAGAAGTGGTAACTCAGACAAAGAGTCTTTCTAAAGAAAGAGCAATGAGATATGCAAGTTATAGGAGGGCTGTCTTAAAGGGCAGCACAAGTCTACTGAAGCAAGCTGACTCAAGCTCTGATGTATTCTCATGGATGATACCAGCACTTAAACAAGCAAAACATGTGAGAAAGCTGAACATGTGTCTGAGATCAGAAAATAAGGCTTTGAAGGAGGAGGTTAGCAGTTTGAAGAAGAAGCTAGGAAAACTAGCTCACTGACTTAAGAAGAAAGGTACTTTTCAAAGTTTTGATAAATTTTGGTTCAACTTCTATCATTTTGAAGTTATTTAGGTCCCTATGCACCTGTACAAATATCTGAAGAAGTCATGACTTTAAGCTGAAAGCGCTGCAAGATGAATATGTTTTGTTTTGGCAAGAAACAGTAGTTTCGTAGCGCGCTACGAAACTACTGTAGAACGCTGTTTTATAAGGAAACAATGAAAATTAATGATGAGGTCAGCAAATTTTGAAAGGAATGTTTTGAGGACAGGAGGGAGATTATACATGAATATCATAGCAGCTTAAATGGTGACAGGTGTGAGTTTTGAAGGAAAAGTGAAGTGTTTTGTTTTTTGCTAAAGTTCTCTTAAAGGCACTTTATGACCGAAATACTAGGGTTTTGGTAAGGTTACGGAGATTTTTGGCTAGCACACCTGTTCACTCCACAAGGCATCCAGATCATAAGGAATATGGTGTTATGCGTGGTTACTAGAGGATTAAAGAGTTTGAAGTGTGGTCTTTTAATGGTAAAGATGAATGGAAGACAGGGACCGTGAAAATAGGGTGTTCAGGTGTACTAATTTATGAGTCATCTACACAGCTAGCACCCGAAGATCAGCTCGTTCAATGAATGTTCCTCAACATATCTCAGCCACAACAGAAATTGTACAGCTGTCAAGGATCCAAGGAGAATCATGCATACGAGGAGATGGAGTTGGATTTGAAATTTAATTGGGATTCTATGTATTTACAACCCAACACTTCATGTATTTAATTAGTTGGTTTAGAAATAGATAAGGGTAATTAATGGTAGATCATCGAGTTCTCCCTTCATGCTTGTTGAGGAGACTCAAGATAGTTGTAGTTTTGGTTTTCCTATATATGGTGAAAACTCTGATGTAAGTAGGGTTGGAGATTTATGAAAAACAGAGTTTTATTTTGGCTGATGTAAAAGACTTATTACAGTAATAGAAAAATAGTTGTTGTTTCTTCTCAAGATTCTCAATAGATTATATTGTTCAAATGTAATGGTGGTTTATTCTCTTAATGTTCTTTTACAGCCTTGTTACAGCATAATCACTCAGAATTCATGTTTAAATGCTCTGACTTCCTGTATGCTTGGAAAGCTGTGGTTTATGTAAAGTATGTTTGAACATCTGATGTAAAGAGCCTTGACTTCCATGAAATAACTGTGCTTTTGTTTACTGAATGTGTGAGACTCCATAAGCCCAATGAAGACTAATTTGATATTTGTCCAACCAGCTTATTTTCTTGTGTTGTTTAAAGAGTTAGACATCTTTCCTTGTCCTAAATCCATATTCATGATCTGTGAGAGAGCCCTCTCTGACTAAGGAGGCTAATCCTTGGTCTGAAGTCTGGTTGAAATAGTTACATGAGATCTTGCTAGGTAGCAGCCCTTAGTACTGATTTTGTGATAACATAACCCATCTCATCAAAGCTATTAGGAAATGGCAAGGCTAGGCTGAAAATACTGTCACACCTGGAAAAACCCATGCCATGGTAGAAAATAAACACATGAAATCCCATGCATGCCAAATCTATCAAGGAAAAAAGACATGCAGGTCGATACCTATAATGAAGCATGTTGTAGCTGCTTGATCCTGCCTTTCCTCACTTGATATTTGCTTCCTCCTGCCTTCTTTTCCTTTCTTGCTCCAATGCCAAAGTGCTCCAAGAAAACTCTAAGTGTCTAAGAGTGAGTGAGAGAGAGAGAGAGAGAGAGAGAGAGAGAGAGAATAATGAGAGAGCTCCAAAACTAAACTGATCAAAAGGTTACACTGACCAAGCTTGCCCACTGATCCTCAGAAGCCCTTTTATCAATGAGGCCTCTATTTTCTTCATTTTCCATTATTTTCCTTCAATTTCCTCCTCACACCCAACCTATGACCTTTCACCTTCCTTTTCTCGTAATTTCCATTATTTTCATAAATAAATGTGCCAAAAATTCCATTTTTCCTTTCCAAATCCTTATCCATAAACAACCAAATGAACACCCACACCAGGATGTCCCACCCACATTCATATTAGAATAATTGTGCCATCAACCGTGGTCTTATATATTTTTACATGGAATTTTTACCAAGGTTGTTACATAATCCTTCACCTTGAGGGAACATCATCCTTGGTGTTCAATGAAACCTATAACCAACAAGACTATTGAAAACAAAACATACTACCCATAGAGATTTATAACACAACTCATTGTACTATTTACAATGAATGATTTGCTCAAAATAAAATATCATGACAACATGACCAGATGACAACCATACCACATATCTGAGCTTTATAACACAACTCATTATAGTATTTACAATAACAACATATACACATATGCACATTTGAAAAACCAACAAAAAAAAGATATGATGCCTGCATCCGTAATAAGGGAATCTAGAGGCTCACACCTCTACCCTCAAAGTAATACCAGGATTCGCCTCCTTCCCAAGAAGTCAAAAATCCACTGCCAAAGTCAAAGTTGTATCTAATATCCAACACTACAATCCTATGCTACTTGTCCTCTAAGTTATCAGTTATCAGCTCAATGTTCCGGGGTGCACTCCCAATGTGCATCTGATTCCATCTAGAAATGCTCATGACCAAAACAAATATATCTCTGGCCTTCCCTTCTCTACCACACAGTCCCTCGGGCAACCTGGTCACCCCTTATGTGTAGTCACTCACCTTCCAATTTTCCCGACATTACCTATACAGGGTGATCCATCACTTGGAAAGGCTTCCTCACATCGGAAGATCAAACAACCAAGGTATATACCTACCTCACAACCATCATATCGGTCATAGCATGCTCATGGAAATTCATTGACACTATTGGGTACCAGTGTCCCACAATGGCCCTGCTCCTCAAGTTCTTTACTAGCATACTGCTGCTTGTTCCAATTTCCTTCACTATTGCTGCTAATTATTGTAGTCAATTTCAACCACCCAACTGGGCATTTCCATGCTCCCTATACCAAGTACATAACTTACATTAGATTTAAAATAAATTGAAATTAACTCGAATCAAACTTTATTTGTATCTCGTCAATAAGGTATGCTTGCAATCCTGTTCGCTTCCTGTCACAACAATTCAAACTAACCATTTGATCAAAAGATCATTTATAAACATATCACATCTGGTTATCTCAAAACAAAATCATCATAGATCAAAACCACAAATCACATGTAACCATCATAAACTAGAATCGTAGATCATATATAATCATCATATACCATAGTCATAAATCACATGCATAATAAAACTAAAATAGAATGTTGATACTTATCCTTCCATCAATCCATAGCTTCTACCTTTATCTTTATTCAGTATGCACTTCGGATCAGTTGCCACACCAAACAAACACACAGTGCCTTCTCCTCGACCATGTGCACATACACGTAGTGTGCATAACAGACACACACACAACTACACACATCATATAGTACCATGGAACACACGCATCTACACCCGTACCATACGTACCACATGTACGCGATACCACATGTACGCTGCAATGACCTGCAAAATATATGCATAACATCTCATGTATATGGCACCACCTATTCAGCTTGTACACAACGCCAGATGTACATTGCATCATTGTACAACGTCTATACAATACCACATGTACACAGTATCATATGCACAACATGTACACGACACCATATGTACACAGCGCCACATGGACGACATGTACACAGCACCATCTGCACACAGCGCCACTTGCACAAAATGTACACAGCACCACCTGCACATAACACCACTTGTACAAGCATGCACAAAAAACCCTATGTACATAGTGCCACATGTACAACATGCATGCCACACCACTTGTACATAGCACCACATATTCAACATGTACATAACATCATCTATACACACCATTGCATATCCAACATACACACAACACAATATGTACACAAAACCTCATATCCAACATGTACATAACATCATCTATACCCAAAACCGAGTATGAAACATTCATACAACACTATTTGTACTAACGCCCTGATCCAGGTGGATGTTGGTGGCCACCCACCTATCCCATTTGGACCCCCACAACTATCTCTTTCAGCTTTTTCAGTTTCCTAAATTGTAGCACAGTTTACTATTTTTAGCAGTTTTTTGGGTCCTGAACTTCCAAAGCTGTTTTGAGGCCCTAAATGACGTTTTTTGGGAAATCTTTGGCAAAGTGGTAGTGCTCGGATAGATCTTTCTAATGAGCTATTGTACGCATCAAATGGAGATCGTATGCCAAAGTTACGACCCCGGGAAATTAATGTACCAATTTACCCAAACGGGGCCCACAATTTGGCGTTTCATCTTTTAGGGTTAGGTTTCGGGATGAGAAAGGTTTTCCATTGTTTCTCAACAATAAATAGGCCTTCGAGCCTCATTGTAACACAGTTCAGAGGCATGTAGCCACCACATCTCTTCTCAGAGATAAGCTACCATCGCCCTAGCTAGTTTATTTCCATTACTGTTTGTAAGCATATTTCAGTGTTTTACATTAATGAAATGAAGTATTATTTCTACTGCATATCTGTGTTTATGGTTATCTCTGTAATTTTTTGCGTTCTTGTTTAAGTCTGGATCACGCCCTATACATAACATTGAATAAACAACATGTACACACACTATATATACATAGTATCACATGCACACAACTTCACAGATGCAATATGTACAACATATACAACATATGCACAACAGTAGTACCACACATCCAAACCACACTGTCTCTACCAAGAAACCTTGCTTCCAATCTCTTATCCATGCTTATCCTAGCATATCGCAAACCACACTGCTTTCACTTTGCTGATGTATCCCTTGGTATAACATGTCCATAACATATACATAATATAATCACATAATATCAAATCATAACCACATTATACTGACCTCATATATTTTTCATGATTACTCTTCTCAATTAATTCCTTGTAAGACCAGGAACCCCTTCATGCCCTTCACCTGCGTAAGCAATCATTCCTCCACAAGGACGATTCTTGATGGCCCTATCAGAAAGTGACATAGATACATATGCACATACATACATATACTATTAAGCATTAGCATAAAATAATCATGATCCATGATGACCCTGTCGAATAACAACGTACATACATACATATATGCATATAATCATTAGCATAAGGAAATCATGATTACAACATAAATACTAGATATCAAGGTCAAGGTTAAGAGAACTTCCTTTCTACATACACAACATTGAGAACCATCATTCCCAACTTAGTCAAGCCATCTAACATCTTGGTTCCATTTACTTTACCTTTTTTGGTTACCTTTCTCATGTTCGTATTGCCACAATCTCTTTACCACAATGGACCCAATCAATCCAACCAATTGTCATAGACTTACCTTCCACTGCACTTACTCATGTATAGAGCTTCATCTGAGTCTTACCTTACGTGTTGGGTACCACACAGCTCTCCCTAAGCTCCATTAACTTTCCTCTTTCCCAACCAATTCCTAAGACTCAAAAAATAAAAGGAAATACCAAGAAACAACTAAGAAGAAAACCATGAAACCCAATAACAACACGACACTACAATAAATTGGGATAGCTATGCAATAGACACAATAAAAATCGTGAATCAAGGGCAACAGTCAAAAAATACCAAAATCACAAGACTAACAATAGACACCATGACTCAATCCCCATGGTTCCCAAGGAAAGCACAACTAGAGCCTTCTTCAAAATTTCATGGCAACCTCTCTTGCCATGCAACTCCCTACATCATGTTGTGATTAACACATAATTTTCAATGCTTAAATAAACATAACAATACACCATATAACCTCATCCTTTTGTGCCAAACATATTTCTTGCAACTAAACACGTCCATGCCATCTCTCAAGGGACTCCAATTCCTTGACAGGTCCACCTATAACTAAATACTAGCTAGTATACCTCTCAAGTACATGTTCATGAATATAGCATGTATCCACATAATGCCAGACAAGATTAAGATTAAGAAGATTTCATGTAGGTAAATCACTCATTTGTTTGGAATTATGGTTTCCAAACACGGCCCAAGGAATTCTTCCCTAAACCCTTTCTTTTACCTTCTACCTTGTTGCAATAGAAGCTTAGTTATATAAACACATCAACTATTACCTTGTCATGCTAATACCAAGCATGTTTCCTACAACTACTCACACATGTCAACCACATGTTCCAAATATCGAGACAATAACATCTATCAATTTGAAATCAACTTTTACAAACAATCATGTCATAACCCATAGTCAACTCATAGTCATTAGACATAATGCTACAATTTGAAACTACATTCGAGTACATATCAACTGTCTCAACACATGTGTTAATACAATCATCTTGAAACAAGATCATTTGAAGACATACTCATATTATGCAATTCATCAAATATTCAACCAACTTGCAACCATACCATGTTAAATAAATCAACTAGACAACATAGTCAAACAGTCAAGTACCGAAGATACGACTTAAGAAAACTCATACCTTAATATAACTCAAGGGAGACAATCTTGTCTACACAATCAATCCAGGTTAGCATGATACAACTTCACAACATATAAACTCAAATATAAATCATGATATCCATAACAGTAAATAACTAGCATGTTCAATCCATAAGCTTATAAGCGTTTTTCATTCATGCATAACAATCACATATGTACAATCAATCTAGATTAGTACGACACCATATCACAAATATGTTGGTTCATACCTTAATATCGCAACCATAACCATCTTCGTAGGTCAAACCAGTTAACAAAATATATATACCATCAAGATCTTCAATGCAATGAACATAACCATCATGAATATGACCAATCCAAATTACAACATCAAGATCTCAATGAAATAACCCTAATCATCAAGTTAATAGCATATAACAACAATAATCTATATATCATGCTCATCAACAACATTTAACTTAATCATGAAGTTATCTAACATAAAACAACAATAGAAATGTATACAACCACAGGTTACCATAATTCTTGACTATCCGACTCATGTGCATATGATTATTCTAATCAACTATCATTTATCATGTATGTAACGACAACATCAAAAGACATTTACATAAACCTAATGTATATAACCCCAATGCATATAACAATCCTTAATCTACATACATGCATGCCCAACATATAAACCTGTATGTCGACATGCTCTTGCCTCGAGGTCCAATGTTGCAACTTCACTTTGATGATCTACATCTCCTGCTTTACCTCATTCAACACATTAGCATCATAACATACCAATAGCACTATGATGATATAAATTTCATACCATGACTTCACAAGGAATGTTTGACCTACTATCCATACATAACTATAACCAACACCATACATGCATAAAAACTACATATAGACATATAACATATGAGTACCAAACCATATACACCTCATTCTAGCTAGAGGCTGGTCATTAAAGCATGGCCATATCAAATTCACAAACCATGACCTCATGCATGAAAACAACCGTTAATCTACTATAGACATTTCCACATGCAGCTATCAACATGCATAAGTATGCATAATCAACTACACATACACATGAATGCATGTAGTCGAGCATACACGATCAATACTTGTAACCAAACTACAAGATTGATACAAATAATAAAACATACAAGAATGCAACCTAACGTACAAGGATGTAATCAAGCGACATACAACAACATGTAAGTGAAATATAACAATATGTAACCAATCATATACTCATGACAAATGCATTCCACAATATCAATCATGAAATTCTCCGTGACAGCCTTACTTCAACCATAATCAATCATCAAGTAAAGGTAACAAGCACATGGAATGCAAGTGTAAGAGACACACATGCAATTGACATGCATGCATGGCCAACGCACACCACCCATATAGTCTGAGGAGTGAACCATGCTTTGATACCATTCTGTAACACCCTCCTCCCATATTCACCCAAGTAACCTTGATAACCAGGGTAAACATGAGATGAGAAGCTACTATGATCATATTTGACCTCCGATGTGACCTTAAGGAAGTGGAATCGATGGAAACATCACACACAGTCATCCAACATCAGCTTTAGAATCCTCAGAAGACATGTCATCCACTCAAACAGCCTATCCCTACGTCCCACTGATGTTATGGATCTCTTAGGCCACATTCATTCTCATGCTACGAGCAAGGGAGCAACCAGAAACCCAAAGTCGCTCTCATAGGCTTTCCTACCAGTGGCCAGAGACCAAATTTTCTAGTTCTTTGCTAATGACCCCAAGATTTAAGCCACCTTTTTAGACCCAAAGCCCAAGTCTCTAACGAGAATGGAGTGATATCTTAGAATCAGTAAAAGTACAAGGAACCAATGATGGAAAAGAAATAAGTTGAACAAGACCATAACCAAACCCCTACTAGCCATGACAAAAAATTTGTCAAACATATCATCAACATATAACCTATAGGTGTAAACAATAGAATTAAGTGTAGGGATCTCATACCTATCTGAGAATTTCTATGAACCATCATATATTAGGTCATTTGTTACACTATCATCTATTAGGTCATAGACACGTTATCCATTCATGTACAAGTAAAAACATGTTGAGAGCTATACATAGTTGTTGTCATAAAATATACATATAACCAAAAAAATAGGAACAAAAATACCATAAACATATCAGCCATCAAAATCCACATATACATAAATACATTTACACATGAAAATCAAGGGAATGAATTCCTCAATAATAAATGCAATGAACCAACCAAAGATGGGACTATTATGTTCCACCCATCCATAGATTGGCTGAGCCAAGTCTCTCTTCAGCCAATCACCCCTATGTGATATTCCAAGAATGAATGTGGGACTCATAGAACGCATTAGAAACACCAATCAACATGGATGCCACTAGAGTTATCCGCCTACACCATAAGGAATTTGAGTGCCTCCTAGCCTCTCTAGCTTTAGAGAAATTGAGAGTCTGATCTAGGGATCACTAGGCCCTACACTAAGACATACTCTCCATGCTTTACCATGCATCCCATCCCGAGACCACTAGTCCCAACAGAGAGAAAATACACGTCTTGGATTTACCATATATCCCGCCATTCACCAGCAAGGATTCCTAGGCCCACCGAGGCACACAATCTGGCTTTAACACAACTCGCAGTCTGTTTCATGGGTTAATAGGATAGTGGCTTCATGATCCTAAGTCCGGTTCGAGGACCACTTGGACCATGTGTTTATCAATTTGGAGATCCACCCCACTCAGCTTTGAATCCAATCCATCCATCCCACATGAACTTAATGAGAGAACCCATCTCATCAAATTTATCAGGAAATGGCAAGGCTAGGTTGAAAATACTATCACACCTAGAAAAACCCATGCCATGGTAGAAAAGAAACACATGCGATCCCATGAATTCCAAATCTAGCAAGGAAAATACACATGCAATTCAATACCTGCAATGAAGCCTATTGTAGTTGCTTGATCCTACCTTTCCTTGCTTGATCTTTGCTTCCTCTTGCCTTCTTTTCCTTTCTTTCTCCAATGCTAAAGTGCTCCAAGAAAACTCTAAGTGTCTAAGAGTGAGAGAGAGAGAGAGAGATAATAATGAAAGGGCTCCAAAACTAAACTGATCAAAAGGTTACACTGACCAAGCTTGCCCACTAATCCTCATAAGTCTTTTTATCAATGTGGCCTCTATTTTCTTCATTTTCCATTATTTTCCTTCAATTTCCTCCTCACATGCAACCTGTGACCTTTCACCTTTCTTTTCTCTTAATTTCTATTATTTTCATAAATAAATGTGCCAAAAATGCCATTTTTCCTTTCCAAAGTCTTAGCCATTTCCTTTGCCAATTTCCTTAGCTATAAACAACCAAATGAACACCCACACCAGGATGTCCTACCCAAAATTCAACTTGGAATAAGTGTCCCATCAATCGTGGTCTTATATATTTGTACATGGATTTTTTAATAGGGTTGTTACATTTTCCTTCAATTTCCTCCTCACATGCAACCTGTGACCTTTCACCTTACTTTTCTCCTGATTTCCATTATTTTCATAAATAAATGTGCCAAAAATGTCTTTTTTCCTTTTAATGCCTTTGCCAGTTTTCCTTAGCCAAAACACACATCCAATGATGCCTACTAGGATATCTTTGCCCAACATTCAACTTGGAATAAGTGTGCCTTAATCATGGTCTTATTTTTCCTTTATTAACTTTTATTACATGAAATTTTCACCAGGTTTGTTACACTCATCTTCCTCCTACTCCTAGATCTGGTGCCCCGTTATCTCCTATCAAACCTTGTCCCTTACTAGGAACCTTCTTCTCTTTACAACTCACACTTGGCAGCTTGCACTTCCTCTGGCATTTGTCCCCGGAAACTAGAAGTTGATCTACTACCCAGATATGCATTCTAGGTAGCTTGCATGACCACCTTTGGCAATCTCATATGAACATTTCTGAAAAAACTACAAAATCTGCGAAACTCAAAAACTAGGAAATAAATGGAACCTCCTCTCGTTTTCCTGCTCGACTACCTATTCTGAAACTCGTACTCCATCCCAGAATGCATAGAACTATTATGTTTTCCTTGCTCTGCTTCAATTGGTTTATGGGACTACTTGTTTAGCCTTTCTGAATGTCCTTCTCTCGAAAACTGGCACACGAACTGTAACCCCAACAACATGAACTGACTGCCTCTAACAAATTCACACTGCCTTCTACAACTGGAAAATTGTGGATCTCCTCTAGAAAACTAGACATGGAAACCCTCTATGACAATCTGGAAATTCCTCCCTCTTTGTGTACATTTTCTCTTCCACCTGACCTTGATTATGCTTTAGCAACTGCTGCAAAACCCTTATGTGCCCAAACATGGAATTTGCTACGAGAAAATCTAAGCTACTGCTCCCTCTACCTATTGTAATCACTCAATTTGGCAGGTTGAATTTGTCTGCAACCCTACATCGAAAAATTGATCTACCCAATAATTTTCACTACTTGGTTAGGCACTGTGTAGCCCGAAAAAATTCATCTTGTTGCTCCCTCTAAACAATGAATTTTCTTCTTCCACTTTTGAGCTTTCCTATTTGATAAAACTTGCTCTAATACCATGTGAAAATTTCACCATTGAAATTCTATTGCAGCAACTGGAATTAATTCTTATAACTAATAAATTAATTATTCATTTTATTTCTACGACAACAACAAAATAATCACACTGCAATCTTCACAAAAATATTGCAAAAAATAATAGCATTGGAAAATGATAAATATGTTAGCACACACACTTATTTTTGGACAAAAGTCCCAATAAAAACCCAAAGTGGGAAAATCGGTGCAGCAGCTGAGGGTTTTAATTATTAAGAAACAGTGAAATAATCTGAGTACAATTTGGATGCCGAAAACTAGCAATCCTATAGAGAAAATACCAACAAAAATCTACTGAGTAATTTTTCCTCACCCCACAAACAATCTGAGCTCTTACTGCAACTTAATAGCTAGTTGTCCAACCAGCTTTGCACATGCTTGCATCACCCTAGCACATTCCTTTCCATGCTCTTCCTAAATCAGTTGACAAACAAGTTTTCCTATCTGTTGCTAGCTGGGAAACTATCTCTTTGGCACTCTAGAACACTTTCTCAGCCTCTGGAACTAAAAACCAACTTCTCCCCAACAAAATTGAATTGCCTCTTAAAGGCTTCTGCAAAACCCTAGTATAACCTCTCTTTGGCAATCTCTTCCTCTCTTCAAAGTACTCTCTGCAACTGGAATCTCTTCCTTTAGACTCATTATCCATACCCCTCTTTGTCTCTGCTTCCCTTCTCTGGGTCAAACTCTTTCGGAAATTGATGTTGCTCTCTGGAGAAATCGAACGACCCAAGGAAATTTATCTCAAGTGTGTGTTCTCCATCTACCCATCAACTTCTTATAATAAACTGTTGGGACTCCAACTTCCAAGATTAAAACTTAATCAAGGGCTAATATTATTTCCCAACCAATTCATGGTAGTTTCTAGATGATTCACACCTTTCTCAATTAACACTAATTAATTAACACTTTTTTCCTTAGTTTAGACTTAGGAAATATTTAAAAATAGGTTAATAATCTAATTAAGACACTTCTAGGTGGAATTTCCATAAATGATTTCTATGTTATGAAGAACTCTTGTGTTCTAGCCTCTCCAAAAAGTTTCGAGACTAGAACACCTTTGATGCGACAAAAACTAACAACTTTGACTAGCCTTTGGTTCCTAAGTGGGATAAGAGCTTAAAGTATTTTTCTCTCTTTGATTTGTTCTTCCTTCTATATTTGTAACTACTTTTGTTACAAAATTATCAGTTGGTGTAGGTGTTTTAAAAGTTCCAATTTGATTCTTGTAGGTTTTAACCCCGTACAAAAATTACCTGCAAACGAATTCTAAAACACAGAAAATAAACAATGCGAGAGCATAACACATAAAACACATATACACAAATATTTCCCCTGGATCCTAAAACCATGACTACCAGCTTGATTTTTCATTATGTTCCTTTCAATGTTACAATACATATTTATACATGTCAAAGCATCCAATACCATGGACCGAAAACCATCGCGTCCAAAACCATGTGCAAAAAGCATGCACAAAACCATAGGTAGGTCTACCCAACCTAATATAGGGTCCAAAACCAAAATTTTCTGGGGTGTAGAGTGGGGTTACCTGCACTCCTCAAACCCCTTGTGACTCCCCCCGCTATGCAACCAGCACAATGAAGGGGGGGCTCCGCCCCCCATCTAACCCCCTCTGTTAACTATGTGGGCTAGTCGTGGAAAGAATATAACACAACCCAACATTCTTCCACTTTTTGTTTTCTTTCCACAGAGAGCTTAGTCATTTATCCAGCCCTACAACACCCATTGTTTCTCTACACCAAGAGAACTTCTCAGAGCTCATAGATTTTGTCAATGTATCTGTAGTATTCTTCAAAGTGTCCACCTTTACCAGCAACACCATTTTGTCTTCTATCATATCCCTCACAAAGTGATACTAAAAATCAATGTGCTTTGTCTTTGAATGATATGTAGGGTTCTTTTCCAAGAAAATTGCACTTTGGTTGTCACAGTCTATCCTTATAGATCCTTGTACTAACCCCATACTTGAACACAATCTCTGCAACCAAACTACTTCCTTGCTTGCATGAGTGGCTGCCATGTATTCTGCCTCTATAGTTGATAGTGCCACTATAGATTGTTTCTTACTCATCCAATTGACTGCACCTCCAAATAGGTTAAACACATACCCACTTGTAGATCTTCTCTAATCCAAATCTCCAATCTTGTCTAAATCAACAAAGACATGAATATACAACACTCTGTCCAATCTTGTTCTTCCTTGGTAGCACAAACCATAATCACTAGTGCCACACAAATACCTAAAAACCCACTTCACTGTTGTCCAGTGATCCTTCCTTGGTTTTGACATAAACCTTCTCAATACTCCCACTACATGTGAAATGTCTGGCCTAGTACAGACCATTGCATACATCAGGCTATCGACTGCACTTGCATATGGAATGTAGGACATGTCCTCTTCCTCTTCTTGTGTCTTGGGACACTATTCAGTAGATAACCTAACACCTACAGGAATGGGAACCTTCGTTGGTTTACTATCCTGCATATTAAACCTCTGTAGTATTTTCTCGACATACTTCCTCTGGTTTAACCAAAGCTTCCTCTTTTCCCGATCTCTTTCAATTTCCATGCCCAAAATATAGTTTGCAGCACCAAGATCTTTCATGTCAAATTTGGAGGACAATTGGATCTTCAAATCCTAGATAATTTCTTTGTCATTTCCAGCCAGCAACATATCATCCACATACAAGACCAAATAAATAACACGATCACCAGTTAATTTAAAATACACACAATGATCTGCTTTTCTTCTGGTGAAGCCAAGTCCCTGTATAAATGTATCAAATTTATGATACCACATCCTTGGTGACTGTTTTAACCCATACATAGACTTCTTTAACTTGCATACATTTTCTTTCTTACCCTTCACTACAAAACCTTCTGGTTTCTTCATGTAGATCTCCTCTTCTAGATCCTCGTGAGGAAAGGTTTTCACATCCATCCATTCTACCTCAAAATCAAAAGTAGCAGCAACAGATAAAAGTAATCTAATAGAAACTACCTTGGAAATAGGATAAAAAATATCACCAAAATCAATTCCTGGGACCTGGGAATAACCTTTTGCTACCAACCAAGCTTTGTATTTTTCCACCTTTCCTTCTGCATTTGTATTCTTCTTGAAAAACCCATTTTCTGCCAATGGGTTTCCTTCCAGCTGGAAACTCCACCAGATCCCAAGCCTCATTTTTGTGCAAAGATGCCATTTCATCAACCATGGCCTCTTTCCATAGTTTTCCATCCTTTGAATCTACTGCTTCCTTCACAATTCTGGGATCATCGTCAGTAATAGATAAAGCAAAATTTGAACAGAAAGCAGATGGACTATACCTTTCTGGCTGCCTTCTTTCTCGAACTGATCTTCTCACACCTAGAGTTTGTGGCTCTTCATCTTCTGATTCCTCCTCTGTTGTAAAGTTTTATTCTTCCTCCTTAAGCTCAAACTCTATCTTCTCAAGTTCCTTTGGTTGGACTTCATGTTTAATAACATCTTTTACCTCTCTGAACACCACATCTCGGTTGTACACAACCTTCCTTGTTATTGGGTTCCAAAGCTTATAACCCTTTATACCATCCTTATACCCAATAAAGATGCACTTTCTAGATTTACTATCCAACTTGGTTCGTTTCTCCTTTGGAACATGTACATATGCATCACATCCAAATACCCTCATATGTGAAAGAGAGGGTTTCTTACCAGTCCATACCTTTTGTGGAGTCTTATCCTCCAACGCTGATGAAGGTGATCTGTTGACCAGGTAACATGTTGTCTCCATCGCCTCTACACAGAATTCTTGTCCTAACCCGGCACCACTGAGCCTACTTCTTGCCCTTTCCAACAACGTCTTTTTCATTCTTTCTGCAACTCCATTTTGCTCAGGTTTGTATGGAGTAGTCTTTTGCCATGCTATACCACACTTCTTATAGAATTCTTAAAATTCCTTACTGTAAAACTCTCCACCTTTATCTGTCCTCAACACCTTTATCTTCTTCTATGTCTGGTTTTCCACCAGAGCCTTAAATTCTCTAAACCTGTCAAAGACTTCAGATTTCTTCTTAAGGAAATATATCCATGTATTCCTTGAGAAGTCATCTATAGATGATACATAGTACACATATTTACCTAGTGATGGAACCTTCACAAGTTCAAACACATCACTGTGCACAAGTTCTAATATATTGTTCGCCCTCTTACCACCAGAGGGGAAACTCACCCGATTCTACTTCCCATATACACAATTTTCACAGAAATCAAAATCCAAAGAGCTATTACTCATACCTTCTACCATAACTTTACCATGAAGTATTCGAAGGCCCTTCTCTCTAATAAGTCCAAGCCTTTGATGCCACAACAAGTTCTTCTCTCCACAGACCACTAGATTTTCTGCTCCACTTTCAGGAACCATAGAGTTGTTGCACCCATCAACAACAATGCTACCTTGCAGCTTGTACAAAGTTCCAATTTGAACTCCCCGCATCAATACCAATGCTCCCTGAACCATTTTGCAGGTATCCTCCTTGAACATTGTTTTTGCAGTTGCATCATCCAGCTTGCTTACGAAAATCAGATTTCTGGCCAATGTAGGAATGTGCAGAACATCAAGAAGTTTTCTAACCCTTCCACCTTGTCACTTCAACTTTACTTTTCCATGACCAATGATTCTAGCCTTCCTGTCATCCCCCAAGAATACATCACCACCATCATATTTCTCATACTCACAGAACCACTCTCTATGGGGAGTGAAGTGAAAGGATGCACCTGAGTCAATCAACCATGCCTCATGATATACATGTGTACTTGAAGAAGCCAAGTACACATCCCCAGAGGTGGTTTTCAGCTCTACAGAAAGAGCATCATTAGATCCCTTTTCTTTATCAGGAGCTTTAGATTTACAGTCTCTTTTGTAGTGCCCTTCCTTTCCGCATTTCCAACACACCACCTTTACAGGTTTTCTTGGAGATTTAGATCTCCCACTCGATGACTTATTTTTGTTTATGTTCTGGGACCGACCTCGTACAGACAAGGCATCACCATTCTGGCTCTCCATATTTTTTCGTCTCATATCCTCCATCAGCAAGGATGAGACTATTTCATCAAACTGCAAGGTAGTTGCATTGCTACCTATTTCAATAACCGGACTATCCCACGAATATGGTAGTGAACATAACAAATTGATGCACTTATCTTCATCTGAAATTTTAATATCAATAGATAATAACTGACTTACCACAGTATTAAATGCGTTCATATGCTCTGTCATCGAGTCTCCATCTTTCATCCTCAGGTTATATAGCTTCTTCCACAGGAACAGTTTATTCACCAGAGACTTAGATTGGTACAAAATCCCTAACTTGTCCCACAAAGCCTTCATCGTAGCTTCCCCTGATACATTCAACTATACTGAATCTAAGACACACAATCATATTGTGCTCTTTGCCTTCTGATCCAACATATTCCATTCTTCATCAGACACTCCCATGGTCTAGTACCTGGATCTACCACGATCCACTAATATTTATCCACCAATAGATACTCTATCTTGAGTTTCCACAACTCACAACTCTAACCATTAAATTTCTCGATCTCTATCTTTCCACTACTCGCCATCTTCTTTCACCACTAGAATCGATCTCGTAGATCTCCCACTGAACAAGGTCTACCATAAGCCCGAATGAAACTGCTCAGCAACAAAGGCGTCCCCTTGAAGCCAAAACAACTCTGACACCAAATGTAGGTTTTAACCCCATACAGAAATTACCTGCATACAAATTCTAAAACATAGAAAATAAATAATGTGATAGCATAACACATAAAACACATATACACATAGATTTTCCCTTGGATCCCAAAACCAAGACTACTAACTTGATTTTTCATTATATTCCTTTCAATGTTACAATACATATTTATACATGCCGAAGCATCCAATACCATGGACCGAAAACTGTCGCGTCCAAAACCATGGACCGAAAACCATCGCGTCCAAAACCATGTGCGAAAAATATGCACAAAACCATAGGTAGGTTTTCCAAACCTAACATAGGGTCCAAACCAAAAAAAATTTCGGGCACTACCCCAGATCCCATAGAGTGGGGTTACCTGCACCCCTCAAACCCCCTGTGACTCCCCCCACTACATAATCGGTGCAACGAAGGGGGGGCTCTGCCCCCCTTATAACCCCTCGGTTAACTACATGAGCTAATCGTGGAAAGAATATAACACAACCCAACATTCTCTCCACTTTCTTTTGAGATATTTGTGAATAAATTAGCATATCTCATGGATGCTAAGTGATTAAAAAAGGTTCCTTATAGGTCAAATCTTGGATGGATTCAATTAAAATTAAAATTAATGGATTTAGCAATTAAACAAATTATGCAAAACGGGGAATTTTTCTTAGTGCAATCTCTCATACAGTAAAAGGGAGTCTAATAAATTATGTTTTCTTTTTCTTATCAAATAGAATTAACCAAGAATGGTATTGCCTAAATACTTCAACAAAAATAATCTGTCAAGAACAAACTTAGGGAGTAGTAAGGGGTTTTATTGATATTCATATATCCTAATGAAAGTAATATCCTCTCGCTCCTCATATATCTCTTTCCCTATATGAAACTTCGCTTCTTCATGAAAAATTATCTTAGGTTCTTTCCCTGATAGCATATAGTTGAACTTGCAGATGAAATAATCTTGGACTTGATAAAAATGAAATCGAACTTTGCTTTTCCATGGGATAGGATACTAGAACTGAGATAGTTTTTTATTTGGGTTCATATTATCCTTGCAAGGTAATCAGTGGAATATGTTTCATGAGACTATTGTCATCACTAGTTAAGCCATCGTGTAGAAATTCTGGATTTTTTGGAAATTGACCAGATGATATGAAATCTCGTTGGAAACAACTTCCCCCTAATCAAATAGGGTATATCTTTTGTAAGAACATTGCAAAACATACAATACTAACTTGGGAGCCATTGAAGTTGTCTCATGTCCCATAACTCTAGAAAATAACAAAGAAAAATCTATATACGGCTCAACAAAAATAGAGATGTCTATGGAATAAAGACTAGACAAGATGGGTGCAGACGGAAATATATATTCTTGAAGAATGTTCATTCCATCACCTTGTGAGTGTAGGAAATCAAATTCAATGAGTCTAAGCTTTTTATTAGGTTGGGGCAGCTTTATAATTATTCTAAAATTATATGGAGTAAGAAGAGCTAAATTCTTCTCCAAACTAACCTTTATAGTTCTAATCTTCAATTCAAATTGTTTTTCACACTACTACATTATCTCTTTGAAGTTGAAGAATTGTGAGGTGCATGTGACATTCACCAATCCTATTTTCTAGATTCTATTTCGTTTTCTTTCTTTTGGAGAAAAAGATTATGTAACATTGGTATGCAGTAGACCAATGGAAACTTTTGTCTTTTCTAGCTAATGTGTTGGTTGTATATCCAAAAATCAGTGACTCCTTCCTTCTTTTAGTCACCATATTATTCATTTTTTTAATGTATTTGAAGATGCATAATGGATCAATGGTTCCTTAGTGGGATTCTTAGTTGTTAAATCCTTGAGTTATGGTAGTCTTTAATAGGATATTGCCTTTTCATGTACCACCTTCGAGCCATGTGAGAGTGATTATGAAAGTTAATAGCATATGTCCAATCTTAAAGAGATACTTTGAGAAACAATCCATATAACACAATATCGAGGTGATCAGTTAAGTAATCCCCATAGTGCAAGGGTAGGACGTGACATACAGATAATTCACATAACACAATATCAAGGCGCATGCAAAAAATATTTGTGTACTACAATATCAAGCACCTTTTTCCACCTCGAGGAATGAACTTCCTTAAATGAGATTTCAATTAACCTCAAAAGAAGTGAAGGGTTGATTTTCATTAAGTACAGAACATAAGAGGAAAGGTAAGTTTGTGGCATGTTTTGAAAGAACGAATATGAAGAAACCACTTGTACGGAGGATTGAATGTGCAAGAATAATGGATATGTGGAAGGACTATATGTGCCAGAGAATGATGTATGGGATACTATATGTGCAGAATAATAGTTGATTAATCATTCCACACACAAGGAAAAATGACTTGCTATTAGAAATGCAGAAACCATAATGCGGGTGTGGAAGTGTGCATAGTTGTGTGGAATGTGGAGAGGTGAAACATTTTTTCACATTTCATTTGAAAAATGACTAAGTCAAGAAATTTTTTGGGGATGGGAAAAATACAATAGGAGTGAAAACATAAATCAACAATTCATGGTTGAAAATTGTTGGAATTTTAACCCTTAAATAAAAAAGGGTGCTGGTGTATCACCACATTCCAAAACGAGCGTAAAAATCAACACTAAATGAAACCACTAAAAAAAAACCCAATCAAGTTCTCATTAAGTTGGTAACTTTGTTACTTCTCCTAAAATGGTTTCAAGACTTCATTCATAAGTCTCATGAATCTGCTAGAAGCATTGGTTAATCCAAATGGCATGAAAAATCATCAAATAATCCATCCTTTGTCTTGAATGTTATTTTCCACTCATCACCTTCCCTTATCATAATTTGATGATATCCACTCTTCAAATAAATCTTCGAAATGAACCCACTCAAAAAATCCACAAAGTCATCCATCCTAGTTAAGGGAAATCTATACTTGACAGTGATCTTATTAATAGCCAGTGAATTTACATATAGTGACTCATCACCTCCTTTCTTGGGTGCTAACATTGTTGGTACAACACACAAACTTAAACTCTCTCTTATTAGCCCTAAGTCAAGTAACTCTTGCACCTGGCTATTCACTTCTTCACTTTTTACTAAATTCATCCAACAAGGAGCTTTGTCAAGAGGACTTAACATTGGTATCAAGTCAATTCGATGTAATATACTTCTCATAGGAGGTAATCCTACTTAGATATCATTCACAACAATCTCATCAAAATACTCCAAGGAAGTTTGGATTTCTAGTGGTATAGAGTTTATTTTCCAACCTTCTTAGACTTGTTTTGGCATTATGACCAAACAAAAATGAAATTTATTCTCTTCCTTCGAAAATTCTTAGCTAAACTCAACATAATTAGGTTACTACTACTACCCACATCTTGGTTGCTACTACTCCCTACTATTGTTATTGTACCTTCCAACATATGTTCCAATTTGTATCGTTGTTCAAAATTTATGAATTTATACATATCCTTCTTTCCATCATAGAAAAAAACCTATCAAATAACCACAGTATTCCAAGTACATGACATGCATCCATTTCTAGTACACCGCTTCTGACTTTCTCACTAAAAATTCCAATTTGAAAATTCAACAAGCACTGATCCATCATGATCGCTTGTTGTCCCAATTTTAACCATTAAATCTAGTATGTATTGAGATTAGGAATACATTTTAACTTTATCTTCTCTATTATTTCTTTGGATACCATTTTTTTTGTACTTTCACCAGCTATGACCAGATTACAACATTTTCCATGAATCTTACATTTTGTGTTGAAAGCTTTCCTTTTTTATTCAAGTTATTCTACTATTTCCATTTCAAGTTTAAGAAACACCCTCTAGAACATTAAATTCACACTTTGTTTCTATTGAAGGAACATTACATCTTCACCTGCAATGGTTGTCTTACATTGCTATATGACCCATGTTTCGATTAGCTCTTCTTTCAACATTATGCTTCTCTAGAAATTTGGTTGACTTATGCCCTTCTACTCCACATTTGTAGCAAGTAATAATGTACATAACTTTTCCTCTTTCGAATATTTTGTCTCTTCCAATGCCATTTTCTCCTTTATTCCCTTGGCTACCAGTGGATTCATTTTCCTTATCATTGCCTCTAGTAGTACTTGCTCAACTTCTACCTTTAGGTTCTTTTTCATGAAATTTTTGTTGTGCTTTTTTGTCAATCTTCTCTTCCACCTTCATGGTGACTTGATAGGTTTCATCCACATTGTAAAAGAAATGTGTGCTCATCTCATCTTGAATCTTATACTTTAATCCATTCATGTGTCTAACAACTCTTTAATATTCGAGTACTTTAATTCCCAATCTTTTGAAAAAACCTTATTTATTCTCCAAGACAGACCACTCTTTCTTCCTTAATTTATGTACTTGCTTACAAAAACTTTGTTTATAATCAAGAATTAGGAATTTCTTCTCATTTTATTCACCATATTCCTTCGAGTTCTATTCTTCTCTTGTTGATTGTTTACTCTATCCTTTTGTAACATATCCCACAAAAATCCAACATGTCCTTTTAACTTTGTCATGGTAAATCAAACAAAATTTAGGTTATGAACACTCTCATACTTAGAGTACATTTCAAGATCCCCTATCTAATTAATGAGAGCCTCAACCTTTAAATTTTCATCATATAATGAAACTTCCCCCTTTCCACTACCTCTATTTTTTAGAAAGGATATTAAATGTATTGTTGGGACCACTTTCTCAACATATTTCTCTTCTTCAATCTCATATTCTAACTTAGAATTTGTTTCAGCATCCCCAAGTCCTTTGTTTTCCAAATCTTTTATTCTCCTTCTCAATTCCTCCAATTCTATATATCTAGAACTTCCTCATGCTACTCTTTATCGATGTGGAGGCATTCTTACATGTTGTCTAGTGGCCCTCAACTAGACCAACATTCACCCATAAATTTCCCTCTAGCAATTTCATTAAACAACCCCTCTTGAGCCCAACCATAACGATGCACTATAGTATCACTAACTAGGAACCAATCTTAGGATCTTAAATGAGCTATGATACCACCTAACGTAGAGGAGCATGTAGGCCTATAAACAACCACTATAGGAACTTGGTCTCCACCCACAGAGCATACAAGTATTTATATGCTAGCATAGTAGAAATTAAAAACTACCACATACAACAAGGAAATCAAGAATATTTGCAAGAGACAAGATAAGAGACAATAGAAAATTTCCACTTCTTATTCATATACACAAAAAAAATCTCTTGCAATTAGAATGAAATATGTTTTATGTCATGTCACAACACACTCATCGTATGTCACACCAAACTCAAACAATTGTTGTCTTCTTCTCTATTACAACCTCGTCTTCTAGCTGAGGTTCTAGCTTCGTGAGCTCCTTCCTATTTTAATCTCTTGAGCTCTTTTGGTTTTTACTAGTCCTTCTTTAGCTCTTCTAGTTCACACCTATCCTTCTTTTCTTTTGTCTGCACCATCCTCTCAAAATGACAATTGGAAGGTTGAACTGTCACGCTCTTTGAATACCCTAGTTACTTCCTAGTCTAATCATCATTCCTTTAAGTGCTAAATAGTCATGGTTGTTCAACTTCCAACTAATCACAATTTCCTTGTTCAATATCCCAGTTAATCATTGCTTCTTTATATGGTTTCCCTACTAATCATTATTTCTTTGCATAGGTAGTCTGTCGATTCACCACGAACCCCTTGAGACACTTCTACTCACTACAAGTCATAATCGACAATATTTAGTAGAGTTGCAACATAGAAACAACATCAAATTCGTAACAATGTAACTATAGAGTGGTGGTGTAGTAGAAGTGTTGCAACAATACAACAACAAAGTGATATTGTAGCAAAAGTGTCACAACAATGCAATAATAAAAAGGAAACTGTTGATTACTCCAATTTAAGAAAATATTATTTCATCTTTTTCATAACCTTAAATATTTCATGACAATATTCAGTAAAATTATAACATAAAAACATCAAATTCATAACAATGTAACTATAGAATAGTGTTGTAACTATAGAGTAGTGTTGTAATATAAAAACATCAAATTCATAACTATGTAATTCATAACTATGTAACTATAGAGTAGTGTTGTAGTAAAGGCGTTGCAACAACATAGTGATATTGTAGCGAAAGTGTCACAACAATGCAATAACAAAAAATATAGTAACAACTGTGTTGCAACACGGCAACAAAAATGTGATGTTACAATAAAGACATTGTAACATTGCAATAACAAAATATATTACAACATGCTTATTTTATTTTCTAAACTACTACTAAAATAAATCAATATAAATCGCGTTCGACCAAAAAAAATACTTCTGCATCAAATCTAAAATAAATCAATATAAAGAAACTTCTTATCACTCCAAATATATCATTACATATACTCTCGATTCCTGATCACATGAACATGGTTTTAATTTAAATATTACTCCAATCTAAGAAAGTATTCTTTTATCTTTTTCATAACCTTAAATATCTCTCCTCTCTTTTTAATGTCACACAAAGTAAAGTATTTTATAAAAACTTGTGCATGTTCTGTTTTATACGAATATTTATAACCAAAAAATCGGATCTAAGAGATATACTCCGCACTAAATGCATTGGAGGAAATATAATAATTGAATTTTGAAAAGAGAGCACGTAAAATTTGGGTCAGTTAAGAATTAAATGCTAACCCCGCCACCGAGGGAAGGACTTTCGAGTGAAGAATTACCTTTGAGTCAAAACCCGGCACGAAGTTCAACCAAAGCTTTAGAGAGAATAGCCGTCATTTTGTTTGAAATTTTTTAAAAATTATAAGGGCGGTTTTATTAAAAATTAAGGAAAAAAATTGATTGTTTTAGAAAAATTTAATTGCTGAAATGTTTGAATATTTTTTTGACGGTGGAAATAGATTTAGCATTATAAATAAATTATAATACATTTAAAATCTTGATTTTAGCTTGATTTTATCAGAATCTTACCAAAATTTCTATTATTTTCCGTAACTTTTAGATTACTCTATTTATAATAAGTATGTTAACCAATAGCTCCTGGAGTCCAATTCGGATCTGAGGAGGAAAGGCGAACTCCGTTAGTCTGCAGGAAGTTGGCGGGATGGTGCAGGTCGAGGACCAGAACTTTCACGATTCCGTGAAACTTGATGATGGCTTTGATGAGGTTCTTAAACTTCTCGCAGGAACCATTGACGAAGATTTATCACAGGCCAGTCAGGAATGCCCTTCAATGGAAGAGGATCGGACGTGAGGGTTTGGATCTGCCATGGCTTTTCTCGCCAGGGCATACACTGCATGTGCAGAGACTGGACCACCCCAAACCTCGCCGGGAGCAGCGGATCTGAGTTTTCCAAATGCACATGCGTGGCCTCTACGCAGATTTCCCCACCAGGAAGGCACAAGAAAGGGTAAACTCAATGCAAAACTCGCCACTGTTCCTGCGATTCACCCACGGGACTGGACGGCAACCGGAACACAGATCCACCTGTGCAATTTAAGGGGAACAAATGCGGGAGACCTTGGCGAAACAGAAGTGGGTTTTGTCATCCGCATGCACCGAGCGGTTGCCGTCAAGGAGATCAGTCCGCCCCCTTTCGGTCTGCTAAGGGAAGCCTGAATCGCTGCTCTATGGCATTCTTTTATAGGTATGGTTGACGCTCAAGCATGGGGCGAGAGATCAGGACCGAGTCTTGTGCGGCTTAAGGCTCCCCTGTTCACATCCGGGCAGATGGGGGTGGCTGACATCTCGACAGAGAAGGCATTTAGGCCCTGGACAACCCTCTCGGATACGGAGTTGGATGGCTCAGACCTGACAAGAATCGAGCCACCACAGATTGCCAAGTCTGGTTTCCAAATCTTTGTAAAGACGCCTAAAGGAAACACAATCATGATCTGGACTTATGACAGCGACAGGGTTTCAAATCTAAAGAACAATATCGCCGATCAGACTGGCTACCCAGCTGAGGAACAACACCTGCTAAATGAAGGCAGATTGCTGTAGGAATGCAGAACCATGCAAGAATATAACATCAAGCCAGGCTCTACAATCATTCTCAATATGAGATTACGAGGAGGAGCCGAAAACGCTGAAACTAGCTCGCAAAGCAAAGGGTCTTTTAAGGAAGCAGTGAAGGGCAAAGGGAAAAACCCCTCAGCTGTCACTGAACCCCTGGGACAGTACATTGTAGATCAAATGCTGGAGAGCCCATCCATCTCCATCGAAATACTAGAGGTAAATAATATATATTCAGATCTACAAAAAAATGCAGTTATTTGTAGATTTAATGGCTTTTGGCCTAGAACTGATGCATTGTATCAATGGATCCACTCGGTTTGGACAACAAATTGCCAAATCTACCTATACCCTAAAGGGTTTTTTATAGTATGTTTTGGCACAGAAGAAGAAAAGGAAACAGTTCTCAACCAAGGGCCATGGTTCTGGGGCAGTGCTGGACTTTTTATTACCCCTTGGTTTCCTGATTTTGATGCCAACACCATGGTGGTATCAAGGATGCCAGTATGGGTAAGGATGCATAATCTTCCTTTACATTTTTGGCATTCAAAGGTTCTAATAGCAATTGGAAATACATTGGGGAGAACGTTAAAGATAGACGGAGAGAGGCATATAAAAGGAATATTTACTTTTGCCAGAATATGTGTCGAGGTAGATCTCAACCGAGGACTACCTGAGAGCATCATCCTGAATTTCAATAATACATAGTGGAAACAACCTTTGGACTATGAGAATACAGCTTTCAGATGTCGGGGATGTCAACAAACAGGTTATCTGTACAATGCATGTCCAAGCCTCAACAAGAGCAAGCAACAACAAAGGAAGCCGAAAGGATGGCAGAACATAGATGTTGCATATAAGAAGGTAACTACAGCAAAGAAAGAAAAACAAAATACAGCAAAGGATAAATATCAGGACAATAAGGATAAGGAGATTAATGAGGAAAAGGAACAAGAGATCCAGTTGGAAATAAGTGGTAATAAACGAAATAACAGTCCTAAAGGATCGGATTCGGATAAGGAGCAACCAATAAATATAGTGGAGAAGAAGAAGGGCAGAAAGACTTAGGCCAACTGGGTTTCTTTTTTGGGCTGCACTCTGGAAAATAGGAGCACCTCTTTCTTTTCTTGCTTTTAGGCAAGGCTGTATATTGCGGGCTGTATGATCTGCTTTCACACAGCCAAATTGAATGCTTAAAGCATATACTATGTAACCTTTTATTTTAATAAAAAGTTCGATTTTTTTCTTTGGAAAAAAAAGTATGCTAACCAATAAACTATTTTTATTTTATTTGTTCCTACCTATTATCAAAGAATTTTTCAAAAATAGTTATTTGTTCTTGTCAACTATATTTACAGTCAGTGACTTTTGCTTTCACTGTGTATTAGTTTGTTTTTGACCAAAAATTTCTATGGTTTATTTATAGTTTAATGTTGAGAATTCAATTTTAGTTATTTATTATTATTATTTAAATTTATTTATTTGTAAGGTGATTGGTTGAGGTCTTATTATGGAATGGTTAGTAACTTCTATTTCTATTAGTTACTATTTTTTTTGTTTTTAACTTTATTTCTTTTTAATTTAAATTTTTGTTTTTTTTTTCCTTTTTATGTTATTTCTATGTTCATGAATTATAGTTTTTGTCTATATTTTCAATTTAAGATGACTTAATACTTAATAATTACATAATACCTTGGATACGCAATGGCGATGAGAGACGCAGCTACCAGAGAAGTCACATCGGACGAAGGCAGAGTCGTCAAAGGTTCTTCAGTTGCCATCGTTGATGATTTCAAAGCAGAAATCATCAAACTATTCCGCGCACCAAAACCAGGAACTGATGCACGCTGCAACGATGGTCGAGGGGTTCCGGACCAGGGCCGAAATGCATTCATACCAGCGGCCAGTCTGGATGGCGAAGACGCCGCATTACACTCTATCAGGACAGTGAGGCGGCATCATTCCTGGCTTGGCTTTCAACGAAAATCCGGGATAATGTGGTTGGAGACGAGAGTTTCAATAGCTTTCAGCACTCTGATACCCTTTGCGTTGGATGATTTCTTTGTGGCAGAAAATCCGGCGTTCCCAGAAGGCGTAGAATGGCTTCAGGCATCTTGCATGGAACCCAAATCATGGCGCATCTTGCATGGAACCCAAATCCTGGAACTCAATGTTCTGAATATGCTCAATGGGGTCACAGATTTGCCTTTATTACAGATCTGCAGCCTTCGAATCCTCAAGATCCGATGTCAAGGGTCATGGTTCTACTCTGAATCGGGAGTACAGACTGTGCATGGTAGTCAGATGATCAGATCTGCAGTTAAACCATCAAATCAGGAGCCCAGAAGGTCTTGGGGCCTTAAAAAAACCCAGATCGATGGACAAGCAGCTTGCAGGAGGCAAGTTCAGACGAGATCAACTCTGAAGCAGCTTCCGATTGTGAACCAGCGGGATCTGCCTGAAGAACCTCATGCATTCCAGATCCAAGTTAATCTTTCCGGCAAAACGACAATGTTATGGATTTGCGCAACAGATCTTGTGCAGGATCTTCTGCAAAAACTTGAATGCCGGCTGGGGATTCCCTCCTCGTGCCTCAGATTGTTGTATAAGGGTAAGCAGCTTATGCATTCCCTTCCTCTTTCTTTTTACAGCATTCAAAAGGACGCGTCTATTGGGGTTTCTTTCCGTCTAAGAGGTGGTTCATTTGGGCAAACCTCCTCTGCCCCATCTTTCTCTTACAAATATGCAGCACACAAAAACGCTGCCCAACCTCAGTTCTCTTCAAAGGCATCCCAGCTAAATGAAGCTCCAAAGCCGTTTCTGGTAGACAAATCAGAGGAAATCCCCTCCATCGACTTCTCTACTCCTAGGGTTGAAAGCCGCTACTAGAGCTTTGCAGAATCCGCACTCATTTGCAGATTTAATGGCCTATGACCTCACACAGCAGATCTTTATCAATGGGTCCATTCCTCCTGGAATAAAAAATGTAAAATCTTCTTATGTTCAAAAGGGTTTTTCCTGGTGCTTTTTGAATCAAGCGAAGACTACCAGAAAGCCTTAACGGGAGGCCCTTGGTTCTGGGGCTCAGCTGGGCTTTTTCTAACCCCCTGGTTTCCTGACTTCGACCCCTCTACAGTAGTCATCTCCAAGCTTCCCATTTGGGTCAGGCTCCCGAATCTTCCGGCACATTTTTGGGATTTCTCTGTCTTCCTAGCTATTGGAAACACTTTGGGACGATACCTGGCTACAGATACCTCAAGAAGGGAAAATGGTCTCTACACTTATGGCAGACTGTGTGCAGAAATAGATATCAGCAAAGGACTGCCGGATCAGATTAATCTCAAGTTTGGAGATTTCCATTGGACTCAACCACTGGATTACGAGAACACAGCCTTCCGCTGTCGCCATTGTCATCAAACAGGGCACCTTCAGAGTACATGTTCGCAGCTTAAAGATAAAAAGAAGAATCTGAATCGTAAGCCCAAATCCAAGAGATGGAATCTTTTTGAACCACCCCGTCCGCTAGACGATTTAAGCTTCTCGAGTTCGGAGGAGGAGGAATCGGAGGCAGATGTGCAGGTTGATGAGGAAATTGAAGCTGATCTACAGAATGAGGAAATTCTGAAGGATGCCCCCTCGGCTCACCAGGAGGCTCCCTCTAACCAGCAGATTTCTCAGAAACGTACCCATTTCTCTTCGTCCTCAGACTCTGACAAGGATGATCAGCCATCAGGACAAAATAATCTACAACTTGTCATGACACAGCCAAACTCCACTGGGTGGATAAAAGTGAGCAAGAAAAAAGGCAAAAAATGTCGATTTGCAGGAAACAACCCTTCGGGGTAGCCTTTGGATCAGTACTTTCCTTTGTATTCCTTTGCTTCTATGACCTGTCCCTTGTCTATCTATTTGGAGCAAGGTTGATTCCCTATCACCTTCGGCTCCATAGCTTCTCTGCTAAGCCTGTTTCCAGGCTTGATTGTACTATATTTTCCTTCACTTAATAGAATTAGTCTTTACTCAGAAAAAAAAAATTTAAGATGACTTATTATTATATTAAAAACATATTTTAATCAATTTAATTATAAAAATGATATATATTAATAACAAATAAAACACTTTATATATGTAATATTAGTTAATCATATCTCATAATTTTTAGTGATTCATTCAACAATACAATATTTTATTAGTTGTTCTATATTTGTGATAAAATCTGTCTTTATTATTTTTTAATTTAATTAAGTTATTTAATTAATTTATATTTAATTAACTATAGAAATTAATTCCCAAGGAAATTTTTAATTTGTAAATAATATTTCTTACAATACCATGGACCAATACCATGTCTTATCACTACCACATGCCCAAAAAATCGTACTTTATTTTATATATGTCCACATGTTCATATGACATATTTTTCACTTAATCAATTTAATTAAAAAAATAAAAATGACATAACTATTTTAGAAATAAATTACCTTTGATTTGTATAGACTACTAATAATATTCCAGAATATTTCATAAAAGTCAAATTCATATTCTCAGCTTATTAATTAGTAATAATTAAATTAAAATTATAAAAATTTTATTCCAAAATAAATATATCTATCAGTGCAAACCATACCCACAAATTTTTAATAATATTCACAAGAAAAAGTAAGGCGCATGGAGCCCATCAAACTTGGAAGATATAAAATTTATGGATACTACAATGCTCAAGGGTTTGAATTAACAACACAACATCCTCATCAATGTTTTTTCTTTCCCCTTCGGTTCTTCACAACAATAATTCATAGCTTAGACTTTTCCTCAATGCAGAGATTGATGATTTGATATAGTCCTCAACAACTATCAATTTTGGAAAAAATCACGTGAAATGCAAACTCCAACATTTGTCCCTATTCGAACCTAATGTCAAACTCCATGCAGCCACATAATAATATGCGGCTCTGAAACATACTTTCAAACTCCATGCAGCCACACAATAATATGTGGCTCCGAAACATGCTCTGGAACGTACTTTCAAACTCCATGCAGCCACACAATAATATGTGGCTCTGAAACATACTTTCAAACTCCATGCAGCCACACAATAATATGTGGCTCTGAGGCTCTGAAATTGATTGGCTTCTCTTATCTCACATGCCAATCATACACAAGATTCAAAGAAACTTACCATAATAATCTCAACAATTTCATTGAAGAAATCTGTCAATGTACTCTTTAAAATCTCTATTTTGAAGTGCACCGTAAAGGTGTTGCACTCTAAATTGAAAAAAATAATAATAATACTAATTGCAGTTAAACAACTTTACTACTCCGGTGACTAATGCGGAAAAAACACCTACCGGTGCAGGTTATTTACTATTGCAGCACAAGGATATACATCAACCATGTTAGGTGATATCCGCTCCTCATTATTTGACCTCGACCGCCGCTATTTATGATAATTTTATGAAATGAGTTTTTTTAATCAATTGAAAAATAACAGTGCATTTTGAGATCATAGAAAAAAAGGAAATATGCATATTTCCTTGGGGTAGGTGAATGGAGAAATATAGCAACATGGATAGCACCGTGACTGCACAGTGCAAACAAAACCCACCATTGCACTGTGCACATAGATTTTGAACATGGGCAATAAGAATATTTAAAAATTTAAAATTAAACCTATCATTTTGATGTTTGGACAAATATATAAAATTATTATTATGGTTTTTGGACAACACTATAAAACTACTATTAATGTTTTTGGACAACTATATATATATATATTTATATATTTATATTTATATTCAGAAGCAATGGCAGAGACAAATTTCCAAAAAATGAAATGTAGATATAGTTCATAGCTTGAAAAGCACTCTTCATTTCTTGATTTTTGACACAATATGTGATAGGGACTTAGTGCTCACTGACTTAGTTACAAAATTGAAAATAGTAAGGCCACTTGATATTAAATTAGAATTTAGAAATTAATTTTTGACACAATATATGATAGGTATTTAGTGTTTAGTGACAAAATTGAAAATAGTAAGACCACTTAATATCAAACAAGAAATTTGAAATTGCAATGTGAATGTTAAATGATGTGCATGTTTAAATATTTAAAGTTTAATTCATAAATATTTTATTTTCTTGTTTAAAGTTGGAAAATATACAAATATATATATATATATATATCCTCACAACAAAGTTTGTCAACTTTAGAGAGAAAATCATTTAAGATAAGTTTTTATCAATTTAAGAGAGAATAATTTAAAGTGAAAAAATTATTATATTTTCACCTTTTATTGTGAAAGATATAAATCATCCTTTCTCTCAAGGTTAGGGTGAAAGTGAGGGTCAATACAACAATATTCATAGGCACGTAGCATCTACAACAACATTTCTCATCATCATTTCATTCAAATGGAATTGAACTTGGGTTGGAGAGATAATAAAGCCACCCTAGATAACCCCAATTGACCAATTTCATGTATATATGTGTGTGTGCTTGTTAAAAAAATTAATTACTTCCACTGAAAGAGATATGTGTAATTCATTTAATTCTTAATATAAAATTAATATGTGATATTAAAAAAAATTCTATAGAATATTTCAATATCTAAAATTAAGTAATATTAATAGGTATTTAAAAATATATTGATAACAAAGAAACATTTTAATGTGGACAAAGTTTGCAAAAATAAAATATTTCAATTTTCATGTTATCATTATATATATTTATATATAAAAAGCAATTGAAAAAATAACATCTTATGATTAAAACATTTCAAAGTAGTTTCATTATTTTATATTTTGTCAAGTTTAAGTCGTGTAGTCTATACAATCCTAATGCTAATGAAAAAATACATAGTGTGTAGAGAGAACATCCATCTTAACCATAGATCTATAAGTGTTTAGAGGGAACAAGTCTCTTGAGGTGCAAACCTTTTTTCAAATTTTGCACTCAAAAAAAGATTTACACCTCAAAAAATTTAATCCTTCTTAGAACTTACTAAATCAATAATTAAGATCAGTCTAATTTAATAATAGATATATTAAAACCTTGAAATTTACGAAACTAGTTATTGATTTATATATAATTAAATATAAATATAGAACTACAAATAATAGAAATAATTGTAAAATTATAATTAATAATACTATGATGATTAAATTTATAAAAAAAATAACAAATTGATTATTGAAATATTTTAAAATTAAAAAATTAATTTTCATTTACTACATTAAAAAAAATCAATTACCTAAATATCAATTCATGTTTAAATAAATCCAAATTGATGGTGTGGTTTCTTAGTTGTATCCTTAATTCATCACCAATCTCTTCCAACATTCTTCATTGCATCCTTAATTCATCACCAATTTTAATTCATCCGCAATCTCTTCCTACAGTTTTCAACCCAGCTACAATATCAATTATAAAGAAGTGTTCTCAAACGCAAACTTTATTAAATAACGAAAACAAAATTACAACAATAATAAGGTCAAAATCCTATATACTTCACATCAAAATGAGCTAGTTTAGGTAGCCAACTACAAACTAAACTCTGTGAAAACAACCCCACACACTATCATGTGAGCATGATAGTTAACCTTAACCTTTTAAACTAAACTAAATATCGTTTTGACAACTAATAAAATTAAATATTGTATTGAAAACTAATAAATAAAGTTATTTATTTATTTATTTATACTTCTAAAACCTTTCCTCATTATTACGATGACAATGACATATTAAAGTGTTAAGCATGATATATTGAATGAATGAAATGAAATATTGAAGATGTAATACATCTATATTGATGTATGCCTTCTTGAATGTAAATGTAATTTATGTTATTGTTATATTAAAAATGTAAGTAAAAATTTGGTGAATGAAATGGCTTATTATTTTTTTTGTTTTTTTATAATATATTTAGGGAGTTGTTTTTAGTGTGATTTTTGAAAATTTTTATGGTGGTTTTTCTGTTTAATTTTTCTAAAATTTGGCAGGAATTTATTGAAATCAAAAAGTTGATGGGTAATCTTGTGCAATCAAAGTGCCTAAGGGTTTTCCAGGGTGGTGAATCCATATATACACTCAAAAACTAATTTAAATAACACAAATCAAGATTTCACCTGAAATTTTTCCAATCAATTCAGATACCAAAAAATCTAAAAAATAATACTAAAAACAACTCCAGATTTTCTAATCGTACAGCAAATTTCAAATTTCGTTCATTCACATGAAGACAAGTTGTGTGTTTAATAGAATAACCTTAATCGAGTAATTTAGCAGCGTTGAAGTTTCTACGCTGTATAACTGCTAATATTAAACAAAGGAAATGATGTATAAATTGGAATTAACCTTGATTCTACTGTGGGAAATTTATGAGTGTATAATTGATAAATTATTATAGTTTATAGAGTAGAATTTGCATGGTTGAATATGGCCTTTGAGATATTTTCTGAGGGTTCAATGAGAAAACTAGTTAGTTAACATGTAACGAAGTGAAGTTAGGAGTGATTGATGTTATGAATAATAAGAAAACTCACAAAAAGTTTAAATATTATTATGAGCATAAAATTTATGGTTATAATAGTCTCCAATGATTAGATTTGGGTTTTGGATTATAAATCGTAATTTCTTTTTAGGAAAATATGGGAAATTTATCTAATAAAGTTTTCATAAAATATATTTAAATGTGAAAATTTTATAAATTTATAAAATAATTTTAAGGAATTTAGGAGTTCAAGCTTTTCTAAATTTTGGTTTATATTGAAGATGAAAAAATATGAGCAATATGAATTTAATATTGTAGAAAAACTATTATTGTAGCTTTTGAAAATTATATATGTCGATGCATAATTATGGTAATGTTTATTGAATGGGAAATTGAGAATATATATGTGTGTTCATTATTGAATAGAAAATACGAGTGAAAATAGGGGTTTGGTATTATCTTCTTTATATGCCTTTGTGATGGGCTTTGCAATTTAATTAACATGAATTTAATTTTCATAAGGTGTATTTTTAGTTTGTAAAACAAGTGATATTTTATACCCCATCCCCTTAAGGGAATCTAAGGGACAAGGCAGGGTTATTAGAAACGTATTTTACAAACTAACAGATATACCAAAACTCCTTTATTTTATTTGTGATACTAGTTGATTGTAGATGCTTTCCTAAACCAATAACATGGATAACACTTTTGGCGGGTGAAGTTGATCCATACCTACTAGGGGACCATACCTACTAGGGGAACCTATAGGAGATATAGAAGAAACCTATATCTCAAATCTTGCAGGACTAAATTAGGAAGAACTACCACCCAAGGACATAGAACTCAAGATGCCACTAGAGGGTCATATACTGAGAACATGCCCAAAAAGAGCTTGTGATTATGGTTAAGCAATCAAACACACTTTTTACTAATCATTTTTAATAATTTTGTCTTGTAAATCTAATACTACATGTATAACTTCACAAGTAATTTGAGCTTCATGATATATTTGCACCTTATCTTGAAGTCTTTATTAAAATATTAATTGTTTAAGTTATTAAAAAGAATGGTGGTCTATGTTTATTAAAAAAACATGTTTTATGTTTATGTTATATATTTGCATTGATATTCTATGGAGATGTGATAGAAATGTAGGGTTTCCTTATACTTCTTACTTAATAAAAATGAATTTGAGATGACATGTGATTAAGGTTAGCGCTGACCTTGAGTCTTGAAGTTTTAAATTAGATTTGAGAAGAAGTACACGGTCAACTTATCCAAACTATATTTGCATGTTGAAATTTAGCAACCCTAAAGGGTTTGGTACAAGAATACTTTGGGGTATCCCACCTCCAAAATTAGGCCAAAACTATACTTCCTTTTAGTTGGCCTCTAGCAACAGGTTTATAAAATATGATAAATTGCTTGACCTAGAGTTTTGAGTTCTATCAAATCTCAAAACATATGAGTGAGGTGGAATTGTCTAGCCTCTACCCTAAAAATTGAGCAATATGACAAGAAATTGGGTAGAAGACATAGCAAAGACATTGCAGAGTCAATCCCTCCTTAGATGAGAAGGTGAGATTGATGTCTTCTTAGACAGGTCTACTCCTATGCATACACTCCTCACTAGTGGGCGAGTTTGATCCAATACAAATGTAAATGGGTGAATTTCTCCTTTGTGAACTCTCCTTTCTGGGAGGTGGGGTTGATGAATGTACAGTCAAAGAGCTTGGTAGTGGATTTATTTTCAGATATTAGGGGATTTTCCCTAAAGTGATTTTTTTGTGTTTGAATTTTGTTTTTTTTTGTTTATTTTTTTTTGTTTGTAATATAATTTTTATTTTTATTTATATATAACATGTTTGATAGAATTATGCATAACCCCCTTAAACTTTAAATCCCCCTAACCCCATAACCATTAATGTCCTCAACCTTTAAACCCCCTATCCCCTCAATTCCTAACTCCCAACCCCTGACCCTAAACATTTAACCCATAACTTCAATGGCTTACTCATAAAAGAATCTTTTAGGATTTAATGTGTTCGTATTATCCTTAAACCATGTTCAAATCCCAAAAAAAATTTATTTGTTTTACATCCAATAATGGATTTATATGACACTTGTAGCTCAAAAATTATATTTATGGCTTGAGTGGTGGTTTTGGAGCTTGCACATGATCCATAAGCCCCAAAAGAAGATTTTAGGACCTAAGATTCCATCATCACTCCTAGAATGATAGTCGCATCCTTGAGAGAAATACTTGGTGGTCAAAGAGATCAGGTCCTAGAGGTTAGAGTCAGTATGGGGTCTAATAATTCGTAAGGTCCATAGGGGTTTGGTTAAAAATGATCAAGGCTTATTGATTTACAAAGATGCAACATTCAAAGATCATTGCAATAAATATGATGAAATATAGTGAATATGGTATATGTGGTTAATATGGTCAACTGAGGTAGGTGATGTTCCTATGGTGGATGAGTGTAACATATCCATCTCCTTAATGCTTGATTAAGGATCTAAGATATCTAAACCCAACCTTCTAGGTTACCTTTAAGGATGTAGAGCTATAAAAATTCCTCGTGGTACAACCATATTAAAACTCAATTTTGAGTCTACCACCATTTTCTACTCATCAAGGGCTTTTCGATGACATAAAATTTTCCCCATTCTAAGTCCAATACATCAATATATGGCCATAGGGGGCTTTTAATACCAACACCACATCAACATGTATCTGCATATGAAATGTGGCATATGACATGGCAACTAGTGCCACATGTCAACTAGAGGGTGTGCCCTACTGGAATTAGGTTCAACTAGCCATGTCATGTCATTTCTGAGCCCCACAAAAATTTCTTTTACAATTATTAGTTGGAGTTATGACTTAAATTAAATATATTTATTTTGTAAATATTTATCCTAAAATCATTTCCTTTTTTCTAATAACTTCTAGTGTAATTTACACCGTATGCACTTTAAATACTTAACCCAAATTCCAATGAGGATAAATAATAATTTATTACTCATTTCTTCGCTTCATTCACCATAACTTTATTATTTACTATTAAGAAAAGAAAAGAAATGAAATAAAATAAAATATTATATATATATATATATATATATATATATATATATATATATATATATTAATCCTTACCTTGTGTCTTAGCTCCTGAGGGTTAATTGTTTATCTGGTAAGTGTAAACTTATCTCCAATTCTTAGCAAGTAAAAACATGAAAAATACATTTGGACATACTGCCCTTTTTTACATACTGAATAACTCTAGCCCACCAAAAATATAGGGGAAAATGCAAGATTTCCACCAAATGAGGGGAGAGTGTAGAATATATATATATATATTAAGCCTTACCTTGTGTCTTAGCTCATGAGGGTTAATAGTTTATCTAGTAAGTGTAAAATTCTCTCCCATTCTTAACAAGTAAAAATATGAAAAATACATTTGGACATACTGCGTTTTTTAACATCGTGAATAACTCTAGCAAGATTTCCACCAAATGAGGGGTGAGTGTCTTTACAACTTTTATGCTTAAATTTGACACAAATACCACCTAAAATATTTCTAGGTGGAATACATCAAATTTAATAAATTCTTCCAATTAGATAATTAATGTGAATTTAATCCTACTACAATCCAAGCTGAGGGTGATGTGTAATATGAAGTCTTACCTTGTGTAACACCTCAGGCTACATGAAAGAATTATTGTGGTTATTAAGTTCATCTTTATGTCTTGTTGCATTAATTTCTTTTATGTTATGATAATGATTGAGGCTCGAAGGCCAGATTACAATTGGTTACCTAATTAATGAGAAATTAGGAGTTGAGACATGTTAATAAAAAAACAAATTATTTGAAATAGTTAAAAGAAACAGTTACACCCCTGCCCTGGAAAGGGAAATATAAAGGGGAAAAGAATGGAAAAAGGCTATCTTGGAGCTGGGTGGAATAAACTAGTGGGAAGTGGCTCAAGGACTTGAGGTGAGTCCTAAGGCCCTAAGGTACCCTATTATAGCTAGATATAATCCAGTTGTGAAAGAGAGAAAGTGCTTGGGGGAGAGCCTGGACGTGATCGCTAGGCTCACGGCTGGGAGGCTGGGAGGAGAGACTTTCTAGACGAATTTGGACATATATACTGACAAGTTTAAATTAGATAAGTATCATAGATTTCATTTAGAAAGGATAATATTAGATTATAGAAATTTATTTGCTTACAAGTACAGAATCATGTAAATATTCATCAAAAGGATATTAGAATCAAGCTAGAGTGGAACCTACATAAAAAAGGGACAAACAGTGAATAAACAATAGTGCATAATAGTTAGAAAATAACAAAACCATGCTTGCAGCGTTTTATTTGACAAATAGTGCATATGAAGTAATGCATAACAGCTAGCAAATAATGAAATCATGCTGGAAGCATTTTCTTTGACAAACAGAGAAGATACAGTAATGCATAATAACTAACAAATAATGAAACCATGCATGAAGCATTTTATCTCCTGTATGATATAGCTACCTCATGTAGTTAGAAGCTAGAGAGATAATCCTCTTTGATTTTTCATAAAAGAATCAAATATATTCTATAAACAGTGATGAGGGAATGATAAAACCCTAAGGCAGAATTCCTCTCTCGATAAATGGTGAGAATCATCATTTCAGTCAATTGTAATAAGAAAGCCCGAACAAACAAAGCAATGAGGAGAAAAATCCTTAACTGTTATTTAATCGAATACATCAAAGCAGAAATCAAAAGATAAACTATCAAAGTATTCCAAAAAGGCTGTAATACAGTCGCATCCCATGTATTATCATTTAATCCTTCCACAAAGGCGGTAATAGAGTCGAATTCTATATTTATAATTGATTAATGAAAGCACGTATATTTAACGGAATAAACAAGCATAACCTCCATAGTCTTCATAAATCAAGACGTAGCATGTCCAAACTGGAAGAAAAGCCGAAAGGCCCTCGAGTTCTTATTTCAATGAGATGTAAGTATTACCAGAGAATTTAAATTACATACAGACTTGCAAAAATAGCAATAGTCTTATGAGCCAAAAAGCCCCAAAAACCTATCTACATTTCAACCCTAGAATTTACTAAGAGTGGCATTTTATCCATTTACACAGCCTTTCAAATAAAACAAGAATGCAATAAAGTTCAGGCTAAAGCCTTATGCCAGAGCAAATCTCCCTCATGCAACTAAATTGAAACAATCAAACTTAGGGAACCCGTGGTAGATATTTTCCAACCTATGAATAGCCATGGAGAATATAAGTTTGCTTGATCTTTGGAGACGCAGACATGATCACGAAAATACCCTGACAGTAAAAACATTTTACCTGCAAGTTCATTTACAATCGTTATCAGAACCTTTTGGGAGAATTCCTTACTTTTATTTAAATGGTAAAGATTAATGAATCAAGAATTTCAACCTTGCCTGAGTTCAGAGAGCTCCATCCATGGGTCGTTTGTCTTCCTTGCAAAGAAACAATCGCTTGGTTAGAAAACAGAAATAGGAAAAAATGTAAGAAAGATACCTACAGGATAGAGGCTTACCTTCCTGAAACCGGCGTTGGAACCCTCCACCCTTCAGTGAACCTGAGGAACCTCGGGTCATTCCTGGCCAAAGAGAGCCATCTGTTAACCCTTTGTTTCGATAAGAATTTAAAGCAAACATTGAACACATCTAATAATTAAGAACTGGAATGAATGAGGGTAAGGGTTCTCGTTACCTCCCTACGAAGGATGGATAGACAACTCCATAACTCATGGACAAGGAGTTGCAGAACCAACTGAGAAACCGAGAGCTGAAGTCATTGAAGAGCGGCTGATACCTCCACCTCCAGGTAGTAAATGACCTCCCCTTCAGCTGGAGATGCTGAGTTGGGTAGTTGGAAAAGCCATAAACCCTTCTCACTGTCGGATCACCCCATCCAGATCGACGAATGAAAACCATACCAGTTGTCGCAGCCATATTTAACTAATGGATGGACACATGCAGTAGAGCAGCACAGAAGCAAGTTGCGTGGCTGAGTGTACAGAGGGTCTTTAATCTGGAGTTGGGTGATGAGCCTAATGCCTCGAGGGAGGCCATGTGACCCATTAAAGTATGGCAGAGACAGATAGGCTGACTGTGTAACAATTAATAAAGTGTTTAATTAATAAATATGCCATAGAAATCCTCATCCGCCTTCGTGGCATAATATTTAAGAATTGGGTTTAGGTCATAAGATTATGGTTTGTAAAAAAAAAAAAAATTATATGTTCTATATTATAGTTAAATGATGTTACAAATGGTATCGCGGCTCAGGTTTGTACACTGAGACTCTTTGGGGGAATAGATATATATATATATATATATATATCTAAGTAAATATGTATGTGACCATAGAGACCGCCTCAACACAAGCAGGGGCAGAATGCAGAGGAGCCCAGGACCACCCAATCCGCCAAAAACAACCTATGTGAATGAAAACCCTGATATTTGGATACAACTGGGCAAGGAATCGCGTCAAGATAATGTGGTTTTACTTGAAACTGTTCAACAGCTACGTGCTGAGATGACAAATTTAATAACAGATAATGAACGGCTACGTCTAGAACAAGAGAAAATTCTCAGAAGTCTATCCAATCGACAGAACCAACGACATCTAGACCCTAATGTTGAAGATAGGGTGAAGACCCCAACAGCTCAACATGGAGAGGAAAATGTTGAGTCCGCTGAAAAACACGAGGAAGAAGAAGAAGGTCACTCGGACAATGTTTCTGACCAGCGCAAGACAAAAATATAGAAATATGAATTTCAAGGAGAATTTAAAAAGATTAAACTATCACTCTTTGAAGGGGAATCTAAAGAGGCAACAAAAGCTTGGTTAATTGATATGAGCAAATATTTTTAGATTTATGAGTACACAGATAAACTGAAAGCTCGATTGGCAGTTTATCAGTTAAGAGGTAAGGCTACCCTTTGGTGGGAAGAAATCAAAACAATGAGGAAAATTGATGAGGAACAGGTTACGTGGAATGAATTCCAAAATCATTTCAAAGATAAGTATCTAACTGAATGTTATTATGACGAAAAAGAAAAGGAATTTCACGAGTTAAGATTGGGAACCTTAACCATGGATGAATATGTGTCACAATTCACTTCCTTACTACACTATGTGCCTTATATGCAAGAGGAAAAGGCTAAAATTCAATGTTTCATTAGTAGCCTACCCAATTTTATGAAGGAGAAACTTGAGTTTGACTACCCCAAAACAATGGATGATGCAGTGCGGAAAGCCCGTATCTGCTACCAACAAATGAAACAGAAAAATGAAGGACCTAAAGGAGGGTCGAACAGGAAGGGAAGAAGCCTGATCCCAAGCAGACACCCAAAATTTTCTAATGGTAGAAATATACAACAAAAACCTCTCAGTAAATTCCCAGCAAGGAATCAACCCAAAGCTGCTTATTCTAAAAATAGACAGTCAGAAGGAGTTAATAAATCTATTAATGACCAACAATCAAAACTACCGCTGCAATGATAGGGATGCAGACAACCCCACTACTACAAAAATTGTCCACATAAGGCAAGGACGGAACAACTATCAAATATGTAGGAAGCATCCATAGTTGGAGAAGTGGCGAGGAGCATGCCCAGGATTATTGTTGCCCTGGATGATCATCAAGCAGAGTACCATCCCATCATGATCGAATGTGAAGGTATGATTGTTAAGCAACCTGTCTCAGTTTTGTTTGATCTCGGTGACAGCTTAAGCTATGTTAGTTCTAAATTGGTAGAAAAGTGTCAACTGTGAAGCTATAAGTTTCCAAAACCATGGCAAGTTCAACTAGCCACCAGGACAAAAAGAAAGGTAATTGCAAAACATAACGTTGTCCCATAACAATTTTAGGACAGCCCATTCATGTGAACCTTAACATACTTCCTTTGGGTTCATATGACATTTTAATCAGAATGGATTGGTTGGAAAAATGTTGGTCCCTAGTTGATTGCAAGAAAAAAACTATCAATTTTATTACAAAATCAGGACAAATGAAGGAACTTCAAGGAATCAAGACCAATACCAAACTGCGTCCTATTACTGCTAGTCAGCTAGGGAGATGTATTAGGAAGGGCTATCAAATATATGATGTTCAGGTGTGTTATCAGGAAATCTAGTGTCTATGCAGAGCTGCTAGTCCCACTAAGACGGGTAGCTATCTTAGAAACAAACAGGTTAAAGTTACTTTTGCTTTCCTTTATGAGAAGTAGATAGGAGAGGATCAAAGAATACTAACCTCGATATTTTAATCGGTTCTTTACTTGCTCCTTCTCCTCACCGACAGGTCTTTTCCGCTTCTCCTTTGACCACTCCGCTTCAAAGAGTACCTGTAAAGTCAAAGCAGCATAATACCTTCAAAGTGCAAATATCTACAATCATGAGCAATATAGGACCAGATATATATTGACCACACAAATGCATATATTATCAGACATACAAGAATGTGGAGGAAAACTTGAATAGCTTTATTGATATAAAGATTAGAAGAGAGGATTACAACCCATTGATCTGACCCAGCGTCATCCTCCCAGCATGAAAGCCCTTCTTCACCTCATGAAAAGCTTAGATCACCCAACACTATGATATTCCACCAAGAAACGAACAACACTTCCTTACAAGATACAAAATTCCAGCCTCTGGATCTCTGGGATGAGGGATCCATATATAGATGATTGCAGGGAGGTGAGTCAGTTTCTGGGATTTTGATTAGTGTCTTCTCTCTGATAGTTCTTGATTCCACTTGGAGATTGATGATCTCTTACTCATCCCTGGGCAAATTCAGAGAGGCAAGTGTCACATGAGAAGTTTTCTGGAAGATTCCATGATCATCCACCTCGCAAACTCTCTCTGCCATTTGTCCATTCTCGCCCATCGCACCCTACAGAAGGGCTTTCTAGTATGCATCGCACTTTTTACACTGGGCAGGTGAGATGCATTGCACCCTTAGTACTAAGCAACCTGTATGGTCCAGTTTTGACTAGTTCTGAGCAGTTTTCTATGGAGAACTTCTGGGAGATGATGTAATCAGCTGACCTTGTTCCTTTAGGGCATGAAACAAAACTTTTAGGGACTCAGAAGCCCTTGGTTTATGGACATATATTATTGGGGTTGCAGTGCCCAAAAATGTCTATAACAGTTTCCCCCTAAAGCATGAGGTCCTTAATCTTTTGATGACAGGTGAAATGCTTTATCATGAGGATCCGAGGTTTTTCGAACTGGAAGGCGACCTGTAATAAGATACAATACAATACATTATTTTCATAATATTTTCATGATCTAGCTGAGGCAGGCATTCCCATGCTCAGCTTTATAAATTCATTTTCATGTACATAGGATAGACAACTATCTGTGTGGCAGACTGATGATTATGATAGAGCCATCATCCTTAGATTCGGATGATCATCTGTGTAGCAATGATGTACGTTTGATGTTTTTATTTTCCTGAATATATCACAGCCCGGATGGATGAAACCATATCGGGGTCTTCAAACTCATCTGATCTTCGCCCGAAGTACAAGTCGATCCATGTGAAAAATGTTCTGGAGTCGAACATGGAAATACATCGCTTGATTACTAGCCAATGATGTAAGCTATTAACAGGCGCGAGAGGAATCACTGATAATGATGATGACCCTCAAGGTATGACAGTACAATTCGTGTGGTGTGAAAATGTGACTTGGTGTCGAAAACCATGCAAAATCTCTCGGTCGAAGGCCATTGATGTAAACCTGTCACCGAAAGTGAGAAACTTGCCATTGAGGTATGCAAGCTTCAAAGTACTGAAAGGGTTGTTCCTAGGTTGACTTCTTGGATAATGAGTTGATGTCGACAAGAAGTGACCCGTCGTAGGAGGGCCTTAATGAATCCCACATCTATGGCACGGAACAGAGCAAATGACTTTTGGAGGTGAAAACGATCTGATGATACAGGGTTCAGGGTGGCAGTCATGAAAGAATGAAGCGTAAAGGTATTGCAACGGATGAGACACAAGATGGGTTGGTGAATTCTCTGATCGACTTCTTTTGAACATATCGGTGACACTGAAAATGGATTGGTAGCATTAACCCCAAAGATTAACTGTACGGTGGACCAATGGTAATATGACCGATGAACGGAATAACCCAACCTGACTCAATCATGGTGATGGAGTGAAAGTGTCATGTTCAAGAACGACTCGTTACCAATAAAGTTTCTTCAAGTTTTCTTCCCAATTTTTCCCCAGTCATTGCTGACCAGTACCTCTTTATTTTTATCAAGCTTGAGGAGGATAACATATGCTTGTTCTATAATTTTCCCTTTGGGAAAACCCGTCGCTATGTTTTAACGAGCCTAGCAACTGTGAAACTCATTCTTGTTTGTATGGACAAGTTTGTCGCTATTGGTTTTAATGAGTTTAATGACAAAGACAACTCGGTCCTTTTTCAATTTTAGAGAGTCTGAAAAGGGATGGAAAGGAAACTCCAGTGATCCTTTTTCGTCATGTAATCCCTTAAGTCCGAAAAAGTATAAAATAATATGAAAGGGATGAATTTTCGATAGTTTTAATGAGCCGAACAAGACAAGCACTCGATCTTTTTGTGTAATAATCCCTCAGGTCCAAAAATATTAAAATCTAGAGGAGGGATAGCACTCCCAGTAGCTTTAACGAGCTGGAGAGGCCAACTGCTCAGCAATCTTTTCATATTTTACGAGTATGAAAAGAGCTTAAAGGAGACTTGTTTTTTGAGGAATGAGTGATAATTTCAGGTAGCAACTGATTCCAGATAAGGTTTGGAATTTTCCAATCACGGTAGTGTCACAAGGATGGCTAACAAAATCACTCTTTGCAACTGTTCCTCAAAAGGGGTAAACAATCAAATGGGGGTGAATGATCATCTAAAACAGAGTGGAGGTGATGATGAGAACACGACCAAGGCTCAAGAGCTGATGATAATGCATTCACAATGGTTATTTACCGGAAATTGGTTCATTTTTTAATGAGCTTAAACTTTGGGGGAAACATTTTCTCATTGCTTAGGTTTAATTTTTAACGAGCTTGAACTTCACATAAAAACTGCTCGTGCCAGTCGTATGATAAGGATATCTCATCAGTAGATTCCATTTTTATGGAGCTTGCACCTTTCAAAGCTTTGCTCTGTATCCTTTCATTATGAAAATTAGGAACGACCAATCCTACGAGTTTAAAGGGTTTGAGAATCTACAAACTAAGAAAATAAATGGTCGTTCTTCACTTGCACGCAAAAAGGTTTGCATGCCCCCAGGTATAGTGAAGTAGAGTTTCCAGGTTACCCTTCAATTTGCAGACAAAACATTTGTTCTATCAGGAAAGGCCTACCTTCTGATGGAGGTATTTTATTCTAGTCTAATACCCTCTTCCTATATGGATGGGCGTCAAACGAGTCACATTCCTCCATGGAAACCTACTTTATACCTAGAGTTTTCCTGTTGAAGCAGACCAGGGTGCATGCCCCATGGGTTTCAGTCCTAACCCCCGAATTACTCGTGTTCTTCAGGTGGACGGACTAGAGATTGATGATACATTCCTTGCGTAAAAAGACCATTTAGGGATGGCATTTGACTATTAGCTATGTGTGAGCCGGGGAACGAAAGCTGGTCTACGAGCTGGACCACTCGACCTTCATGCGGAAAACACATTACTCGAAAGAGTGAGGAGACAATGGCTCCCATGCTATAAATATAGTCGTACCCAAGGAGTAGATTATAATCTAAAGGTCCTTGGACTACCATTACGTTCATATAAACGGTTTTCCTTCTCAAAGTTATAGGCAAACTTAGAAGGATCCCTAACTGTCGACTGGTTCCTTTATCAAAGCCTGTTAGATTCCGCATCTCAGGAAGAAGCGATGATGAACCAAGTGCTTTCTAAGCAGTTGAGGAAAGGATACTCATAGAAGCCCCCTCATCTATGATGGTACCAACCATGACCATTCTGTAGGTTTGAACAATGACTTGGAATGGTACACTAGCTGGTAAACGGGGTCTGCCTAGTAGATTCCAATCGAAGGAAACGACTAGGTTGCTCAGAGGTGGGACCGAATAAACAGCCGGGTATGACTCTGACGAACTTCCTTCCTGTGGTAAAGGAATGGGTAGATTTCCCCCATGTTCATCAGAATCTGTGTTCACGAAAAGAATTTGAACGGTGTCGTTCTCATTCTCTTCGGTGATTATATCATCTGAAGATGGACCTTCAGAAGACAAGACCAGGTTGAATACTGCCTCAACCTTTTGAATTTTGTTTGGTATGGATTCAACGGGTTTATCTTCAATGATAGATGCTTCTACCGACCAAAAATTTGTGTCGGTCGGATTTTCAACTAGCAATGGACTCAGCAAGAGTTTCTTGTATCCAGGAGGAAGCCGCAGCGGTGAAGCGGGACGGTTATCCAAGACTCTTTTAACTTCGTCTAGGAAGGGACAACAGTGGACGGCATGATTGCCTTCACACAGTTTGCAAGGAAATTTACATCTTCCTTTCTGTCTAGAGACTTCGTTTTAACTAGTTGATGGTGTGCTTTCAACATGATCGTCAGAGGTTGATGACACCAGATTGTGAAAACGAGGAGACCAGTCCCTTAAGATCCGGGGATACAAGGACAATCTCGATGATAGTGGTCCCCTTTACAAATGACACATGGAGATTTAGGTCTGGACGGTGCCGTGTGTGGATTTTCGCTAGATGATGCATGGTTAACCCTTTTTTCCTTTGGCTCCTTCTTCTTCTTTTTCTTCTTCTCCTTCCCCTTCTTCTCCTTCTTAGTTACTTGATTTTTTACTTTACCAGCTTCATCAAGCGAAGAGGAAGGAGGAGAGGGAGAAACGGACGAAGTAGAAGGTTGAGGGGTAACTCTCGTATCGTCTAGTTGCTGACTTGATTGTTCAGGAATCACGATATTCTGAACGACGGAGGTCGAGAGGAGCCATATTGGCAAGCCAATCGTCAATCCTGGAAGTGACAATGTGGCCATATGAGGTGCACCAACATCTCCCCAAGAGGAGAAAGGACCATGATTTCCTCCAAGGGGAAATCCTTGGTTGGTGGACTCCATTTTCTCAACCTAAGACCAACGAGGGAATAGTGATGTTATTCTGATTAAACTAAATTTTAGACGCTTTGACACAACTTGCTTTTTCAATTTTTAAGAGTCGAGAAAAAACAAAAGATGACTCTAGTCGCCTTCGATTTTTATTGAGCCTGAAGTGAAAAGTGCTCAGATGGACCTTTTCCTTTAAGGAGTCTGAAAAGGAACGAAAGAGACTACTCTGGAAATCTAGACAGAGGGATTACCAAACCAATCGCAAAACTGTAGAATACTTTTTACAGTACGGTAGTCAATCTTCCCGAATGCTGTGTTCAGTGCATTGCGATCGATAGGGCGGTAGACATGGCTTCCTATGGATAAAGGATATAGCCTATTGTGGTCTCCCAATATATACTCGACGATACGTGGGAGCACAAGTCTGTATTGGCACTTGTCGTCTCAAAGAGGAGGAATCACCACACCTATGATGAAATCAATAGTTACTAGGCTTTACGACACCGGAATACGTCTCTAGCCTAGACTTCTAGATGTTGTGCGTTAGGTTCCAAAGTGTTTTTATGTTCATTGAATTTATTTTATAGTTGATCTTTCTTAAGAAATTTTCCTTTCAGGTTCACCACGTGATGTAGATATACAATTCCTAAAATGCAATCTAAGATTATAAACAATCGTTTAATCTTCTTTTTGCAATGAAAATCCTAGCTACTAAAGAAAGAGAGATGGTATTCTTTCAACATAGAGCAGAGAGCACACACTAGATGCATTTTCCTAAATCAAACCAACAAGCAATCTAAATGAAAATGCACATGCATGTATTTGTTTTCCGCTTTCTTAATGTGTGAATGACATAAAGAATGCTGAGTACAAATCTGAATTATCTTTTCAAAGCGACAGTACTAACAAATTTTTCTTCAAAAACGAAAGGAAGATAATGACGACACTTTGTGACTTTGAATTGAAAACTACTTTCGACACTTGAAAAACTACTAATTCAAATCAAATACAAGAGTAACTGTATAATTGACTATCAAGAATGATAGGGTTCTTTTTTTGACTGAAAACAACACTTGCGACACTTCCAAATCAAAAGACGACAGTTTGATTACGCTACTTTTTGTAAAAGAGAATTGTAAATGGCACACAATACATAAAAACATTCACAATTCTTTGTACTATGGAGGTGGAATCATGCAAAGGAAGGGAGTTTCCACAATGGTATACTGATCATAGACAACAAAACTCCTGAATAAAACTGAAGAGAGTGAACAAAGAAACCAAAATCTGGAAGCAGAAGAGGTCTTATCTGATCAGCACACCTGCAACATAGGGAAAGTGCGATGCAATGCACCTACTGCACACGGGAGGTGTGATGCATCCAGATTCCCAAGAGGAGAATGTGCGATGGTCCAGGGACGAGACTTCAACTTGGTTCTTGGTCACAGTTTGTAGCTTAGTTCAGGGATTTAGGGCGAGCTAATGATAGTCAGTAAATAGAAATCACAGGGGCTGATCTAATGAGGTTACTAGAGCCACCACTAGGGCAATTAGGATGTTTGCAAATCGATTGTTTAGTTTATAAAAAAAACCCAGAGATAGACTGAAGCATCATTGATCTACTTTTCACTTGCATAGCAAATGCAGTACGAAGGCTAGCTGGCTTAACTTCAGGCTCCGTCTGTAAGTTTATAAAGCAAACAAGTATAAACAAGCAAACAAGATATTCACTCCCCAGCGGAGTCGCCATTTTGTTATCGGGAAATCTAGTGTCTATGCAGAGCTACTAGTCCCACTAAGATGGGTAGCTATCTTAGAAACAACTAGATTAAAGTTACTTTCGTTTTCCTTTATGAGAAGTAGATAGGAGAGGATCAAAGAATACCAACCTCGATCCTTCGCTCGGTTCTTTACTTGCTCCTTCTCCTCACCGACAGTTCTTTGCCGCTTATCCTTTGACCACTCAGCTTCAAAGAGTACCTGTAAAGTAAAAGTAGAATAATACCTTCAAAGTGCAGAGGTCTACAATCATAAGCAATATAGGACCAGATATATATTGACCACACAAATGCATATACTATCAGACATGCAAGAATGTGAAGGAAAACTTGAATAACTTTATTGATATAAAGATTAGAAGAGAGGATTACAACCCATTGATCTGACCCAGCGTCATCCTCCCAGCATGAAAGCCCTTCTTCACCTCATGAAAAGCTTAGATCACCCAACACTATGATATTCCACCAAGAAACCAACAACACTTCCTTACAAGATACAAAATTCTAGCCTTTGGATCTCTGGGATGAGGGATCCATATATAGATGATTGCAGGGAGGTGAGTCAGCTTCTGGGATTTTGATTAGTGTCTTCTCTGATAGTTCTTGATTCCACCTGGATATTGATGATCTCTTACTCATCCCTGGGCAAATTCAGAGAGGCAAGTGTCACAGGAGAAGTTTTCTGGAAGATTCCATGATCATCCACCTCGCAAACTCTCTCTGCCATTTGTCTATTCTGACCCATCGCACCCTACAGAAGGGATTTCCAGTATGCATTGCACCTTTTACACTGGGCAGGTGAGATGCATCGCACCCTTAGTACTGAGAAACCTATATGGTGCAGTTTTGATCAGTTCTGAGTAGCTTTATGTGGAGAACTTCTGGGAGATGATGTAATCAGCTGACCTTGTTCCTTTAGGGCATGAAACAACACTTTTAGGGACTCAGAAGCCCTTGGTTTATGGACATATATGATTGGGGTTGCAGTGCCCAAAAATGTCTATATCAAGGTGGGATTTAAAAACACCAAAAACAAAATGACCTCCTTGGAAAACATTCCTGTCATTCAGGAATTTTCTGATGTAGTTCTTGAATCCATTCTTGGATTACCACCCAAGTGTGATACTGACTTCACCATTGAACTAATTCCGAGTGTAGCCCCTATATCCAGGGCTCCTTATTGCATGAGCATACCTGAGTTGATAGAACTCGAAATGCAGCTTTACGAGCTTCTGGATAAAAAGTACATCCACCCCAGTGTGTCCCCTTGGGGAGCCCACATACTATTTGTACGAAAGAAAGCCAAAACCTTGAGATGTATCAATTATCGTCAGTTAAATAAACTGACCATCAAAAATAAATATCCCTTGCCACGTATTGATGATTTATTTGATTAAGGGAAAGGAGCCAAAGTATTTTCAAAAATCGATTTAAGATCCAGCTACCACCAAATAAGGATAAAGGAGGAGGACATTTACAAGACTACATTCCAAACTCGTTATGGTCATTACAAGTTCATGGTGTTGCTATTTGGCCTCACAAATGACCTAGCTACCTTTATGAGTTTGATGCACGGTATTTTCGAGCCTTATCTTGATAAGTTTGTACTAACTTTCATTGACGACATTTTGATATACTCTAAGAATCAGAAGGAGCACAAAGAACATTTGAGAATAGTGTTGCAAACTTTGCAGGAGAATCAATTATATGCTAAATTTAGCAAGTGTGATTTTTTCAAAGATCAGATCCAATACATGGGTCACGTTATATCAGCAGAGGGGATAGCGTGGACTTAGAAAAGATCAAAACCATTATGGAATGGACCGCTCCAAAGAATGTCACTGATATCAGATCCTTCTTGGGTTTGGTTGGGTACTACCATCGGTTCATTGAGGGATTTTCAAAAATCGCTTTCCCAATGACCTCTTTATAGAAAAAGGGACACACTTTCCAATGGACAGTCAAATGTCAGCAAAGCTTTGAAAGATTAAAACACCTACTTACCATTGCACCCATGTTAAAGGTAGCAGATCCGGAAAAGTCTTTCGTGGTTTGCATGGACACAAGTAAAGAAGGTGTTGGCAGAGTGGTGACATAAGAAGTAAAAGTTATTACTTACAAATCATGGAAATTGGAGTATGAACAATGATATTCTTCTTATGACCTTGAATTAACAACGGTAGTGCATGAACTTAAAATGTGGCGACACTACGGGAAGAAATTTCTACTGTTAACGGATCATAGCATCCTTGTCAATTTCTTCAACCAGTCTAGCTTAAATGCTCGACAGGCCAGATGGATGACATTTTTAAGTGAGTTCGATTTTGAAATGAAACATCTTAAGGGGAAGGAAAATCGAGTGGACGATGCATTGAGTAGGAAAGTACATTGTATTTATGAGGTCCAAATCAGCCAAGCATGCTCAAAAATTCCTAAAATCATAAAGGAGGCGTTTATCAAAGATCCAGAGTACATTTTTCTTTGGCAGCAGAAAAAGGAAGCTTTGTTGAAAGGGGAGAAATAAAATTTCGAAATAGATTTCAATAACATCCTTACCTTCAAGAACATAATTCATGTTCCTAACCAAAAATCTGTTAAACAATTGAAATTAGATAAGTTTCATAGGAAACCATGTGTTGGCCACCTAGGTTAACAGAAACTACTTTCAGCCATCAAGAAAGGGTATTTTTGGCCTGGGTTAAGGAAGGATGTTACTAAGTACTTGTCCAAATGTTTGGAGTATCAATTGGTGAAGGAAGAACATCAGCACCCCGCTGGTTTGTTGCAACCATTGCCCGTCCCAGAATGGAAATGGGAGACCATGTCATTAGACTTCATCACCAATTTACCCTGCACTAGGAAGCAACACAACTCAATTATGGTGGTAGTAGACAAATTGAGCAAAACTGTGCACTTCATACCTATGAAATCCACTTACAAAACCATGGAAATCGCAGAGATATTTATGAAGGAAATTTTTCATCTGCATGGAATACCCAGGGTGGTAATTTCAGATAGGGATGTGAAATTTACATCCACATTCTGGAAAACCCTCTTTTCAGGATTGGGTACCCAAATCCAATTTAGTACTACTTACCATCCTCAAATGTACGAACAAACCGAACAAGTAAATCAAGTGTTGGAGGACATGCTACGCATGTTTGTGATGCAACAACCACATAAGTGGGAGGACTACCTCCACCTAGTGGAATTTGCATATAATAATGGACATCATGAATCACTGGGTATGAGCCCCTTTGAGGTGTTGTATGGAAGAAAGTGCAAAGTGCCCATAGATTGGAATAATCCAGTTAATAAGCTAGCATTGGGTCCCGACACGCTAAAAAAGATGGAGGAAACTATTGAGAAGGTTCGACAGAACCTAAGGGCTGCCCAGGATAGGCAGAAAATGTATGCAGATGAAAAGAGGACACACAGATAATTTTAACCGAGAGATCACGTATATCTAAGAGTAAAGCCTCGAAAAAGTTCCTTATAGTGGAGGGGTTGTGCTAAGTTAGCACCCTAGTACTGTGGACATTTTCAAGTCTTGGAACAGATTGGATCGGTAGCCTATAAGCTTGCATTACCAAGCCACATTCGGGTCCACAATGTTTTCCATGTTTTGTTGCTAAAAAAATATGTGTACAACCCATAGCATATAATAAGTTGGGAAAATATTTAGGTAATGAATTAAGGGAATATATGTATTTTTTTGGATAAATTGTTTCGAGGAAATTATGACTATGAATTATGTATGAGCAAGTATAACCAGAAGGAGAGTTTCTGGCAGAACCTCTTTGTATTCTCGATCAGAGAGAAACCACCTTGTGGAAGCGAGCCATCACCCAGGTTAAAGTGCAGTGGAAGCACTTTGGCCCGGATGAGGCCACCTGGGAAGAGGAGGGATTTATGCGGGAAGCTTATCTGACGTTATTTTCTTAAATCAGCAAAACACCAGGGACAGTGTTCCTCATATGGGAGGGGAATGTAACACCCCAGGCTACATGAAAGAATTATTGTGGTTATTAAGTTCATTTTTATGTCTTGTTGCATTAATTTATTTTATGTTATGATAATGATTGGGATTGGGAGGCCATATTACAATTGATTACCTAATTAATGAGTAATTAGGAGTTCAGACATGTTAATAAAAAAATAAATTGTTTGCAATAGTCAAAAGAAACAGTTACACCCCTGCTCTAGAAAGGGAAATATAAAGGGGAAAAGAATGGAAAAAGGCTATCCTAGAGCTGGGTGGAATAAACTAGTGGGAAGTCACTCAAATACAGTCAAAAGAGTACAAGACTTGAGGCTAGACAGTGAGTCCTAAGGCCCAAGGTACCTGACTGTAGCTGGATATAATCCAGTTGTGAAAGAGAGAAAGTGCTCGGGGGAGAGCCTGGACGTGATTGCTAGGCTCGTGGCTGGGAGGAGAGACTTTCCAAACGAATCTGGACTTATATACTAACAAGTTTAAATCAAATAAGTATCATAGATTTCATTTAGGAAAGGATAATATTAGATTATAGAAAATTATTTGCTTACAAGAACAAAATCATGTAAATATTCATCAAAAGGATATTATAATCAAACTAGAATGGAACCTGCATCAAAAAAGGGACAAAAAGTGAATAAACAGTAATGCATAATAGTTAGAAAATAATGAAACCATGCTTGTAGCATTTTCTTTAACAAACAGTGCATATGCAGTAATGCATAACAGCTAGCAAATAACGAAATCATGCTTGAAACATTTTCTTTGACAAACAAAGGATATACAGTAATGCATAATAACTAACAAATAACGAAACCATGCATGAATATTTATCTCCTGTATGATATAGCTACCTCACGTAGTTTGGAAAGATAATCCTCTTGATTTTTATTAAAAGAATCAAATATATTCTATAAACAGTGACAAAGGGAATAATAAAACCCTAAGGCGGAATTCCTCTCTCAATAAATGGTGAGAATCATCATTTCAGTCAACTGTAATAAGAAAGCCCGAATAAATGAAGCAAGGAGGAGACAATTCCTTAACTGTTATTTAATCGGATACATGAAAGCATAAATTGAAAGATAAACTATCAAAGTATTCCAGAAACACTGTAATAGAGTCGCATCCCATGTATTATCATTTAATCCTTCCACAAAGGTAGTAATAGAGCTGACTTCTATATTTATAATTGATTAATGAAAGCACATATTTTTAGCGGAATAAACAAGCATAACCTCCACAGTATTCAGAAATCAAGCCGCAGTGTATCTAAACTGGAAGAAAAGTCGAAAGGCCCTCGAGTTCTTAGTTCCGTGAGATGTAAGTATTACCACAGAATTTAAATTACATACAGACTTGCAAAAATAGCAATAGTCTTATGAGCCAAAAAGCCCCAAAAACCTATCTACATTTCAACCTTGGAATTTACTAAGAGTGGCATTTTAATTATTTACACAGTCTTTCAAATAAAACAAGAATGCGGTAAAGTTCAAGCTAAAGCCTTCTACCAGAGAAAATCCCCTCATGAAACTAAATCGAAACAATCAAACTTAGGGAACCTGTAGTAGATATTTTCCAACCTGTGAATAGCCATGGAGAATATAAGTTCACATGATCTCTGGAGACGTGGACATGATCACGAAAATACTGCGACAGTAACAACATTTTACCTGCAAGTTCATTTATAGTCGTTCTCGGAACCTTTTGGGAGAATGCCTGAGTTTTATTTAGATGATAAAGAATAATTATTCAAGAATGTCAACCTTACCTGAGTTCAGAGAGCTCCATCCATGGGCCGTTTGTCTTCCTTGTTCAGAAACAATCACTTCGTTAGAAAATATAAATAGGAAAACCTATAAGATACCTGCAAGACAGAGGCTTACCTTCCTAAAACTGGCGTTGGAACCCTCCACCCTTCATTGAACCTGAGGAACCTCGTGTCATTCCTAGCCAATGAGAGCCATCTATTAACCTTTTGTTTCAACAAGAATTTAAATAAAACATCGAATGCATCTATTAATGGAGAACTGGAATGAACAAGGGTAAGGTTTTTGGTTACCTCCCTATAAAGGATGGATAGACAGCACCATAACTCATGGACAAGGAGTTGCAGAAACAACTAAGAAACCGGGAGCTGAAGTCGTTGCAAAGCGACCGATACCTCCACCTCCAGGTAGAAAATGACCTCCCATTTGACCGGAGACGGTGAGTTGGGTAGTTGGAAAAGCCCTAAACCCTTCTCATCGTCAGATCGCCCCATCCAGATTGATGGACGAAAACCATACAAGTTTTCGCAGCCAAATTTAACTGATGGATGGACACATGCAATAGAGCAGCCCAGAAGCAAGCCGTGTGGATGAGCGTACAAATGGTCTTTAATATAGAGTCAGCTGATGGGCCTAATGCCCCAAGGGAGGCCATGTGACCCATTAAAGTATGGCAAAGACAAATAGTCTAACTGTGTAACAATTAATAAAGTGTTTAATTAATAGATATGCCATAGAAATCCTCGTCTGCCTTCGTGGAATAATATTTAAGAATTGGGTTTAAGTTGTAAGATTATGGTTTGTAAATTTTTTTATATATATTTGTGTTTTATATTATACTTAAATGAGGTTACACCTTGTTATCTTTGAATATTCACACACACACACATACACATATAATAATGTGTGTGTTAATGTTTATCTTAGTGAAATATTTTAATGTTCAAAAAGAAAAAGTATTTAAAGGTAAAATAATTTAGTTACTTCTTAATAAGTGGAAAATGTGTAGAGGATCAAAATATTTTAAAGTGTAAATCTTCTTTATATTAGAGTGGAGAAAGGAAGGAGGGACGATGATGGCAGTAGAGAGGGTTTATGCAGTCGATTTACATGTGAGCTTCTAGTCTAGCTTTCTGGACAATCTCGGCTATAATAGATCAGAATCTGAATGTCGTCATAGTAGAACTACCTACACCACTATGATCTCAACTGGACAAGACCCTATGAGACTTTATTATGATCTATGGCTTGAGATTTCAGTTTTTGCATGGCTTCTGTTTGGACCTAGAAGGCTCATTCTCTCTCTAAACTGCAGGAATTTCTACAAATTAGACAAAAGACTAACAGATCCGGTCATCCAGAAGATAGAGCTATCCATGCTCCGATTAGATCTGAAGATCTCTTTACGTCTTGGCTCCATAGTGGTGGTTTGGCACTCGTACTAGACAAATCTACATTGTAAACCTAGGTACTGCATCCTTGGACCAGATCTGGAGAAACAAACAATAGATTGGGCTCCACCATGCCCAAATATAATGGATTCAGGGTCCTACGTAGTAGATCGCTCCTTGTCACAGTCATTCTACACTAGATCTCACTGCTTTAAGCCAGATCCGATTTTTTTGCATTTAGTTGGCACAAATCAGGTGATATCTATAATGAATCCCATCAGCAAGTCTTCAAAAACGACCACAATGCAATCTAGGTCTGAAGAATTAGAATCGCCTTATGACATCAATATGGACCTAGAATCTTTGCAACAGGTAATGTTATCACTCAGAATTTTCTCTAGAAGTTATTAGAAGAAAGAAAATGACCGAGGTAACCACAAACCAACTTTTTAGCATAGGCTCTAGCCAACCAATGGCTCAGAGAGGCTCTCTCTATATGTTTTAGCTTTTTTTGTTGGGATTTCAGGCTAGTTATGAATGTCTTGGGGGTTTTTGATTTTTATTGAAGATTGGATGGTGGAATCCTTAAACAGATGGATAGAATGATGTCTTTAGACCATTAGGCTATGGAGTCAATAGAAGGGCAGCAGAACTGGAATTAACTCACTAAAGGGAACGTTCAAAGGGAAAGATAGCAGAGTAGAGTGCAGGTCTTTGGTCCAGAGGAGTGAAATGGTTTGAATCAGGGTGAGAGAGAAATCAAGAATTCTCAGACCGGGACTTAAACGAGGAACAAAGGGTAATCAGAAACAAAGGGAAATTAAGAATCCTTTGCTATAGATTATAAAGAGACAACCTAAACTAAGGAGCAATTAAGAATTCCTTAACTTAGATATTAGTAGAAAACATTTATATGCCTAACTATTAAAACAGAGTGTAATTAAACAAATTCTGAGATAATACTCCATTTATAGCATTCAGATTCAGATATACATTATGGAAAAACTTTAAGAAAGAAAACAACAATGTGAGAAAATACTTGTCGGCATTTCGCTCAACACATGAATCCTGTGAAATATCTTGTCTTTATTCATCAATCCAGCGTACTGGTCCAATCAGTGATACAATAGCTTTATAGTCTTTTGATCAAGAAGTCTATAGAAATGTCTAAGAATCCACACTACATACTTCGAATTGTGAAGTATTTATACAAAAGTTTATTACAAAATATCTCAAACTAACTTGAGATTTAATCTAGGAAATACAAATATCTTATTGAAAGAAGATAGAGACAGCTACTGAACTACTTTCATGTTGTCCCTTTTATTGTGGTGCTGCTAGCCTCTATAGTTTGGTTTGTAGCCCTTTATGCTTTTTTTTGTTTGAACTTTTTACGCTGGAAGCTGCATTCAATTTTGGATTTCATCTGATACTATTTGGCACTAATACTCTTTAACCATGTTGACCTGCCTTTATCTTTTACCCTTCTGACTATACATTAACCCTCTTACCACATTTTACTATAGTAAATCAGTCAGTTTTCCCCATAATTCAGCATCAGGTAACTTGATTTTCAACATCCTCCTATATATCTCATCTGCCTTAGTGTACTTAGAAAAAGTAGGCCTGGTGATGAATAGGTGTTTCACCTCATGCTGGAGGAAAAATAGGTTTTCAAATGTCTAGTAAAGAACTTTGCCTATTGGCAATGCTTTTATCGATGATGTACTAGCTTGTTCTTTAGCTAGCTCTCTGATTTTGTTGTCATAATCCTGTTGTGTCATGAGCTTGTCATTTATGACCAAGGGACTGGGTAACCCTTTCTCTCTCAAAATTTGAAACTTGGCCATAAATCTATCAACTGCTACCTGCATATTTTGACACTTGTCCTCCAAGTTTAACATTAAGTTTCTCTTGGAAAGGACCTTTCTTACCTCCAAAATTGTTTTTGTCCTGTCCTCTATATCCAATTCTTGAAGTTCATACTTGTTTTTACTATTGAGGAAGTGGATAAGTCTGGTTGCATATTCAGGCATGTCTCCTAGTTCTTCCTTGACTTTTTGGATAGCTTCTGTAGCTATCTTTATCAGGTCTATCTATTCAAAAATTACTTGAATGGATGGCCAAATATCATTGACAGAGTCAATGATATTGGCCCATAATAATTCCTTGGCTTGCCCAAGGGGTTCCTTTAGTGTTAGATCTTTCTCCATGGCCTTTAATCTTTCATTCATTTTGGTTGCTTTATGCACTTCTTCCTTGTGCATGATCTTGGCAAGCTTGCAATCTATTTCCAAGATTGTTACCTTTTCTTTTAGTTTGTTCATTTCTGTAGCCTAAATGGTCATTTCCTCCATGGCTCTGACTAACTTTGCTACTTCTTCACCTAATGCATCTGCTGCTGATGTAGACTCTGTTGAAACTAGTTGTGTTGTAGGCATGGGAGCTGTGGGAACCAATGAGGCTGCCAGTGTTGAAGGAACTATTGTTGAGACCGTTGGGATGACATTTGTCGATGTAGTGGTAGTATCACTTTGCTTCAATTGAAATAAAGTGTCTAATTCTTTCTTTGTCTCTTTTAACTGATCATTAAGTTTTAGGACCAAGTCCATCAACTCTTCATGTCTGGTTTGGGTCTCTAAGACCTCTTATGTTTGGGGATGCTACAGCTGAGGTATCTTCAATTATTTTTTCAGTGTTGTAATGTCATCGTTCTTTCTCTTGATCAGTTGCTTAGTGGCTTTAATGTCTTTGGGATCATGTCCCAATTCAATCACTAAGTCTTCCAAAGACTTGATTCTAGTATCCTTGGCCTGTGAGGAGGACTTCTCTAATTGATATTGAGCTGAGATATTGCTCAATGAATTATGTAGTTGATGGGTAGCTATGGCTTTACCTATGAGGGTGGAGTAAATCATTTCTCCAACCAGTTTATGAAACTCAATTTGGTCTATGGGATGAATATCCCTTGCCATCAATTCAAAATCAATTCTCTTGTAATCTGCTGATGTCCTTGGCTGTTGTGCAATTGGTTTTATGAATGACATCTGTAATTTTCCCTCTTTGATGTCAAAATCTGACATCAACCTTGTTTGATTGGTAGGTGTGAGTTTGAGATACTGAACATAAGTTTGGGCCTTTAGTTTCTCATTTCTCATGTTGATCTCTTTATATCTATCTTTTATCTTCTTATCCTTATTAGTGTTGGAAATAATACTGAGAGGGGGGTGAATCAGTATTATCAAATCAATAATTTAATTTTCAAAACAGATTTGTATATGCTACTTTAGCTAAGTGAACTAGCGTGCATACGAGACTGTACTTAAGGAAACCAACGTATATGCAGAGATCTTTTGATTTACCCAATTTATCATGCATTGAACTTTAACCAGTATATCAAGAATTCATTAGACACTACAATAAAATCAGAATAAAGCATCACACATAAGCAACACACATGAACACTAAGAGATAAAGTGGAAGCCCAATGTGGGTGAAAACCACCTGCTACTGTCATCTCTGTCTTCTTTTAATAATAAGAAAATCTGTTTATAATTTTTGTACTAGTGCAGACTTATACCAGTACACAGGCTTCTACCTGTAGAAGGTTACAACCTTCTCTCTTTCTCCAACTTCTCCTGGAAGGGAGCTACAATGCCCTAGCTGTTGTACTAGCCAATATGTTTGCTAGTATGTAGGCGCTGACCTACAGAAGGCTATGACCTTCTCTCCTCCTCTAGGGACCACGTTTCATAAATTTTCAGACTAGATCCATCAACAACATCATTCAATCATCAAATACATTTGCATCAACCAATCACCTTTTGAACCAACCAAAACTGAATCAATCATTCACTTAGACAACCCATCAATCTGATCATTCAGAATACTGTCACCAGAATACAGTAACCAAAACCCAAACTAGAACCCAAAACTCTGCAACAGTAAAGAGAAACAACTAAAACATATTTTATAAGGTATATGCTACTTCCATATGTCGAACCTGCGTGTACACATGCTTTTCTCAAAGCCAACTAGTGTATACATCTATAAATATTAATTCATAATTCTGCAGCTATTCTAGACTTCAGTTATTCCCATATCATAATATTTACAGAACAACACATGCATCAGTATACAGATCTAGAATAAACATGATCAAACCATATAAAGATAATTTGTTCCAAGCCTTAAGATCCCGATCTATCATAAGATCTTATTCTCCATCAATCACTAAGGTTCATCCGTGGTTTAGATCAAGAAATGCACCATAACCCAATAACCTGCATACTAGATCTCACACTTCATCAGATATTTGATACTTGCACCCCTTTGCCTAATGATCTTCTCCTCCTTTTATAGTTTTAGGCCTTTCTCAATACCATGGACCAAAACCACTTATGACCAATACCTTGGACCAAATACCTAGGGTCAATACCTCTAACCAGATACCTTGGACCAATACCATGGATCAAAATACCATGGACCAAATACCTCGGACCAGAAACTTAGTTTTCCAAGGTACACGCGCTTTTATTTTTGTGAAAGTGCGTGTGTACGTATACGCGACTTGTATACATTGAACTTGCTTGTATACCCAGCATCTGTCAATAGCATTCAGACCAACAACATGTATATGTCCATCATTAGTTCCCAAAATATCATCAACCTGTGACAAAGTATGTCGGCATATATCAACTCATCCTCTTGATCTCATCAAGATCAACTTGCTTTGTTCCCTTATCATAACCTTCCATGAATCAACTAAGCATATGTCATATCTCCAAGCAGTAGCACAAAATCATATCATATGTATGTGAAAACACCATAGACATCTTTATCAAGAACTGCATGATCTTTCCACAAGAACCTTCATTATATCATCACTAGGGAACATCCCACATCATCAACCATGATAATCAACATATGTAAGTATCAACCTATCATCATAAAATAGGAACTCATTAGGTACCAAAGACTTCTAGTCATAATGCCAACAATGCTTTATTATAAGCATACCATGTTCTCCCCCTGAACTTGTTCCACCTATTCACTATCAAATCTGATCATTGCATATGTTAGTAAGAGATATCAAAGCATCATCATCAATCACATATACATCAAGTTATCAACAACTTTATGAGGACCAATATATTTCCACATGTTATCAGCAGATTGTAACCATCATCAAACAGAGCAGATAATTGACAGAACCATAGGAGACCCCCTTTTTCCTGAGTCTGTCTGACTATTTTCCTTTAAACCAACATATACACGACTATGCCCACAGAAACCTATGTATGTACATGACTATGCTTCATAAAACTCACGTATAACCACTTTCTCTGAAAAAAATAGGATTTAACAGCAGGATGATGCAACAACTTCTCCCAGCTTTTGCCTGAGATATTCAAATGTCTCTCTGGGCAGTGGTTTAGTGAATATATCATAAACCCATTCTTTGGAGGGAACATACTCCAATTTGACCTTTTGTTCAAGAACTTGTTCACGTAGAAAATGATATTTGATGGGTATGTGCTTGGTCTTGGAGTGCATGACTGGATTCTTTGAAATATTGATGGCACTTGTATTATCACATAGAATGGATATGGGTGGAGTACATGTGATCTGAATGTCTTGCAATGTTTGCATCACCCAAAGTAGTTGTGTGCAGCAAGATGCAGCATCCACGTATTCTGCTTCAGCTATAGATAATTCAATTGAACATTGTTTATTGCTAAACCAAGACACTAACCTGGAACCCATATAGAATGCGCCACCACTAGTGATTTTTCTGTCATCAACACTTCCTGCCCAATCTACATCTATATATGCATGAAGTGTAATATTTGTATCTCTAGGATACCATAAACCAAAGTTCTGTGTTCCTTGAAGATATTTCAAAATCCTTTTGACTGCCTGAAGGTGTGATTCCTTTGGATTTGCTTGGAATCTTCCAACTATTCCTATTGCATGCATGATGTCAGGTAGGGTACCTGTTAGATAAAGCAGACTGTCAATCATGGATCTGTAAGTTGGTTGATGTACTGTTATTGGTTCATCATTTGAGCTGAGACTGCATCCTGTTACCATTGGGGTAGATACTGGTTTAGAATCTTCCATGCCATACTTTTTCAAGATCTGTTTGAGATATTTGGTTTGTGAAAGAAAAATACCATCTTTATTTTGTTGAACTTGTAGACCAAGAAAATAGGTAAGCTCAACAAGCAAGGACATTTCAAATTCTTGCTACATTACAGAAGCAAAATTCTGACTCATGGATTCTTCATTGCTACCAAAAATGATATCATCAACATAAACAACAATTATTAACAATTTATCAGTGTCAATCTTTGTATATAGATTGTTATCTGTTGACCCCTTTGAAAAACCCTCTTCGTGGAGATATTTGTCAAGACGGTAATACCAGGCCCTTGGAGTCTGTTTTGGACCATAGAGAGCCTTTCTGAGTCTGCTTACAAGTTTTGCATCATTTCCAAGAATGAATACTTCTAGTTGCTCAATATAGATTTCTTCTTCTAAGTCTCCATTAAGAAAGGCAGATTTTACATCCATTTGGTATACTTTGAATTTCTGAAAACTAGAAAGAGCAAGAGACATCCTCGTGGCTTCAAGTCTAGCAACAAGTGCAAAAGTTTATTCAAAATCTATACCGTCTTGTTGAGCATATCCTTTACAAACAAGTCTAGCCTTGTTTCTAATAACTTCTCCATTTTTGTTCAGCTTTTTTCTGAATATCCATTTAGTTCCTATGATATTCTTATTGTGAGGTCCCCAAGTATTATTCTTTTCAATTTGCTCAAGTTCTTCATTCGTGGCCTTGATCCAACATTCATCTTTGCATGCTTCATTTACATTTTGAGGTTCGGTGGAAGATAGTAATGCTAGATAGCTTGAAGCTTATGTAATAGTTCTTCTTGTCTGCACACCTGCCTCTTTCTCCCCTAAAATTTGAGTTTCTAGATGATTTTTCTAAACATACCTGGATGGAGTCCTTTCTTCTACCGTTGTCTCTTCTTCTGGTGCTTCATTGGTTTCTTCTTCAGAATTAGTGTGATTTGATGTGGGAAGATAATCCTCATCTTCTTCATAATCTTCAGCTTTTATCTGTTTTGGATTTTTGCATGCTTCATCAACCACAACATCAATACTTTCAATAATTTTCCCAAGTCTTTTATTATAACATTTATATCCTTTACTTCAGGAAGAGTAACCAAGAAGAATACCTTCATCTGCTCTAGGTTCAAACTTACCAAGTTTTTCATCAGTCCTTTTGATGTAACATTTTCTTCCAAAAACTTTGAAGTATTTTACAGTAGGAGTCTTACCATACCAAAGTTCATGTGGAGTTTAAGTGTTGTTTACGCGAACTTTTGGTTGGTTGAGAATAGTGGCAGCGGCAAATGCAGCTTCACCCTAGAAGGTTGCAGGAGTTCCAGATTCATCTAACATAGCTCGAGCCATTTGTTGAACAGTTCTGTTCATTCCTTCTACCACTCCATTTTGATGAGGAGTCCTTGTGGTGGAGAACTGCCTTTTTATTCCATGTTGTTCACAAAAGTCAAAGAACTCGTCCGAGGTAAATTCCCCTCCTCAATCAGATCTGAGGCATTTGATTTTGTGATCTGATTAATTTCAACCAAAGCTTTGAAGGCTTTGAATTTTTCAAATGCTTCATATTTATGCTTTAGGAGACCTATCCAACACATTCTGGAAAAATCATCAATGTATTCTTCTCCACGAGGTGACTTTTTCCTTGATGGTCCACATAAATCAGTATGAACAAGTTCAAGAGGCTTACTAGTTGACCCTTCTTTTTCAATGAAGTGAGATTTAGTTTGCTTACCGAATTGACATGATTTTCATATTGTATTTTCAGGAATGCTGATATTAGGAAGATCACGAACAACCTGGAATCTGCATGCTTTTCTTATTTGAGAAAATCTTAGATGCCCCAATCTTCTATGCCATAGCCAGTTTTCATTATTTTTGCTTAGATAGCATTGTTGTTGTCCTCCCTTGAGTATGTATAAGTTGTTTGGAGTTCTTGTACTTTGATCATGGTTTCTCCTATATCAAGCTCACGAACAACACATCTGTTTGATTGAAACACCACTTCATTTCCTTGATCACACATTTGACTAACACTCAACAGGTTATGCTTTAGACCATAAACATACATAACATTCTGTTGAGGGCCTTGAAATCGGGTCAACAGCAAGGGGGATACCCACCCGGTCGGGAACCTGGTTGGCGGCTCCGTGCCCGTTTGGTGTAGCGGGTCCCACTGGGGATAACGGGACCAGCTTCCCGTTCTAAGGGGGTGTGTGTGTGTAGAGTTCGGCGATGTGTGTGTGTGTAAGATTAGATAATGAAAATATGGAATTATCTCTAAGCTAATCTAGTTCTAAACTCTGAGACTAAACTTTATACTACTTTAATCTATCAAGAACAACACATCTAATCTACGCTAACCCGGGATAGAACTTTTTCCATTATGCGATCTAGAAAGATTTCACACAATAACTGGTAATGAAGATTATTCAGCTATCATGAGAATATAAATCAATTTAGATGAACCATCCTGCATAAGAAGTTAAACAAAACGGTTGTGAACAACATATCGCATAATCAGTTATTCATGTATTAAGCATAAATCAATGACTCCACCGTACAGAAGTGCCAAATGGTAGTCCACTCATTCATACGTTAACATATAAACAACATCAGCTGTATATTACTCTAAGAATGCAAGCAGAAACTCGTCAAGAGATAAAAGTACCATTTATGACTGGCTTTATACTCACAGACCTGAAGCAATAATGATCTATTTCTACTTACTTCTAATGCCTACTAAGAGTACAGAAGTGCAACATCAGTAGCAGGTATTAAAATGCAAACATAAATAAATCTTGATCCGTCCATTCATCAAAAACCCCCTCCGAGGGTGCAGAAGTGCATGTTCTGAGGACAAGTTTTTTGACAAATTTCCGGACCCTTCTCCAATGAAACAAGAAGGGTTAAATACTACTAACCGGCTAATTTTAATTACACAAATTTAGGGAACGGATTCAAATGACCGCCCTTTTACTAAAACAAATTTATTTCTAAAAAACTGAATCTAATTTCTAACCATTTTTGTATCTGCTCCTTAGTGCTGTAAGCGATGCGCTGTTCGCCGTGAAAGAGTTGGCTGCTTGTCCTTTCCTTTTGTTCAAGCTTGAAAATTAGAAATAACAAGAGCTGGCACCTCTTTCTGACAAACTAGAAGATATTTTTGAAAGTGTTCTTCTGGAGGAGTGTCTTCACGGCGTGTATACTTAGTACAACTCAGATTTCTTTCAAACTGATTGTGCTGTTGCTATTTCGGTTTCCGGCCGTGCGAAGACTCAATGAGCTGGGGATTTTTTTGTCTGAACGATTTTCTCAATTGAAACTTGTTTCCATTCTTTGTTCCAGGCTTTTCTGAGACGTCTTTCCCCTTAAGAGTTTTTCTTTTTGCTTTACCCAATTTGGGACTCAGGATCTTTCATAAACGCTTTGCTTCTGTGCGCCTTTGACTCTGAGTCCTAAATAGCCTATTTCCATCAGCATTTGTTGAGTGATACTCTGGGATCCGCAGTCCTGCTGTATGCGGTATCCATCTGCGACGTCATCTCCTCTCTTTTCTTCTAGTTCTGGCGCTTTTCCTTGGATGTTTCCTGCATATAGATTTATATCAGTTGCTGACTTATAGTTCACGTAAATGAAAAGAGACAGAAGAAAAGATTGACATGAATTTAGCAATTAAGTTCTAATGAATGCATAATCATGTCACCCATTATGAATTCACTCTTCGAAAAACGCAACATAATCATCTTGGGATACACAGGCGTACAATCATTAATTTCCCGTAAGGTGCGCGCCTAACTTTTAGGCTCCCAATCATGCCGAGGAATGCCTGCGACGATTGGCTTCTGCGATTTGCATCGCAACATCGAAGATTGCGAGGTAAATAGGTGGCATCGCAGCGATTGATAGTCTCATTTGTCACACACCATAGATCGCAGGTCGCAACTTTGCATGGTCGCAGATCGCATATCGCAATATCGCAAGGTCGCAAGGTTTTTCGCTTTGTCACTTTGTGCTGCTTATGCGACATTGCGATGTGCGACGTCGCATATCGGCCGTCGGCTGTTCTTTAGGTTTTCCCCTTTTGAGCGCCTTTAATGCACGCGATGCGATGAGTTCTCGTGTCGCTCTTCCTTGGTGTGTTTATGTGCTTTGGGAAAGCGCTTCTTCTTCCTTTGCGACGCGATATAGCTCTTAGGGAGTTGATACAAAAGATTTTTCAAAAAAATATTTTTTGGATTTTTTGGTTAAGGGTCCCCCTTTGCTTGATGTTATTACTAATATCAAACAAAGAGGGGGGTTGTTGGTGACCACAACAATGGCGATTCACTGTGAAGAACCAGTTATCTCTGCATTTCTATTGACCGTTCACTTCCGAAACAGCAAAAATTTTATATGTCTAAATTTTGTTATGGACAGATAGAGTAGATTGCCCCTCACCTTGTCGACGATATTTTGTCTCAACCTTTTTTTTATATCTCAATTTCTTGCTTCCTCAGGTTTCTTTTTGCATTTGTATCAGACATTACTTGGTCTTGATAAAAGATAAAATAAGGTCTTCTCTGCGTACTGGCTTAAAAGTATGCTCATTTGTCGTAGGTAGAGCCTCTGCTGCCCGCAAGCGTCCATAGCCTCGACAGGGTTACCATGTTATCCAGCAATGATCCTTTTTCCTGCTTGAGGTTACTCGCAACATTCCAGAGAAGAATCCTTTTTAACACACTTTTCCTTTTTTAATTCTCTAAAGAACAATGTCTTGGTTTGGTGGCCAAATTATGACACAGTCATTCACCTGATTTACACTTTTGCTGAACAAGCCGGCTCGTGATGAGACCTCTTGTCTTTTGATTGCAACAATCTTAAGTCGTTGCCCTGTTTTGATAGACAGTATTGGCAAAGTCAGCAAGTTATAATATCTGTGATCATGATAAGCCGGCTCGTGATGAGACCTCTTATTCTTTGAGATATAGTGTTTTGCTTGGATTGTTTCTCTGGATGCTGTAGTTGCCTTTTAGCAGGGAGGAAGTCATTGTTTTTCCTTAAGAAAGCTCTGGACGACAATAATAGAGTTTTTGAAAACAACAGCTTTGCAGAGAATGCTTATTTTATTATTGATGATACCCTTCATGGTGGTGATACAAAACAATTCTTTTACTAGAGGTTGCTTTTGTCAAAGTTTTTTAGAGGTCGAAACGAGTATCATAATCAAAGTGAAGTTAACTCTATTTGTCAATAATAAAATTCAGCTTTTCAAAAAAAAATTGCTATTTGTACAAGCGAAATCAAAATCTGATAGAGAATTGGCGTGCTCCTTCATGAATCCTTTTTAAATGATCATCTACAACGGGTTTTATTCATAAAATAGAAAAACAAAACAAAATAAAAACTAAAAACTAAATCTATCCTACAAAAATTAGAAGATTTCTCTTCTATGGAAAATATAATTTAAGAATCAGTCCATTGACAGGTAAAGAATCTCTCCTTCCTGCCAGATCCTGCAACACGAATGTAGACGGGCCTAGGACTTCTACAATCTGAAAAGGGCCAAGCCACAGCTTCTGAAATTTCGTATGTTTGCCCTTTTCTTCATGAGCCTTATCCCATTTCAAAACTAAATCACCCATCTTAAAGTTTTTTCTGGTTATGATGGCTGAGTCAAAAGAGGATTTTATTAGCGCTTGGTGATGAGCATGGGTTTTCCTAGATTGTTCTCTTTGTTCTTCTAGTTTGATTATTTCCATTTGTCTTGATTGTAAAGAGGAAGTAGATACTTCATCGATATATTGCACTAAAGACAAAGAGGGAATGACTAGGTGAGTTGGAAGAACCACTTCTCTCCCATAAACTAAATTAAAGGGAGAAGTGCCGATTGAAGCTTTCTTTGTGATTCTATCAGCCCATAAAGCATTTACCAGCGCTTTGTGCCAATTCCTTTGGTTTTGGTCGACTGTTCTTTTGATAATTCTGATTAGGTTCTTGTTTGTTGATTCAGCCAATCCATTACCTTGCGGATAGTAGTTGGCAGAATATTTCAGTTTGAAACCTCTTTTAAGCGCAAACTCAGTCATAGTATTTCCAGAAAAATATGAAGCGTTATCAAACATTAATGCTGTTGGCAATCCAAACCTAGTGATGATAAATTGATCTATGAATTCAATAATATTTTCATAATGAACTGTCTTGAGAGGAACTGCTTCTACCCATTTGGTAAAATAATCAGTTGCCGTAAGGATATACTTATGCTGCTTAGAAGAGTGAGGAACGATCTCACCTATTATGTCCAAGCCCCATTGACTGAATGGTTGGTCGATGATGACTGGTTGTAGCGGCATGGACGGTTTCCTTTGTTTTCCTGCAGCAGTCTGGCAGACTTGGCATCTCCTCACGTGATTGTATGAGTCTTTGAACAGCGTGGGCCAATAATATCCTGCACGCAAGATTTTATGTGCAGTCGCATCTCCGGCATAGTGTCCACCCGCTGGTCCATCGTGGAGTTCCTGCAAAACCTTTTCGGCTTCAGTTTTCTCAAGACACCTAAGAAGCACAGAATCGTAATTCCTTTTAAACAAGACATCATTTATGAGCTGGTATTGTCTAGCTTTTAATCTCAGAGCTCTTTTCTTGGTATGATCTAGACGTGATGGAGCATACCCGTTCTTAAGAAAATAAATGGTGTCAGCATATGATGATTCTGCATCGTTTAGGCTTACCTCGTACGCTTGTACCTCTTCAGATGAGTTCTCCGGGATTTGCGATGCTCTGGATAACATCTTGCAAAAGCCTTGACCTCTTACGATGTTTGCTGGTTTGATCTCAAGATCATATTCTTGTAAAGCGGTGATCCAATTAGCTCTCTTTTCACCCACGTCTTTCTGCACTAAAAGGTTTCTTACCGTCGGAAACGGTACTACGACTTTAGTGTGGGCTTTAAGCAAGAAAGGTCTGAAATATTTGATCGCTTTGAAAACAGCGTATGCTTGTTTCTCTACGTCTGAGTAATTAATTTCAGCACCTTGTAAGTTTGAGCTGAAGAATGCGATTGGAGCTTCCGCTTTCTCTTGATTTGTTTGGGTCAAAATCGTGGCATAGGATTTCTCTGAGGCAAAAGTGTATAAGGTAAAAGATTCTGAAAAATTTGGGGTGGCCAAAGATGGAGCATTGATGATAGCTTGTTTGATTAAGTTGAACGCTTCGTGCTCATCTAGACCCCATTTGAAATTTGAATTCTTTTTTATCATATTTTGTAAGGGAGAAATAATACGTGAAAAATCTGGGACAAATCTTTTGACAAAATTGATCTGTCCAAGGAAGGATTGCATGGCCTTCTTGTTATGGGGTATGGATATTTCAGAAATTTCCTTGATTCTGTCGGGTTCTATATGAATACCAGATTTCGACACTATGAATCCGAGCAATTTCCCTTCGCTTAACGCAAAGAAAGATTTCTTTGGGTTGAGCGAAATCCCATACCTCAAGCATCTTTGAAAGATTTGTTTCAAATCTTTAAGGTGGTTGTTTCGTTTTTTGGAGTACACTGTTATATCATCCAGGTAAATCACCACTGATTTATTGACTAACCCTTTAAACGCGATGTCCATGGCTCTTTGGAAGGTAGCTCCGGCATTGATCAGCCCAAATGGCATCTTCTGATATGCATAAGTGCCCCATTTGGTTCGGAACGTAGTCTTTAACTGATCATCGGGATGCACCAGTACTTGATTGTATCCTGAAAATCCATCCAGGAATGACATTAATTCTGAGCCTGCTACCGCCTGTAATATTTGCTCCATAGGTGGGAGGGGAAAGTTATCTTTCTGACAGGCTTTGTTGAGATTTCGGAAATTGATACAGATTCTAATGTCTCTGTTTTTCTTCCTAACGGGCACCATATTGGATACCCATTTAGAATGCCTTACGGGGAAAATTATTCTAGCTCTCAACAACTTATTAAGCTCAGTTTTTATCTGATTTTCTAGGTTAGGGTGTATTTTTCTGAGCTTCTGCTGGACAGGTTTTTCATTGTCAATCATAGGGATAACATGTTGAATGATAGAAGTGTTGTATGTTTTTAGTTCATCGTAATTCCAGGCAAAAACGTTTTTGTATTGTCTCAGAAGACGGATATATGCTGATTTCTCTTCAGGGGCTAGGCCGTGACCTAGGTTAACGTTTTGTGGCTTCTGATCGGTCCCTAGGTTTACTAATTCATAGTTCAGGGTAGAACTGCAAAGTTTAGCATTGGCGGACCTTTTAAACCGACTTTTCAAATCATATAAATCTTCTAACTTGACCACCGATTTCGGTATAGCATTGTCGGAGCCATTTTGTTGTATTTGATGATCATGATGGTCTTCGTCAATTATCTGATTTGAGTAGGATCCTTCAGAAGTAAGGAAATTTACGATGTCAGGATCGTCGTTGAACACTCTCCAATTGGTGATATTGTCAAGGATGGATGGTCTAAAGATTAATTCTATTGAAAACCTATCAGGACTAAAATCTTCAGAAGGGATAAGTCTAGAGGATACGTTAGCTAACAGGTCTGCGCTCGCGTTTTGAATTCTTGGAATTGACGAGATGTTGAATGCTACGAAATGTGCAGTGAGATATTGAACTAATGATTGATAATGCTTTAAATGACTTGACAGGCAATGTATGGTGTTACGTACCTGTTTTACGACGATCTCTGAATCTCCAAAGACTTGAAGATACTTAACGTTCAATCCGATTGCTTTGTATAGGCCTTGAACCAAGGCTTCGTACTCCGCTGTGTTGTTCGTGCAATCGAACTCAAGTCTGCATGTGAGAATAATCTTATTCCCGTCTGGGTTAATCAGAACGCATCCTGCTCCTGCCCCCTCATTGGATTTTGATCCGTCAAAATATAATTTCCAAAATAAAGATGTATTTACAGAATTATCTAAAAAACTAAAACATTTCGAGTCATCAGTTTGGGAGAAATTTTCAACTTGGGATAAAACTGAATTCTCTAAGTATGGTGAAATATGAGCATTGAAATTACCTAGGAAAGAATCTATTGCGTAATTGCCTACAATGCTGCTATTGTACGTTATGGCCTCATTTTCTCCTTCCAGTTCTATCACTATGTATTTTTGGTGCAATTCTCGTTCAACCTTTATCTGATTTGGTTTACCATTGTATGGTAACCACATGTGCGACCAATCGGTTGAAAAATATCCGTGGAGTTTTTCCGACCAATCCCTGCTAAGAATCAAACCATAGAATTCAGGGATATCAGCTACTAGAATGTTGATAACCTGACACACTTTTGGGTTAGACGACAATCTTATGGTCACCTGATTGAGTTCACCAATCACTTCGACTTGGGATCAATCAAGTTGAACTATACGTACTGCGGATTTTTGAGGTTGCACATTCAATTTGACACATATTGACCTGGGTAAAATGTTCGTTGAAGCACCAGAATCGACCAAGCAATTGTGCACATTTTTGTTGAAGATTTCATATGTGAGAAGAAAAGGAGGAGTATGAAATCTTGATCTTCCTCCAATCAAGGCGATGTCATTTGGATCGATTTTATTGATCGTGTTGGTTGGAGGCCTTCCCAAATTGTGGGAAGCTACAGCTGTAGGTAAAGATGTAGTAGGCACAGCATGTAATTCTTTCATCATTATTTTCTGCTGGTGTTTCAATTTACTCAATTCGTACAGAGTGATATTAGCCCTAGTCTTCTTCATGTCATCAATGATGTTATACTCCATTTCATCCGACACTATTAGTGTTCTTGATGGAGGTGTTTGATCAGATTGGACTGGGCTAATCTGGGTCGCTTTAGCAGTTGTCCTTTTTGTTGCGACCTTTTCTTTTGCAGGGCTTGCGCCCTTTTGTTTTGGGGTAGTTAGGGGAGGATCAAGTTGATTTCTGCTTCTCGTGCTAACAGGAAATGCTTCTTGATCCTCTTCTTGTGGGAGGATGAAGTCCCACATTCCTTGTAGTTCTACGACCTCTTCCTCGTCGGTCTGCCCTTCAGTGGTATTCTCTTCTTCTTCGTCTTCTTCAGATTCAACGTTTGAGACAACACTAGGTGGTCTTACCTCCATGGGAGGGTTTCTTTTAAAAGTCCTAAAGGGCTTTTTCGAAGAAGTCTCTGCTACTTGTTTCTTAATATCAATCATCTCGTTTGACATGGCTTTCAACACTTTTTGTAATCCTTCCAAATCGAAAGGATCTTTCGTTTGCTTCTTCTTGGTGTCTTCTTTGAAAGAGATCTTCTTAGATTTGCGTTCTTCTATAGCGGATCTCTTTTCTAGGGCTACCACGCGTTTTTCAACTGCTAACGCTTCTGTCAAGTTGTCGACTAAGGTGGTCTTGTTTGCCCTATCTACAAAGATAGCCAAGTTTGGAGGTAAAGCCGTGATGTACCATTCACATCTTACTTCCTCGCTGGGTTGTGAGGCAGCGGGGATTTTGTTGAGGATCTTATTGAACCGTAAGTTAAAATCTTTAATGGGTTCTCTAGCCTCAGCCTTAAGATTAGATAGGTCATTGATCAATGTCGCCGTGGATCTGTCATCACCAAACTTGGTGAGGAACTGACCTTGAAAAATGTCCCAGCTTGTGATGGATCCGGAAGGTAACGAAAAGTACCATGACCCGGCTGTTCCCTGCATTGTATAAGGGAAAAGCCGGACAACAGCGTCTTCGTTAGTGACTCCGTTGAGATTAACAGAAAGCATGAAATTATTGATATGTTCCTCGGCTAGCATTCCTGCTTCCGGATTGAATTTAGGCAGCCATTTCTCAGGATGGGCCGGTATAGGGCTCAGGGGTGGAGGCATTAAAACCACCCCAGGATTGTTCCATGGAGACTGGGCCATCGTTGAGCTGCTAGTTAATGGAAGTGCAGAAGACAATCCCTGATGCTGAGAAGATGAAGATATTAAGATCTTTGATGTTTGAAGAGGAAGGTTTGTAGAAGATGGGTGAGTGAGTTGGGATGGAAGAGTGGGTGGTTGACTTCGCGATGAGGGAGTTGATATGGACGAAGTGGATGAAGGAGTCTGACTGTCAGACTCTGGTGGTGTTTTCCTTGCTCTTTTCCTGGTAGGGAGAGGGATTTCACTTGGTTGTATGCCAAATTTTTCACTCTTTGATCTGGTAAGGGGATGAGCAGGATTGTACTGCGAAGTCACGCTGCTTTTAGATTTATCAGACTTTTGGTTAAAAATAGAGAATCCCTGAAGTTTACGAATCAAAGTTCGAATTTCAGGGGGTTCAATGATAGATCGGTCTGATATATTTGAATATGTAGCAGCGGTAGATACTCGAGCGACTTCAAATTCTGGTTTTAACCATGTTGGAGAAGTCAAGGGAGTTGATGAGGGTGTATTACTCTCAGAATGGTATTTAGATGTTTCTTTAGGTGCCATTCATAGTTCGTGCCCTCCTTCTAGCGCCAAATATGTTGAGGGACCTGAAATCGGGTCAACAACAAGGGGGATACCCACCCGGTCGGGAACCTGGTTGGCAGCTCCGTGCCCGTTTGGTGTAGCGGGTCCGACTGGGGATAACGGGACCAGCTTCCCGTTCTAAGGGGGTGTGTGTGTGTAGAGTTCGGTGATGTGTGTGTGTGTAAGATTAGATAATGAAAATATGGAATTATCTCTAAGCTAATCTAGTTCTAAACTCTGAGACTAAACTTTATACTACTTTAATCTATCAAGAACAACACATCTAATCTACGCTAACTCGGGATAGAACTTTTTCCATTATGCGATCTAGAAAGATTTCACACAATAACTGGTAATGAAGATTATTCAGCTATCATGAGAATATAAATCAATTTAGATGAACCATCCTGCATAAGAAGTTAAAAAAAACGGTTGTGAACAGCATATCGCATAATCAGTTATTCATGTATTAAGCATAAATCAATGACTCCACCGTACAGAAGTGCCAAATGGTAGTCCACTCATTCATACGTTAACATATAAACAACATCAGTTGTATATTACTCTAAGAATGCAAGCAGAAACTTGTCAAGAGATAAAAGTACCATTTATGACTGACTTTATACTCACAGACCTGAAGCAATAATGATCTATTTCTACTTACTTCTAATGCCTACTAAGAGTACAGAAGTGCAACATCAGTAGCAGGTATTAAAATGCAAACATAAATAAATCTTGATCTGTCCATTCATCAAAAACCCCCTCCGAGGGTGCAGAAGTGCATGTTCTGAGGACAAGTTTTTTGACAAATTTCTGGACCCTTCTCCAATGCAACGAGAAGGGTTAAATACTACTAACCGGCTAATTTTAATTACACAAATTTAGGGAACGGCTTCAAATGACCGCCCTTTTACTAAAACAAATTTATTTCTAAAAAACTGAATCTAATTTCTAACCATTTCTGTATCTGCTCCTTAGTGCTGTAAGCGATGCGTTGTTCGCCGTGAAAGAGTTGGCTGCTTGTCCTTTCCTTTTGTTCAAGCTTGAAAATTAGAAATAACAAGAGTTGGCACCTCTTTCTGACAAACTAGAAGATATTTTTGAAAGTGTTCTTCTGGAGGAGTGTCTTCACGGCGTGTATACTTAGTACAACTCAGATTTCTTTCAAACTAATTGTGTTGTTGCTATTTCGGTTTCCGGCCGTGCGAATGACTCAATGAGCTGGGGATTTTGTTGCCTGAACGATTTTCTCAATTGAAACTTGTTTCCATTCTTTGTTCTAGGCTTTTCTGAGACGTCTTTCCCCTTAAGCGTTTTTCTTTTTGCTTTACCCAATTTGGGACTCAGGATCTTTCATAAACGCTTTGCTTTTGTGCGCCTTTGACTCTGAGTCCTAGATAGCCTATTTCCATCAGCATTTTTTGAGTGATACTCTGGGATCCGCGGTCCTGCTGTATGCGGTATCCATCTGCGACGTCATCTCCTCTCTTTTCTTCTAGTTCTGGCACTTTTCCTTGGATGTTTCCTGCATATAGATTTATATCAGTTGCTGACTTATAGTTCACGTAAATGAAAAGAGACAGAAGAAAAGATTGACATGAAAGCAATTAAGTTCTAATGAATGCATAATCATGTCACCCATTATGACTTGACTCTTCGAAAAATGCAACATAATCATCTTGGGATACACAGGCGTACAATCATTAATTTCCCGTAAGGTGCGCACCTAACTTTTAGGCTCCCAGATCATGCCGAGGAATGCCTGCGATGATTGGCTTCTGCGATTTGCATCGCAGCATCGAAGATTGCGAGGTAAATAGGTGGCATCGCAGCGATTGATAGTCTCATTTGTCGCACACCATAGATCGCAGGTCGCAGCTTTGCATGGTCGCAGATCGCATATCGCAATATCGCAAGGTCGCAAGGTTTTTCGCTTTGTCACTTTGTGCTGCTTATGCGACATTGCGATGTGCGACGTCGCATATCGGCCGTCGGCTGTTCTTTAGGTTTTCCCCTTTTGAGTGCCTTTAATGCACGCGATGCGATGAGTTCTCATGTCGCTCTTCCTTGGTGTGTTTATGTGCTTTGGGAAAGCGCTTCTTCTTCCTTTGCGACGCGATATAGCTCTTAGGGAGTTGATACAAAAGATTTTTCAAAAAAATATTTTTTGGATTTTTTGGTTAAGGGTCCCCCTTTGCTTGATGTTATTACTAATATCAAACAAAGAGGGGGGTTGTTGGTGACCACAACACATTCCCAGCTTTAACCTTTTCTTTCAAGAAAACAGAGCCTTTACCTTTTATGACAACAGGAGTGTCATTTCCAAATGAGACATTCTTTTCCTTTTCTAATGCATTATATGAGTGAAGTTTTTCTTTGTCACCTATCATGTGTTTTGAGCATCCACTGTCGATGTACCACTGATTTTCTTGTCCTTCCTTATACAAGGCTATACCACATATTTCTGTTTGCAGTTATTTATTTCTCCATATTTTGGGATTTAATGGAGTTTGCTCCTTTTGAGATATTTGCTGAAATTTACTTCTGCATTTAGATTCTTCATGGCTGAAGTTGTTACAGATTGAGCATTCTATTTCATTTTCAAGAAGAGAAAAGTTATTGTAGGAACTTTTCTTGATCCCTATCACATTCCTTTGATTTCGTGCTTCTCTAGTCATGATGGGCTTGTAAGAAACACATTGAGTATCTTTGTGTCCAAAATTATGACATGAAAAACATTGACCATTAAAGAAGTTCCTATGATTATCGAATCTATTGACTTGGTGATTGTAGTTTTTATTGATATTCATCGTTGAAGCAAATTGAGTATGATTTACCTAAGGTTGGTTGTGGCTTCTGTTCATCCTTGAAGTAAATTGAGCCTAATTTACTTGGTGATCTGCTTTATGCCTTTGCTGACGATTGTCATATTGTTCACTGTTCTTTGCTGCATCAAGATAGCTTTTAGTAGAGGTTGACGGCTTCTGTGATTGAGATGCTTCTTCAATATATCCAAGACTTGTATTTATCAAAGGAGAAAGCTACACTTTGATAATTTCATTTAAGGTTTCTGATCCTTTAGAAAATCTAAGATTGAGAGCTTTTGTTTTCTCAAGATCCTTTCTTTGACCCACAATTTCACGTTCTAGTTTTTCATTGTGTTTTTCTCTTTTAGCAAGTTGGTATGTCAAGGTATCTATAATCATATTATTTTATTCTAAACATATTTTGAGTTTAGAGATTTCTTCATAAAGGTCATCTTCATCTAAAGCATCCCAAAAATTATCATCTTCATAAGCCATCAAAAGTCAATAGTCATTACTATTTTCATCTTCATCACTATTTGATAAACCATCGCTAGCTTCATGAGTATAATAGCTCTTTTTACTTACACTTTGTTCTCTATTCCATTTTGCAGATTCCTTCCCTTTATCATATTTATCTTTATGAGGACATTTGGCAGCATAATGACTGACTCTACCACAGGCAAAACATTTGAAAAGTAGTTTACCTCTATATCTTCCGGAACCGTGTTGAAGCTTATTGACAAAGTTTACTTCATCTTCTTCTTCTGAAATATGTCCTAATTCATTGATTTCTTCTTTTCCTTTTGTTGAAGCTTTAAATGTGGCTTCTCTCATATCTGATGGGCCTCCTTTTCTCATCTCAAAGGCAGTTAAGATTCCGTGAAGCAGTGTCATAGTAATAGTCTGTAGATCCTGTTTTTCTTCTATGGCAAATACTTTTGATTCAAATTTAGCAGATAGGGATCTTAAAAATTTCTCAACTAAGGTAACTTCCTTTATCTCTTCACCTAGATTCTTCATGAAATTAACAACCTCATCTATACGTAAGAAGTAACTAGCTATACTTTCATCATTATGCATCTTAAGAGTTTCATATTGAATTCTGAGAGTTTGCAGTTGAACACGTTTTACTTGAGAGTCTCCTTTGTAGCTTAGAACGATTCTGTCCCATATTTCTTTGGTTGATTTGAGCTGCATAACTTTGACAAACTCTGATTGTGACAGACTTCCCAATAATGTATTGACAGCCTTAGCATTGGTTTCATATTGTTTTTTACCTACCGTATCTGTAGGAACCGCTAATAGAAATGTATATCCTCCTTCCACGATTTCCCAGACATTTGTTCCAAGTGATTGGAGATAGGTTGTGGTTCTTATCTTCCAATAAACAAAGTTTCTCCCATCAAATATTAGCAGTCTGATGGATCCCCCGCTTTCTTGATTACTCATGATGATGGATCTTCCTTCAAGTGATCAAGCTTCTTTTGAAGGACCTACTCTGATACCAATTGTTGGAAATAATACTGAGAGGGGGGGTGAATCAATATTATCAAATCAATAATTTAATTTTCAAAACAAATTTGTATATGCTACTTCAGCTAAGTGAACTAGCGTTTATACGCGACTGTACTTAAGGCAACTAGTGTATATGCAGAGATCTTTTGATTTACCCAATTTATCATGCATTGAACTTTAACCAATATATCAGGAATTCATTAGACATTGCAGTAAAAGCATAATAAAGCATCACACATAAGCAACACACATGAACCCCAAGATATAAGGTGGAAACCTAATGCGGGTGAAAACCACCTGCTGTTGTTGTCTCTGTCCTCTTTTAATAATAAGAAAATATTTTTACAATTTTTGTACTGGTGCAGACTTATACTAGTACGTAGGCTTCTACCTACAGAATGTTACAACCTTCTCTTGTTCTCCAGCTTCTCCTGAAAGGGAGCTACAACCCCCTAGCTCTTGTACTAGCCGATATGTTTTCTAGTATGTAGGCGCCGACCTATAGAAGGCTATGACCTTCTCTCTTCCTCCAGGTACCACGTTTCATAAATTTTCAGACTGGATCTATCGACAACATCATTCAATCATCAAATGCATTTTCATCAACCAATCACCTTTTGAACGGACCGCAACTGAATCAATCATTCACTTAGACAACCCATCAATCTGATCATACAGAATACTGTCACGAGAATACAGTAACCAGAACCCAAACCAGAACCAAGAACTTTGCAACAGTAAAGAGAAACAACTAAAACATATTTTATAAGGTATACGCTACTTCCATGTGTCGAACCTGCGTGTACACATGCTTTTCTCAAAGCCAACCAACGTATACATCTATAAATTTTAATTCATAATTCTGCAGCTATTCTAGACTTCAGTTATTCCCAGATCATAATATTTACAAAAAAACACATGCGTCAATATACAGATCTAGAATAAACATGATCAAACCATATAAAGATAATTCGTTCCAAGCCTTAAGATCTCGATCTATCATAAGACCTTATTCTCAATCAATCACTAAGGTTCATCCCTAGTTCAGATCAAGCAATGCACCATAACCCAATAACCTGCATACTAGATCTCACACTTCATTAGATATTCGATACTTGCACTGCTTGGCCTAATGATCTTCTCCTCCTTTTATAGTTTTAGGCCTTTCTCAATACCATGGACCAAAACCACTTAGGACTAGGGAAAATTTTAGGGGCTGATATTCGTAGGTGGGCTAATTTTCTATACATTTTCCAAAAAACATTTTGCTAATTTCCATTTTTCTAAAAACGATTCGCCCAAATTTTATAATATAAAATTATTTTACACTAAAAATCGCCAAAAATATATAGAGAGACTATATAAATTTATTAAAAATTTGAATATTTTTACAGAAATATCTCCAAACATTTTATAGATTGCATATTATGGACTAGTATGATTCGCCAAGTTTTCTGAACTTTAAGATAAATTTCCATCTTTAAAATTTTCCCTACTTAGGACCAATACCTTGGACCAAATACCTAGGGTCAATACCTCGGACCAAATACCTTTGACCAATACCATGGATCAAAATACCATGGACCAAATACCTCGGACCAGAAACTTAGTTTTCCAAGGTATACACGCTTTTATTTCTGTGAAAGTGCGTGTGTACGTATACGTGACTTGTATACAGTGAACCTGCATGTATACATAGCTTGGTCAATGGTGAACCTGTGGATACCTCTCTTTCTTCAATCTTGCAAGACTGATCTGTACTTCTTTGTTGTTTACCTACTATACTATGATCTTTCATCTTAGTGAGTTGTCATCAAGGACAATACCTGTATCATAATGCCAACAATCAGCAAGTCTACTAAATGAGGATACTTCTACACTTAGCTATCTTTCCAAAATATGGGTCTATGATGTGGATGCTTCCCGTGTTTCCCCAAATGGAACTGTGCCTTTACTTCTGTCCAGCTCAATATCAATTATTTCTACTGAGCCTTCTGTATCTTCTTGCTCTGAAACAGGATTTAGCCTAGGTATTTTGCTCTGACTGGTCTCATATTGCATATTTGGTGTGCCCATTCCTAAACTTGAGGGTTCCTCCCTGGTCCTTTTGGGGTTCTTTTCCTCATTCTAAGGAGTCTACATGATAGGAGGGGTGCTTGTGGTTGTTTCTTGTTGTTCAGGTACCTGCAGAAACGAGCTCTTATCAAACTATATTTCTAAGTCACATAAGGCATTCTCTACATCTACCTTTGTACTATACCTATCTACAAGAGTGTTTTCCACCCACTCAGCTTGATTTGCATATCTTTTTATCTTTGGTATGGGGTGGTGAATATAAGGTCCAAAATTGGCCTTCTTTCTCAATCTGGTCATAAATTATTGAGGGTCATACCTCCACATGAAACTCTTTTGGAACTTCATTTGCAGCAAAATTTGGTTTGCTTCCTCCCCTGCCTCTCTAGAATTTCAGATGGAGGGGCCTAACTGGTTTTTTACTTTGAATTGTGATATTTTCTTGGTCGAGACAAAATTTATCTCATCATAGTTCATTATTTTTCTATAGTACTCTAGAGAAAATAACCTCATGGGGAGGTATTTGGGTAGTTTATATGGTGCAAGCTGGAAACCATAAATTCTTATCTCTGTGTGGTTTTGGTAAAGGTACCAATCTCCCGCTTTTCTTTGTTTAGACAACTGAAGGACCCTTTTGATATCTGGACTTATCCTGGGTGGAGTGCTTCCTATCAGCATAGTCATGACTGGATGAACAAAAGAATCTATGAAATCTAAATAGGTATATGGTGATTGAAACTTATGGAACAGTGGGGTCCAAAAAATGACAGACCTGGGCTGGCCTTTGGTATCCAACTTCTGGAGGGAAAAAGGAAATCTGTCTGGTTGATAATATAGGAACATATGGTAGAGGACATATGAGTATTTGAACACTCTTTCATTGTGCATCCTAGTGAACTGTTCATGCATTCTCTCAGCTATGAACTCAGCATAATTGTACAAAACAGCAGGAGGTTGTCCTGGGGTATAAATTGACATGAAGGCTAGGACAAGTTCATCAACAAATTCATCAGTGGAGCAACCTAGGACACATGATATCATGGTGATGATTTGTTTGCCCCTTTCAGAGAACATGGCATAAACATATGGGGGGGGGGATTTTAGGAATGTGCTACTCTTCAACAATGAAATCTTGGAACAATTGGGCCAATCTAGAGGGACTTAACTTGGAATATTGGTCTAACAAATCTCCAATTGAGAGTGGAGTCAGGTTTGGTCCTGGTTGGAGTTGCAACATTTCATTTATGGAATCAGTTGTAATGGTGAATAGAATCTTTTGGTTAGGGGACATAATAGCTCTCAAGCTGGGAATGTAATAGGCATGGCACTGGTGGACAATTTCAGGGAAAACATGTACCTGTGGGAACTGGTATTTGGGAAAATTTGACTCCCAAAGGCCAATATCATCAGCATGGTTGAGGTATCTGTCCCTACTTGAACAATGGATTTTAAGCAGGAAGTTCTGGGTAGATGTATTTGTTAGCCTCACTGACAAAAGGCCCAAAATTGGATCCAAATATGCTCCAAAGCACTCCCTAAGTCCTCAAAAGTTCTCAAAGATCATCCATTGATCGAAACAAGCAGGAGAGGAAAGCCCTTGGAAGGGCTAAAAATCACTATCGGGAGTCTAAAATGCTTGTAAATCAGTGAAAAACCCATAAACACAGGCTTAAACAGAGAAGGAATAGCCATCGTTAGATCTGGCTGATAAACGGCCCAGATCTAAGCGTCTAATTGCAATCAGCCAAGTAGAGGAGATAATTTACAAGCGAGCACATGACACCACCGATCAACGATCGCCGATGATCGGATCAGCGGGTCGCATCGATGGGAGGCATATGATATATATAGAAAAGGCTCGGGCATTGAGTGATCAGCGATTGTGATCGGATCGCATCGTTGTATCGCATCGGCGATATACCATGGGGCGGGGCCTAGGCACAGGCATGTTTGCGACCTGATGGGTTGGACCTGACATAATTATATGCGATATTTGATAACTTTTTAAGTCTGCGCCAAAGCATTTTTTAAAACATTTTTCATGTATTTTCATTATATAACAAAAATACAAAGGAAGCCTGGTAGCGCCGATAACGATGAAGCCCAGACCTAAGGGCACCCGGGAAGTGGAATATATGAAATTTGAAGTCCGCCCAAAGCATTTTTCATGCATTTTTCAGTGTTTTTGTTGTATAAACGAAACACACAGGAACAGGCCAAATGCAACTTGCAATGGTGACAAAGCCGGATCTAATGGATAATTAATTCATATTTTAGGACTTTTGAAGTACAGAATGAATAGTAAGGGGTGGGAATTCTCAAAATTGTTGTGTTTTCATAATAGAAAGTAGTCACTATCTGCATTTTAAAGAGATTTCTTAGGCTTGAAGAGCCATTTCACCACAAAGCAAGGGCCGAATCCATGACAAAGCAGTGATGGAGCAAGAGCACTCCACATAGCCAAATCAAACAAGATCAGGGAGCATCAACCGCACAGACAGTGCAACAGTCATCCTAACAAACATTATGGGGCACCTCTGGCATGAGAGAGCTCCCAGACATCACAGTAAGCTGCCCAAAATATCTGAATATGGTTAGTCTTCTGTCAGAAGAAGAAACCGTCGAGCCACGCTTGCCTTCAGGGAATCAAAGCAGTTAACAATGCAAATCGAATAGATTAAGACTCCGAGCCTTCTAGAGAGCTCAGGAGCATTGTAAAGGGCCTATAAAAGGTAGAAAACTAAATGTAATAGAGGTTCAACTTTTGGAGATTATTCCTCCACTGTTCCTTCAAGCTTCTCATCTTCATTCTAGAAATACAAGCCTCTTTTGCCATTATATTTCAACATCCATTCTCGTTGCTGTTCTATGCTTGCACTTGAACAGTTTGTTCATGTTTTCCTTGTGTCTAAGGCTAGATAACTATCATCTTATCTCTGCTTTGATAACTTAGATTTGCAAGCTTCTTTGCTACCTGTAGCTAACCATTCATATGTGGTCATATATGCATCTGCCAGTACAATCAGTATTCTCTTTTGCTACCTGTAGCTAGTCATTCATTTATGTTTATATATGCAATCTAATAACACAGTTAGTATTCTCCATCTATCCATTAAATCTATAAACTATTGAGCATTAGTGGTTTAAAGCCTTGTGTTGTTGAGAGTGTTCATGCATGCCCTGAGTGGGAATAGAGCTGAAATGGTCATCTAACTTGATCCAAACCATCATCCATTCCAATAGTTCTGAGAACAATATTGAAGATTATATGTTACTAGGCATCTCCGCGCTGCAATCTAGGAGAGTTTCCTGGAGTGCTAACATAATTGGTGCTGTTGCCGGGGAAAGGAAACTAAAGCTCAACTTCCCTGGGAAATGACATAGATCCAACTTTGATGATAGACAAAGTCTGCACACATCTTTGGTTGTAATCATCTATATGGCGACTCTACTAGAGACCGAACCTCTTGGTGACTCCACTTCATAATTTTGGCTCAGTTTGTGAGGCATACTCGGAGAAACCCTCAAAAGTCACAAGCTAACCCAGTACCTGACCCTAAAAAGATCATCAAAGAATGAAAGGTATTGTAGAAAGGAGCATCAGGTTCAGGTAAACATAAACAATATTCTATATCTCTTCAATAAAATCCTGCGATAGAATAAATACATGTTGAGAGTACAGATTCTAATACTAGTAGTGAAGAAAAACTCTCAGAGATTCATAAATCTCCTTGTTCTTTAGGTTCTCATTTTGCTTTAAGCCCTAAGGAAACCTCACCTCCTATCCATCAGACTCCTTTGTTCCTGTCAGTCACCCCTCAGTCCTCTATCATTTAGGCTGCTAGTACTCCTTTAGCCACCACAGTTGTGGCAGGTCCACAAGCACCAACCAAAATGGAAAGAATCATAGCTGCTAGGTATGGACCTCTAATACTGCCCACTCCTTTGAATGCCATGCCTACTGGAGAATATCATAAATATAGGCCTAAATTCACTGGCATTGAAGGTGTTATTGCTGAAGAACATCTCGAGTCATTCTATAGCTATGCTGATAATCTAGACATTAGTGAGGATGATGTGTGGGTGAGATTCTTTGTCCAAACCCTAGATGGAGAGGCTAGAAAATGGTTCAGAGAACTAACCCCAAGATCTATAACAGATATTGAAGCTTTAGATGATGCATTCCTAAAGCATTGGGGGGATAAAAAGGACCTCCTCTACTACCACACTAAGTTTGGAAACTTAAAGATAGAAAATGGTGAGTTGTTGCCGGATTTTACTAAGAGGTTTAACCATATGTACATCAAGATACTAGCTGAAGTAAAACCCACTACTACCTCTGCTAAACTCACCTATGCTAGTGCTTTCGATTCTGACTTCTTCCTACTATTGAGGGATATGCGATGTTCTACTTTGGCTTATATGTAGGATGCAGCCTTGGAAGTAGAATCAAACATGATGGCTACAAAAAAGCTCAAAGGTAATACTGATAGGAGAAGACTGAGGGGCGAGTCTTCATCATCCTCAGATTAGCCTCTACACTTTGCATTTCTTCTAATGTTGGGGGATTTCTTTCCCTAAGTTGGTATGCCATATCTGTGCCAAAACCATCAAGGAACTTTATTAATGCCAATTCAGGTGGGGGTCTAATATTAACTGGGATGGCGTTATATATATTATTGAATCTAGTGCAGTAATCTTGAACAGTTTCATTAGGTCCTCTTCTAATATTCTCATATTCTGAAAAGATTTGTAGGGGATTCTTTTTCTTTTTCCATCTGTTCAAAAATTTCCAATGAAATGCATCTAAACTATCAATACTATTAGCAGGCAATGCTCTAAACCATTTCCTAACATCACCAGCTAAAGTCTGGGCAAAGAGTCTCATTTGAACATTATCTATGTCAATCTCGTGCAACTCAAAGTAATCTATTATCTTGTTGACATGTTGTTGTGCAGTGTAATGTCCTGTGCCATCAAATTGAACAATTTTACTTTGGTAGTCTGCTAGCATAGCACCAATTTGGGCAAGTAAAACAAGAGGACGATATCTATTTGCCATGGCTGTAAGCTGGGAGGGGTTAAGATGTGGGGTTGAAGTACTTAGAGATGATGCAATAGTGGATGAAGAATTAGGACTAGTGGGTGATGAATGAGTAATGATAGGTTGGTGAGGGAGAGTAGGTATAAATGGTGGTGAAGAATGAACTTGAGAAGGTATTATTGATGAAGTTGAAGGGAACAATGGTGAACTCAAAGTAATGGACGATTGTTCAGAAAGCTCAAGGGTTGTGGCAGTATTAATGGATGATTGTGGAGATTTCAGAATGTATTCATCAATGGATTTGTTGGCTTGTTGAACTTCAAGGTCTGTAATAAAATCAGGATCTAGAACAGTTTCACTGAGTGCATTTTCGGATTTTATTCTAAATAATGAATGTTCAAATGGCACATCAAAGGGAAGTTCTTCTAAAAATAACCACTCATCGGGACATGAATTAGCTTTAATTAATGGTATATAGCTAAATGAACTTTCTTCTTTATTGGATTTTCTTGAAATTCGGTTAGGATTATCAACTACTGGGGTAGGGTTCAGATCTGGATTAGCCCTAGTAAAATGAGTCTTCCTAGAAGCCAGAATTTCAAAAAAAAAAAAACAATTGTGAGATTTTTTTTTCAAGATAACTTCTAACAAATGACTTTAAGAGGCTCGGAATGTAGATTTAGAATTTTCTTAAAGCTTTATTAGGACCGAGGATTCGATTTCCCTGTATGGTTGCCACTATGTTATCACTCAGAATTTTCTCCAAAAGTTATTAGAAGAAAGAAAATGACCGAGGTAACCACAAACCAACTTTTAAGCATAGGCTCTAGCCAACCTATGGCTCAGAGAGGGATCTCTCTATATTATTTAGCTTTGTTTGCTCGGATTTCAGGCTAGTTATGAATTTTTTGGGGGGTTTTTGATTTGTATTGAAGATTGGATGGTGGAATCCTTAAACAGATGGATAGAATGATGTCTTTAGACCATTGGGCTATGGATTCAAGAGAAGGGCAGCATAACTGGAATTAACTCACTAAACAGAATGTTCAAAGGGAAAGATAGCAAAGTAGAGTGCAGGTCTTTGGTCTAGAGGGGTGAAATGGTTTGAATTAGGGTGAGAGAGCAATCAAGAATTCTCATATCGAGACTTATATTAGGAACAGAGGGTAATCAGAAATAAAGGGCAATTAAGAATCCTTTGTTATAGATTATAAAGAGACAACCTAAACTAAGGAGAAAGTAAGAATTATTTAACTTAGATATCAGTAGAAAACATTTATATGCCTAACTACTAAAACAAAGTGTAATGAAACAAATTCTGAGATAATACTCCAGTTATAGAATTCAGATTCAGATATACATTGTGGAAAATCTTTAAGAAAGAAAACAACAACGTGAGAAAATACTTGTCTGCACTTCACTCAACAAATGAATCCTATGAAATATCTTATCTTTATTCATCAATCCAGCTTGTTGGTCCAGTCAGTGACATAATAGCTTTACAGTCTTTTGATCAAGAAGTCTATAGAAATGTCTAAGAATCCACACTACATACTTCGAATTGTGAAGTATTTATACAAAAGTTTATTACAAAATATCTCAAACTAACTTGAGATTTAATCTAGGAAATACAAATAATTTCTTGCAAGATGATAGAGATAGCTATTGAACTACTTTCATGTTGTCCCTTTTATTGTGCTATTGTTGGCCTTTATAGTTTGGTTTGTAGCCCTTTATGCTCTTTTCTATTTGAACTTTTTACGCTGGAAGCTGCATTCACTTTTGGCTTTCTTCTTATACTCTTTGGCACTAAGACTCTTTAACCATGCTGACCATTCCTTTACATTTTACCCTTTTGACTATACATTAACCTTTTTACCACATTTTACTATAGTAAAGCAATCAATTTTTCTCATAATTCAGCATCAGGTAACTTGATTGTCAACATCCTCCTATATATCTCATCTGCCTCGGTGTACTTAGCAAAAGTAGGCCTGGTGATGAATAGGTGTTTCACCTCATGTCAGAGGAAAAATAAGTTTTCAAATGTCTGGTAAAGAATTTTGCCTGTTGGCAATGCTTTTATCGATGATGTACTGGCCTGTTCTTTAGCTAGCTCTTTGATTTTGTTGTCATAATCCTGTTGTGTCATGAGCTTGTCATTTATGACCAAGGGACTAGGTAACCCTTTCTCTCTCAAAATTTGAAACTTGGCCATAAATCTATCAACTGCTACCTGCATATTTTGATACTTGTCCTCGAAGTTTAACATTAAGTTTCTCTTCGAAAGCACCTTTCTTACCTCCAAAATTGTTTCTGTCATGTCCTCTATATCCAATTCTTGAATTTCATACTTGTTTTTACTATTGAGGAAGTGGATAAGTCCGGTTGCATCTTCAAGCATGTCTCGTAGTTCTTCTTTGACTTTTTCAATAGCTTCCGTAGCTACCTATATTAGGTTTATCTGTTCAAAAATTACTTGAATGGATGGCCAAATATCATTGACAAAGTTAATGATATTGGCCCATAATAGTTCCTTCACTTGCCCAAGGGGTTCCTTTAGTGTTAGATCTTTCTCCATGGCCTTTAATCTTTCATTCATTCTGACAGCTTTATGAACTTCTTCCTTGTGCATAATCTTGGCAAGCTTGCAATCTGTTTCCAAGCTTGTTACCTTTTCTTTCAGTTTGTTCATTTCTATAGCCTGAATGGTCATTTCCTCCATGGCTCTGACCAACTTTTCTGCTTCTTCACCTGATGCACCTGCTGCTGATGGAGACTCTGTTGAAACTATTTGTGTGCTAGGCATGGAAGCTGTGGGAGCCAATGAGGCTGCCAGTGTTGAAGGAACTGTTGTTGAGACCATTGGGATGACATTTTCCGATGTAGTGGCAGTATCACTTTGCTTCAATTGAATTAAAGTGCCCAATTCTTTCTCTGTCTCTTTTAACTGATCATTGAGTTTTAGGAGCAAGTCCATCAACTCTTCATGTCTGGTTTAGCTCTCTAAGACCTCCTGTGTTTGGGGATACTACAGCTAAGGAATTTTCAATTGTTTTTTCATTGCTAAAATATCATCGTTCTTTCTCTTGATCAGTTGTTTAGTGGCTTTAACGTCTTTGGGATCATTTCCCAATTCAATCACTAAGTCTTCCAAAGACTTGATTCTAGTATCCTTGGCCTGTGAGGAGGCCTTCTCCAATTGATATTGAGATAAGATATTGCTCAATGAATTATGCAGTTAATGGGAAGCTATGGCTTTACCTATGAGGGTGCAGTAAATCATTTCTCCAACCTGTTTATGAAACTCAATTTGTTCTATGGGATGAATATCCCTTGCCATCACTTCAAAATCAATTCTCTTATAATCTGCTGATGTCCTTGGGTATTGTGTTGTTGTTTTTATGAATGACACCTGTAATTTTCCCTCCTTGATGTTAAAATCTGACATAAACCTTGTTTGATTGGTAGGTGTGAGTTTGAGATACTGAGCATAAGTTTGGGCCTTTAGTTTCTCATTTCTCATCTTGATCTCTTTATATCTATCTTTTATATCCTTATCCTTATCAGCAGGTCTACTGAATGAGGATACTTCTACACTTAGTTTTCTTTACAAAATCTGGGTCTGTGATGTGGATGGTTCCTGTGTTTCCCCAGATGGAGTTGTGCCTTTACTTCTGTACAGCTCAGTATCAGTTATTTCTACTGAGCCTTTTGTATCTTCCTGCTCTGAAACAGGATTTAGCCTAGGTCTTTTTCTTTGACTGGTCTCATATTGCATATTTGATGTGCCCATTCCTAAACTTTAGGGTTCCTCCCTGGTCCTTTTGGGGTTCTTTTCCTCATTCTGAGGAGTCTGCATGATAGGAGGGGTGCTTATGGCTGTTTCTTGTTGTTCAGGTACCTACAAAAATGAGCTCTCATCAAATTGTCTTTCTAAGTCACATAAGGCATTCTCTACATCTACCTTTGTACTATATCTGTCTACAAGAGTGTTTTCCACCCACTTAGATTGATTTGCATATATTTCTATCTCTGGTATGGGGTTTTGAATATAAGATCCTAACTTGGCCTTCTTTCTCAATCTGGTCATAAATTCTTGAGGGTTGTACCTCCACATGAAACTCTTTTGGAACTTCAATTGCAGCAAAATTTGGTCTGCTTCCTCCCCTGCCTCTTTAGAATTGCAGATGAAGGGGCCTAACTGGTTTTTTACTTTGAATTGTGATATTTTCTTGGCCGAGACAAAATTTATCTCATCAGAGTTCATTATTTGTCTATAGTACTCTAGAGAAAATAACCTCATGGGGAGGTATTTGGGTAGTTTATATGGTGCAAGCTGGCAACCATAAATTCTTATCTCTGTGTGGTTTTGGTAAAGGTACTAATCTCCCACTTTGCTTTGTTTAGACAACTGAAGGACCCTTTTGATCTTTGGACTTATCCTAGGTGGAGGGCTTCCTATCAGCATAGTCATGACTGGATGAACAAAAGAATCTATGAAATCTAAATAGGTATATGGTGACTGAAACTTATGGAATAGTGGGGTCCAAAAAATGATAGACCTGGGCTGGCCTTTGGTATCCAGCTTCTGAAGGGCAAAAAGGAAATCTGTCTGGTTGATAATATAGGAACATATTGTAGAGGACAGGTGATTATTTGAACACTCTTTCATTATGCATCCTGGTGAACTATTCATGCATTCTCTCAGCTATGAACTCAACATAATTGTACAAAATAGTAAGAGGCTGTCTTGGGGTATAAATTGACATGAATTCCAGGACAAGTTCATCAACAAAGTCATCAGTGGAGAAACCTAGGACACATGATATCATGGTGATGATTTGTTTGCCCCTTTTAGAGAACATGGCATAAACATATGTGGGGGGGGGGGGGGATTTTAGGAATGAGTTTCTCTTCAACAATGAAATCTTGGAACAATTGGGCCAGTTTAGAGGGACTTAACTTGGAATATTGGTCTAACAAATCTCCAATCGAGAGTGGAGTCAGGTTTTGGTCCTGGTTGGAGTTGCAGCATTTCATTTATGGAATCAGTTGTAATGGTGAATAGAATCTTTTGGTCATGGGACATAATAGCTCCCAGGCTGGGAATGTAATAGGCATGGCACTGGTGGACAATTTCAGGGAAAACATGTACCTATGGGAACTGGTATTTGGGCAAATTTGACTCCCAAAGGCCAATATCATCAACATGGTTGAGGTACTTTTCCCTACTTGAAAAATTGATTTTAAGCAGGAGGTTCTTGGTAGATGTATCCTTAATTTGGAAATCCCTGTCAGCCAAGGGAAGGTGGTCAAGGTCCAAATGGGGAGTTGTGACAGGTCTAACATCCAAGGCAATAGGGGCAGCCATAATTTAGTTCTTGTGGATTTAAATTTGGCTTTACAAGTTTATTCAAAAGTTTTTCTCGACAACTGGGATTTTTCAAAGGGTTCGGCCATGGGTTTTTAAATTTAAAGTATTTATTCAATTAATTTTACTTAATTGAAAAATTGTACAAGGCTGAGCATTTCCGAATTTGAAAGGGAGAGTGGTAATTTGTGGTGAAATACCTGGAATTGGGTGAATAATCTGCAAATTTTGGAGTTCACGGCAGCTACAGAGGTTTGAATGAATCTGGTACAGACTGAGAGGTTGACTGGGGTCTCTGCAACTTTCTTCAGGGGTGAATTCAGAGTTCAAATGGTGAATTCGACATTTGTAGGAATCACACTAGTTCGCAGTGGTTTACAGAACAAACGAGTGAAAAAAGGAGGAAAAGGGCCTCTCGGCCTTTTTATGGAGCAATGGTTATTTTTTGGTGGGTGATTTTGAATGAACAGTAGGTGATTTGGCGGGTTGAGTGGGGAGGCAGTTTCCCAAACCATCGTACCGCTTATGGAGGTTGGGCGGTATTTTAGAGGGGTCACCCGATCTACCCTAGAGTGCAACACGTAGCAGTCGGGGGGTTGGATAAAACTGCTTTATAGGGCGGGTAAAGGTCGGCCATCGGGCACGGCTAATATCGCTGTGGACCATTGGATGAGGGTGCGATTGATCAAACGGTAGTCAGGTGGAAAACTTGCGCGGAAGAAATGAACAGGAGTTTGTGGGGGCCAGGGACCTTAATCACGGTGGTTTGTGATTAACGTGGGGTTAATCACAAGGTTAGGGGATCGAGTGGAACTTAATGATGGGATTAACTTAGGTTTACCAAGATTTGGTAAATTAAGTGGGTTTTATCGGGATATGGGGTAAATTATATAGTTTATATTAAAACTAAGGGTGGGAATATTTATATAGGGGATTTAATTAATATATGGGAAAAGGTATTTTGGGATTTATATAATTAAGTTAAAAATTAATATGAAAAGTGATGAGTGGAGTGACTATATCCTTAGCATAATGTAAAATATGCGCATTTTATTTCATACATTTGGCACTTAGGATAAAGTACTTTTTGTGGGTTTTTGGAATGAATAGGGCTTTAACATGGAATTGTTTTTACTTTTCCTAGGCGAAATGAAGTTTAGCCTTAGGAAAAGGGGTTTTATTAGGGAAATGAGGGGGGAATGGATTTTATGAAGGGGATTCTAGCACTTGATGTCCATAAGTCATTAAGCCGAGGGTCTGGTCCCACCAAAAGTCAAAGAAATGCTCTGAGCCTCTTTGACTTGTAGGATTAAAAGTACTAGAACATGCTTGTGGATAGGAAATTAGTAAGGGGAAAAAGGAATGATGGAGAGTTAATCACATTAACTCGTACGCCTTTGTTTTTTCTTCCATAATTGACCATACATATTGAAATATGAGTCCAAGCATGATGCATGTATTTTGATCCAATTAACTTTATTCTTCAGCAACCTTTCTTCTACTTACCCATTTACCTATTCTAACATTTTTTCTTCATTTATTTGGGTGCATTTAGGATATCAAACCCTTATTATATCTTTTCTTTAATAAAACAAACTATCTATTTCTAACCTTATATCATCCAAGGGCTCAGATTAAACTGATGAGCTCCTTTTATTTTCTCTACCTATCTAATGATCTACCAAGATTAAACTGTTTGGTTAGATTTTATTCTCTAACTATAAACATAAAATTCAAAGTGTGATATAATCAAGGTTAAACAGTTTGATTACCATGGATTGTGCCATGAATAACAAGCTGCACACAATCATTATTATGCATAAAAGTAAATAGTAGTGGCATTTAGACGTGCTCACTTTAATGGTCTCTTTTTGTTTTTTTTTTTAGGGTTCATATAGTTTCATTTTTTTACCTTTTCTCATTCTTTTTGTCCTTTGATTTTTCTTTTCGGACATACCCTCTTTACATTTTTTAATTTTTTAATATGGAAAACATTTGCAGAAAGCAAAGGTATGTACAATATTACAAGGCTTAATCTTAGTCATTCAAAATTATGACTCCTATTGGTATAGGAACCTAACAGGTAGAACCAATCCACCTCCAAAGTTTTTTAAAAACCCCTTCTATGAAGTATTCATTAGTTTGGGTGCATACTACAAACAGAGTACTCCAAATGAAGCAAAATATCACACAAAAATATGGATATCCAGTGCATCTACAACACCTACACTGTGAGGAAAGATCTATGCAAGATAGTCAGATTTTATAGGAATACAACACTATATTAGTGGCCACCATAATCCTCAATCCACATCTGAGAGGTGGAGCAGGGGGATCCAGTAAAAAAAAAGGTGTTGGAGGAGACTCTAGAATCAGTATATCTAAAGGTGCAGAATCAAAATAGGAACACATAAATGGAGGACCCTCCTACAATAATATTATACAGGGAAAAACTATAGCTACAACACCCACAAAACAAGCACGCATTCCCCCTTTCCCTACATAGTGGAGCAACTGAATTATATTCTAGAACTACATATAAACACTACAAAAATAGATGATCAATGCACTACATATGAATCACAAGCCATTATTTGTAGATTCCACAGTTTCTAGCCAAAACCAGTGGAAATCTTTCATTGGATATTCACAAACTGGACAATACACTGTGAAATACACCTTTGCTTGAAAGGGTTTTTCATTGTCAAGTTCCCATCATCGGAGGCAGGTCACATTATTCTTCAAGAAGGACCATGGTTCTAGGGATCAACAGACCTCTTCATTACCCATGGTTCCCAGATTTTGATGCAAACTCCATGATTGTATCTAAAATGCCGGTAAGGGTCAGGCTACACAACCTCCCCCTATATTTCTGGCATAATCAAGTTTTAGAAGGTATTGAGAATGTCATAGGGTGTTACATCAAAATAGATACACAAAGAATGTAGGAAACAGTCTATAATTTCACACAAATTTGTGTGGAAGTGGATCTCATCAAAGGCTTACCATACCATATACAAATGATTCATAACAAGTAGAATTGAACTCAACTCTTAGATTACGAGAACATAGTCTTTAGATGCAAAATTTTCCGACAAGCAGGACATCTACAAACAGGTGCCCTGAAGCCAAGAAAGATACTCTAAGGAAGAAGAAAGTATGAAAGCAACCCAAAGGATGGAAATTCCCCCAAAATGAGCTTGATGAGGAAGAGGACGAAGTAGGGAATGATACCATTCCTAATGAAAATAACCAGACACCTAATGAAACGGAAGAAAAAGGGAATTCATCATGAGATCCATCTGACTTATACGTCACCCTGGCTCAGCTAGCAAAGATGCTAGAAGAAAACGATTCCAATGTAATTAAACATCAACATACATTATACAACTCAAATTCAAACAAGGAATCTACAAGAATAGAAGAAGAAAATCAGCTTGCACTTGTCTCTTCCACACCATCTCAAGGAGAATGGCACAAGGTAGAGAAAAACAGATGGAGAAAATCTTAAATTTTCTCTTCATCTGTATTTAAGTTGTTTTTTTGTATGAACTTATGATCATCATTCATAGACTAGATGATGGAATGCTATCAAGCATCTCTGCAGCATGGAATTTTGTTTTCGTTAATAACATTACGATTTTTCCCTAGGAAAAAAAGAGAGGGAAATGTGTAACTCATTCAGTTTTTAATATAAAATATTAATAATAATAAATTATTCAAAAATTTGATTTAAACAATTAAAAATTACACATGGTCTAATAGAGAGAGACAAAAAACCACTATAGATCTATCTTAATTAGATATTTATTAAGCATTAAAAGGGATTACATTTCTTGACTTGTAAATCTTTTTTCAAGTTTTGCATTATAAAAAGAGACATATGGTCTAATAGAGAGAGACAAAAATCCACTATAGATCTATCTTAATCCGTTATTTATCAAGCACTAAAAGGGATTACATTTCTTGACCTGTAAATCTTATTTCAAGTTTTTCATTCTAAAAAGAGGTTTGGATTTGATCCCTCTCGACTCTTGGTAGATCCATGGTTAATATGGATCTATATTGGTTCCACAGCCAAATGTCAAGGCAATGTGTAAGTATATTCGTGCTCAACTTGGAGTTGACACGTGTCCCTCTTAAAATAAAAATAAAATATTCTCTAAATAGAAAAGAAATGTAAGATATAATAAAAATAAAAATATGTTATGCATGTTTAATTAGTTGTCCATATAACCTAATATAATTTCAAGTAAAGTAATTAGAAGTTTAAAAAAACACGAGTAAGATGTTTAAGCCGTATACTTTTCAAAAATATTTTAATACCTTATTTAAATAAACTATTTGAAGATCTATGTTAACTAGTTTATTTAAATATCTATGTTAACTAATTTATGTCGACATCAACTTCATATATATATTTCTTTATATATATATATATATATATATATATATATATAAAAAAAAATGTTAAAAGAAAAAAGATTAATATGAATTCATATTGATATCTACTTAAAAATATATTCATAACAAAAAAAATCATTTTAATGTGCACTCATAAAATGGGTCAATTCACATGTTATGTAAAATATTTTATATATTGTTTTAAAAAATTATGTAAAAATCATATAAAGCTATTGAAAATAATAATAATAATAAAATTATGGTTAAAACATTTGAAGTGGTCTCAATATTTTACAGTTTAATCCATTTTTATGTATATGATTTGTTGTGGTTATCCAACAAATATTTTTTGGATTTACAAGTTTAAATTATGTGATCTCTATAGCATTCAAAAATAAAATTTAAACAATGAAAAATTATACATTGTTTTTTACACTCTAAAATAAGTTTGCACCTGAAAAATTTGATCCTTCTCGGGTCATGTTAGATCTGTGCTTAAGATGGATCTATGCTAGTACTCTAGCTATGTCTTACATGCATCAAATAAATTTCATTTCTCTCCACATAATCCAGAAACAAATTTATGCATTAGAAATCATATGACCACGATAGTTGTTAACTCCTTAACCCTCACATATTATGGCTTAACTTCTCCCAATGTATTGATATTTCTTAAGAAATTTAAACCTCTGTAATAATTTGGATTTTATCCCATGAAAGATAATACAAAATAAACCATCCAAAATGTCAAAGAACATTTTCACATAGATTCCATTCTTGTGTTTGTATGAAAATAACTATCACTGGATACCATAAAATTAAATATGGGTGATAATTTCCAGATTCACTAAAGCCAAATGGCTCTTAAATTTTATGATATCTCAATGGATGACTCTTGAACTTTATGACAACTCAAAGGCTCTATAAGCTTCCCAGTTGGAACATGCATTATGCTCCACACAATTACCCACCAACATATATAAGTAATAACTCACCAACATTAATTTAACTCACTCTAAAGATAGCCATTTAATTTTAAATCATAGTTATAGGATTCATGCATTTACTAGCAATTTCTTTAAATGTTCAGTGAATACTTTTCCATCTAAGTGTTCACTCTAAGACATGATATTTCAGGAACTGCTCATTCTAAAAGAACATATTGTATTTAGCGATTTATATTGATTCGTTTCCGTAGGTGACATTTGTCGATTCATACCTTGGATCAACGTCCAACTCAACACTAGGCATAAAATATTAAACAATAATATAATTTTGTTAACAAAAAGAAGTTTATACACTTATCTGATTTGTAGTAGCTTGTTGGCAATGAGAAAGGGAGAGACACTCTCCACCCAATTGTAGGCACAAATACACAATAGTATATTTTATAACTAGACATCCCCAAGCCATATATTAATTCCTTAAGAGGAAGATTCACTCTTGGTTCAACAACATTTAAAAATTAGGGTAGAGGATATGAAGGCTACTCTCCTTCAATTTTAGGAATTTCAAGAATTGCACATCACTATTTGAGATGGGACCTCTTAACAAAACAAAAAAGTATGGTTGCCTAGGCTTGTAAATCACAAAAGGAATCCCTTCATTGATATAGCAGTGCCTTAATGCTTCCCTTCTACAGTTCCTTATGTGCCGCAGTCAAGAAAATAATTATAAATTATTTTAGGCCCCTAAAACATAGGTGAATGCTTCTCGTTGATTCACTTTCCAGTTCACTTCAAGATTCACTTCCACACTAAGTGGTTGTAACTCAGAGGGATTATACCTCTTGTTCAAAGTCTCTATAATTGCACTCGCTTGTGGAAATTTATCTTCATCCAATTCGCAAATTGCAGGGCTTTTTTTCTATGTAGTTCTCTCATGTTATCTCTCTAATTCTATTTTCTTTGCTTCAAAAATATACCCATTGTTTGGATTTGTGTGGTAACTAGTAGTCTCCAACAAAGAGGGTACATATCCCATATCTTGGGACAGTTTGGCACCACATTCCCTTTTGAAACTTTGAGAGTAGTTTTGCAGCCACTATATTTTGAATATTTTTTTGCTTTATATTATACAATTTGCAATAACTTGTGCAACATTCACACTCTAAATTTCTTGTTGAATATGTTGTGTAGGTGATGCATTCTTGTATTTTTTAGCCTTTTCTTTATTCAACATGTTTCCATTTTCATTTTCATAGCCTTATTAGTCAAGAGAGATATAGGATAGTTGATGCACTTTGAATGTTTATTAATCATGGGTCCTTCAAACACCTCTCCTAAAGACTCCAACTTATTGTAAAATATTCTTGAGATACTATTGGGGGTGTTCTTCCCCTTAAGATGTTGCTTCTTTAACACTGAGAATAGCAATATTCTTCTTTTCCTTCATGAGAAACTTCCCCTAAAGCTAAGCTAACTTCACTTTGTTATTAAAGTCATATGTTGCTCCTTTTTCTTCCTCTTCCATACTTTATTGGGTTGCCTTCTCCTATCTGCATTTTCTTTTAACTCATTATTTGGCCTAATTTGAGTAGCTTCCATATTATGTCTAGACTTCTTTAGGTGGGTACATGGAAGCTTTAAATCTTTGGCATTGTGGCCAACATTGTTACATCTATAACACCTCGTTTGACCAAAAAATGGAGGAAATTGTGTTTAATTTCTTCAGTTATTTCTACTCTTCTTTACATACATTTTTCATTCAATGGATTTATGTCCAATTACATTGCACAAATAATAGTAACCATCAAAATTATTATTTGTGTCTCTGTTGGATGGTTGGCATTTCATCTTATTGCTTTAGAAAACTTCATTGTTTGTTTCATCTTCTGTTGATTAGTCTTGATTTGATTGTTCTTACATTCTGTTGCTACATATTCAGGTTCATGGAAAGAAAAACACTTGATATATTTCAAGGGAACAAAGAATATCCTTTTGGATTAGCCAAATTTTCTCAACTCATCTCCTGGAGCAAATTACCTTCTTACAAATCACCCTTTCTTAACCTTGTTCTTTGGCTTTTGATACTGCTACTTGTTTTTGTTTGCTTCTTTACTAATCATGTTGTTGTTGGATTCTTCTATTGGCATTTTTTATGTTGTTGTATCCTCTTTAATGGTTTTATTTTTTGAGTTCTTCATGGAGACAAACTGCTCTTCTAGCTTTCTATATAGTTTGTTTTTTTCATCTAATTGATTTCTCATCATTTCTTCAGTTCTTTTTGCTTCTTCTAACTATGTCCTCAAGTTTATAATTTCCTCATTGTACTCATGCTCTATTTCATCACATATCTGTAGCAACTTCTTTTGATCTTTGATTTCATTTGTCAAGCTTTCTATTTCAACCAAATCTAAATGAATCTTGGCTTGTTCTTAAATTAACTTTTCCTCATGGAAATCAGGTACATTTACACTAGTAGCTCAGTCTCATTTGAATCAACACTTTCCTTTTGACATGGCTTCTTCTTCTTCTTCTTTTTCTTCTCCTTTTCTACATTGATGCTACTAATGTCTCCTTTATGCATGAGTTGCAAACTTTCCAAAAGTTCTTTTGCACATTTTAGTTCTATTACTGTCTCAAGATCCTTATTGTGAAGGTTGTTGTATACTTCACATTTTTCTTGAACATTCAACTGTTGTTCTTCTGTAGAAGGGGAATCTTTACAATATCCTTCACGTACTAGCTTCCATACACTAGGTCCATAAGCTATCAGTTCTACCTTTACCTTCTCTTTCCATTCTTGAAAGTTTGTTACACTTAGCACAAGTACACTTTGATAATCCATGACTCAACCAAATATACCTTCCAGTTGTTAGGCTACTACAGAAGGAACCTGCTCTAATACCAATTGTTGGAAACTTGACTAAACTGAGAGGGGGGTGAACCAATTTAGTACATTCATGGACATAAATTACTTATTTTCAATTGTTAACTGAACTATCAAATGAGTAACTTAACATGTTATGAACAATAGATTTAATATTTGAACAACATGTAATATGTAAACCATAACATCAACTCAACACATAGAAGCAACACAAATGGACACCAGATATAAGTGGAAACCCATAAAGGGAGAAAACCATGAATTTTTATTGTTGTGATGCAAAGGCAAGCTCCTACTCCCTTGTTACATCAGATTTTATGTAGGCCCCAACCTACAGGAAGTTGCTACCTCAATTTCTTCTGCAAGCTTCAACTTGCAAGGAAGCTCCTACTCCCATAAATTTTCTACAAGCTACAACCCACATGAGGCTCCTACTTCAATAGCTTCGAGCATGTTCTTTTTCAAGCTACAAGACTACAATCCCCTAATACATACAAGAAACAATATGTTGATTTACCCGGTCTATAAGTATGCATGCCTCCATCTATGTCTCTCCTTATTCTTCTCCTCAAATTTGCTTCACATTTGCTCTATATGTTCTAGGTAACTAATGAACAACAACTCAATCAACTCCCGTGTTCTCTAACTCTGTATCATTACAACCTTTTGACCTCTCACATTTTATCAACAAGCTTTGATGGTTGTTAGTATTCCAAACATGAATCTAAAATGACAAGTATTTTCTCTTCTCATTATAGGGTGTCTCTTCATCTCCAAGTATTCATTCTCAAATTTGAAACATAAATAAAAAATAAATAAACGTCATATTACTCAAAACCAAAATAACATAAGCAAACATTAATGATTGCATGATTTAAGACTCCAATGAATAAGCAAACACATTGTAACATGAGCTAGCTGAAGGGATAGTGCATTACCGTCTAGGGTAATTCAATACACATAATAAATGACCTACATTATAACATTGTTACTGAGAGTAGAAGGCACATTGCTATCATAATACCTTTGTTTCACTATCATCACCTTTTTTTTGTTGTCGCCACCTTTGTACTGTTGTCAACACTTATGTTCTGCAACACGTTATTTTCAATCAACTACATTATCCATTTCAATAGTATTGCATCATGATTTCTTCATGCCATTGCCTTGCATAACAACGTCATAGGAATAACAAGCTCACCTTCTTCACCTCTAATCAACAACACCTACTCAACATCAATGTCTTCAACATAGCCTCTACAACATATCTTGCCTTTGCAATATCACATACTTTTCCTTTTCCTTTGCCTTGCATCACAAAAATGACCAGTCTCTGCAACCTCAACAGTATTTGCACCATTCTATCCCAACAACATATTCATACATCAAAATCAGTGACACAATCAACCTAACTACTCAACACCAATCAACATATTTCAAAAAAACCATTTGCAACATAAGTATCAACACAAGCATAAGCTCCTTTGCTACTCCTTTTCCATCAATGACAACAATGCCAACAAAAGCTAAGTCGAAAATTTTGTTGGTAAGTGCCAACCAAGACAAGAAATTGATCAATTCCACTAAGAAGTATGTTTTAATGTTTTTAGGAGAAAATCAATCTATAGAAGAGTCGGTAAGAGGTAAGGCATCCCTAGAGGGGTGTACCAAGAAATATTAAAAAAAACTAGAAGAGTTTCTACATGCATATAGGGATATGTTCTAGGAGCCTAAAGGGCTACTTCTAGAAAGGGAAGTGGAACATGAGATCCAACATTTTCCAGACTCCTCATTACCAAACATTGGGCTATATAGGCATTATGTTATAGAAACAAGTGAGGTGAAGAAAAAATTGCAACAATTGTTGGAACAAGGTGTCATTCGACTGAGTACATCACCATGTGGGTCACCCATCATTATAGTTCCAAAAAAAGATGGGAATTGGTAAATGTGTATTGATTACAGGGTGATGAACAAAATCACACACAAGAATAGGTACCTCCCACCCATAAAGCAAAATACTTCACCAAGCTAGACTTAAAGTATGGATATCACCATGTTCGAGTTAGAGGAAGATACCTAAAAGACCACCTTCAAAATTGGGCCAAGTTTGTATGAGTGGTTAGTCATGCCATTTAGCCTATGCAATGCACTAGCTACATTTATGAGTTTAATTAATGATATACTACATCCTTTTATAGATTCATTTTTTATTGTCTATTTGGATGATATCCCGAAAGATAGTGCTACTTGGGAGAAGCACATCTCATATTTGACACATGTATTATACACATTAAAGAAGCACCAACTGCTAGAAAATCTCAAGAAGTGTGAGTTTTCACAACAATATTTGGCATTTATGGGCTGTGTGATAGGTGGAGGAGAGTTGAAAATAGATCTTGCCAAGATGGATGCCATCATGAAATGGTTGATGCCTACTAATGCTTTAGAGGTTAGGATTTTTTTTGGGGCAACACATTACTTGAGGAAATTCATATCCTTGTTTCCAACGTTAGCAACATCACTTCACAACATAATAAGTGGCAAGATTTTCCAATGGGGAAAGGGTCAACAGAGAGCATTTGCAGAGCTAAAGAAGAAGATCAATCAAGCACTAGTTTTGGCATTATCGAACCTGCAGTAGCCCTTCAAAGTAGAGACAAATGAAAGTGGGTATGCTATGGGAGTGGTACATGGAGGAAATATTGTATGCTACAATTCTAAAGTATTTCATGGAGCAGTGCTTAACTAACCTACCTACAACAAGGAGTTATAGTCCTAGTGCAAGTTGTGAAGAAGTGGAAACACTATATGATGGGAAAGGAAACAATAATCCATACAGATCACTAGTCAATACAGTACTTGTAGTCCCAAAGTAAGCTACAATAGACCAAGAATTACAAGTGGATGGGGTTTCTACAGCAATTTCATTTAGTGATCAAGTATAAGAAAGGAAACACAAACAATTTGACCAACATGCTTTCAAGGCAACCCACATTAAAGATAACAACTTTGGTAATTTTGATGAACATGGATCCATTCACCCATGATGCATATATAGGAGGTGTTTCAGTAGTTATAGAGGCAGAGTCATGTGCACGATGGTGACAACACTGTTGACTACTATCTCAAAGAAGGGTTACTCTACAAGTTGGACAAATTGTGTTCCTAAAGGTGAGTGATTGCGGTTGATTAGAGAGGTTGACACCACCAAGGTTGCAGGTGTTGAAAATGGAAACAAGAAATGCTAAAAATAGAAGTGTTAAAAATAGCACTACTATAAATATCAGTTCGGGTACCAGTGTTGGACATAGTAGCAAGGAATGAAAAATGGAAGTGTTATAAATAGAATTGCTAAAAATAGCAGTTTGGGATAGATTCCTATTTTAGTTAGTCCCTAAACTAAAATAGTGAAGTAAAATTCGAATTTGATCTTAGCAATTCATCTTGAGTTATTTAGTTAAGAAAAATAAAGCATGAAGTCTATATGGGGACATGCAACAGTTTCTCCATTAATTGAGGAATTTATCCATCAGTTAAAGAGATAAGGATGAGTTGTAATATTGAGTTGTAATTAGTTGGCTCAGTTAACTGAGTCAAGTCTAGTTAGATTAATTCAAACAATTTGTTGAATTAATGTGAGTTCAGTTAGTTAATGCTTGCATGCATGTAACTGTTGCACTTCAGATAACTGAATATTATCTCATAAATAATTCATGCATGTCAGTTCAGTCAGAGACCCAGTTGAGATCAGAGGAGGGACGGTGTACTATCAGTTGGATGAATTTTTCCTATAAAGGAAACTCATCTATGCAGAAGGATTTATCTCCTTCAGGATTGTACAGTTAGATCAAAGGTTAGTGAGTGTGTGAAGAGGCCAATTCAAACAGGTGGCAGCACTGGACCCCAAGGAAAACTACGCAAGGAAATAGGAGGCTTGGACGGCAGAGGAGAAGGTTGGGAGAACCTTTGACTGTCTATGAGCAGCATTGTTTGATTGCAGAGAGAGCAGGATAGCTTGAGAGCTGATTCTTTTTGTAACTTGAACAAGATTTTCCACTTGTATGATAATACAAAGATTGAGGTTTTAGGCTGGGGCTTTCCCCGGGTTATTTCTTCTATGTTATGTGTGATTGATTTCTCATTCTCAGTTATATGTGTTCTCTTGATCTTGCTCAATTCGATTAAGCTTCCGCAAAGTGTTGTAGAAGTAGATCTTGTATTGTGTTTTAATATATTGCATAATCTGTTGATCTATAGTGGGAATTTCTACATGGTATCATAACAAAGGTGATAAAGGTGAAGAACAGTATACAAGAAGGAGAAGTTCGAAGTTTGTGATTCCTGAATATAGAAATCGAGTTCTTATCACGTCTCAATTTCACCAATGGCGTTCAGTGGTTTAAGAGGTATGCCCTTGATGGCAGCTCAAATTATATAGCCTGGAGGATCGCATGGAGGAAATATTAGAGGATAACGGTCTAAAGGACTTCATTGATCAAGAAGTCCCCAAGCCAACTGATGCTACTCAACTGGAGGAATGGAAGAAATGTGTGGCTATAGAAAGGAGAATCCTCCTGGAGGGAGTTTGAGACCACATTGTCTCGAGCCTCCATGGGAAGGAGACATCGTTTTTTATGTGGAAAACATTTAAAGATCTATATCATAACATCAACGATTAGAGGAATTTGGCACTGAAAGACAAGCTTCGTAAGATCAAGTTTGAAAAGGGAAACACGATCTCTACATATCTGAACAAGCTCACCACCTGCAGGGATGAGCTTGGAAGTGTAGGGATCACAACCGTTGATGATGACATGGTGAGTCTTGCACTCCTCAGTCTTCCAAAGAGCTGGCATAGCTACCAAGACTCGGTTAATGGAAGAGAAAAACTGCCAGATTAGGAACAACTTTGGTCGGATCTGATGCAGGAGGAAATAAGAAGAAACACCAGAGATGGATCTTCTTCATCCAAGGAGGATGAAGAAAATTGTGCCTTAGTGAGTAAGGAAAAGAAAGGGAAGAAGAAGGATTCTCATCCCAAATCCAATTCTTCCCATGGTGGGAAGAAGTGTGACAAATCGAAAGTGTGATGCTTTCGTTGTCATGAAGTGGGCCATTTTGCTACAAATTTTCCACTGAGGAAATCCAAGAATGGATCCGTGGAAGGATCAAAGGTGAGGCACTAGCCTCACAGTTCGAGTTGGATTTCACACTTTTCGCATGCATGGTTTCATCCATGGTGGGAAGTGGTTGGTTTCTTGACAATGGAGCTTCTTTCAACATGACCGGCAACAAGAGTTTGTTCAGTACCTTGGAGGAGAAGGATCTCCAGATGCAGATCGTGATGGGTAATGATGAAAAGTATAGTGTCTCAGGTGTAGGCACAGTTGTTTTTCAAAGGGAGCATGGAGCTCACATTACCTTGACCGATGTCAAGTATGTACCAGGACTGAAGAAAAAATTGGTGTCAATCGCAATGCTGGAAGACAAAGGTTATGATGTAGTGTTCAGTAAGGGAAAGGTTTTCCTTTGACACATCACCACGAGACAGGTGAAGTAGATTGGTTCACAAGTCAAGAACCTGTATGCTCTTTAGGTTCAAGATGCATGCAAAGCCTTAAGGAGCAAGGCAACTCATGGAGACTTGGTGATTGAGAGGGAGAGTACATTACCTCTCAACATGCAACCCCAGAAGAAGTCTTAGACAATTGTGGAGGAGCCACAACTAGTGAAGCAGCTTCAGGAGGTTGTGGAGCAGCCACAACTGGGGAAGCCGAGAGGAGACAGAGTGGAGGCATCCACTCATGAAAATACCTCCAGTAGGGGGAAATTTCGAGCCAAGTGGGCAGAGGGATCACATGCAGCCATACCTCCAGGTGGGAGGTGGGGTGATGTGGAGTGACAGTCCCAAGAAGGCTGGAATAGGGGGGGAATCATTGACATACCTAACCTCCTTGATTAGACCTTGCTACGGGAGCCCCAACGAGGAGTAGCAAGACTAGCTGAGTGGGTAGATACAAATGTGGATGGAGCGACAGAGAGAGCTACAGTGCAGGAATCCCAAAACAGTGCAAAGCTAGTAGGCTGCAACAATGCGAGAGGCACATGAGTGTTGCACCAGTGTAGGATGACACAGAGAGGTGTACAATGGTGTGAGATGCATGGAGTGTTGTAGCAGCTCAGAGGTCAGAGAGGGAGCACTTGTTAGTGGCAGAGGGAGATTTAGCATCAAAGTATGTTTCTAGCCCAACAGAGAGGTTAGTTGGGAGATTTTTTGTTTCTAGAGTTACTAGAGCAACAACACTTGGGAGAAGTGTTGCATGCATAACATTCCACAGGTTCAGGATCAGGTTCGAGTTGAATGCATTTCTTGTTGAGAGGAAGTGTTGAAAATGGCAACAAGAAATGCTAAAAATAGCACTGCTATAAATAGCAGTTCGGGTACCAATGTTGGACATAGCAACAAGGAATGAAAAATGGAAGTGCTATAAATAGCATTGCTAAAAATAGCAGTTCGGGATAGATTCCTATTTTAGTTAGTCCCTGAACTAAAATAGTGAAGTAAAATTCGAATTTGATCTTAGCAGCTATTTGTAAAATAATTAATTAATTCATCTTGAGTTAATTAGTTAAGGAAAATCAAACATGAAGTCTATGTGTGGACATGCAACAGTTTCTCCATTAATTGAGGAACTTATCCATCAGTTAAAGATATAAGGATGAGTTGTAATATTGAGTTGTAACTAGTTGGCTTGGTTAACTGAGTCAAGTCTAGTTAGATTAATTCAAATAGTTTTTTGAATTAATGTGAGTTCAGTCAGTTAATACTTGCATGCATGTAACTGCTGCACTTCAGATAACTGAATATTCTCTCATAAATAACTCATGCATGTCAGTTCAGTTAGAGACCCAGTTGAGATCAGAGGAGGGACAATTTACTATCAGTTGGATGAATTTTTCCTATAAAGGAAACTCATCTATGCAGAAGGATTTATCTCCTTCAGGATTGCGCAGTTAGATCAGAGGTTAGTGAGTGTGTGAAGAGGCCAATTCACACAGGTGGCAACATTGGACCCCAAGGAAAAATGCGCAAGGAAATAGGAGGCTTGGAGGGTAGAGGAGAAGGTTGGGAGAACCTTTGACTATCTATGAGCAGCATTGTTTGATTGCAGAGAGAACATGATAGCTTGAGAGCTGATTCTTTTTGTAACTTGAACAAGATTTTCCACTTGTATGATAATACAGAGATTGGGGTTTTAGGCTGAGGCTTTCCCTAGGTTATTTCTTCTGTGTTATATGCGATTGATTTCTCATTCTCATTTATATGTGTTCTCTTGAACTTGCTCAATTTGATTAAGCTTTCGCAAAGTGTTGTAGAAGTAGATCTTGTATTATGTTTTAGTATATTGCATAATCTGTTGATCTACAGTGGGAATTTCTACAGCAGGGCACTCTAGTGTAGGGATAATTGTGGCCAAGTTATAGAGGTAAATGTATTGTCCCAATATGCAAGAACATGTAGCTAGGTTCATAGGAGGATGAATGCTTTGTTGTACTAATGAGCTTAGTAACAAGAAACAAGGTCCATATAATCCCTTACCTATACCCACTCATCTATGGGAAACCATTCCATGGACTTTGCGAGAGGTTTACCACCAACCAAAAAGCAACATGACTACCTGTTCATGCTAGATAACAAGTTCAACAATATGTGTGTTCTAATGCCTTGTAAAAAGACCATTAGTTGGAAAGAAGCAGTGAAATTTTTCTTTGGACAAGTCTGGATGCACTTTGGGATACCAAGGAGCATCGTTTCAGATAGGGACACAAGATTTTTCAGTGTATTTCGGACTACAATGTGAGAGAAGATGGACACAAAGTTGAAGACGTCTACAAGATTCCATCCATAGGCAGATGGGTAGACATAAGTACTCAACAAGGCTTTGATGCAGCTTTTGAGTGGTTATAATTAGAAGCATTCAAAGACTTAGGATGAAAATCATGTATATATGCAACACTCTTATAACAAATTAGTCCACACTTCCACTAGTAAGTCTCCATTTGAAACTTGTTTGGGATATTTTCCACTTTCACCTTTGGATATTATATATGGGAAGCAAAGAAGAGTGAGAAAGGATCTTAGATGGGATGCCTTGAGAGTTAAAAAAATTGTTGAGAAGAATAGGAAGATGCACATATTAGTATAGGAGACACTACAAAAGTCATAAGAAAAATATAAGGCCAGGTATGATCAACACAAAACAAAGAAATAATTTAATGTGGGAGACAAAGTATGGTTATAGTTGAATAAGGACAGACTATAGGGTCTTGGTAAGAAAATCAAGGCTCTGAAAGATGGTCCCTTCAAGATACTGGAAAATGTGGGAGATAATGTCTATAGACTTAGTTTACCTCCTTACTTTTGAATTTAGTCAGTTGTGAATGTAGATAACCTTTAACTTTATGAGCCTTCCATGCTAGATCAAGAAGAGAACCATGTCCTACCTTCTATTGAGGATTTGGCACTAGATGCTCAGGAAGAGTTGACGGAGAATATATTTTTGCAGAAGAGATCCAAAACTACAAGATAGGGGCAAAATTATCTTTGGTAGATTGGGTTAAAAGGATGGCTTATAGGAAAGGCTAAATGGTACACCTAAGAGAAGGTGGAGGAAAACTTTCCTCATCTCATCCACTAGAAGCTTTAGGGGACCAAAATCATCCCAAAATGAGAAGGTGTGATCTAGATTGGACCATTATATTTTTTTTATCCATCTTGATGCGTTCAAAATGAAAAAATTGAAGGAATCGACTCATAAGATCATTTTTACCAACAGGACCCAATTTGAAAAATTAGGATATGAAACCTTCCGAGAGCATTTTGAAGCATCGAACAACGTTTTTTGGGGGTAAATTTTTTTTTCTTTAGTGTTGTACCATTATTACCTATTCTACACACAACTACATTTCCAATGACACAAAAATCACGTCAATCAGAGTTTGTATGCAAAAATTATGCCACTAGGAAGTTGACCTTCCTGTCTTAACCACCATAATTCAAGAGTATGGCAAGTTAGTTCCCATAACTCATGGAAAAGACTCTAGACACATGATTATTATGAAGAAGACTCATGAATATTCCATATTGTAATTGATCCATAAACTATCGTATATATTCCACTAGACAATTCGTCACAACATATTTGATAATATTATATTTAAAACTCTGAAAATTATACACTACTATAGTTTATTAAACTTTAAGATCTATGGATTTAACTGTAATTAGTGCATGCATGTGAATAGAAATTTTGCAGAAAAGTAGAGAACGAAAAAATAAGCTCACACACACATAAGACACAAGATATTCTCTCTGGGAAACCTTTTCGGGAGAAAACCCAACTAGAAGGTGAGGTCACTTCGCTCTCTTTCTCTGTCTCGAAATATGGCTGAAGGTCCAAAAGAAATAATGCCTATGGCCTGTGCGCTGTTACAGTGCACAGATCCTCTCTGTGTGCTCTACCTCCCATCTCTCCTAGCTATCTTTTCTCAGCTATGGAACAAAATTCTCTTGAAAGAATGGAATGCCTCTTCCTCCTAGTGGCCTAGTTATAACACAACTCAATAGCCTACTAGTGGTTAAGTTTGACTACATCAACTCTTAACTAGAGTTACAAAATAGACTCTTCTAGAGTATTTTACATCACAAACACATGGCTAGCCCTTTTTTCATAAATAATGGGGGCTGACATGGCATCCTCCTGTTGTAGCGGCTACAACCACCCTCCAAAATTTTTCCTTAGCTTCATTTTAGAGCCTTCCTACCAACCTTTCACAACAACATGTCTTTCCTTGTCAAGTACACAAGATTCAGTGATTTTCTTGTAGAATGCTCCCTGTGCATAAGAGCTTGTTGCATCCCCTTCACAGGTTGTTTCTCTGGACATGGTCCAGTTGCAGGCTGAGCAGATCCCTCAAGAAATCGTGCAATTCTGGAGGGGAACCAACCTTCCCTCCAAAAATTGTGCAATTCTTTCTGGCAGCCTATTAGGCTCCAAAATTGCGCAAATTTTCCTATCACTGTTCACTGAGAAAATTGTACAATTCCTCCCAGCAAGGCTGCTCAGCCCAAAAATTACAAAATTCTAGGCAAAAGTCAGCTACTCTACTCAGAAATTGTGCAATCCCTCTAGGCAGCCGACCCAGCTCCCTCACAGAAATGCGCATTTTTCCCCTTAGCTGAGCAGACTGTTGCATGTGTAGTTGGGTTGACCGGTTCCCTCCAGGACTGAGCAAAGCTGATTTGCATGCATGGAATGCTCCTCCGAAGGCAGCATGCAAAGGAGTCCCTTGATTCAGGGGTCTATCTTTAGCAACTGGAGGTTACATGCAAGGATCATTTCAGAAACCTCCCGCCAAGTGTCGCTTTTCCTAGATTTGTGGCATGCGCATCACAACCTCGATTTTATCAAAACTCTTCAACTGGACGCTATAGAGATAATTCCTCACATCGACCTTGCATCTTGAACATCCCACATTACATCTAGGAGTCATTGGCACATCGAGCTCAACTATTTTGGCGTAAACCCACTTTTCATGAATTATGCTGCATTTCTGTCAGTTTTTGCGTTTCGCTTCATGTGAGTGTTTTCTACTTGATTTCAGTGAGCGCTTGTTGTCATTTTGATGTATATTAGCTTGTAGAAGCACTATTTTAGTTTTCATTCGCATCTCACTGCTATGGCATGCATGACACTATTTTTTCACAGACGGTCGTCGTTGCGGCGATTCGCTTCACACATATGCATGCTTTCCCATTTTCTGAATCATGCACTTGTTGTTTGCATGAATGATCATTCACTCTTGTTTGCACTCATCTCACCATTCATTCAGACTTCTCATGTTTTCAGTCACCCGTAGGCCGGTCTGGGCTACCTTGGCCTAGACCATGCTCTGCCTTCATTCCAGAAATTATGCAAGTTTGGCCCAACACTGACCTCCAAGCTTTCATTGTGTAATTCTTAGAGGTAGTGTCCTACTGGCCCCAGAAACTGCGCAATGCAGTTTGCTGGTTGCATGTCACTGCTAACTGAAATTGCACACTGTGCAGTTTTAGTCCTTATCAGGCTAGGCTGGACTATGCATTGTGCAGTTCTAGCAGTCATTCAACCTCCTGACAGCGTGCATTGTGCCTTGCGTAGTTTTGACAGTCAGTCTCCCGACCTCCTAGTGGAAATTGTGGAACCTTCACGATCAATCACACAGGTATGTTGCAAGTCAGTCCTCAATTTTTTTTGGTTTTCGATTAACGGATTGCTTTCCATGAGTGTTGCTATGTCTCCAAGCATCACAAGTGTTCGTCTGTCTCTCAACAGCACAAGTACAATGACCTTCAAGAGAGCAGAGTCAAAGGACACCATTGAGATCCCAACGGGGTTTTTAGCCAAGAAAGTGTCTATGATCTCGCCTACTTATGAAGACATCAAGTCTCTTGTAGACAAGGACATCAAAACAATATGGAAGTAGCATTGCAACCAGCAGCACCATCAAGAGTAGCAGAAGGAAGCAAACCTGCACACAATGAATCCAAGAGGAAGGTTGTGGACAACGCAGAGGTGGGACAAAGTTGCAAGCTCAAGCAAATCCACTTGTGATGAAAGCAACTTTGGAGACTCGGGCTATGAGGTGATGGCACGACATGAATATCGCGTGAAGGTAGAGAACAAAATAGAGAAGGAGTTGCATGTGCTGAAGCAGCAACTTAAGGAAAAACAAGGGCTGCATAGATGAGAGAATGAGTTGCAGTAGGAATAGGTATAGCAGAGGGCACAATATGCACAGATGGATGAAACTACACCTGTACAAGTTATAGATTCATCCCAATGGCTGGCATGGAGCGGACATGGTGAGTGGTGTTGCTGATCGCATGCAAGGGAATTCATCACCATGCATGTCATTGTGCATGCGCATGAGATCCCGCCCATTTGGCAAACTCACCAAGGTGAAGACAAGAAGCAAGTCCAATTGGAGATGAACATGTACTTCAACAAGTTGATGTGCATGACCATCAGCACAGACTTAAAGATCAGCATGGACACTATGCATCAGTGTGTTGCTGGTTCGGCCACACCTAAGAATACCTTGCACATGCTATTAGACGAATTGGATGGAGGAGCCATATCAGTGCACTTGGATGTAATGAAGGCAAGAGTTCACTTCAGTAAGATGTCACCTTTGAGCACACGAACATCATCACGGACGACCAAGCTTGGCATCAGCTCACCACCTTCGACCATCACAAGCATGACAAAGAGTTGGTCTCACCACAATGGTCTGAGTGTCAGTGATTTCATACATGGCTGGCTCAAGCCATTTTGTCTCACATGGACACATGTGCATTGTAATGTAATGTCTTGTCAAGTGGAAGTTCAAGTGTCAATAGTTGAATGTAACAGTCATAGAGTAGTTGAAGAGTCATGAGGATAGATGAACGGTCTCAAAGGGGAATGTCAAGGGTCACCCCACCCTTTACTATAAATAGTACCTCATAACTCATTGTATAGGCTTTTGGTCAGCCAAGCTTCGATAGGAGTATCTTAGAGAAAGCTTGGACAATATTGTAATGCACCTTGGCTTCTCCACTGTGCAGAGCTAGTATATCTCTTTAGAGGAGCAGGCGGTTGTGGTTGTAACATTCCGCTATCGGAACTAGTGGTTGGACATGGATGTATTGTATGACTGGAACTTACACTTCTTAATATAATAGAGCCATCATGTTTTTATGCATATGTTGTTATTGTAGTTGGACTATTCTTGTTGCTTTAGCAATGCATTTTATTTAACTTACGCATTTGTGTATGAACTATTTTGTATGAAATTGTATGAATCTCGTTGCAGATGTGTTGTTGGTTTAACCATCACTTTGGACTGCTCGTTGTCTTTCTTTCTAGCCGGTGATGCATCTTTGCTCGTGTGTTCCCTTCCAAGCCGATTACTATTACAGGTTTCCAAGGGGTGCACTCACCTCACCCTCAGTGTGTTATAACCTCTCATGCACCTTCCTTGACTCACTGTAGCTGTCACACGCTTGCTACCAACAGGGACATCTTACTTGCCTCTGTACGAAACCGCGACCAAGGCATTACCATATGACCCACTACTAGGACTCATACACCAAACAGTCTGAGCTCTAATTGGGACTTCTTACCAAGGAGATCCCCTGACATGTTGGTGGGTCCAACACCATCAACACCTCCTGAACTATAGGTGTGAAAATAGAAAGGTCAACTTTTGAGTGGCATAAATTTTGCATACCGACTCTGATTGACATGCTTCTTGTGTTGTTGGAAAGGTCTATGTGTGTAGAATAGCATGAGAAGGTGCCACATTAAAGAAGAAATTTTTTATCCCTAAAATATGTTGTTTGATGCCTCAAAATTCTCCCAGAAGGTTTCAAACCTCATTTCACCATACTAGGTCCTGCCGATAAAAAAGATCCCGTGAGCTGATTCCTCCACTTCTTCCACTCTAAATGCATAGAGATGGATGATGAAAAATATAATGATCCAATTCAAATCACACCTCCCCATTTTTGGATGCTTTTGGTCCCCAAAAGATTTTACTAAATGATGTGAGGAAATTTTTCCTGAACCTTCTCTCTGGTGTACCATTTAGCTCTGCCTGGAAGTTGTTCCTTCAACTCAATCTGCCAAAGGTCATGTTTCCCATGTCTTGTAGTTTTGCAACTCTTCTACAAAATTCTATCTTATTTCAACTCTGCCTAAGCTTTTGGTGCCAAATCCTCCATAGAAGTTAGGACGTATTCCTCTTTCTCATCTAGCATGGAAGGCTCATAGAGTTTTAAATTATTTATATTCATAACTAAATAAATGCACATATATGGTGGTAAAATGAGTCGATAGGAATTATCACCCACCTTTTCTTGTATCTCAAAGGGACCATACCTTAGAGCCTTAATTTTCTTACCAAGCCCCTGCGACCTCTCCTTTTTCAATTGTAGTCATACTCTGCCTCCCACCTTGAATGATTTCTCTATTCTGTACTGATCATGTATGGCCTTATACTTCTCCTGTGACTTCTGCAGTGTTTCTTGTACCTGTAGATGGATCTACCTAATCTTCTCTATAAAATTTTCAGCCCTCAAAGCATCTCCTATAATATCTTCCCTCACTCCTCCTTGTTGCCCATATGCAATATCCAAAGGTGAAGGTGGAAAATATCCAAAACAAGTCTCAAATGGGGACTTTCCTGTAGAAGTGTGGACTAATCTATTATAAGAATGTTGTATATATACCAGATTTTCATCCCAGGTCTTCAGATACTTCTGGTTGTATCCCCTCAGAAGTTTCACCAAAGTCCTATTGACTACTTTTGTCTGCCCATCTATCTGTGGATGGAATGTTGTAGATCTCTTCAACTTTGTGTCCATATTCTCCCACAATGTAGTCCAGAATTCACTGAGAAATCTTGTGTCCCTATTTGAAATGATGCTCCTTAGTATCCCAAAGTGCACCTAGACTTGTACAAAGAAAAAGTTTGTTGCTTCTTGTCTGTTGATGATCTTTTTATAGGGAATTAGAACACACATCTTGTTGAACCTAAAAACTACCATGAACAGGTAGTTATGTCCCTTCCTAGTTGTTGGAAAAACTCCCACATAGTCCATGGAAATGATTTCCCAAGGAAGAGTAGGTACATGTAAGGGATGATACATGCCCTGTTTCCTGTTGCTAGGATTGATGGTACAACATAGCATGCATCCTCTTATGAATCTAGCTACCTACTCTTGTGTCTTGGGCTAATACACATACCTCTACAAGTTAGCCATGGTCTTCCCTACACTAAAGTTCCCTGCAAACTTAGAGGTGTGATCCTCTCTAATCAGCTGCAAATGCTCACCTTTAGGAACACATAACTTATCCAGCCTATAGAGTAACCCATCTTGGAGATGGTAGTCAATGGTGTTTTAATCGTCATGCACATGAATCTGACTCTGCAACTATTGATACAGCTCCTTGAAGTCTTCATATTCTGAATATGCCTCTCTATATGCATAATGGGTAAATGGCTCCATGTGCATAAGAGTACCCAAAGTTGTAATCTTTGATGTGGGTGGCCTTGAAAGCATATTGTCCAACTTGTTTGTGCTACCCTTCTTATACTTGATCACCAAATGAAACTATTGTAAAAACCCCATCCACTTGTAATGCTTGGTCTGTTGTAGCTTACTCTGAGCCTGCAAGTACTATAATGGCTGGTGATTTGTGTGGATTATTATCTCCTTTCCCATCAGATAGTGCTTCCACTTCTTCACATCTTGCACCATGGAATAGATCTCCTTATCGTAGGTAGGGTAGTTAAGAATTTCCCCATGAAATACTTCATAATGGTAGAAAACGTGCCTTCCTCCTTGCATCAAGACAACTCCCATAGTATACCCACTCACATATGTCTCCACTTCAAAGGGTTGATGCAAGTTTAGTAATGCCAAAAATGGTGCTTGAATGATATTCTTCTTTAGCTCCTCGAAATCCTTCTACTGATCTTTTCCCCACTGGAAACTCTTGCCACTTGATGTTATGGCGTGGAGCGGTGATACTACAACTGAAAATGAGGCTATGAATTTCCTCAGGTACTATGATTCCCCAATGAAACTCCTAACCTCATTAACATTAGTAGGCACTGACCATTTCATGATGGTCTCCATCTTGGAAGGATCTATCTTCAATTCTCCTCCACCGATCACATATCCCAAATACACCAAGGACTATTGTGCATACTCGCACTTCTTGAGATTTTCTAGCAGTTGGTGCTTCTTCAATGTTTCCAACACCTGCGTCAAATGTGAAATATGCTCCTCCTAGGTAGCCTTATATACTAGTATATCATCCAAATATATAATAACAAATGAATCTATAAAATCGCGTAGTACATCATTCATTAATCTCATAAATGTAGTTGGTGCAATACATAGGAAAAATGGCATAACTAACCATTCATACAAGCCTTGCCTAGTTTTGAAGGTGATCTTCCATGTATCTTCTTATTTCACTTGAACCTGGTGATATCCAGACTTCAAGTCCAGCTTGGTGAAACACTTTTCTTGCTGCAACTGATCTAGCAGATTGTCTATCCTGGTTAGGGGGTATCTGTTCTTGAACGTGATTTATTCAACGCCTTGTAATCTATACACATCCACCAAGTCCCATCCTTCTTTGGCACAATGATGATGGGTGACCCACATGGTGATATTCTCGATCGAATGACACCCTGTTACAGTAGTTGCTGCAACTGTTTCTTCACCTCATTTGCTTCTATAACAGACTTCCTGTATAACCCAATATTTTGCAATGGGGAGTCTGGCAATAGTTGGATCTCGTGCTCCACTTCTCTCTTAGGTGGTAACCCTTTAGGCTTTCTGAGCACATCATTGTATACCTGTAACAACTCCTTCAATTGTTGTTTTTATTTCTTAGTACACCCCTCCAGGGATGCGTTACCTCTTATTGACTTCTCTTCAGACTGAATTTCTATTAAAAGCAATAAAACATACTTCTTTTTGGAAATGATCAATTTCTTAGCTTGGTTGGCACTTACGAGTGAAATTTTCGAATTTCATTTGTGTGCATTGATGATGAACAATTTTCCATCCTTGATGAGTCAGTACTAGTTGGCTCTCCTAATGAATATTGCATCACACATGTACATGTATGGACTCCCAAACACAACTCCACATACATCAAGGGGAACCACATCTAGATCTACATCAATAAAATCAACATTGATAGAAAATCTAATTTTGACCTGTTTTGTTACCTTCATATTTGCATCCTTATTTACCCATCCTAGTGGATATGGGTTTGGATGATCACATACTTCCAGCCCTAACTTCTTGACCAACTTTGCTGTAATGAGATTCGCCTATGATCCTGAGTCAGACAGAGCATCAATCTTTGTCTTCTTGACCTATATCTTAATGTAGAAGAGTTAGGTCATTTCTTTCTCTTCCTGTTTATGAAGGCTACTTAGATTCACCTCCTTCTGCACTTATGTATAAATTATTTTTTCATCCATGTCCAAGCTACTTTCAACTTGGTTGCTCAAATCAGTGGCCATGAGATTCTTGTTCTTATTATATTTCTTCTTGTTCTTTAGGTTTAGCTCTGGTCAACTTCCAATAATTTTCCTCTATATGGCCATCGTGTTGAGAAATGGCAACAAGAATTTCAAGTTTAATTTGTCCTTGAATTAAACTGTAAATTAAATTCGAATTCTATTCTCATAGCAACTTAAAATAGTTAAATTAAGTTTATTAAACTTACTTAACTTAGGAAATTTGAGTTGGAAGTCTTTTGAAAGTCATGTATAAGTTCTCCCTACTTTGTAGGAGTCTAGTGTGAGTTAATTATGAGTTGGAGATTGAATTTTCCGAGTGTTGGGATTGTTCTAAAGAGAACAAGCATTGTAATTTCATCTTGATTTTCCAGATTAATACAAAACATATAGTGGGGTTTTGAGCTGTAGCTTTCCCTAGATATTTATTGTGTTATGTGCCTTTGATTCTCTTCCTCTATTCATTATTGTTTGCTTTATGTTTATGGGCTTCCATTGTAAAGAGTAGAAGTAGATTATTATCTCTTGCTTTAGCGAATTGCATTAACTTGTGAATCTACATGGTATCGGAGCAAGATTGTGTTTTGGGCCGAGAGTTTGCAGAGCATATATAAGAATTTTGGTGTAAAATTTTTAGAAACAAATTGTAGATCTAGATTCCTTGGGAAAATATACCCAAATTCAAAAAATAAATCGGCCGAATCGGAGTTCGGACAAGGGAGATATCACTTATTTAAAATCAGCTCTCTAGAGGAGATTTCGAAGTTTTGAGTTTCTGGGTTACAGGTGAAAGTTGAATTTGCAATACATACTTCAGGATCGATAGATGTCATTCCATGGGTTAAGGCTTGAGTATGCCTTGGAAGGCATCTCGAATTTCATAGCTTGGAGGGACAGGATGGAGGTTGTGCTAGAGGACAATGGCTTGAAGGAATTTGTTGAATAAGAAATTCCTAAGCTAGCAGCTACTGATGCACAGAACTTGGCCAAGTGGAAGAAGTGTGTGGCGAAGGCAAGGCGGATAATCCTTGAGGGAGTTTGAGATCATATTGTCTCGAGTCTCCATGGAAAGGAAACCCCACATGCTATGTGGAAAACATTGATGGACTTGTATCAGAATAGCAGTGATCAAAGGAAGTTGGCACTGAAGGATAAACTTCGTAAAATCAAGATGGAGAAAGGTGAGACGATTCCAAAGTACTTGAACAAGTTCACTCAATTTCAGGATGAACTTGTAAGTGTTGGAATCACAGTTTCCGAGGAGGATATGGGGAGCCTTGCTCTTCTTGGACTCCCAAAGAGTTGGCATATTTATCAGGACTCTATCAATGGTTGGGAGAAACTGCCAGATTGGGAACAACTATGGTCGGATTTGATGCAAGATGAGGTTAGGAGGAACACCAAGGATGGATCTTCATCAAAGCTTGATGATGAAGAGAACTGTGCCTTAGTGATTAAGGCGAGGAAGGGGAAAGGTAAAATTTCTCGTTCCAAATCAAATTCTTATCATGGAGGTAAGAAGAAGGACATGAAAAAAGTCAAATGCTTTCATTGTCACAATATGGGACACTTTGCTACAAATTGTCCATTCAAGAAGTCCAAGGAGAAGTCCTTAGGAGGAGTGGTGGTTGAGGCTTTGGCCTCCCAATTTGAATTGGACTTTTCCCTAATTGTATGCAAGGTGTCTTCAATGATGGGAAGTGTCTGGTTAGACAGTGGAGCTTCATTCCACATCACTGGAGAAAAAGTGTTATTCAGTGAAATGGAGGAGAAAGATCTCAAGATGCATATCGAGATGGGTGATGACGGAAAGTATAGTGTTACTGGTGTGGGCACTATTACTTTTTAGAGGGAGCATGTGACTCCACTCACCTTGAATAATTTTATGCATGTACTCAGACTCACGAAAAAATTGGTATATGTTGCGATGCTTGAGGATAAAGGCTATGATGTGATATTTTCGAAAGGAAATGCGTTCCTTTGACATATAGCCATGGGTCAAATAAAGAAGATAGGGATTCGAGTTCAAAATATCTATAATATAGAGGTAGAGGATTGTGTTGCTTTGAGTTCAAAAGAAGAAAAGATGTTGAGCTGAGATGTCAACGAGTTGTGACACAAGCGATTGGGCCACTTGCATCATGCGGCTTTGAAAATATTGCAGCAAATCTCTACCGGTCTTCCCAAATGTAAGCTTGAGAAAGTTGATACATGCAAGGGTTGTACTTTGGGAAAATACACCAAGTCTTCCTTTGGAGACAAAGACAGTCAAGCATAGTCTATTCTAGAGAGAGTCCATTTAGATGTGTGTGGACCATTCTCAATAACATCCATGACCAAAAACAGGTATTGTGTTATATTTGTTGATGACTATTCTCGTAAATGTTGGGTATTTTTTATGTAGAAAAGGGATCAAACTTTCACAAAGTTTAGTGAGTTCAAAGCATTGGTAGAGAAAGAGTTTGGCAAGAAGGTTAAAGCTCTACAGAGTGATAATGGTGGTGAGTATGTCTCCAATGAGTTTATGAACTTCTATGCAGTGAAAGGGATTAAACGAGAGTTGACGACACCCCATAACCCTCAATAGAATGGGGTTTCCGAGAGGAAGAATAGGAGCATAGTAGGGGAAGCAAGGGTGATGTTGCATGATCAGGGCCTACCACTACACTTGTGGGTTGAGGCATGCAACACAGCGGTGTATATTTAGAACCGTAGCCCACATCGAATACTTGAGATGAAGACACCAGAGGAGGCTTATTCCAGTAAGAGGCCAGATGTCGGTCACTTCAGGATTTTTGGGTCATTGGTTTATTTCTATGTGACCAAAGATGCACGAAACAAGCTTGAGCCAACAATATAGTTGGGTATCTTTGTGGGGTACACTGATACACCCCACAAGTATCAGATGTACATGTCAACCAGTCAGATGACAGTGGTTTGCGGGGATATCATGTTCGATGAGGAGAAGGCCATGCGAGTATCCCTTGAGATGGATCTTGAGCTACATGCAGATGAGGAGCTTTTAGCTCCTAAGGTTGAGGGGCCTCGGATTGATGTGGAGTAGCCATATGCAGAGGTTTAGAGAGTGGAGACATCCACTCAGGAAGAGTCTTCCAGATAGGGAAGGAAGCACACTAGAGAGGTTGACAGATTGTTGGATGATGCATGGGAGAATGTGGGAGCACCCTCTTCTCGGCGCAAACAGAGGAGGTCACTGTTGTTGGGAAAAGTATCCAATACGGAATGACCCTATCCCACTCTAAGGGTGATAGTACCTCAGCAGCAACTGAATACAAAGTTATTCAAGATTACTTCTTTATGAGATGAGAGAGAGAAGAGAAAAGGGATCCACTAACCGTTATCTTCCGCTAATGGTTGATCCAATCTTCCCTCTTGCTGCTTGCTCCTAGCTCCTTGCGCTTTCACCGGCCCAGCTACACAAAGATCCTGTAAAAGCACAAAGAAAGGAAACTACAAGAAGCATACATCCATAACTGATTCAAGGATTAGAATAAATCAAATATACAAGCATCAATTCACCATAGAGATACATGCATATAGAAGAACCTCAAATACTTTATTAATGGAAGAAGTAAAGTTCTGAGAGTGTTACAACCATAATAGGCCCAATCCAGCAACACCTCCCAGCAGAAAGAAATCTCCTCTTCACCTCCTTCAAAGCAATCACCCAATAGTTCTATACACAAACCAACAGCACTTCCTTACTTGCACAAAATTCCAGCCTCCATAGACCTCATGAGAGAGCTCTATATATAGGAGATTTGGAGAAAGGATGAGTCAGCTTGAGGTTGGCATGAAGCTGACTAGTGTCCTCTCCCACTTTAGTTATACTTCAGTTCTTGAGTCCACTTGGAGTTTCTTGCTTCCACTTGGAGATCTAGATCCTCTTACTCATCACAAGGCGAATTCCCTGATCCAAGTGTTAGTTTGGAAGCTTCCTGGGCATTTGACACCTTGCAGAATGACTGTGCCACTTGGCCAATCTCGCCCAGCGCAGGTAGCCTTCATTAGATTTGACATTCAGCGCAGGAACAGAGTGGAGCAGTTGACATTCAGCGCAGATGCTCAGTGGAGCAGCTGACATGATCCAGAAACAGCTTGTTTTTGAGTGTTTTCAGGTGGAGAACTAATTTTCAGTGCTGTGGTTTGCTGACCTTGTTCCTCTAGGGGTAGGAACAACATGTTTAGGGACTTTGGATCCCTTAGATTATTGACATTTCATGCTTCATGCTGTAAGGCACAAAAACGTCTATAACAGTTGCCCCCTAAAGTATGAGGTCGTTTATCGGGTGAAATGCTTTATCAGGAGGATCCGAAGTTCATTCAATCGCTGAGAGGTGCCCTGTAATAAAATACAATACAATACATTATTTTTTTTCATTCTGCTTTCATGATCTAGCTGAGGCGGGCATTCCCATGCTCAGCTTTATAAATTCATTTTGGTACATAGAACAGACGATCGTCTGATGGTAGACTGATAATTCTCTGCTGAAATTATCATCCTTTGAGTAGGATGATCATCTGCTGCAATGATGTACATAACAAATGTCTTTATATCCTGAATATATATCGCAGCCCGGATGGATGAAACTAGATCCGGGGTCTTCAAACTCGTTCGATCTTCACTCTAAGTACAATTCGATCCATGTGAGAATTGCGCTGAAGTCGAACATGGAAAGACATCGCTTGATTACCGGTCAATAATGTAAACCGTTAACAAGCGCGAGAGGAATCACCAATAATGACAATGACCCTCAAGGTACTGCAGTACAATTCACGTGGTGTGAATAAAGGACTTGGCGTCGAACACCACGCAAAATCTTCTGGTCGAAGGTCATTGATGTATACCTGTCGCCGGAAGTGAGAAACTTGCCATTGAGGCATGCAAGCTTCAAAGTACTGGGGGGTTTGTTCCTAGATCAACTTCTTGGATAATGAGCTGAAGTCGACAAGAAGCGATCTGTCAAAGGAGGGCCTTAATGAATCCCACATCAGTGACACGGAACGGAGCTAATGATTTTAGTGGAGGTGAAAACAATCTGTGAAATATGATTCAGGGTGGCGATCATGGGTGGATGAAGGATAATGTATGGCAGTGGATGGGACACGGTTGACTCTTTCTGAACACATCTCTTGAACATATAACGACACTAATGTGATGGATCGGTAGCATTACCCCAAATGTGGATGGTTTGGCGAGGACCATGGTGATGAGACCGGTGAATGAAACAACCCAATCCGATGTGATACGGAGGACAAAGTGTCATGTTCAAGAGCGACTTGCTACCATTAAAGCTTTGAGGTTCTCCCAATTTTTCCCCAGTCATTTCTGACCAGTACCTCTTTATTTTTGTCAAGCTTGAGGAGGATAACATATGCTTGTTCTATAACCTGCCCTTCGGGCAAGCCCATCGCTATTTTTTAACGAGCCTAGCGATAGGGAAACTCGTTCTCGTCTAAAGACAAGTTTGTCGCTATTTAATCATTTTAACGAGTCTAACGACAAGGAAAACTCGGTCCTTTTCATTTTTAGAGAGTCTGAAAAGGTACAGAAAGTTAACTCCAAAATTCCTTTTTCGTCATCTAATCCCTTAAGTCCGAAAAAGTATAAAACAATACAGAAGGGATGAGTTTTCGATAACTTTAACGAGCCGAATAAAACAAGCGCTCGACCTTTTTGTGTAATAATCCCTCAAGTCCAAAAAGATTAAAGTCTAGAGGAGGGATAACTCTTCCGGTCACTTTAACGAGCTGGAAGGCCAAAACTCGGCAAACTTTTCATATTTTACGAGTCAGGAGAAAAGAGCTCAAAGAAGACTCGTCTTTTGAGGAACGAGTGATAAACAGGGATAGCAGCAGATTCCAGGTACAGGTTGGAATTTTCCAATCACGGCAGTGTCACAAGGATGGCTAAGTGAAATCACTCTTTGCAGCTGTTCCTCAAAATGGGTAAACAATCATATGGAGGTGAACGATTGGCCAAATGAAATGGAGGTGGCGGGTGCAAACACGACCAAGGATTTTATGGCTAATAAATTTACGATCACAATGGTTATTTACCGGAATAGGTTCATTTTTTAATGAGCTTGAACTCTGGAGGAAACTCTTGCTCAAAATCTTATGTTTATTTTTTAACGAGCATGAACTATGACGCTAAAACTGCTCGGATCTCGCTTTTCTATTTTTTAACGAGCATAAATTCCGCGGTAAAACTGCTCGATATACCAGTCATAGGATAAGAAATGTCTTCCTGCAAGATTCCAATTTTTATAGAGCTTGCACCTCACATAAGCTATGCTCTTCATTTGGCAAATTTTGACCTTTGCCCCACATCCTTTCTTTATGTAAGTTAGGAAACGATCAATGACCGCTCTTTGCTTACACTCCAAAGGGTTTGCATGCCCCCAGGTATAAAATACAATTTCAAGGCTGCCCCTACTTATCCTTCAAAACATTTGTTTTGATGGGTGAGGCTTGCCTCTTTCTGGTTACCCAAAGAATGGTTTTATTTGCTGCCGCAAATGAAACTCTTTCTTCGGCGATGTCTATCATTAGGTTACTCAAAGATGGTTACAATTTGTTGCAGCAAAGGAATCTCTTTCTTTGGAGGCTGCCCCTACTTATCCTTTAAAACATTTGTTTTAACGGGTGAGGCTTGCCTTTTACCCAAAGATGGTTACAATTTGCTGCCGCAAAGGAATCTCTTTGGCATTGCCTACCTGTTTAGACAAAGTTGAATGACCTTTGTCAAACAAGTAACCTTGACAAAAGAACCCTGTTCTAGAACAACCCCTCTTCCTTCTTTCGGACGGGGTACGGACTAGTCATATTCTTTCGTGGAAATTCTACCTTATACCCAGGGTTTCTTCTGCCCGAAGCAGACCAGGATGCATGCCCCCTGGGTTCCAGTCCCATCTTTCCGAATCACTCGCACTCATCGGGAAGGAGGACTGGGGGTGGAGACATTTCTTGGGTGAATAGACCATTGAGGGTTGGTATTTGACTATTTGTGATGCGTGATCCTGGAAATGAAAGTTGGTCTACGAGCTTGACCATTCTTCCTTCGTGTGGAAAACACATTACTCTAAAGAGTGAGGAGACTATAGCTCCCATGCAATATATATAGTCTCGTCCAAGGAGTAGGTTATAATCCAAGGGTCCTTGAACGACCATCACGTTCATTTGAACGGTCTTCCCTTTCAATGTAACAGGCACATTGGGGAGGATCCCTAATGGTCGACTGGTTCCTTTATCAAAACCCGAGAGATTTCTCATCTCAGGCAAAAGCTCTGGGGAACCCAGTGCTTTCCAAGCAATAGAGGAAAGGATACTCACAGATGCCCCTTCATCAATGATAGTTCCAGCCATTACCATTCTGTAGATTTGGACTATGATTCTGAATGGTATACTGGCTGGTAACCGGGGTCTGCCTAGTTGGTTCCAATCAAAGGATACAACCAGGTTGCTTGGTGGTGGGACCAAATACACGGCCGGATACGATCCTGACGATGTTCCTTCCTGCGATAAAGGAATGGGCGCATTGCCCCGATGCTCATCAGAATCTGTGTTGATGAAAAGAATCTGGATGGTGTCATCCTTATTCTCTTCAGTGAGGGTGTCATTTGAAGATGAATCTTCAGTGACGGTGTCATTTGAGGATGAACCCTCTGAAGGAAGAACCGGGTCAACTGCCGTATCGACCTTTAGAATTTCGTCTGGTCTGGATTCAGTAGGTTCACTTTCAATGACTGACGCTTCAGCTGACCACTTGAGCAGGCCAGCTGTATTTTCAACCAACGAAGGACTTGGCACGAGTTTTTTGTATCCAGGAGGAAGTATTACCGGTGAAACCGGACGATCTTCCAAAACTCTCTTCGCTTCGTCTAAGAAGGGACAACGGTGGATGGCGTGACCGCCTTCACACAGTCTGCAGGGGGATCTTACTCCCCCTCTTTGTCTTGAACCTTCACTTTCGCTGGTTGACGGTAAGCAATCAACATGGCTATCAGAGGTTGATGCTCCCGAATTGTGCAACCGAGGGGACCAGTCCCTTAGTATCCGGGGAATACAGGGACAATCTCTATGGAAGTGGTCTCCTCTACATATGACACATGGCGATTTAGGCCCGGTCTGTGCTGTGTGTGGGTTTTTGTCAGATGTCTTTTGCTTGCCCCCAGTCGCCTTAGGCTCCTTCTTCTTCTTCTCCTTCTTCTTCTTCTCCTTCTTTTCCATGGGAGCTTGGCTTTTGCCAGCCCTACCTTGTGAAGATGAAGGATTAGAGGAAGAGTTATAAGAAGTAGAAGGCTGGTGGGCAGCTCTAGACTGATCTAACTGTTGACTCGACTGCTCAGGAACCATGGTGGTCTGAACTACATTAGTTGAGAATAGCCAAATAGGCAGGCCAATTGTCAATCCTGGAAGCGACAATGTGGCCATGTGGGGCGCACCGACTTCTCCCAAAGAGGAGAATGGACTAGGATTTCCGTCATGTGGAGTTCCTTGGTTGGGGCGTTCCATGTTCTCAACTTAAGATCAACGCGGGAATAGGAGGTGATTATGTTCCTTTTAAAATAAATTTTATAACGACGCTTAGACACAACTTGCTTTTTCACTTTTTAAGAGTCGAGAAAAAGCTAAAGATGACTCTAGTCTCCTTCGATGTTTTAACGAGCCCGAAGTGACAAATGCTCGGATGGACTTTTTCAGTTATAGAGTTTGAAAAAGGCCAAAAGAAACTGCTCTGGAGTTCTAGGCAGAGGGTGTGCCAAACTTTTCGCAAAACCACAGAATACGTTTTACGGTACGAGTGGTCGATCTTCGTGAATGCTGTGTTCACTGCATTGCGATCAGTAGGGCGGCCGACACGGTTTCCTATTGGATAAAGGCTTTATTCCTATAGGAGTCTCCCAATATATACGCGACGGTACGTGGGAGCACAAGTCCGTATTAGTGCCACCGACTCTCAGGAGGAATCACCCACCTTCGTCGAGATCGACAGTCACTACGTTTAACGACGCCGGAACACGTCTCTAGCTTAGACCTCTAGATGTTTGCGTTATGTTTCAAAGCGTTGTTAGGTTCATTCAATATATTTTAAGTTGATCTTTTTAAAGTTTGCCTTTCAAGGTTCACCACGAGATGTATTGATACAAATTCCTAAATGCAGTCTAAGATGAGAAGCAAGCTTTTTCAATCTTTTTGACTTATGAAAATCTTAACTACTGAGGGAAAAGAGAGACAAAATCTTTTCACACAGATCAAAGAGCACTCGCTAATGCACTTTTTCCCTAAATCAACATACAAACTTATATGAAAAATGCAAAGATGCAGGTATTTCTTTTCTCTTTCTTAATGTTGGTGTAATGCAAAAAGAAAGCTGTTGTATAAATTTGAATTCAATTTCAAGTGAAAGCAAACAAGCTTGTCCAAAATCAAAAGATACCTTAAGATTTACTTGTTTCGACACTAGAAATATATAAAATCAAACCAAATGACGAAAGCAAAAGCTCAATCAGCTATGAACAGCAAATAAACTAACTCTTAAGATCAAAACGACACTTTATCACAGGTCTAGATCTAAGAGGCCACAGCAAGACTAGTTCACTTTCGTTATGGGAAACTGTAAATGTACAAGAAATACACAAAGAACAAACACAGTTTCTTTATACAACTGAGGCGGAATAGTGACAAGGAAAGTTGGTTTCAGATAGGCCCACTGACTGGTAACAAACAGCAAAAACAAGAGTGAAAACAGGGCAAAAAACAGCAGGAAACCCCAGCAGCACAAGGCAGGACTGGTCCAGCGCAGGTGGAACACTGCCTGTTTGACCTTCAGCGCAGGTAGCCCCTTCGGGAACTGCGTTGAAATGCAAACAGCCTTTGTACAGCCTGCACTGAAGAACGAAACTTTCGTTTCTGGTGGTTTCCGGGTCACAGATTGCTAAAAAATTCACAGTTTTTACTCAAATCAGAAGCTATCAGTCAAGGACACACTAAGGGATGACAAGGAGGATGAAAAGCTATCACTAAGAGCTTATTAGAGTCCTTGTGGATCAGCTCTTCAAATCATAAAATTGCCCAGAAACTGAGCTAGAGTAGCTGCCCTCTACTTTGCATTTGAAAGATTCAAACACAGTTCGATTCGGTACTCCCTTTGTTTATGAAATGAATAGCAAAAAACACAAACAACCAACAAGATACGATCCCCAGCGGAGTCGCCAATTTGTTGTTGGGAAAAGTATCCAATACGGAATGACCCTATCCCACTCTAAGGGTGATAGTACCTCAGCAACAACTGAATACAAAGCTATTCAAGATTACTTCTTTATGAGATGAGAGAGAGAAGAGAAAAGGGATCCACTAACCGTTATCTTCCACTAATGGTTGATCCAATCTTCCCTCTTGCTGCTTGCTCCTAGCTCCTTGCGCTTTCACCGGCCTAGCTACACAAAGATCCTGTAAAAGCACAAAGAAAGGAAACTACAAGAAGCATACATCCATAACTGATTCAAGGATTAGAATAAATCAAATATACAAGCATCAATTCACCATAGAGATACATGCATATAGAAGAACCTCAAATACTTTATTAATGGAAGAAGTAAAGTTCTGAGAGTGTTACAACCATAATAGGCCCAATCCAGCAACACCTCCCAGCAGAAAGAAATCTCCTCTTCACCTCCTTCAAAGCAATCACCCAATAGTTCTATACACAAACCAACAGCACTTCCTTACTTGCACAAAATTCCAGCCTCCATAGACCTCATGAGAGAGCTCTATATATAGGAGATTTGGAGAAAGGATGAGTCAGCTTGAGGTTGGCATGAAGCTGACTAGTGTCCTCTCCCACTTTAGTTATACTTCAGTTCTTGAGTCCACTTGGATTTTCTTGCTTCCACTTGGAGATCTAGATCCTCTTACTCATCACAAGGCGAATTCCCTGATCCAAGTGTCAGTTTGGAAGCTTCCTGGGCATTTGACACCTTGCAGAATGACTGTGCCATTTGGCCAATCTCGCCCAGCGCAGGTAGCCTTCATTAGATTTTACATTCAGCGCAGGTACAGAGTGGAGCAGTTGACATTCAGTGCAGATGCTCAGTGGAGCAGCTGACATGATCCAGAAACAGCTTGTTTTTTGAGTGTTTTCAGGTGGAGAACTGATTTTCAGTGCTGTGGTTTGCCGACCTTGTTCCTCTAGGGGTAGGAACAACATGTTTAGGGACTTTGGATCCCTTAGATTATTGACATTTCATGCTTCATGCTGTAAGGCACAAAAATGTCTATAACAGTCACCAGAGAGGTACACTAGATACATGGAACTTATGGGTGCATGTGTTTTGACAGAGCCATCTTCCTTTCAGGAAGCAGTGCAGCAGCCAGTTTGTGTTGATGCGATGGTGGAGGAGTATGACTCCATAGTTCAAAATAGTGTTTTGGATGTGGTCCCGAGACCAGAGGAAAATTCAGTTGTGAGCTCCCATTGGCTTTACAAGGTAAAGCAAGTTGCAGATAGTAGTGTGGAGAAGCAGAAGGCCAGATTTGTGGCCCATGGCTTTTCAAAGGTAGAGGGGATTATTAACTATGATGAGACCTTTTCTCCTGTTGCAAGGTACTCGTCAATCAGATCTATTTTGTCACTATCAGCATAGATGTGTTGGAACATCCATCATATGGATGTGAACACTGCCTTCCTCAATGGCATGATTGAGGAAGAGGTGTACATAGAGAAGCCCAAAGGTTTTGAAACCTTCGACCATGAGTCACATGTGTGCCGACTCAAGAGAGTGTTGTATGGGCTGAAGCAAGAACCTCGTTCTTGGTACACCAGGATAGATAGCTACTTCACTGGGTTGGGTTTCACGAAGAGTGAAGAGGATGTGAACTTGTATCACATAGTGGTGGAAGGTAAGATGTTGATCATTGTACTTTATGTAAATGATCTTACACTGACAGGGGATGAGAAGCTCATCAAATCTTGCAAGGGGGACCTTACAAGAGAGTTTGAGATGAAGGACATCGGGCTCATACATTACTTTCTTGGCATGGAGGTATGGTATGGATATGGGGAGTTGTTTGCATCTCAGGGCAAGTATGCGAACAAGATACTCAGGAGATTCCATATGGAGAGTAGTAAACCCATGAAGACTCCTCTAGCTGGTAACTAGAGGAAGGAGGATGCTACTTTAGGGGAAGTAGTGGAAGCTACTATTTACAGGCAGCTTGTGGGTTCACTCATGTACTTGGGTGAACACATGACCAGATAGTGCTATGTAGTTAACCAACTTAGTCAAGTGATGGTTAGGCCTACCAAGCTGTATTGGAAGGCTTCAAAGCATGTATTGAGATACCTCAAAGGCACTACGCAGTTTGGGTTATGGTACAGACGGGCAGAGGGATTGAAGCTTCAAGGCTTCACTGATGCAGATTGGGTAGGGAGTCCATCCAACAGGAAGAGCACATCAGGAGGGATCTTTAGTATTGGGTCAGTGGCAGTTTCTTGGTACAACAGGAAATAGAGATCGGTTGCACTCAGTTCGGCAGAGGCAGAGTACATGGTTGCAAGTCAGGTAGCATGTGAGGCTATCTGGATGAGGAAGATCCTGGTTAGTTTGTTTGGTTAGCAGATGGATCCAATAGTGATTTATTGTGATAATCAGAGTTGTATCAAACTCTCTGGAAATCCAGTCTTTCATGATCATTCCAAGGATATTGATATCTGGTATCATCATCTCAGAGACTGTGTATTGAGGCGGATCATGTTGTTAGATTACATTACCACAGAGGAGCAAGATGTTGACATCTTGACAAAGGCATTGTCAAGATGTAAACTCGAGTTTCACAGAGACAGTATCGGGGTAGTTGATAATCCCTTTGTTGTTGAGAGGGAGTGTTGAGAAATGGCAACAAGAAATTCCAGTTTAATTTGTCCTTGAATTAAATTTGAATTCTATTTTCACAACAACTTAAATTAGTTAAATTAAGTTTATTAAACTTACTTAACTTGGGAAATTCAAGTTGGAAGTCTTTTGGAAGTCATGTATATGTTCTCCCTACTTTGTAGGAGTCCAGTGTGAGTTAATTATGAGTTGGAGATTGCGTTATTTTTAGAGGGTTTATTTCCCTTTAAATACAAGCTATCCTTCATAGGAATTATACATTGGAATAAAGACTTGGAGAGATTATGAATTGGCTAAGATTTGGCCTTAAGCTTGCTTATGAGTTGGAGATTGAATTTGCTGAGTGTTGGGATTGTTCTAGAGAGAACAAGCATTGTAACTTCATCTTGATTTTCCGGATTAATAAAAAACAGATAGTGGAGTTTTGAGCTATGGCTTTCCCCGGATATTTATTGTGTTATGTGCCTTTTATTCTCTTCCTCTATTGATTATTGTTTGCTCGATGTTTATGGGATTTCGATGTAAAGAGTAGAAGTAGATTCTCATCTTGCTTTAGCAAATTGCATTAGCTTGTGAATCTATAGGATTTTCTACACATCGATGTTGCAATGGTTATAGTGGTTACTAGGATACTTGCACTAGTGTGTTGTGGCTATCGTCTTCTTATCTTTTCCCCATATTTTCTTCTTTTTCCCCTCCTTAGAAGCTTCTTGTTGCTCCTTCTGCTTCGATCCACTTGATTGCGCTCTCTTCATGCCGATGTTCTCCAGGTATTGTGCATGTACACAGGCCTCATCCACTTACTCGGGCTTGAACAACATCACTTTCTCACGCAGATGGTGGTGCGGACCCCCCAAATACTTGAGGCCTACATCTAGGTTCTTTGGAGAGATACCCAACATTATAGCCATCTTTATGAATTTTGTGGTGTACTCCTGCACGCATTGGCCTGACTTTTGCCTGAAGTAATGCCATGAGATCCACTGGTCATCCACGTACCCAATGGGATAAAACTGTGACTTAATGAGGGTTTTGAAATCCTCCCGCTTAGTCATTGGAGGTTATCCCTCCAACCTTAGGGTTTCTATGTGGCTCTCCCACCAAGTCAATGCATGGCCCTCTAATTTCAGCCACGCGAATGAGATCTTTTGTCCTTCCTCAATCTAATGGACACTAAAATAAAATTCTAGTTGCTACAACTAGTGGTTCAATTTCAAAGCGTCGATCTCACCATGGTATGACTTTGTATCGAATTTTTCTTCCATTTTAACCAAGGATTGATTCACGACACTCGAAGTGGGTTGATCTTTACCAGGTTCTTTCTTCGACTGGTTCTCCATTTCTCCCTAATCTTCTAATCCTCATTCTGATTTTTCCTCTACATTTGAACCCTCGCCTTCTCCAAACATCCCCAACTTATTTCTTAGGGCTACCATGAGGAGGTTTACATTGTGGTTTATATCCGTGAATTGTTGTTTGAGCCGTGAAAAACTCACCTCTACAGGATCATGAGATTTGTTTACAGATTCGTCGATCATGATTAGGGTTTTACAATTTTTTACCCCGACGACCTAGATCCCCTGCAAATATCCACAAATACCCAAAGAAACCTGCTCTAATACCAAATGATCTATAAATTATCGTGGATATTTCATTGGATAGTTCTTCACAATAGATATGATAATATTATATTAAGAACTCTAAAAATTCTACACTATTACAGTTGATTAAAATTTAATATCTATGGATTTAACTCTAATTAGTGCATGCATGCAAATGGAAATTAAGCAGAAAAGTAGAGAACAACAAAATAAACTCACACACACATAAGACACAAGATATGCTCTCTGGGAAACCCTGTCGGGAGAAAGCCCAGCTGGAAAGTGAGGTCTCTTCGCTCTCTTTCTCTGTCTAGAAATATGGCTACAGGTACAAAGAAATAATGCCTGTGGCCCATGGGTTGTTACAGTGCACAAATCTTCTCTGTGTTCTCTATCCCATATCTCTCCTGGATATCTTTTCTCAGCTACGAAACAAAATTCTCTCGAAAGAATGCAATGTCTCTTCCTCCTAGTGGCTCGGTTATAACACAACTCGATAGCCTATTAGTGGTTAAGTTTGACTACATCAACTCTTAACTAGAGTTACAAATTAGACTCTTTTAGAGTCTTTTACATCACAAACACGTGGCTAGGCCATTTTCCATAAATAATGGGGGTTGTCGCGACATCCTCCCAAACTATAGGTGTGAAAACAGGAAGATCAACTTTTGAGTGACATAACTTTTGCATACAGACTCTGATTGACACGCTTCTTATGTCGTTGGAAAGGTATCTGTGTGTACAATATCATGGAAAGGTGCGACATTAGTGGCAGATTTTTACTCCCAAAAAGCGTCGTTTGATGCGTCAAAATGCTCCCAGAAGGTTTCAGACCCCGTTTCGCCAAATTGGGTCCCGCCGATAAAAACAGTCCCATGAGCTAATTCCTCCACTTTTTCCACTCCAAATGTGTCGATATGGATGAAAAACAATATAATGATCCAATTCGGATTAGTAATTTTGGTTAAGAGTTGAGGGATTTGAACCTAACCGCTATTAGACTATTAGAATGTTATCACTAGACCTCTAGGAGGAAAAAGGTTCCCATTCTTTTCAAGTGCATTTGTTCCCTAGATGAGCAAAGTGCATAGGGAGAGAGTGCACGGAGAGGATTTGTGCATTGTAGTTGCCTATGGGCCACAAGCCTTACTTCTTCGTACTCACAACTATTTTCTATATTTTCTATATTTTCGAATGTGGCTTGTGAGTTTTTATTTCATTATTCTCTATTTTCTGCATAAAACTTAATGTGCATACATACACAATAAACAATAATCTACATGTTTGGAAATCTAAAGAGGTATAACTGTAATAGATTACTTTTTCAATTTCTTTTAAGAATAATTTATCAGATTTGTTGTGACAAATTGCCTAGTGGAATATCCACATAAATTTATGGATCGACAAAACCCACATTTTTGACATTAGGAGTGAGTAAAGACTCTAAGGCATTTATTCTAATTCTTTCCCATACCCAAGTTTGTGTGCACCTCTATAAAGTCTATCTATGAACAATTCTTACTACATCCATCTTCTAGAGCATTTCCTTGAGTCAATGAGTTCCAATCTATATGGGTGCTTGTTAGAGTCAAAATTGAATATCCGATTTAGAAAGATATAGTTTTTAATTTAGCAATCCCATCAATGACTTTTTCCTAGTACGATGATTCACTAATCAAATGGTTTCTCCTGGTATGAATATGCAAGGGTATAAATTTAAAGATGGAGATGGAAAATCTTTGATAGCTTCTAAACTTTTGTAATGAGGCCCATCGTATCATGAGTATGGGGCTACCTAGCCCCTCTTGGACTACATCAATAGGGTCTCATAGAGGTGACAATAGGTGTGAGAGATGTGAGTATGAGATGGGTTGGTCCCAATACCACCTCACCATGAAAAATAGTGCTTGAAGCCATCTTTGGCTATATTTGAAGGGCTTGAACCTCTAAAGTTACTCACTATTGCAGCAAACATATGTAGATTCTCTAGTCACTTTGCTGACACCTTACCTTGGATGATTCCTATGATTACTTCATAGTTTGTCTATTCTCGCATGGTTGGGTGAGAAATCTTATAAGAATTGAATAGGAATTTCAAATTTCAAGTATGCCTTACCTTGGATGATTGTTATGATTACTCCTTACTTTGGACAATTGTTATGATTACTTCATAGTTTGTGTATTCTGACATGGTTGGGTGAGAAATCTTATAAGAATTGAATAGGAATTTCAAATTTCATGTATAGATAGAATTTTACTATAATTCAAGTATCATGCACAATAGAATGATACCTATAAATATTTTTCCCAATTTTATTGTTAAAAATCAATTAAAACTTTAAATGGATAAGGATTCAGGGTTTTTGTATTTCCAAATGGTAAGAGGAAATAACCATGTTCCATGCCTTAAACTGCATTTTTTAAATATAGAAATAAATTCAACATCCTAAAAAAACCCATAAAATCCCACTAAAACTGTGGAAATAAATATAGAAATAAATTCAACATCCTAAAAAAAACCCCATAAAATCCCACTAAAACTATGATTTTCCACCCTTTGTGATTTTCCCATTTTATAACCAAATTTCAAACAACATCCATGAAAACGGTAACCAAAAGGAAAATAAATTTGCCCGGTTAGACTATAAGGAAGAAAAATACATGAGAAGAATTGACCTGCAACAGTTACCTCATCGATATGACTTTGGATCTAAAGAGATCCGGTTCCAGAACATTAGGGTCCGTTTAAAGCTTTGAAGGAATGCCAATTGCATGATGTCACGATTTTGTATTTGGTCAACGAAGAGGAAGTTTCATTTTACTCACCCACATGCATTTCAGAGGTGAAATCGATATGTTACGTAATCTTGGTGAACTTCGAAATTCAGAAAGAGCATACAACATCATTCACTCCTTATTTAGCGCATCCGTATATCGTTTTCCTTCCGTCGTTAGGACGGCTCTGACTCAGAAACTTTACTAAGAGATAACTTTAATGTTCGGAGAGGATTTGACAGCCAATTGATGTGTATAGAAATCTGAAAACAGTCAATATCCAGCCATCAGGAATATTGCAAAGTAATGATGCATCCAAATATCACATTAAAAAGAATGTGAAACGAATAAATAATTCATTGATCAAAAGAAATCAGGTCAACCCCTCGTTATTCAATAGATTTGAGATTAAGATGGTTTGATTTTTTTATTATACAACAGTGATCAATTAAAAATGGGTCAAAAAAATCATCATGAATGCTGAATCTTAATTTTTTAATAGATCTAGATTTCATTTGTGGTTGCCCATGTAATATTTCAATGATAAAGAAGCTTCCATCCATTGAAAATGGGAGGGCGTTAGATGCAGCGCACGCAATTACGAAATCCAAAGATTTCAACGAAAGATAAGTATCTCACTTACACTGTAGTTGATTCCTGATTGCGTATCAGCATTCATTGTACTTCCATTTTAATGGTTTTTTTGGTAGGGTATATGTAATTATGGGTTACATTTTTTTTTGTGAAGGAGAATAAAAAGCTGATTTTATTTATGTAGTAAAATTAGTATATCTTGGATCTATGAGGATGCAACATAAATTTGAGTAAAGATATCAAAAATATATGAAGCTGTGACAAAATCTGGTAATAGTGGATTAAATTGTGATTTTGTATTTTTACAAAATAGATAATTTCAACTTTTTACTTTTAAAACATATGTAGATTACACAATTGAAATTTATAATTTTAATAAATTTATATCAAATTTCAAAATTGGTTAAAAAAATATGCCAAAAAGCTTGGAAAACCAGTTAGTCTATTGTTTTTTGCTTTTTGAAAAACCAGTTAGAGTACTGTTTTCTTTTGAAAAACCAGTTAGACTGCTGTTTTTTTTGAAAAACTAATAAGACTACTACCTTTTTTTACTCTGAATCTTTCAGATTCTCCATTTCACCAAACAATTCTAAAACCAACTGTGTTCAATAAATATGGTAGGTTGTAAACTGGACAAGTGCCCAGTGGTATTTGAAATAAAAGCAACCACGTGCAAGTGGTGGCCTGCTTTAATTCAAAGTACATAATCCATGATCCATATAATCTGATCTGATACAATGTTGACAATCACCTTCATTTATGCACCATTCACATCAGATGCTCTCTCCATTAAGATACCTACAGTGGATGTTGGATATACCCTCGAGTTTATTTCATTAACAGAAAAATATTTACATTAGATTGAGTGTTTTCATTTGTACTTGGGAAATATTAATATAAATTTATTTTAAATAAGAATTTAAAATGAGTTGAGAGAAATCTAATTTTTCCTGTGGTAAATAGTCATAGATATTATTTACTTATTTTGTATATTTCAAATTTATTTTTATTTGATTTCAACTTTAATGATGGATAAATAAGATTACACATGAAACTAATCAAACTAAGTTGTATAATAAGCCATCCGCTTAATTAAAAAAATTACTATTAAATAGAAATTATTAATAAAATCCCTTCATGTGAGACTGGTAGAGGAAAACAACAGTAAGGAAAAAGCGATGCCGCTCAAAATAAATCTATGAAATGATAATTGTTGCAGAGACAATTTCTCCTTTACATGGTTAACCTGTTTACCATCCCATCCCATGAAGCTCTGAACAGCCTAAAGGCCAGAGGTGTACTGGTACTGGTACCTCCTCTGCATATTGAATCTTGTTCAACAACATTAAGTGTAAATTTTGTAACTTTAATTACGAGCACAACAGTACCCAAAGCCAAAACTTCATGTGTAAACACATGAATGAATGACATAATAATAGAGATGCTCTGCGACGTTCATACAGATACATACATAACTTCCTCACTCACGCAGAAATATTGTGTAGCCGTTCTATGATTTGCAAACTCTGGAATAGCAATAAGGGGAAATGATAATAAACCCACTAATTGCTTTTGTGTGCCCTTTTCCTTTACCAAAGTTGTTCACATCATGGAATTGAAGGTTTTTTTCCCATCAGAATAGCGGGAGGGTTTCCAGAATTGAAGAGTGAATTTCCAGATTACAAAAAAGGATGTCGAGATAAACTGGCAGGTTGATCCGGGAGGCTGGATTTGGTGCACTAGGCTTCTGGCTGCATGACCTTAATGGAGATGAGTGCTTCCTTTTCGTTGCTGTCCATGTCCAGTCTGTATGTGGGGGCATCATTGGATGTAGTTGTTGTTGTAGTTGTTGATGGTGGTGATGATCCAGTCAATTGTTTGGCCCTGAGAGCTTGAAGGTTCCAGTCGGTCCGGAGGAGGACTAGGAGCATCAGAAAAGCACAGGTGGCTTGAGCTGCAAGAAGTCCCAACCACAAACCCACCAAGCCTGTGTTGAAAATAAAGCCCAGAAGCATTGCAACAGGCATGCCGACCATATAGAACGAGCCAAGATTGATGTTTGCACCTGTGGAAGGACGAGCACTTCCTCTGAGTACCCCACAACCCGTAGTCTGTGGGCAGTTGCCCAGTTCACAGAGCCCTACAATCGGCATGGCCATTGCTGTAAGAGACAAGATTGTTTGGTCCGATGTGAACAACCATCCCCACACATGGCGCATGGTAGTTGTGAAGGTCATGGCCAAGATGCCTACGACCACTGCACAGAAGAGAGCCACCAACATGGCGATTCGGGCCTTGTGTGGCCTGTTGGCCCCCAGTTCGTTGCCTATTCTCGTGGAAACTGCGAGGCTGAGCGAAGAGGGGAATATGTAGACTAGAGAAGTTGTCTGGATGAGTATTCCCATGGTTGCCACTGCAGCCTTTGCGTTTATGAGAAGGCCAGAGAAAATGATCATTAATTCATACCACCACCATTCTAAGCAGACAGATACACAGCTAGGAATGGCCAAGGTGAGAAGGGATCTCCATTCCTTGAAGCACTCTGTAGACCAACCTCCCCAGCATCTGCTATGGATGCTGGAATTATAGCACAGGTAGGCCAAAAGAGCAAGCACGAGGTTAAAATCTGTCCACGCAGCCGCTAAGGCCACCCCACGGATTCCCAATCGGAGGTAACAGACGAGAAAAAAGTTGATTGGCACATGCAGCGCCAGAGCGAAGGCTGCACTTACAGTTAAGGGCGTGGTGATATTCTGACTTCTAAGATAGATTCTCAGCGGATTGAGAACGGACTGAGCCAGCAAATCTGGCAGAGAGAAAAGCAGATAGGTGGCTGCCATGGAAGTAATGTTGGCATCCTGGCCACAGAACAGAAGGATCCTTTCCATATTTATCCATAACAAACCTATGGGAAAGCAAGCACAGAGAAGAATCATGATCGTTCGCTGCAGTGTTACACCCATCAGAGACCACCGTTTAGCACCATAGGCCTGGCCACAGATGGGTTCCATTCCCATGGCAAGACCAGATAGAACAGAGTAACCAGTTATATTGGCAAATCCTATAGACAGGGATCCTCCAGCCAGTTCCAGCTCTCCTAGTCTCCCCATGAACAGCATCGATGTCATCGCTCTCCCATATGACAGCAAACCCGCCACCACCATCGGCCCTGCGATCCCTCCTATTTGCCTCACTTCCTCGATAACCTGTCAACAAAAAAATTATTCCACCATATCAGAAAATCACTCCAATAGAAGATTCAGAATAACAAATCCTTAGACTAATTAAATTTCTTTTTGGTGACTGGACTTAGCCTAGCTCGTTTATTGGAAGGAAGAAGAATAATCCATTCATAATAGGATCGCCAGGGGTTCTATGGAGCAAGGATGCTTATGACCAGGATTGATTGTGTTATGGGTTCATTAATTTTTTTGGTAACTAAGGAGAGTTTAATTTGTTTATTGGAAAGAAGAAAAATAATAAGATCACAAAAATCACAATAGGATGCTCATGACATGACCAAGATGGTGTCAAGGGCCAAGGGCTTTGTTGAGCGAGGAAGCTCATCACCAAAATTATGCGAAGGGCTCTATTGAACCTGGAGAAACATCTCAGAATTGTTTTGCAAGACTGGATCAAACTGGGACGACACTTGGAATAATTTAATTCCCCCAAAATACCTTGCCATGAGATTGATTTGAAACTGATTAAATCGTTACTCACCTCACCAGTCGTCGGCCAGCGAGTGAGATCGTCCTCAAAATCAAGGCTCGTCTCGATGTTCTGTTTAACTCTGGGCAGGTAAGCAAGAATCATCGGTGGCGTCGACGATATCCCGGATTTGGCACAAGAATGCGGTTGCTCCATGCTCTTCCCGCACTGCGACTGCCTGCACATGATGATCGATCGCGACAATAACTCTTCTTTGCCCCCCCCGTGATTCTGATAGACTGATTCTTTTTTTCTCCTAACTGACTGCCTATCTTCTCGTCAAATTCTCCGGCGCCGTCTAACAAACTTTTCAAACCGAACCAAACCGCGTCGTGTTGTTGAAGTTTGATTTGCTTTCAACGCGTGCCGGGGATCGAAGAAGCAAAGTCCTGCGGGAATCGATCTGGACTGGGACTCCTTTTATGAATGAGTAAACCAGACGTTCAACCCACCTCGCCGTTTCAGGCGGGAGCCCCACGAGTGAAGATGAGCTGTCAGCTTCTGCTGTGAGCAGCGCGTACACGCGTGGGGGCAATGCTCCAGCTTTTCTTGCCTCACTGCTGGACTAGGATGGCATGGATGGGCGTGGGAGGGGGCGGAGGCGGAGGAGGAGGATTAGGCTGAGGGTGAAGATGAAGATGAAAATGAAAAATGAAGATGAAGGGTGAGGGTGTGGGTGTGTATAAATAATGCTCTGCCTTGAAATTGAAATTGAAATTGAAATGGACTGATATTTACTGTATACGCAACCTGGCCTTGAAGTTGAAATGGGAATTGATTGCTGAGTTATTTTTATTAATTGTCCTTGCTGATAACAAGGACGAGGCGAAGGAGAAGGGGCAAGAACAAGAAGCAAAGTGCCCCCACACTGGAGCCCTCTGGTCCCTCCGGCGCCACCCACTTTGCTTCTTTATCCCATATTCCCGACAGCCCAACATTCCGTCGTGCAGTCCCTCACACTCACCTTCTCCATCTTCGTCACCTTCTAACCACACAGGGCCCGGCCTCTGCTTCTCAGAGATGACAATGCAAGCTCACAGACAGTCACGAGACTCGCAAGGACACCACCGTCTTGCATTCAATTTGGCAAAGCGGGCTGCCGTTAAAAGAGAGAAAAAAAAGAAAAGAAGAGGGGGATCTTGAATCGTGGCATGGTTGTCATTCATTGGGCATCGGGCGCACGCATGGCCGACGGATGCGCCGGTACGCCACTGCATATAACCTCTCCTTTCCGTCCCGTTCGCTTGTGCTCCCTTTTTACCGGCGGATCCCCAACCCCAAACCCATCTCCATTCCCGATCCCAACCCAAACCCACCCCACACTACTGGTTAACCTAAATTTATATTATAAAAAAACAGAAAGATACTTTCTGGGCCTCACCACAGTCACAGTCACAGACCCCGGCCCTCCCTAGCTGGCTCCTTGGCAGGCTGCTGCAAGTTCCGAGGCCAAAAAAGCTGTCATCCCGCCATGCATGTGAAACCTTTGAAAACGAGCCTAAACAAAAACACCCAATCCCAATCTCTCCACCAAATATAGCGGTTATTCGCTGCCATCACCTGCCCATGGGCGAGCACTTTCCGGCCATCGTCCAGATTTCTGAAGCGACACTCTGGTCCAATATCTCATCTCATCTCATCTCTCATACCACGGCCCAGCCACAGAAAGACGGCAGGCAGAGGCACTTCCGTGGTGCAGAAATCAACGTCCAGTCTCATCATCAGATCAAGAACCTGCAGACCTTGCCTCCTCCCTGACTACCGGCTCCCTTCCTTTCTCTGTGTGCGCGGGCGTGCCAATGGCCATAATCATCTACACATAAAAAACAAGATAAGATGCTAGGGTTAGGGTTTCTTTTCTCTATTTTATTTTTATGAGTTTTGTACAATTGTTTTGTACAATTTAGGTACTTCCAAGATTTTTTAAGGTGCTAAATTTATTTATACATCTGAGATTTTTCAATTTTTCAAGATGCTAAATTTATTTTTATTGTTAACAATATATTTTTTAGATTTTCAAGATGTTGAATTCATTTATTCTTTGAAAAATATAAATGGTGTAATTTGTACAATTCAGGTACTTGTGTAATCCACTTCGGCACACTTAAGTAATCCATCCATATAATTCAAGTACTTTGAAATTTTTCAAGATGTTAAATTCATTTTTATCATTCAAAACACATCTCTTAGATTTTTCAAGAGTTTATACCTTGAAAAATTATAAATGGAGTCGTTTTAGTGTGACTTTTTGGACACATCTCTTAGATTTTTTAAGATTTTATATTTTGAAAATTATAAATGGAGTCGTTTTTAGTGTGACTTTTTGGACACTCTTAGATTTTTCAAGATTTTATACTTTGAAAATGATAAATGGAGTCATTTTTAGTGTGATTTTTTTGGACTTTTTGGCGTTGAAAATTTTGAGGTGAAATCTTGATTTGTGTTATTTACACTGATTTTTTAACTGTATATATGGATTCAATATGGATTCAGCACCCTGGGAAACCCCTAGGGCAAATCGATCAAACTTGTGATTTCAATAAATTCCTATCGGATTTAACTTGTGATTTCAGGTACTTGTGTACTTTATACACTTGTGTAATCTACTTCGAGACACTTGTGTAATCCATATAATTAAAGTACTTGAGATTTTTCAAGCTGCTAAATACATCTCTTAGATTTTTCAAGAGGCTCAATTCATTTATACCTTGAAAACTATGAATGGTGTAATATGTATAATTCACCTAATTGTGTAATTTATACACTTGTGCAGTCCACTCTGAGACACTTATGCAATCCATGTCATTCAAGTACTTTGAGATTTTTCAAAGCTAAATTCATTTTTTTGGGATAAAAACACATTTCTTAGATTTTTCAAAGCTAAATTCATTTTTTTCGTTAAAAACACATCTCTTAGATTTTTCAAGATGCTGAATTCATTAATACTTTGAAAATTATAAATTGTGTAATCTTTGTGTAATTTGTACAATTCAATTCAGATACTTGTGTAATTTATATACTCGTGTATTCCACTTTGAGATTTTTCAAGGTGCTAAATTCAAGATGCTGAATTCATTTATATATTTGTGTAATCCACTTCGAGACACTTGTGTAACCCATATAATTCAAGTACTTTGAGATTGTTCAAAATGCTAAATTCATTTTTGTCGTTAAAAACACCTCTTAGATTTTTCAAGATGCTGAATTCATTTATACCTTGAAAATTATAAATTGTGTAATCTTTGTGTAATCTGTACAATTCAGATACTTGTGTAACCACTTTGAGATTTTTCAAAGTGCTAAATTCAAGATGTTAAATTCATTTACACAGTTATGTAATCCACTTTGAAATTTTTTAAGATGCTAAATTTATTTTTATAGTTAAAAACACATTTTCTAAAATTTTCAAGATACATACAACCTAAAAAATTATAAATTATGTAATCTTACAACTCAAGTATTTCCAAATTTTATTTTTCAAAATATTAAATTCATTTAAATAGTTAAAAACATAATTTTATTTTTCATTTATATAATTAAAAATAACAAAAATTACATTACAATCTGATTCGGAATTCGGAATTGTATCACCAAATTCCAACCACAACTCGGGACTTTTTTAACCCTTACCTTGGAGACCGTTGAGCGAAATAATATCCGAGGGGGATGGCTAATAAACCCGTGACAGCTTATCCATTGGGTGATGAGTCCTGAGTTTCCTGTGCGTGACGCCATGCTATGCAGTTGCTGAAGTAGGCAACAGTGGCGGCAACCGAGGATAGACCAAGCGGGCGACGTCACCCAAGTCAGGGCTATCGTGAAGGTGGTGAAAACTACTAGAAACAATATCATCAACCCCAACGAAATCCAAATTCGAGAGGCGATAAGGATTTCATGGGCTGTGAGATCAAAAAAAGAAAAACAACATGACAAACTTCCACTCATCGATGTCCTCCCCCGTCTGTCTAATCGCGAAACCACGGAAACACTTGGGGCCAGGACTTTGAGTACTGTTGTTGTTGTTACCCATGTGCATGTGACACAGTCCAACATACCACGATCCATCCCTGCTACCAGACAACCCTTCTGCCCTCCCCAACACCAACACCAACACACTCCCACTCACCTCCCCTCATTATACTTTATCCTTTTTAACCCTATCTGTGCACCTCTGCAGCTTTCCAGCCCTCTCCAATCAAGTCAGTCTTTGCTGCAACTTAATGAAGCATCACCTGCTCCTACGTACTTCTTTACTTCCACTCCTGCTGTTTCTTCTGCAAGGGCAACCTGTTAACGGCCCACATCTTCTAATAATTTCAATTCTTTTTGGGTTGGACCCCTGGTTACTGCACATTCCCCTCCTACAAAAATTCAATTTAGTACCCGACCTGACCTAATAATAATCATAATACTCATAAATTAACTTTTTGGCCAGCCACAGTGTGTGTCAAGACAAGCTTCTCATCACTAGACATTATATATTCCTTCCTTTTCCATTTGTTGTCCAAGGTTTTTACTATGGCTGCTATCTCTTTTTCTTCTTTATTCTGTACTGCTCTTCACAGCTGCCACCTTGCTCGCCCGTGCGTCCATAAAGTGAAGGATCTTTTACACCTTTTGTTGATAAACATGACATACCATCTTCCATTTACACTTTTTGTTGATAACCATGACATACCATCCTCCATGTTCGGAATGGTTCGACTTCTTTATCAATGTACATGTACAGAATATAAAACCTTTCACATTGAAATAGACAATTTTCTGCAGAGTATCTAAATAATTTAATTTCTCAACATTTTCTCTAAATATTTTAATCTCTCAAACAATTTTTTGATAGATTTTTTCAATCAATCTAAAATTTTTTCAATTAATTTTATTTGGTTAGTGAGGTTTTTTGGAAATTTTTCTGGTAGGTTTTTCATTGTAATTTCTCTAAAATACAGCCAGAATTTATTGAAATCAAAAATTTGATGGGTAACCCCTACACAATGGAAGTGCCTTAGCCGTTTTTAGGGTGTTGAATCTATATATAGTCAAAAAAACGAGTTTAAATAACAAAAAACAAGATTTCACCTCAACTTTTTATACCAGAAAGTCCAAAAAGTCACACTAAAGACATCCATTTTATTTAAATCTTGGTTAAAAATTTAGAAAAAACTATTACAATTGTACATATGAGAAAGTCCAAAAAGTCACACTAAAGTCATCCATTTTATTTAAATTTTGGTTAAAAATTTAGAAAAAAACTATTACAATTGTACATTTAGTTACGCTGATAGATAGGTTTATTTTAAAGAAGGTTTATAAATTATTTGGACACACAATAATTAATAAAGATGATATATGTTTAATTGTCTTCACACATAAGTGTCGATGAAATTGAACTCATTTAATAGTCAACTAAATTTTCATTTATTATTTTATTTCAACTATTTTAACAATAAAATAGATACTTTTGATAAAAGTTATTTAAAAGAAGAAGAAGAGATTGAACAAAATGAGATAAAAAAGTAAGATTAAATAAAATAAGATAAAAAAATAGGATTAAAGTGGGAAAAACTATTGTTATAAAAAAGTGAGATTAAAGAAGTTCGATTGATTGTAAGATGATACACTTTAACTTTAGTGATTTTGGGTCTTTGATTTTTATTAATAAAAACGATATATGCTTAATCGTCTTTACACATAAGTGTTGATGAAATTAAACTCATTTAATAGTCATTTAATTTTTCAATTATTTTAACAATAATATGGATACTTTTGATAAACATTATTTAAAAAAGGAAGAAGAGATTGAACAAAATAAGATCAGAAAGTAAGATTAAATAAAATAGGATAAAAGAAAATAAGATAAAAAAAGTAGGATTAAAGTCGGAAGAACTATTGCTATAAAAAAATAAGATCAAAGAAGTTTGATTGATTGTAAGATTATACAATTTAACTTTAGCGATATTGGGTCTTTGATTTGTATTAATAAAGATGATATATGTTTAATTCTCTTCACACATAAGTGTTGATGAAATTAAACTCATTTAATAATCAATTAATTTTTCATTTATTGTTTTATTTCAATTATTTTAACAATAATATAGATACTTTTGATTAACATTATTTAAAAAAGAAGAAGAGATTGAACAAAATAAGATCAAAAAATAAGATTAAATAAAATAGAATAAAAGAAAATAAGATAAAAAAGTAGGATTATAGTGGGAAGAACTATTGCTATAAAAAAAGTAAGATTAAAGAAGTTCAATTGATTATAAGATGATACAATTTAACTTTAGCGATATCGAGTCTTTAATTTTTATTTAACCATTTAATTTATATGACTGCCTTAGTACACGTGTTATAAATATTTTAAGATATTGAATCTATTTATACATGAAAAAATTTAATTTAATAATACAAAATTTCAATTTCACTAACAATTATGTACATATTAGTATAAAAAAGTGAATTTCCCACCTTTTTCATAGAAATATAATTTATATGATAGTTACTGAAATGACAATATTTTAATCGTTTAAATTACAATTTTAAATGCAACAAATATTAAACTATGATGTATAACTAAATTTAAAAAAAATTAAAAAAATCTCAAAACCTAAAATGTTTAAACCTTTCCTTTTTTAACTATTATAATAAAATTGAAGAAAAAAACTTGAAAAAACTTTATAACATAACCCTGAATAAATAAATGATTAAAAACCCATAATATATGAATAAATAAATGATCAAAAAACCACTTATTTTATCTGCCGGAGTTATAATTTATCAAGGAAACAAAAATTGGAATATTCTTCCTGTGTTTCTGGCCAATGAAAAAAAGTTCAATATCATGTATTACATCATTCAAGCTTTTTGTTAAAAAGTCTGTCCATTACAGAAAAATCTATATACTATTCTCTCCCAAAAACAAATCTCTTTACAAATATATATAGCTTACTTTTCCATTTACTATTCTCTCCCAAAAACAAATCTCCTTACAGATATATGGAGTTTACTTTCGATATTATTTTATTGTTTACTCTCAATATTTTTTATCCTTCCAAAAAGTTTGTAAAGCTATAAGGACCTCTGTATATAAAATTAATTTAATCTGCTAGTGCTTCCAATAAAATAAACATTGTCATGATAAAACGGAGATCTCGACTGTTAATTATTCGAGGCATGTCCTCAGCCTGTGAATTGAATATCTGCATGTGTCTGCTTAATTTATATATTAATAGTTCGGATTTCATCAATGGTGGTATCTCCTTACCAGTATTTTAAGGACATTGACCAACTTTCATCGAATTTTGACTCAGAATTTTTAAGAATTCATTTCCGTTCAGGGATAAGGTTGGGGATTTTATATTCTTGGTGGCATTTGAAACCAATTATTTATATATATAATCTATTTTATTATTTATAAATATCATGGGTCAGGAATCAAATCTAAGATTAGTCTGAGAAAAGTAAATTTGCAATTATACTATTTGCATGAACTGACCTTCAATTACTAAAAATAAAATCTCGGTAATTTAACAGTCCACTGCCACTACCAGTCATTGAGTTGTAAAACTCTGTTGTGCATTACAAAATTCAATGAAATAAGCACTCCACCCCATGTTCGTTGAGTACTCCACCCATGTTCCTTCAACCTACGTTCATCGACTATATCAACAACTTAAATTAATAGATTAACTCATGTTCCCATGCACGAGCATACTTGGGTGTGACTTGACTTCTAAGTGAAACTTTTTATTTTTAAATTTTTTGTTTGATAAATTGAAAAAATATATTTATTTTTTAAGAAGTAATTCTTTTTTTAAAAGTTTCGATAATTTTTTAGGATTTGTGCAGAGAGAGTTTAAATATAAATTTACAAAAATGCTTTGTAAGTAATGAGTTGAAGCTATTTAAGTTAGCTCTCTACTTAGTTATCTCGGAGATATTGTTGGTTCTAAATTTTAGTTATTTGAAATATGTTAATTTCATATTTTCAAAATTTGACTAATAATAGTTTTGAAATTTAATGTGTATAAGAAAAAGAAAGTTGTTAGAAAACTTTTAAAAGCTAGGTATTATGTTTTGAATTTCTTTGATGGATTAGGGTATATATGTATTGAGTTTTGTTTGTTTTTTATCTTATTCTTATCTTTTTACGGTAAAAATTATATTGGAAAAAGAAAAAATAATGTCTTTATTTTTTCTTATAAAAAATATAATTAACAAAGAGATTATCAAGCTTCAAATTTTTGGAAATTCAACTCTCACTATAAATTGCATTTGCACATAGGATTGCTATTAAATCCTAAGTAATTGTTTATCCCTTTGTCAAAGTATTTGAAAGAGATTTGAAGATAGTTTCAAGAAATATCTTCCAAAATGTCTAATAATTTAGTTACTTAGAAGTGTTTTAATGAAATGTGATGCAAGTCTTTTGGATATAGATTAACTTGTGGGAGAATAATGGATACAATTAATAAATGTAATTTTAATTTTCCTTAAATGAAAAATGCTTTTTTTCTTTTGGGAAAATAATCATGAAAAGTTATAATTTTCCTTAAATGATTTATTTATTTATTTTTATTTTTGGAAAATAATCATGAAAAAATATAATTTCATTTAATTGATAAATACTATGAAAATAAAAGTTCATTTTTAAGAGATTTTAATTCATTTAAAAAAATATGAATAATCTCTCTCTAGGATGAAATCTCTCTAGATGCAAACCTTCCTCAAGCTTTTCACTCTTTGTCTTCCTTCCTCCTCTCTCTTCCTTCCTCTATCTCCCTTTCTCTCCCACTTCCCTCGATCTCCATCCCCTTACTATCTCCCTCCCTCTCTCTTTCTCTCTCCGCCTCCATCCATATGATCTAGAATCACTACTATGTGTAATTAATGATATATCTAAAGTATAATACATTTTATATTTTAATTCTTTTTATTGTGAAATGAGTTATGGTTTTTGAGCATGTGATATTAATAAGTTATGGTATTAGCCCATGGTATTGTAACAAAACTATTTACAAGTTAATAATGTCCACGGTAAAGTGGGGCTGAATATTTGTGGTTAAGTGTCTTGTTATATTGTAAGTATTAAGTTTGTGTGTTTATTAAATAAATTTAAATATGGTTATGGAATCGTTAGTTACTACTCTCATGACTCTAAGAATATTTGTCTATTGATCACTTTAGCATTGACCAATGCAAATTATAATATTTAACTTTGAAAATAAAATATTTATTTACAATATTATTAAAAAAACCAATTTTCAAATATTTGATTGGAAAATCCTTGAAAATAGCAAGTTTTTGCATAAAAAATGGATAGGAATAGTATATAAATAAATATACTTACCAGGAGTTACTTCCCACCATTATTTATGTTTTCCTCAACACTCATGGAGGAGTAGTGTGAATGTGTATACTTATTAGTGGTTACTACCTACCAAAATATATGCAAGTTCTTCTACTTGAGCAAGCAATTTACTTTTGCACTTCACAACTCAATTTATTAGTTACTGCCAAAGCAATATTGTATTGGCAAGACTATAGGATGATTTGTTTATTAACCACTATTAATTTAGCATTGACCAATGCAACTTATAACTATTTATGAAATTTTTCCTAAAACATAATTTCTGACTTGAGTTATTACAATATAACAAATTGAATTTTATTATTTTCATTACTTTTAACTGTTCATTGTTAATGGAGCCAAAATTTAAATATTTACACTTATTTACTAACATTACAATATCTATATATGTGTGTGTGTGTTTTATTGTTATTTTAATTGAGTTGATATAAATATGTTTACAATTATTTATCCTATATATCTCCTATACTGGTCTATTTTGGTAAAAAAAAAAAAAAAACCTTATATAATTTCAAATCACTCTTCTTTTTAATATTTTCAAATTAATTGTCTACAAATTTATCAAAACATATTTTTAATTTATAGAAATAGATAAGACCCATTGAGGTGTATTCCATTTAATATTTAAAAAAAAATTAATGTTAAAAAAAGTTATTATATTATTTAAAAATCGAAGTTATATTTATTTATTTTGCTAAAATAATAAATATAAATTATATAGTTATTAATATTTAAATTTTCAACCCCCGATCAGGGTGCAAGCTGGTGGATCACCTCATTAAGGCCATGTTAATGGACTATACCATGAGGTACAGAACCACTGCCACCCAATGTTTTACAACTCCGACTCCGACTCTGACTCGGCCGAGGATCGACTCCGACTCCGACTCCGACTCGGTAATGACTCGGCCGGCTCGATTTCAATGACTCGTTCGTTGTAAAAAATACATTAAATATTTATTTTTTTTATAAAAAAACATAATTTTAAATATTTTAAACATAATTTTAAAGATTTTCATTCATGTTTCCAAACACACAGCATTATAATATAGATGGAAGACAACATATGATCAAAGTAGGCTCATGAACCAATCCATTATATCAAAATGGTACCCAATGGCAAATTGGCAATACATAGTCAACTGTCATACATGATCAAAGACTCAAAACAAAATACAAATAACCAAGGAGGCTAGAAATGGCCTCTACAACAAATTAAACTGTGATGGTGACCAGACTCCAATACTAGTACTACTGGCTAGTAGCTACTGCCAGAGGAGCCAAGATCATCTTGACCAATCTCTGGATCATCATCATCAGAGTCAGACAAGGGGCCCCATGCCTCCTCCTCATCATCATCGTCTCCAACTGCAACTGTAGAAGTGGTGCCAGTACCATTAGCAGGCTGTGCAGCAGATGCAAGCTGAGATAGAGTAGATATGCGGCTGCGCTTCTGTCGTGGCTGAGCAGAGGAAGCACCTACAACTGGAGTCCTACTCCTCGGAGTCCTTGCTGGCTGTGAGACTGAGGCTGGTGGATCGGGATCTGCATTCAACTGAACAGGCTGAAGTTGATGTTCCAGACCCATTTCAAGTTCATCAAGATCCTCATCAGGATCAAACTCTGGTGCACGACTCTCCACTACCCAATGTTAGATCAATGTCTTCCAACACAATGGGATCTGAATCAGGTCTTTTGTTCAGCAATTGGTTCCGTCTGAGCCGAAGGTTGTATTGGACAAAAACTAGATCATTCAACCGTTTTTGCTCCAAACGATTTCTCTTCTTTGTGTGAATCCTCTCAAAGACAAACCAATTGCGCTCACACCCAAATGCACTGCAAGTTTGACTCAAAATACGAATTGCAAACTTTTGCAATTGAGGGCACTGGCCACCAAAGGCCTCCCACCATTGTGCTGCAAAAAACATAGGAGTGTAATGAATTATGAGTTAGATGAAGGCTGAAGCTCAACAAAATTACAAATTATATCTAACTTTCAAATTATAAATGATTTAACAAACTTTAGTCTTTAATAAAAAAAGTAAAACTGTAAAACCATTAAGAAATTGAAAATTGAAATTTTTGTTTACCTGGCTCATCTACTTCTCTTGCAATCTTTGCTAGGTTCTTCCCAAAGGTACCTGTTGCATTGCTGAAGGATGTGACCTGTTGATGTATCTGCAGCTGATCAGACTCCGATGGGATCATGCGTTCAATGCAATCAACCAGTCCATCTCTGACCTCCCCCCTCAAAGCTCCTGACTCCTTAGCTCTATAATGATACCGTGGGTTCAAAAAATACCCAGCTGCATGTATAGGGCGATGGAGTTGATTGTTCCATCTTTCATCAATGATTTCCCAAATGGGCCCATACTTTGCCACTCTATCCTTGTATGCTGTCTTTATTTGCTCCTTTGCTTGATCCATAGCCTCATAAATGAAGCCCATAGCCAACCTTTCCCCATCCACCAACCACAACACCTTAACTAGTGGCTCAGCAAGCTTCACAATCTCTGCTGCCTTTCTCCAAAAAGTTTCATCATGGACTTTCCTTTTCAATTCTCTGCCTTCTGGTTTGTTAGACCAATTGGTTTGATTCCATTCATCACTGGAAAACATCTTTTGCAAGTTTCTATGTTGGGAAAGCATAGATTGCAATGTCAAAAAATGTGTAGCAAATCTAGTGATGGCAGGCCTAATAATATCCTTGCCTCCAGTGTGTTTCCTCATGAGACTCAAAACCAGTGTATGATTGTAGATAAATTTTGTTATGCTTTTGGCATTATCTACAGTGTTTCTGACCCAATCTAGTTTTCCAATATCCTCAAGCATGAGGTCTATGCAATGTGCAGCGCATGGGGTCCAAAAGATGGTCTTGTGTTTTTCCTCTAACAGTTTACCAGCAAGAACATAGTTAGAGGCATTGTCTGCGATGATTTGAACAACATTAGCCACCCCCACCTCCTCAATAACCTCATCCAATAGCTGAAACAACAAGTGGCCATCTTTTACCTTATCAGATGCATCAACTGATTTTAAAAACATGGTTCCCTGTGGGCAGAAGACAAGAAATTTTATGATGGTACGGTTTCTTTGATCAGTCCATCCATCTGACATGATGGTACACCCTGTTCTTGCCCATGAGTCCCTGAACTCTTGCAAATACTCATTAATGGATTGAATTTCTTTCTGCAAACGAAACCCCCTTAGCTCTTGCATAGTAGGGCCTTTGAAGCCTTTTCCAACAGCATGTATGGCATCAAACATAGGCTCATAATATGGTGAACGAGCAACATTAAAGGGGATATCAGCATCATACCACCATCTAGCTATGTAGTCACAAGCAGTCTCCCTCAATTCTTTCTTCCAATGGTCATCTAAAGTGGGCTGAATTTGACCTTTACTAACTTCAGGACCATGTGCATCTGATGGAGAGGAGGGAGTGAAATAACTTTTGATAGTCACATCACCCTTCATTCTACCCTTTCCCTTATCTTGAACAGAACCAAAAGAGGGAGGAACATAACGGAAAGGGTTGGATGCCTCAGTTTGAGGGATAGAGGAAGAACCCTCAAAATCATAGTGGGGGTTGGTAGCCATCATTCTTTGTATCTCCCTCTTCCTCCCAATCTCAACCTGTATCTCTTGTTGCCTAGCCTTATCTTCTTTAAATTTTTCAAAGCTGGCCAACAAATTCTTTCTAATCTCCTCAATTTCATCAGAGGGACATGCGGTAATTTGGCCTTTAATCCCTGCCAAGTGTTGTTTCAGCCTATGAATCCCCCCAGGACCTGCCTTAATTTTCCTATGGCAAAACTTGCAACACATCTGACTATCAACCATTTCAACATATGCCCAAGCAGGATCTTTTGCTCTAGGTGCCATTTTTTGACTAGGAAAACAATCTGAAAATGAAAAAAAAAAAAAAAATTGATTCAATGTTCATTTATTTGACAAAAAACACTCTCTAAGCTTTCTTGATATGCACCTAAAATTTACTAAGCAAAAACAGATTTGAAGAGGTGGAAAAAAATACCTCCAGGCACAAACTGCCTCCTAAAGCTTGCTCCAAAAATCAGCTCCTCAATGCTGCTCCAAATGGCTGCCCAAGAAGCTCCTCACTCCAGCTACAATGCTCCTCCAAGACTCCTCACTGCTGCTCCAAAACAAGCTCAAGAACTGCTCACTAATTCTCAAAGAAGACTCTCACTCAAATGCATAAGACTGCTGTGAGTGAATGAGAGCATTTGGCTGTCTTAAATAGGGTTTGGGAGGGGGAAATGGACCCCAAAAGCACTTAACAATTTACCATTACCCTTTGGAATCCATAAACTGATTTTAACTTTACCAAAAATCACAAAAAAAGTGAATAAATTTCATGTTTTACGCTGCCCAGCCGTCGTTTCATTGACTCGGCCGAGTCAATACGGACCCGGCCGGGTTGACCGAGTCAACTATGACTCGGTCGAGTCATTGGATGACTCGGCCGAGTCATAGTTGACTCGGTCAACCGAGCCGGGTTGCTGGTCGGGTCAAAGATTTTGGTAATGTCTCGGTTCGAAACGGCCGTTTCAGAGTTGTCTCGGCTGGGTTGTAAAACACTGCTGCCACCTACACACTCGAGGCGATGGGTGCATTGACCCTTTGCATGATGATGGATAGAGTATTAAGGAAAGGTGGCATTGAGAGGAGGGAAAGAGTTTTAGTCTATAATCACCCCGGAGGGAAGTGTAGTGAGCACTAGAACGACCAAGTGTAAGGAGACTGGAGCAGCGACTCCAAGAGCAACAAAGAACCCACTCACTGCAAGTGAAGGAAACCAGGTATGTAATTGACATCCTCTCTCATCTCATTATGTTGCCTTGTTTCTGGTTTCGTCTGCGGGAGATGGAAAGAAAATTGGGGAAGGGGTGTAGGGATTATAGGGATGGGGGCGTGGGCTGGTGGCGATAACCTGCATCTACCTTAGTAATCTGATGGGCATCCTAACCATCTCGCTCTGTTTTGAGATTCTCCTATCCCGTATGGGAATTATGTTGGTATTGGGCAGGGAACATAGTGTAGGAGCATGCAGTCACGTCGCTGGAAAAGCTTAGGGGTTTGGTATGGAGACACTGTCTTCCTGTAAACCCATATTTTGGGAGGAAACCTTTGTCTTTTGGCCATGCATAGTCAGAGGGGGGATTGCAGGGACTTGGGAATTAGGGAGAAGGAGGAGAATCGCCGCGGGCATGAAACCTGGTAGGGAATTGAGACTGGCTATGACAGAATGGGAAGGAGGGGGGACAAATGTTGTGCTATGGGGCTCGGGGATGGTTGGCCACCTATGTTGGGCACCCACTATGCTTGTCAGGCTGGCAGCAAAGGGCAACTCAAACAGGTTGGGCTGATGGCCGGAGGGCAGTTGGGCCACTATAACTGGGACTGGAGGGATAATGCATGCATGAGCGATGTTATGGGAGGGCTTCAATTGGGGCCTCGGCCCTCATGTGCGTGGTATGGGCAAGGCCTCTTTGCATATCCTGCCTGCGGTCATGAGGGGCATGCAACTGCAAGTGTCAAGGGGGTGTTTGAAGCTGGGGGGATGGAGCGACACAATTTTACCACCCGTAAACATGAATTCTGTAGTAACACAATGAAGATTAATTGGTCAATTGAATGTCATGTATGCAAAGCAGTTCCACCGCATGGTAAACCCACCCCGACACAAGGAAATTCTAGGATTAATCAGGTCATAGTTCGTAAATCAGATATTTCGCCACACATTACAAAGGGCTAGGTTGGTGAGATCATGGCATGATTAGCAAAGACTCAAGGTTGAGGTAAGAGGCCACGAGAACCCAAGAATGACACAGAACCTGGCTCTTCAAGCGGTCGACAAGGTCAAAAGTTTGTTGAGCGTTTAATCAGTGAAGTGACAACCGCCTACCGGGAGGGAACCAATGAATAAATTAGGAAATTGTTAGAAGAATGGGAGGAAGATGTGGAAAGGAAGGAGAGTGAGACGATACAAAGCTGGAGGATTGGAGAGTCCTCGTCCCGGATCTTGGGAACACAAGAGGGAGAATCACCCAGTTCAAACAGGCCCTCTACTTGTAATCTTTGATGAAAATCCTATTGGGAAAGGCAATGGAGCATATCTCAGTGGGCATGGCAGTCACGGTCTAGGGAATGCCAAACTACAAACAAGAATTTCAGAAGGTGTAGTTGCAATTGCACAAACATGACATCCACCTTGGCTGAATTGAGCAGCACCTGCCATGCATTTTGGTTCAAACAAAGTTGCCCAGATCGAATACCAAAGATCTAGCTCCGGTTGAATTAGCGTCAGCTGAACATCATGATTAGCATGCCTACTTACTAATAGTTTTGTTTATATATGCGGCTAGATTTTAAATTCGTCTACGTATTTACATATGTATGTAGAACTCTAGAGTATGGAAATGGACATAAAACTAAAACTTATATTGCTTGGATAGAGAGACTTAAGATTTTTTACTACTGGATGACATATAATGCGGATAAGTGGCCAGTGGACAAATTGAAGCCATCTAACTAGTTTTATGTGGTGTTAATTTGCTTTCTATTAATGAAAAAAAAGATTTACCAAACTTAACAAAAAAATTCAAAAAAAAAAAAAAAAAAAATCTAAATATTTTATGATTCTAACTCCTTTTGTTTTTAACTTGTAATAAATAAAACAATAATTATCATCAAAATTGTAATTTAAATTTATATTATTTTTAATATTAAGAAAATTAACATCTCAAATATTCGCAATATAAAAATATTTTCTATTTTATTATTCCCTTTTTTTTCATTTTATTTAAAAAATACTATTTCCTTGAACACATTATTAAAAATTGTAAACTCACATCTTTATCGCTGATTAATAACATATAACACATTTATATAATATTTCAATCAATATGTCACTTGATGAATTTTTATATGTAATATCACATCTTATGTTAAACTAAACGTCGTAAAAAATTTACACACATTTGGTATAAAAGTATAAATGGAATGTAGACATGTCGCGTTTTAAATATACTAGAAATTAAAATTTCATGCAGGGTTTTAAGAACATATCGGAGTCCATGTACTAGGACAGTTTCTTAAAACATATTAGTCAATTTATTATGATACGATGGTGTTGTCATGTCGTTTCCACTGAGTTTTTAATTATTAAAAAAAAAAACTTCAAATTTTTAATTTCTTTTACTTAAATGATAATTGTATAGGATAAAATATAATAAAATATTTTATTATATTTTATTTTACTTTAAGTAAAATAAATTAAAAATTTAAATCAACAAAATATATATAATAAAATTATATTTTAATATATATAATTATTATTTCTATATATATATATATATAATTTAAAATTTTAATTTATTTTACTTAAATGATAATGATAATGGTATAGGATAAAGGAAATAAATTTCATTAATTTTAAATCAACCAAATATATATAATAAAAGAAAATTTTATGTAATAATAATTATAAATTAAAAAATTAATAACCTGTAAATGTTAACCATATATACTTATAATTTGGAATTTTATTTAATTTGAATTTATAATATTTTAACAATTTTTGTAATAAATATAAATTAATTACGTTATTTCATTTTTTTTGTTATTCAAGTTTTTTGTATTAATTTCACAAAAATGGATTATATTTGATTAAAGATTTTTTACCTTTCTTGGCTTCACTCTGACTAAATATTTTGGCTTACAGAAAAGTTTAAAAGGTTAACAGACACTAATGCCCAAAAAAAAGTCCAAAACAAAAAAAATCTCAACAATTATCACACTATAGTGGAGGGTTTTGCATTTGTGCATTTCTAAGGGCAATTGACCGACTGTGCCCCTCATGGACATGAAAATCATTATGAGCTAGTCTAGCTTCTCTTTCATCCAAGTGTTCATCGAACCTGTGTTGGCTACGACGAACAAAAGCTAGACGGTCCATGATTTCCCCTTTAGAAAATTGTAAATTGTTTATGTAAGCAATTACCACGTTCATGTATTGATATTGATGCTCCTGAAGGATGTCTAAGTTGGCTTGGATGCTATGTAGTTGTTCGACAATGGATTGCAACATTGGGGGCTTCTCAACTCTTCTCAGTGACTAGACTCGCTCTTGGGCGATCTCCTCCTACATCATGCCACCCTTCTCATCGTGTTCCTCCCTTCTCACTGGCTGATCCCTGAGTTACCCACGGTGGTTGGCTCCACACCAGGCTTTTCCCCTCTGCCTTTGCATGGTAGTGCTTTGAGACCAAATTGGCCCCACAACCCTTCTCCACTCTCGACCCCACTTTTCCCTCAAACCAACACACAAGAGGTTGGCCGACCTCGCCTTCCTGGCTTAGGTTACCTCTCCTCACTCCATGTCCAAGGCACAATTGGCTGAGCACACTAATCTCCCACTCCAACCACACCAAGCTTCCTCCCACCATTGTAGAGCATCCACGCCACCAATGGCACCACACCAATTGTAGGTCATCGGGAATTGACACTACACTACCATTAAAACCCAACAACAGGTGACAAAGAAACATTGTTGGGCACCGCCCAAAAAATGAACCAAAAATCCATAAACAAACACTACTTCGAAAAATAGAGACACTCCTCGATACCTGTCCAGACTAGGAAGAAAGGTTTGAAAGAGAACATGAGGGACAATAGGCACTAGACCACAAAACTTGTCATTGTCTCTCGAATCTTAGACTGCCCTCACTCGAACCCGAAACCTGGTGGTTGAAACCACGCTCCCATCTCCATTGGAACATAATACCTCAAATTGGTAGGCTCGAGCACACATGCACAGGGAAATCACCTATGCACACGCAACTTCCTCACCCCCTCTGCACCTCACTCCCATAACCAACATCCAAAAATAGATAATTTCCCTCTAACGTCTGTTTAAATAGAAATTCACCATCTTTGCGAGAGTTATGGCTTTCCTCTTCCACTTGGGGAGGCCCTCCCACTTTCCCTCAACACGCATCTAAGACATCACCAAAATCAGTTGGGGGCAGTGTCGTATCACCTTTTTGCCCATCTCCCTCGTGTGTTTCTTCAATGCGCACCCCCATTGGGGAATTATGCCATTTCATTTAATTACATTTTTTTTAGTTTATAATTAATAGTCATATAAATTAAATGGATAATAAATACCCATAAACATGGACACATTTACCTCATAATATATCTCACACATTACCAAAATTTAAAAAAAAATCATAAAAATGAACTGTATTATAATTTTAAACAAAACCACTACATTTTATATTATAAAAATATAGATTTCATGGCCAAAACCATTTACAAGCTTTTGTGACTTCTACTGCTTCAACATTCCATTACAACCACAACAAAATTTTCTTGCCTCTACAGGATTTTCGCACTACTATTTTCAATTGAAACCTCCCATAAATTTTACAAAATTGCCCCAAAAACAATTCAAACTTACAATGTGTTTACAATACATACAAACATATTACTTAGGATGGCCTAGAGGGGCAAATTGCGAATTTGTTTTCCACTACTACTTTTCCATGAGACTATCCATCACCAGGCGCCAAGCCAGCCGTGTCAGCTTCCTGAGAGTTGGGTCCCAAATCGAAGAAACCTTGCATGTCGTCTAAAGTCTATTCATTCCTTGCAACTGTAAAATCCTCATCCCACACTTACCCAAGTTCACTGGTCCACTAGGGTAAATATGCGACGAAGAGTTACTATGATATGAGTCAATCTCATAGATCACCTTAAGGAAGTGGAATCGAAAAAACCAAAGCCTTATTGTCTTCCCTTAGGCGCTACAGGAACCCCAATGGATAAACCACTATTCCAGGTGCCCAAACCCTGAGTTAAGCCTATTTTTCAATGTTGTGGACTCCCAGATGTTGGCACAACACTGTAAAAATTCGACTATAACCCTTCAGTCACATGCATAAGCCTACAAGGGAGTGACTACAATATTTTTCACCTAGTTCTATGCCTGCGACTGTGAGATATGAGGCACTTTTTTAGGGCTCGTCTCTAGACCATTGCTCATAACTTAATGAAACTTTTCAGAGCAATGAATGACACAAAGATAAAAACTTTAATTCAAAATTTGATCAAGGAGTTAACCTAACCCATCTTAACCATGATAGACATTTTATCAAACACATCATGAACATGTAATCTACGGGTCATAATTACATATCTGGCCATAGGGATCTCATACTTATCTGATAATTGTCAGGAAGGCCTTATGCCTTCTCTCAATAGTTGCATTATCATCTATTAGGTCATACATTCATTAACTATTCATTTACCAATCAAAACATGATGAGAGTCATAACTAAAGTCTGCCATTAAACCATGCTTATAACTAGCATATAACTAGGATATTAACAATGATAGAACAACCATCAAAGCCACATAATAACAAATATGAATACTCATGAGATACAAGAGAGAAAAGAGATCTTATTAACATATGAAAATCCAACCAATTCAAGGACTTCCATGTACCACCTGACCATAGATTTGGATGAACAAAATCTTTCTTTCATCCAATCATCCATGTGCCATATTCCAAGCATGAATGTGAGACTCACAATAAAACCAACGAGGGATTCCTTTGGCTTTACAGCATATCCTGCCATTACTGGTCAAGGGGTTTATAGGCCCGAAATCCTCATCTATACAACCAAGCTTTACTGTGTATCACGCCATTATTGATCAAGGGATTCCTAGGCCCAAACAAGAAACATACATTACCAGGCCTTACTACAATCCCCCCATTACTATTAAAGGGATCACTAGGCCTAAACAAGCATGTATGCCTCCAGATTTCTTCACCAATACCTTGAGGAATTTTCCTGTCTCCACCCTCAGGCTTTACTATGTATCCTTCCTTTACAGGTCAAGGGATTCCTGGGCCCTTGGGAATTTTTTGAGAGCACCTCACCTGATTCCAAAACTGTCTGACAATCCAGCTCAACCAAATGAAAGAACCCCATCGCACCATGGCTATCTATAAATGGAAAGGAAATGCTAAAACCACTATCACACCTAGAAAAACCCATGCCAATGATAACATGAGAATCAAATACACACATGCATGTACCATGCATGCCAAAACTAGCAAGGAAATACTACATGCAACTTGATACCTGCAAGTAATACCATTGTAGTCACTTGATCCAACTCTTCCTTGCTTGATCTTTGCTTCCCTTTGCTTTCTTCCCCTTCCTTTTCCTTTCTTTATCCAATACTAAAGTGCTCCAAGAATGCCTTAAGTGTGCAAGAGTATGAGAGAGAGAGAATATAGAGAGAGCTCCAACCCAAAACTGTCAAAAGGTTATGAACTCATCCTTAGAAGCCTTTTAATTAACAAGGCCTATATTTTATGCAATTTCCTCAATTTTCCTTCAATTTCCTCTTCACATGAAACTTGTGACCTTTCACCTTCCTTTTCTCCTATTTTATATTATTTCACAAATATAACGGCAATTAAATGCTTCTCTGCCTTTTCAAATCCTTTTCCATTTCCTTTTCCAATTTCCCCTTAGCTATAATAAACCAAATGAGCACCCACTAGGATGTTTTACCCAACATTCATCTTGGAATAAGTGTCCCATGACCTCAGTCTTATTTTTCCTTTATTAACTTTACTACATGAAATTTTAACTCGGGGTTGTTATAGATCAATCCCCTTCAGGGGAACACCGTCCTCGGTGTTCTATGACACCTATGACTAGTAAAACCACTAAAAACCAAAACATACTATCCATGGAGCTTTATAACTTAGCTTGATGCAATATTTATAATGATTGACTTGCTAAAAAGCAACCAACATGACAAACATAACAACATGACACCCATACCGCTTATTGGAACTTTAGAACATAACTCCTTGTTGTATTCATAATTACATCCATACATAAATATGTACATATACCAAAACTCATTTTCCTTCACCAACAAATATGAAGGATACATAGCCTGCATTTTATCAACCATATCCCGTGTAGCTTAATCAGGCCCAAAGTGCTTCCACTACACTTTAACTTGCTCGATTACTCAGCTTTGGAGTATGAGTTGTTTCCATTGCAAAATTCCCTGAGGTTATGGTTGTAATTCTCCTTTTGGTTCCACCTACAATATAGACCAATCAATCACATGATCAACATCATTTACATATCTTTTAAGCAATGAAACATGGAAAACATCATGGATTTTCACTGTCAGAGCTAGTGCAAGTTTGTCGGCCATTGGTCCAATCCTCTCAAGGATCTTGAAAGGCCCACAATACCGAGTTGCCAACTTTGCACATGACCTAATCCTCAAGGAGCTATTCTTGGGATAGATGTGAAAATACACAAGCTCCCCAACTTGAAACTCCTTAAATGCCCTGTGCTGATCTGCATAAATTTTCTGCTTGTCATGTCTTTCCCTTAGATTTTGCTCGATAACTTACATTTCCTTTTCCATGTTTGCCAACATGTCTAGTCTTATAGGTACCCTATTCATTGGATCACTATAGCTTATGGGATTATTATAACTCCGCCTATAAAGTGCCTCAAATGAACTCATCCTTAGTGACTCTTGATACCCATTGTTGTAAGAAAACTCTACCAGTGGTTCTTCCCACTTTTGATGTTGATGCATGACATACATTCTCAACATTTCCCCCAAAATCCTTTTGACCCTCTCTATCTATCCATCTATATATGGATCATAAGTTATATTAAAGGCTAACTCTGTACCCAAACCTGCAAATAACTCCTTCCAAAACATGGAAGTGAACTTAGCATCTATGTTTGACACAATTTTCTTTGGAACACAATGCAACCTCACTATCTCTTTGATGAACACCTATGATACCTCACTATCTGAATAAGTAGACTTAACCACTATGAAGTGAGCTACCTTTATCAACCTTTCAACCACAACCATGATGGAGTCATGTTGTCTAGATGTCCTCAGAAAATCTGTAATAAAATCCATGGAAATGACCTACCATTTCCATTCCAGAATCAAAATCAATTGTAGTAGACCACTTGAATTCTTGCCCTCTACCTTTACCTGTTGACAATCCAAACATATAACCACAAACTCTGCCACTTCCTTTTTCATATTAGGCCAATAGTAGAACTTCTTCACTGCTGTCAATGTATTTTGATATCCATATTACCTAAATATAGCTTAACATTAAATTCCCTCAAGATGAGCTTCTTGAGCTCACTGCTATTTGGAACATAGATATTGTCCCTATATCTAACCAAACCATCCACTGTGAGACGATATTCGACATACTGATCACTTATACCCTGCTGCTGTAAACTTTTCATAAGCTCCCTATACCTATCATCCTATTTTCCTTCCTGTAAGATCCGATCCCGTAAATATGTCCCATATGAACTCATAGCTGTTATATAATTTACTTGTACTCTTCTACTAAGAGCATCTACAACCTTATTCTCTTTTCCCTTAATGTACTTGATCTCAAAATCAAACTCATTGAGTGTGGCCAACCATCTAGCTTGCCTGAAATTCAGATTTAGTTGGTCAAACAAGTACCTCTGTTGGTGTCTAGTCAATTTAACGTCTTAAATTGCTCTACATAAATTATCAATCCGGGTATCGTAAACTGATGAAGTGTGGTGCACCATATGTGCTTAGTTAACCTTTCTCTTACTTCGTCGTTTTATAGTTTATGTTGTTTTTGGGGTTTTGTTCTTGTTGCTTTTCTAAAGTGTTTAATGCAACTTAAAACATGTTATTGATGGAGTTAGTATTTAAACAAAAGTGTAAATATACAACTAGTTCAATTGAAATAAAATGCAATAATCAAATAATGAGAGAATGACTATGAGACCCAGTATCCTTGCTGCTTCAGCAAAAGGACAAGATGATTCTATCACGTCATTAGTTCATTAAAAGGCTATGTGCATCACTAATCTACAATCAACTTGAAAGCAATTTATGTACAACTAATATACATGGTGAAATAAAATGCAAAAATAAAATGACAACTATACAAGGCAGGGGCCCTCTGCCACCTATGAAATCAAAGCAAAATTGAACACACTTGCATGAATTAAAATTGCATGAATGAAAAATCTAATCTATCAAACTTGAAAGCAATCAAATCAAATCAAAGCAATATTTACAAAATGAAATCTACTCTACCTTACATTCTACAAAGCAATATTTACAAAATGAAATCTACTCTACCTTACATCCTAATATGCTCCATGACATCTACTTCACATCTCCTTCCATGTTGAGAACATCAAAGCTTTATTCAATTTCTTCAAAAGTACAAAGTACAACAAAGTTCTCCAAAGCTTTCAAAAGCCATCAAGGAAGAACTACAAACTTAAGAACTAGGGACTAAAAGACTAACAAATGAAGGAGAGAGATCTCCTATTTATACAAAAAGATGAGAGCCATCTCATTAATGAGAGTCCATGAATCTCTCCCTCTACCTCTAGAGTCCTAATCAAAATAGGAACTGATAAGACACATGTCTTTTTAGAGTTACAATACAATTAGGAGATGTGACACATATCCTCATGATCCCATGATTGTTTCCAACCAAATTCGAATTTGGCCTTAGAGTGCCACATAAGGGTCTTCTAGAAGCCTCCTTTCAACCTACACATGTCAACAATCTCAACCCATTTGTTAGGTATAAGCATATGCACATTATTTTCTAATGTTTAACCACAAATTCACTTAAAAGGCTTAGAAATAATAAATATTGGAAAAACATAAAGGTGGCCCAATGATAATGAAAGTGGGATGAATGTGGTGACATAGTAGTGAAATGGAGGTGATATAATGGACATAATAGTGAAAGTGTAATGGAAATGAATGACATTTTCAAGACTCAACATACCCCCCAACTGAAGCTATTGCATGTCCTCATGCAATATATATTACATTAACTCTTTTGATCCTTGAGCTTTGGCTTAACTTTGCATGATATCATTTGATAACTTCATATTTCTGCAAAGTGTTTTACTTGAATTGCAACATGGTTGGTTCTTGTGTTACAACCATTTTTTTCTTTGTTGTTGCCTTCTACTTTGATCCTTGAACTTTGCATAATGATATTTTGATTATTGTTGCAAAGTATATCTTTATTGGATTGCATGATGGTTGGTTCTTGTGTGACAACCATGATTTTGTTTGTATCCAATTTATCCTTTAAGCACTTTTTCAAAAGCCATTGTATGCTCATAATAGCAATGTAATAGTTAATATATGTTGGAAGTATGTGAGCTCCTGAATATGATATGGACATGGCAAGATATGAATATAAATGTATTCCCCCCCCAACTGATAGTATTGGCAATTTTATGAAATGAGGAAGAGAAATGTTTTTCCAACAATTATCATTCTAGCTTTTTATGGAATTCTATGGTCAAAAGTTAGAAAATGACGTACCTTCACTTACCCTTTGGAATGGATGAGTTGTATGTGTGGTGGCTGAAAAATTCTGATCATATTCTTCTTCAAGTGGCTGAACAAGAGGAGTCATGGATAGAGAGATAAGATGATTTTTTATTGCTTCTACTAAAACTTGCTGAATCTGCTCCAAAATGCTGAAAATAATAGTCTTCATGTCTTCAAAACTCATTGGCACAATTCATACTATGTGAAAAGATGTTCTGATGTCGAACATAGTATGAAATTTCCCACCACTATAGGGAGATCAATCGTAGATGTATTCGAGGCCAAGATGCTGTGAAGAGCGGATAGAAAAACAATGCAGAGTTTTTGGCTGAAAATAGGGTCAGACTGTCAAGCACGTCGTACACAAAACATGTTAATGAAGACAAGATCCCTGAGTATTAGCGTTGTGCCGATATTTTAGCAAGCAAAACGTCGAGTCATAGGAATAGTTGTTGGAGAAGTGCCGTATTTGATTTTGTTATTGTTAAATGGGCAGACGGGAGGCGGAAAACGTATTACTTCAAACAACCAAAACGTGCCGTGTTTGAATTGTTCTCTGTTCATTTAATAAAAATCTTTTTTCTCATATTCAGTGACACGGTGAATGATCTGGCCGCCAAGGAGATTGGACCTGAGCGGATTTCTCTTCCTCAGGCACGTGGAATTGAATCACACATTCAAACTATCAGTTAATTAACTCAATTTCCGTTTTTCTTCACGCGGCGGTAAAAAAGAGGCTCCAAAGAACCGAATATTTCTCCCAGACCGCCACAAATTTCCTCAAACGGTTTCTGGGTTATCTAATTGACCCACCTGGAAAAAAAACCCATGTTTTATTTTTTCTAAATTCGTCTCCATTTGGGCAAATCGAGCGTTTTAAATTTGACGTTTTTTGCTGTTTACGTTTTTCTGAGTTAACAATTCTCTGTTCTGCATTCTTTCTGAGTTGATGTTTTTATTGCTGCATTCGTTTTTCTTGTTTGATCTACTGTTCTGCAGGTGTATTACACAGGTTCAACAATTACAAGAATCATCATCAATTATTGCTTCCTGAATCTCAGGTTCAGCCACAACATATTGTTTCAATAACCGATTGCCAGATGCCCGAGATACAACAAGAACACCTCCTACTCTCCATGTTCCAGCCCACATAACATTGCCCCCGGCTTGCTCAATACGTTCCCGTTCATCAACCCTGTTAGGCTTGTGATCTTTAGACAGAGGGATAGAGTTGAAGAATTGGGGCGACTGATAGGAGGAGCAGGAACAGGCTTTATCTCTGCAACCGTCACAGGTCACCCGATCACTTACCCTCACAATTGGTATATGAATAATGAAATCCTTCTGAGATGAATGTAGTTGCTGATTTGAAGGCATTCATTGAAGAGGGAGGGTAGCTACAGAAATTTCCAATCCAACCATAGGAAACACACACTAATGAAGGATACATTATTTGAAGAATTGTGAAGCCATTTCATAAAGAAAAGTGGGAGTGCAGACATCTATAAGTTGAACCTGAAAAATAATCATGAGACCGTTTAAGGAGTAGATGTAAGGTTTATGGAGTAAGGTCGTTGAAATAATCATTGCATATGGTGAGCTTTAATGGTTTAATAACTATGCAAAATTGTGTCAGTTGTTTGAAAGAATTTTTACCCATTCCTTTAGAATTCTTGTCTTTGTTTGTCCATTAGCCCTTACTCAATTGCTCCTTATTGATGTTTGTAGATGCTCCATGTACATGTCTTCATAGCATATGCTTAGTCATACCTGCATTTTCATTTTATTGCACTAACATCTTGACTGTAAATTTGAAAAACAGAGTGGTGGCTGCGGAAACTTGGCACAGCAACCACTTAGCTAAATAGAGATAGTTAGGCAATCTTAATGGAAATGATCATGGGGAAATAAGTTTTATTGATGAAATGGATGGTATGGAGTGAAAATGGAAATGAAATGAAGTTTATTTTGTCTCTTTTTTTTTTCTTGAATCAATTGAAGTGATGAAGTTTATTTTGTCTCCTATTTTTTCTTTTTTTTACATAATAATTCTTTTTCTGATCCTCCAGATCACACAAAGTGCAAGAGGAGAGCATACTCAAGAATCATTAACTTCTTTTTTTTTACATAACAATCATTTTTCTGATCCTCCAGATCACACAAAGTGCAGGAGGAGAGCATACTCAATAATTGTTAATTTTTTTTTTTTAGATGTAAGAAATAAAGTCTCCTAATTACACTTCCCCGGCAACGGCGCCAAAATGTCTAGTCAATTTAACGTCTTAAATTGCTCTACATAAATTATCAATCCGGGTATCGTAAACTGATGAAGTGTGGTGCACCATATGTGCTTAGTTAACTTTTCTCTTACTTCGTCGTTTTATAGTTTATGTTGTTTTTGGGGTTTTGTTCTTGTTGCTTTTCTAAAGTGTTTAATGCAACTTAAAACATGTTATTGATGGAGTTAGTATTTAAACAAAAGTGTAAATATACAACTAGTTCAATTGAAATAAAATGCAATAATCAAATAATGAGAGAATGACTATGAGACCCAGTATCCTTGCTGCTTCAGCAAAAGGACAAGATGATTCTATCACGTCATTAGTTCATTAAAAGGCTATGTGCATCACTAATCTACAATCAACTTGAAAGCAATTTATGTACAACTAATATACATGGTGAAATAAAATGCAAAAATAAAATGACAACTATACAAGGCAGGGGCCCTCTGCCACCTATGAAATCAAAGCAAAATTGAACACACTTGCATGAATTAAAATTGCATGAATGAAAAATCTAATCTATCAAACTTGAAAGCAATCAAATCAAATCAAAGCAATATTTACAAAATGAAATCTACTCTACCTTACATTCTACAAAGCAATATTTACAAAATGAAATCTACTCTACCTTACATCCTAATATGCTCCATGACATCTACTTCACATCTCCTTCCATGTTGAGAACATCAAAGCTTTATTCAATTTCTTCAAAAGTACAAAGTACAACAAAGTTCTCCAAAGCTTTCAAAAGCCATCAAGGAAGAACTACAAACTTAAGAACTAGGGACTAAAAGACTAACAAATGAAGGAGAGAGATCTTCTATTTATACAAAAAGATGAGAGCCATCTCATTAATGAGAGTCCATGAATCTCTCCCTCTACCTCTAGAGTCCTAATCAAAATAGGAACTGATAAGACACATGTCTTTTTAGAGTTACAATACAATTAGGAGATGTGACACATATCCTCATGATCCCATGATTGTTTCCAACCAAATTCGAATTTGGCCTTAGAGTGCCACATAAGGGTCTTCTAGAAGCCTCCTTTCAACCTACACATGTCAACAATCTCAACCCATTTGTTAGGTATAAGCATATGCACATTATTTTCTAATGTTTAACCACAAATTCACTTAAAAGGCTTAGAAATAATAAAGATTGGAAAAACATAAAGGTGGCCCAATGATAATGAAAGTGGGATGAATGTGGTGACATAGTAGTGAAATGGAGGTGATATAATGGACATAATAGTGAAAGTGTAATGGAAATGAATGACATTTTCAAGACTCAACAGTTGGCTGTATGGGGCCTGATCGAGGTTTAGCGTTAGTTAGCCAAACAAATCCCTACACTACTGGCCCTTTCGATGTTAGCTCACGGAGCGCGGACTGAAGTCTCACCTGAAGCAATATGGGGGGATACTAGAACCAAGTTTCTGCACCCTGAGATGGTCGTGATGTCGGTTTATACCCTCTGTTCATACATTGGCCTAGGTGACTAAGCTTTAGGGCTTTGATAGTCTACCCCTTTATTCCACCCTTTAGTGCCTCTGTGAAGGTGTACGATTGACCTTCGTGCAACCTTAGCCCACGATCCAGGTACTTTCGCGCTGCTATGACAACGTACTGTATGGGTTCCCAAGTTATCTTAAGTGTTTTACTTATCTTACTAATCAATCATAGTTAGCACCACGTAAACTGATATTCTTACTCGCGTTCAATTAACTAATATAATCACATATATTCGCGCATCACATAAACATTATATATTAAATATTAAACCCAAATGCAATATAACCAGATGCATTAACAGGAAATAAATACACGGAATTTGCAGAAGATTTCTCTTTATTGATATCTTCAGTTTGATACAAACTCTATTCGCCTTGTGCACACAGCTGCAGGGGTCCACGCACTCAGCTGCAGACTTCTACACTAGGCCTCTGCGCACTCAACTGTAGAGCCTCTACCTATGCTAAGACCTGAAACACTTTAGACTTCTCTACCAACACTCTTCACTTCATTCTTCGCTATCTTCTTAAGACTACTTAGAGCTTACTTACTTATCTCCTTTTAATACAATCCCATGGTCCGCGGACCATGGGTAGATCTTTACAACCAACTTTACACTCTACAAAATAAGGGCAGACAACCCTTTATGACTCTTGAAACTTTCGTGCTTTGCGACCACAAAATGCAGAGACTTTACAACTTTATTACAAAAAAGACCCAAAACACGGGATTTTGGCCCCAAAACTGTCCTTGGGGAATCCCGTTCCCAACAGTCCCCCAACACAAACATGGTGACTCGCCCTCGAGTCACTCTACGGGCGTGGAGATCTTGGCGCAAAGACCTCCCAGCTCGACCTGTATGACAGCAACCTCGGCAATGCACTGTGCGACTGCCTACTTTGCTTCTTCAACCAATTGATCGATCGCTGGTCCTGAACGGTTAGCTTGAAGCTTCTGCTAAGTTGCTTGCAGATTCACAATCTTTCCTTCAATAGAGGTCGTGACCACATAAGCCTCATCCAACCATGGTTTCAAACATGCCTTCAACACTGCCTCCTTGTGTTACGCTACATCTACCTGTTCTTTCAACTGCTTGGCCTCCCGTAGCTTTGCTAGTCTCTGTGTGAGAGAAATGGTTCACGCTGTACCTTTTACTTCGTCATAGCATTGCTGCAGTTCTCATGTTTATGTCTCCAACCATTGTACATTAGGGTCCTCCTACAGGCTCTTCAAGACCTCAAACGACTGTTCAAAAAGTTGTGTGTAGTTTGCTACTGCACTATCTACCACCGCTATCGCCTCTATGATAGTAGTTGCATGCTGCTCCTTTAATTTTGACGGAGTTGAAGGCTAGGCCTTCAACTATAGATCTGCAATTTGTAGGGTAAGCTCTAGCTGAACCCTAGCCATCTTTGTACAAGTGTTGCACACCCCTGTAGCAAGCTTTCGGACGTGCACCTTGACTGATTGTTCCTCAGGAATGGCCAACTCCGAGTGTTATGAAACCAGCTCACAAAAGATAGAAAAGATAGATCAACGCCTTAGAATTCAGCCTCTTTGAGGGGGAAACCTCCTTTACATTACATAAATGAACAATTATTGGATGATTCAAATGACAAAACCTCCTTTCTATATATAGGATTCTAAGGAGTCACAATATAACCAAGCTGACCTAACAATAATAATATAAAGGCACAAAAATAACAATAGAGGGATTCTATGGGGCAGAGTAATAACAATATGGGGACAATAGGGGCACAACAATATTAATAAGGGATACAACTACAATAGTAATGGGGTAATCACTAGTATTATAGGGACCTAACATGCCCCTCTCCTTCAAAAAAAGTGTTGTCCTCAACGCTTGAGTAGTTCTGGATGCTTCTGTATAAAATTCTCATCCTCCCATGTGGAATCTTCAGTGGATAAGTTCTTCCACTTGATGAGATGCTCTGAAATTTATCGATTTCGTAGCTGTCGAGTTCTTGTTTCTGTGACTGCTTCTGGTTCCAATATAATTTTTCCTTCCTCATCAAGTTCTGGAAATATTCTTTGAATTGGGAGCTTGTCGTCTATCACCTTCTTTAAACATGAAACATGGAAAACTAGGTGCACTCGAGAAGCTGCAGGAAGCTCCAATTTGTATGCCATAGTACCAATCTTTTGCAACACCTTGTATGGACCATAATACATTGGTGATAATTTAGTATCCTTCTTAGCTTGCTTGAGGGACATTTGTTTATATGGTTGTATCTGTAGGAATACCCAATCACCTACATAAAAACTTCTCTCGCTGCGATGTTGATCTGCCTATTGTTTCATTCTATTCTGCGCTAACATGAGGTTATCCTTTAAGAGTTGGAGGACTTGTTGTTGATGCTCGATGTGATGTTCCACTGCTTGAACCTTAGAATTTTCTCTTAAATATGATGTGATGGATGGTGGCTGATATCCATAAAGTGCCATAAATGGGGTCATTTTTGTTGCTGTATCGAAGGAAGTGTTATACCACCATTCAGCCAGAGGCAACCATTTGACCTATTGTGTCTGTTTATCAGATACAAAGCAACAAAGATATCCTTCCAAACATTTGTTTACTATCTTAGTTTGCCCATTAGATTGAGGATGTTAAGATGAGCTATGAGCTAATTGAGTACCAAGACAAGAAAATAATTCTGTCTAAAAATTTCCAGTGAAAATGGGATCTCTGTCACTTATAATAATCTTTGGGTTTCCATGTAGCTTTTGAATTGTTTCCGTAAATGCGGTAGAAATTGTACTGGCTTTAAATAGATGTGATAATGCACAAAAGTGTGCATACTTGGTAAGTCTATCAACTACCACCATGATGACACTCTTTCCCTCAGACTTGGGTAAACCTGTGATAAAATGCATTGAAACCTCCTCCCAACGTTGGCTTGGAATGGATAAAGGTTGTAATAGACCTGGGGTCTTAATTGTTTCAACATTATTTTGTTGGCAAACCAAACATTCCGCCACAAACTTTTGAATATACGATTTAAGGCCATCCTAAAAATATTCCTTCTTAACCTTGTGGTAAGTTTTTAAAAATCCTGAGTGCCCTCCTAAGAGAGAAGTGTGCAATTCCATAAGAGTCTTTTGTTTGAGTTGGGAATTCTTACAGAGGTATAAGCGATATTTGTACCATAACGAATCATTTTGCCAGCTAAATGTATCATATGTAATGGAGTCTTGTTGTAACTTTCGAATAAGTGCCCACACTTCTTCATCATTCTTCCATTCCTCCCTTGCTTCGTTTATCCAATCTGGTTGGATGATAAAAATGGCGCACAACAATGCTTCCACATCCTCATCCTTTCTTGAGAGTGCATCTGCCACCACATTTTGCTTCCCTTTTTTGTAGATGATTTCAAAGTCATAACCCAACATCTTTGTGACCCACTTATGTTGCTCTTCAGAGGATAATCTTTGTTCTAAAAAGTAGTTAAGGCTATCATGATCTGTTTTTACCTTCAAGTGTCTTCCCATTAGGTAGGGTCGCCATTTCTTAAGTGCATGTAGTATTGCCAACATTTCCTTCTCATAAATAGCTTTGTGTAAAAACTTTCCCTTGATTGGATGACTTTCAAAAGCAATGGGTCTTTCATCTTACATTAAAACAACACCAATTCCATTTCCTGAAGCATCACATTCCACAATAAAGGTTTTTGTGAAGTCCAGTGTAGCTAAGACCGGTGCTTGACACATTGCCTCTTTAAGATGTTCGAAGGCCTTTGTTGCTTCTGGAGTCCATGAAAATGCATCTTTCTTCAATAATGTTGTTAGAGGTGATGCTATTCTCCCATAATTCTTAACAAACTTGCGGTAAATACCTTGTCAACCCGAGAAATCCTTGCAGATGCTTTATGGATGTGGGGATTTTCCATTCCTTAATGTATTTAATTTTGCTAGGGTCTACCTTAACTCCTTCATGAGATACAATATGACCCAGATATTCCACCTCTTCTACTCCAAAGAAACATTTAGATCTTTTTGCATATAATTGTTTCTCCTCCAATAGTTGTAGCACCTTGTCAACATGTTCAACATGATCCTTCCAAGACTTGCTGTAGATTAGTATATCATCAAAAAATACTAACACAAATTTTCTAAGGAAGGGTTTGAAAATGGAATTCATCAAACCTTGAAATGTAGAAGGTGCATTGGTAAGGCCAAAAGGCATGACCAAAAATTCATAATGACCCTCATGAGTTCTAAATGATGTTTTCGGAATGTCTTCAGTCTTCATTCTGATTTGATGATACCTGAACGAAGATCCAACTTGATGAAGTAAATTGATCCATGCAATTCATCTAGTAACTCATTAATGACAGGAATGGGAAACTTATCTTTAATATTGAGCTTGTTTAGCTCCCTATAATCTGGACACATGTGCCATGATCCATCCTTCTTGTGCACCAATACTACTGGAGCAGAGAAAGAACTTTGACTAGGTTGAATTATACCAACCTCTAGCATTTCTGCAACCATACATTCAATTTCACTCTTTTGGGCATAGGGATATCTGTACGGCCTGATGTTTGGAGGAACACTTCCTGGAATTAGATGAATAGCATGATCATGATCACAAATAGGTGGGAGACCTTTGGGAGTCTCAAATACCTTGGAATGATTGTCCAGGACTTTTTGGAGATCTGGAGAAATAGATGATTTCGGTGTGGAAACATCTAGTGAACATAATTGTGCAATTACACCTCTTTGTTCCCTTTTTAGAAGCTTTGTCATACCGTTAGAGTTGATTATCTTTCTCGGTTTCCCTGCAATACCCCTTAATTCAACTTCCTTTCCTTCTGCAGAAAATTTCATGAAAAGTTATTGAAAATGAAAAGCTATTGTACCCAAGGATTGTAGCCATTGGACTCCTAGTACAACATCATCACCTCCCATTGGAATGGAAAGCATTGGGCTACTCAATACATATTCTCACATGGATAGCTTGATATTATGGCACTTTTTATATCAATTTATCATTCCTCCACTTGCAACCATTACTTGACACTCTAGTGCTAGATACAGGAAGAAATTCAATTCTTTTGCTATCTTACAATGAATAAAATTGTGGGTACTTCCTGATCAATCAACACTATTACCATTTTCTTCTTGATATGTCCTTCTATCTTAATAGTTTGAGGAGTGGTAATTCCAACCAATGCATTACAAGTTATGGTTGGATGCATTACTTCTTTATCTAGGGTTTATTCCTGGAGTATATCCTCTTCTTTTGACATTTCTTGTTCCTTTTCTTCCTCCTCTTCACAATCTATGTAGAATAATTTCTTCTCAGCACACTTATGACCTGTAGTGTATTTTCTATCACAACTGTAACAAAGCCCTTTTTCTATTTTTTCTTCCAATTGTTGTGGTGTCAACCTTATAGGTTTTGGAAGGCTAGGGGCAACAACACTTCCATCTGTATAGTTGTGAGTGGTAGGCTTCCTGGTTGCCATAATTTTGCTTTCCATTTTTCTTGCTAACCTAAATGCCTTCTCCAATGAATTAGGTTCCCAAAGGAGAACCTCATGTTGGATATTATCATTTAAATTCCCTATGAACACGTCAATCCTATGCTCTTTTGGAATATCTTTTACCCTTATGTTCAATTTTTGAAAGTCCTCAATGTGATCCATCATTGAACCCTTTTGTTTGAGACTTATCAGTTGGCTAAAAAAAGTGTTGCTTTTTGTATCCTCATAATGTGTTGTCAATTCTTCCATAAAAATTGCCCAAGTGACAATTTGTTTACGAGAGCAAAGCCATTGATACCATACAAACTAATTTGGTTCCAAATATAAAGTGGCAATACGTACCTTTTGTGTGTTTTGCACATTATTGAGATCGAAAAATTGCTCCATTTGTAGTATCCATGTTGTGGGATCCTTGCCATCAAACTTCCTCATATTGATTTTTGGAATATGGTGGTTCTTAGATCCAATGTTAGAGTCTATGAAATCATGATTAACATTTATTTTTTTCTCATCACGAGTTTCCTTTACTACCCTTTCACCATTAGTAAGTATTTCTTGTAGAAAATTTGTCAAATCTGTCTTCAAATCATCCATATTAGCTTCCACGTCATTCATCTTAGCTTCTACATCTTTCTTTAAACCATCCATCTTAGATTCTGTTACTTTTTGTGCGAGTGACATTTGTTGCACTTGGTCTCGTAATTTTGATATATCATGTTGCATTTCTTCCTCTTCTTCATAAGTCATGCTAGAGCTTTCAGGTTGCTCACTAGGTGTTTGCATTTTCTTTCCTCAGGGTATCAGTTACCAATAATAATAATGTACTTTTCCCTTTGAATTCCTTCAAAATAATTTTTCAAACCAAGCTTAAGAAAAAATTCAAAAAAATCTACACACCTTTTTTCACTTTGTAGGAGCTGGATATTGCCTCTAATGTATCTCTGTAATTTCAGATCTTCCAGTTCTGAAATTGCGACCTGTGGTAACCCTCTGCATCCTATTTCCAATAACACCAGTCCAATTGAATTTAGATTCTCCAAGAAAGGGTTATGCACAATCTCCCAAGATGACCTAATTATATACCTTTTCAGAAGAGCAAACTTGTATGAAGTGCCACGTGTCACTGTTTCGACCTTAGGATTTGAAAGATATACACAGGAAACTACAGTCCGTCCTCTTTCTACAACTTCTTACGAAATTTAAATTTGATGCTCAAAACAAAAGTTATGACTATTTTCTCCAGGTCACCTGTTTGGAATGTAATTCAGGAGTCTGCAAAAAGACTGACTTCCTCAGATCATATCTCCACAAATATTACGCAAAAATATCTTAAATTTGGATCCGAGGTTCAAAATGATTTCTTCTCAAATGGGTTTTTTTTGTAGAATTTGAGACGTCGCAGAAAAATGTAGAAATTTTGAATAATTTAACACATATTCACAGAGATTATCCTGATCATACAATTATAAGAGGAACATGTATAATACATAATCTCCTCTACGTTGATCATCAATTTACAGAAGCAGAAACATTCACAGGCACACATAGAAGCATCAATCAAACTCATTAACACAGTATGTATCCCGGGGAAAGCATCTCGCTAAAAACCCCACACTATCTGTATATTATATTGATTGAATCATGTAACAATACACATCATAATACTTCTCACAAGTATCTCCACCTCTTACACACAATACAGCTCAGATTTGATCTCCAAATCTATTCCACTGCTTGCCTGCCTCCACTACTCAATACCTGCTCAAGAACTGATGAGAATCACTTCCCAAACTCATATTTCACCTGCAAAATAGTCACTCACACTTTGTTGGACGTGAGCACAAGCTATAATATGGGCAAATACGTGAGCAAACTCTTTGGCATACTCAATCCCTTTATTGTGCAAGATCTGGTGCACAACTATAGTCACAACTGATAGCAATCTGATTCTCTAACACCTGTCCCTGCTGAACTGAACATGCACTGACATGCAACTAAGTTAACTGATGTATTCATTAGTTGTATTATGAGTTAATAACTTGTGAATTAATTAATAACTAATTCACCCAACTCATCTCTAGTCTATTTGCCAGTTAGACTAAATACAACCAGTTTAACAAAGCTAAACTGAACACAACTCCATCAACTCCACCAAACTCAACTGATTGAGTTCTAACTGAAGTCATGCATGCAAATATTAGTCATCCCATAGGTAACCACGTATTTCCCTCTGGGATCTGCATGTACCACATCCGTAGCTCATCCTGAAGTGCTCCAAGAGAATAAGATTAAGTTTATAGTCCAAATATTATTGTGAGATAATAATATTTGACTTTTCTATTTTTGACTTTGATCACTCACACTGTGATCACTCACACTGTGATCACTCACACTTTCATCAAAAATAGAAGTCCATCTATTTTTTTCCCAACTTGATCAATCATCCATAAACAGCAACCTGCAATCCATAGACATGATCCATATGTCTAAAAATAGACATAGTCTAAAAATAGACTTGCGCCAAAAATAGCCTGCGGGCCCACTTAGTGAAGGCGACTCTTTTCACTAAGCTCCATCATCTTGTTGCAATCTCAACAAGCATTTCTTGTTGCACACTTTTCAACACTCCCTCTCAACAAGAAAGGTTTCCTCTCAAACCCGATCCTGTAACTCTGGAATGTTCTCCATGCAACACATCTGGCCAGTCCACTTGCTCTGTCATCAAAGTCTCTGACTGCTATTGCCTCTGTCGACTGAAACTTTGCATCTCTGTGCTCTTCAATATCTGACTGCTCTAGCCTCTGTCACTTTGATCTCTGACTGCATTCGTGCTGCTGCTGGTTCTATCTCCCAGCATTGCATCCGCACTGCACCTCCCAACTGACCTCCCCGTTGGGATAGAAACACCCTCTGGTGCTGAAGCTCTACCTGCTGCTGACAAGTGCTCCCTCTCTGACATCTACGCTACTGCAACATCTCCATGCATCTCGCACCATTGCACACCTCTCTGTGCCACCTAGCACTGTGCAAAACACTTGTGCCTCTCGCATTGCTACAGCCTGCTAGCTATGCGTTGTCCTGGGATTCCCTGCATTGTCGCTCTCTCTGCCGCTCCATCTGCATCTGTCTCTACCCAATCAGTCAGTTCCTGCTACTACACATCGGGGCTCCCGTAGCAAGGTCTCATCCAAGAGGTTGGGTACCTCAAGGATCCTGCCCCTCCTCCTTGGGATGATCAATCCACATCACCCCACCTCCTACCTGGAGGTATGGCTGCATGCGATCCCTCAGCCCACCTGGCTTGAAGTTTCCCCCTACTGGAGGTCTCTGGATGAGTAGATGTCTCTACTCGATCTCCTCTTAGCTTCCCCTGTTGTGGCTCCTCCACAATCTCTTGAAGCTGCTGCACCAATCGTGGCTCCTCCACAATCGTCTGAGACTTCTTCTGGCTCTGCATGTTGAGAGGTAATATACGCTCCCTCTCAACCACCAAGTCTCCATCAGTTGCCTTGCTACTCAAGGCTTTGCATGCATCTTGAACCTCAAGAGCATACAGGTTCTTGACCCGTGAACCAATCTGCTTCACCTGTCTAGTGATGATGTGTCTAAGGAAAACCTTTCCCTTATTAAAGACCACATCATAACCTCTGTCTTCCAACATCGCGATCGACACCAAGTTTCTCTTCAGTCCTGGTACATACTTGACATCGGTCAAGGTAAGGTGAGCTCCATGCTCCCTCTGAAAAATAACCGTGCCTACACCTGAGACACTATACTTCTCATCATTACCCATCCCTATGAGTATCTGGAGATCTTTCTCCTCCAAAGTACTGAACAAACTTTTGTCACCGGTCATGTGGAAAGAAGCTCCATTGTCAAGAAACCAACCGCTTCCCACCATGGATGAAACCATGCATGCGAAGAGTGTGAAGTCCAACTCAAACTGTGAAGCAAGTGAGGCTGCCTCACCTTCAGATCCTTCCCCGGATCCCTTCTTGGACTTCTTCTTTGGGCAATTAGTAGCATAATGACCCAACTCATGACAACGAAAGCATCTCACCTTCGCCTTGTCAACCTTCTTCCCATCATTGGAAGAACTGGACTTAGGAAGAGAAACCTTCCCCTTCCCCTTCTTCGCCTTACTCGCTAAGGCACAGTTCTCCTCATCCTGCATGGATGAAGAACCGTCTCTGGTGCTCCGTCTAATCTCCTCTTGCACAAGATCTGACCACAGTCTTTCCCATCCTGGCAATTTCTCCTGACCATTGACAGAGTCCTGATAGGAATGCCAACTCTTCGGAAGACCAAGGAGAGCCAAGCTCACCAAGTCCTCTTCATCGACAGTAACCCCCACACTTTCCAGCTCATCTCGACACTGAGTGAACTTCGTGAGATACTTGGGAATACTGTCACCCTTCTCGCATTTGATGTTTCTGAGTTTATCTTTGAGTGCCAGCTTCCTCTGATCGCTCTTACTTTGGAATAATTCTGTTAATGATTTCCACATCAAATATGGAGTAGCCTTTCCATGGAGGCTGGACACAATGTGATCCTTCACGCCCTCCAACAGAATCCTTCGACATTTTGTGGTCTTCTTTTGCCAAACTTCCGCCTCAGCAGCATCAGTAGGCTTTGGGATATCTGTATCTATGAACTCCTTCAGCCCGTTATCATCCAATACTGCCTCCATCCTGTCCTTCCATGCAATATAGTTTGAGCTGCCCTCAAGAGCATACTCCAATCGCAATCCGTTGAAAGACATTGCTGCGTTGTCACCAAGAAAACACTGCTGCAAATTCGAATTCCACCAGCAACCAACTCAACCGCCTCGGATCTAAGATTCGTGAGAACACAATATTTCTCGTACAAAGATTGATTGTATGGTCATTCACCAGATATCTCACCTTCCAAAGGAAGGATGAATCTAGAGGCTACCTGGCCCGATTACAGACTCTGCCTGAAGAAATAGAATGTAGACACTTCCTGAATAATAGATCTAATGATCAACAACACTGATATCATGTAGAACTTCTTCTACAAATCAGCTCACTCCGATACCATGTGGAAACTTTTTCTACAATTATCTAGCTCTGATACCATGTAGAAATTTTGAATAATTTAACACATATTCACAGAGATTATCCTGATCATACAATTATAAGCGGAACATGTATAATACATAATCTCCTCTACGTTGATCATCAATTTACAGAAGCAGAAACATTCACAGGCACACATAGAAGCATCAATCAAACTCATTAACACAGTATGTATCCCGGGGAAAGCATCTCGCTAAAACCCCAGACTATCTGTATATTATATTGATTGAATCATGTAACAATACACAGCATAATACTTCTCACAAGTATCTCCACCTGTTACACACAATACAGCTCAGATCTGATCTCCAAATCTATTCCACTGCTTGCCTGCCTCCACTGCTCAATACATGCTTAAGAACTGATGAGAATGACTTCCCAAACTCATATTTCACCTGCAAAATAGTCACTCACACTTTGTTGGACGTGAACACAAGCTATAATGTGGGCAAATACGTGAGCAAACTCTTTGGCATACTCAATCCCTTTATTGTGCAAGATCTGGTGCACAACTATAATCACAACTGATAGCAATCTGATTCTCTAACACCTGTCCCTGCTGAACTGAACATGCACTGACATGCAACTGAGTTAACTGATGTATTCATTAGTTGTATTATGAGTTAATAACTTGTGAATTAATTAATAACTAATTCACCCAACTCATCTCTAGTCTATTTGCCAGTTAGACTAAATACAACCAGTTTAACAAAGCTAAACTGAACACAACTCCATCAACTCCACCAAACTCAACTGATTGAGTTCTAACTGAAGTCATGCATGCAAATATTAGTCATCCCATAGGTAACCACGTATTTCCCTCTGGGATTTGCATGTAACACATCCGTAGCTCATCCTGAAGTGCTCCAAGAGAATAAGATTAAGTTTATAGTCCAAATATTATTGTGAGATAATAATATTTGACTTTTCTATTTTTGACTTTGATCACTCACACTGTGATCACTCACACTTTCATAAAAAATAGAAGTCCATCTATTTTTCCCAACTTGACCAATCATCCATAAATAGCAACCTGCAATCCATAGACATGATCCAGATGTCTAAAAATAGACATAGTCTAAAAATAGACTTGCGCCAAAAATAGCCTGCGGGCCCACTTAGTGAAGGCGACTCTTTCACTAAGCTCCATCATCTTGTTGCACTCTCAACAAGCATTTCTTGTTGCACACTTTTCAACAAAAAAAATTATAACACAAATTCCACGATGACCTGTTTGGAGCAGCGAAACCCTAGAATTCAAAGCTCTGATACCAAATGTTATGAAACCAGGTCACAAAAGATAGAAAAGATAGATCAACGCCTTAGAATTCAGCCTCTTTGATGGGGAAACCTGCTTTACATTACATAAATGAACAATTCTTGGATGATTCAAATGAAAAAACCTCCTTTCTATATATAGGATTCTAAGGAGTCACAATATAACCAAGACAACATAACAATAATAATATAAAAGGCACAAAAATTACAATAGAGGGATTCTATGAGGCACAGTAATAACAATATGGGGACAATAGGGGCACAAAAATATTAATAAGGGATACAACTACAATAGTAATGGGGTAATCACTAGTATTATAGGGACCTAACACCAAGACCATTCGGCATGCCTCCTCCACAACTTGAATTATACGCTTGTTTCGGTCGGTTACCTCAGTGACGACAGCGATGGCAGATTCTTGCTATAGGGCCATTTGTTCATTATTAATCCTCTGCTCACTAATCACTTGTAAAGTGCGGTGTTTGCGGGCCCTCATCTTCATGATTGCTTCGTCCTGCAATAGGTGGAGCACCTCACTGGGGAGCATTGCCAAGTTCAACCCCACTCCCTTGAGGGCGTTGACAGTGGGCCTGTCAACTTCATTCTCCATGGTCAATGCTCCATTTGGTAGCACTATTGTGTTGGAGACCTTTGCACACAGCATCTCGAAAGCTTCTGAAGTGCCGATAGCGAGGCTGGTGGACATCGTGCTAGCCTGTGATGTGTGGGTCTACAGCTCCTACAGACCTATCTAGATGGCTCCCAATAGTAGTTGATGCTACTACTCAAGCTGTTGTAGTGCCTTTGCAGTGACATCCCGCACCGTGTCTCCAATGTCATGCAAATCACCCTTATGCAGGTGATTGGGTCCAGTGACATCTTGGTGGCCTTGGATTTCTTCCTTGACCCTCCTTTCTCTTGTTCCCTTGGACGCTTAGTGCGAGCTGATGTCTCCTGCAGGTCCAAACCGTGCTGCTCTGTTTTCTCATCCATTTCCTCCTTCGTGTTAGGCGAAGGCGACCTCGCGCCTTTGTCAGAGCCCTACTCTATTCCGCCTGTCTACTTTTCTATTTGCTGGGAAGTATTGCATTCTGCTTGGGCCTTTTCAGTGGCCTCCTTCTTCCTCTTCTCAGCCAGTTGTGCCATCTTGAGCTTGGCCTCCTCCTTTTTACGCTGTGTGGCAGACTTGCTCGCCTGCATTGCCAAGTCTGAGGTAGTGCACCACTCTATCGGCCAACGATCAAGCACTGCATCAATTGCATCGTCCATTGCCAAATAAGGCAAGTCATGCCATGTCTGCGTAGGGTCCTTCCGTTCCCTAATCAATACATGGTGAAAGTATGCCTTGAACTCTGCGTACCCCTATAGGTTGGCAAACACAGTAGGTGACAACTGCAGTTTGCGATTGATAGCCATGTGGATGTTCATCTCCATCAAGATCTAGAAGATCTTGCTACCCTTGATGCGTTGAGCATCCTTGGTCGCCCACAGCGAAGCGTACTTCACTGCTTCTGGTAGGTCCGGCACGACCGAGGGGAATTGGTTGTCTTTCGGTAGCTCCCAGGTTACCAACACAATAGACAGCAAGAGCCACTCATAATGGAAAGTCTTGCTGAGCTCCTGTGCCTCGCGACAATTCGGAAGGAACTCACCACAAAGATAGTGCACCCAATTTAACTAGACTCCTTCGGCGCATTGGGCTGCAAGAATAATGACTAGTGCCGACACTTCATCTGCGCGACACTTCCTCATAACCTTCCCTACCAAAATTTGCATGGCCACCTTGACTACAGGGCCACTAATACTGGAGATGGCATATCCTCACGGCTTCTTCACGAGCTTGAATTTCTCCTTCATGGCCTCCACGAGGGCCAACTTGCCACCTTTTCCACCAAACATCATGGCCGGGTTTTCTCCTATGTAGGGAAGTCGCGTGATCCTATGGATCAGTCTTTCGGTGATGGGTATTGGCTCCTCCAGCCACAGACACCCATCGTGCACCAAGCATAGCAGCTACTTGATGACCAAGACTATAATCAGGGTATGGTTGTAGTGTGGCACCCATAGCAGGTTGAGCAGACCTACCTTGTCTACTCCTCTGAGCCACTTCCGCGGTTCTAATGCAGTCATCCTAGTGGTTGTGTCAATAATGTGGTGTATTAGTTGCTTCATCGCTAAGTATGAGAACTTATCATGGTCAACTAAGTCCCAATCCTCAAGTTTTAATAGAGGAACTTGCCCCAAGTGTAGTCCTTCAAAGACAATCTCATCTGGTAGCAGAGAGGTTTGCAAGGGGACCTTGCTCTCATTAATTTCCTTTGGCACCTTGGTCTTGTCCTTGCACGAAGGGATGTACTTAGGCAGCTTAGTGATATGGTGAGCACCCTGGACTTCAACTTCCTCCACTTCTACCCCCAAGTCCTCATCATCCATCGGGATGTCCTCAATTTCTTCCTCCTTTGGCTCCAGATTAATGGCTTTACCCTTTTCCTATGCGGTGGGCTTGTCCTTTGGTAGGTTTCTTCTCGGCAATGCATGCACTAGTATTGTAGCCTGCTTTCCCTTTTTGTCCTTCACACTCTCCTTGGTTGGCGTCGGCTTCGATCTAGGTGTTTGTGGTGATTTGGGAACTTCAGCTAATACTTTTGCAACCACTGGGGCAACTTCCTCTGCCTCCCTAACAAGTTCTGGCATAGCCCCCTCAGCTGTCATTGCTTTAGTGTCCATAACTTCTGCAGGTGTCAACATGACGCTATGCAACAACTCCTGTGTCTCCTTTGGAAATGTCTCAAATGCTGAACTAGCTAGAAAAGCTTTGAAGTACTCGCGGTTCATGTGCGCCAGAGAGCTCAAAAACTTAATTCTCAAAATGCCAAGTGTTTTTTGATGGGCAACCACCTGTAATTTATAGGCATTTTGAATTCAAATCTGACCATTCCTCCCACATTCAGTTCATTAATGTTGGATTGGCAGCATATTTCCAAGGATCTTACCCATAAAGTTCATCTTAAATGTCAGCTGCCTACTCCATTTGGCTACATTTCTACCATCAAATCATGAACAGTGACTTTAACGGTCACTTTCCGGCTGACTTGCATGATTTCTCCCTGGGTATTGCAACTCCCTTTGCACTGTCGCGAACCCTATGACAATTTCTCACTCCACACAATCCCCCAATCGCATAGCTCCTCAACTCGGGCAGTGTAGTTTATAGTCCCGCGCCTCCTTTCAGCTACCTAGAGCGCTAAGACTATGCTTCCCTTATATAGTCACCTGGACAGAACACCAGTGTATGGCTTCAATCGGCTGCCATTCACCTTTCCTAGGAAGGGATCTCCATTCAATTTAACCAACTGGACTGCTCCATCGTCGGTAATCCCCTTAATGACATAGGGCCCTAACCAATGCATTATGAATTTCCTTGGAAATTTATTAAACTCAACGTCATATAACAAAACCAAATCATTTACCTTAAATGTGTGCAGTTTAATGTGCCAACCATGCCATGATTTTTCACACTGCTTTTGGACCTATTGTTGAAATCTAGCTAGAAATCTCTCTTCCTCAAGCTCAGCTAGCTGCGTGAGCCTCTCTTCTAGGGCTCTATGATCCGTCATAATTGTGAGTGCCGCTATGCTTAGACTAGGCACAATTTATTCCATGGGCATCACTGCTTCAACACCATAAACAAGCCTAAAGGTTGTCTGTCCTGTCAACTTTTTGCAACTCATCCGATAGGCCCATATAACTGCGGGTATGCATAGGTCCCAATCACTTCGTTGAGCATTGAAAACCTTGGTCATCATGTTCTCCAACACCTTATTGAATGCTTCCACCGTCCCATTAGCCTATGGGTGATAAGGTTTGCTTTTCTGGTGATATACCTGAAATTCCTCCATCAGTGCGTTGATCGTCTCGTTCAGAAAGTGCGTACCACAATTGCTCATCAAAATTTTTGGACACCCAAATCACATCAGTACATATTCAAAGAGAAACTTCACAACAGTTGCGCATGTGCAATCCTTCACAGGTTGTGCCTCCGCCCGTCGGGTCAAATACTCAGTCGCGGTGATAATGTACCGTGCTCCCGTCTTCTTCCCTTGGGGCTGAATGGGTCCCACAAAATCTATCACCCATTTATCAAAGGGTTGTAATGTCATCTGTGGGTTTAGAGGAAACTCATCTCTTCACGATGGCCTACTAGTCCTTTGACACACATCGCACACCTTGCAGTAAGCTTTTGAATCCTGATGGAGAGTTGGCCACCACAACCCTATGCATAGAATCTTCTGCATAGTCGCTCTTCCTGCATAATGGCCTCCCGCGATGCCCCCATGAGCATTTGCAAGGATACTGCTCCTTTTAAACTTCGGTACATATCATCAAATACTTCATCAGACCCCATTTTGTACAGATGCCCAGCAATGACACAAAATTCTGCTGCGCGCACCGCTAACTCCTTCTGCTGGATGGTGTAGCCTTCCATGGCTGTTCCTATTGTTAGGAAGTGTATGATGTCTCCAAAGTGACAATCTGTGATGCGCACTGCAAATATTTCCACATCAGGTAATCTTCCTCCAAATTAGTGGGCTCTTCCCCTGTTTCGATGCGCGGCAGATGGTCTAGTCCTACGTTCAGTCATCCAGGCTTCAAAATAACCTCAAAATTATACTCCTGGAATAATAACAACCACCTACAGATTCTCCCCCCCAACACAGGCTTATTGACCAACTATTTCAATTCTGAATGATCCATATACATCTTAAAATATCCACCCAGCAAATAGTGTCTAAACTTCTAGAGCACGTATACCATGGCTAACCCTTCGCGCTCAGTGGTGGAATAGTTCTTCTCAACCTTGGATAATCTCCTGCCTGTGAATGCTATGGGATGGTCGAATTCTCCTCCGCCAGTCTGTGTCAGTACTACTCCTAGTGCTATACATGATGCGTCTACATGGACATGAAACTCCTTCCTCCAATTCGGGAAGACTAAAATCGGTGCGGTGACCATTTTCTCTTTCAACACATCCAAGATTTTCTTACAGTCATCATTCCAACAGAATGTGACATCCTTTTTCAACAACTTCTCCATAGGCGCAGTGATCTGGGCATAGCCCTTAATAAACTTCCTATAATACCCCGTATGCCCTAAGGTTGCGCCCAACTGTTTCACACTCCTTGGTGCCTCCAAGTTAAGTATCACTGCGATATTTGCAGGTTCTACCATCAATCCCTGTCTACAAACCACATGACCCAGTAGGGTCCCGAAAGGAACAAAAAACATGCATTTCTTCAAATTGAGTGTAATCTGGTACCTTTGACAAGTATCTAGCATCAGGCGCAAACTTGCCACATGGCATTTTACCAACCCAAACACAGTCCAGTCATCAAAGTACACCTCTGGAAACTTATGAATGAATTCCTTGAATGCAGCAATGACTACGTGTGAAAAAATCGCAGGCGCATTCTTCAATCCGAAAGGCATTATATTGCACTGAAAACATCCCCATTCATTCGTGAAGGTCATCTTGCTTCTATCCTCAGGCGTGATTTTGATTTGATGGTACCCAGAGAACCCATCAGTGAAGGAGTACACTTCCTGGTCACCTACATTATCGATTACCTCATCACTGAATGGAGTTGGGAAGGCATCATGTACGCAAGCGTCATTTAACTTCCTGAGATCTATGCATATCCTTATTTCATCCTTCTTCTTCTTTTCTTGTATACCATTGGGCTTACCCAATCAGATTCTTCTACAGGCTCAATGATGCCTACCGCAAGCATCTTGTATAGCTTTAAGAAGACCTTCTCCTTATACTTCGGATTGAGACGGTAAGCTCTTTACTTGATCGGCTTCGCGTTGGGTTTTAACGTGATCTTCATAAAGCCCAGGTCTCCTATTATCCCCTTTAGCTCCATAAACTTGGTAGGGAACAAACCCTGGTATTCGTGGAGAAATTCGAAAACCTTATCTACTGTCACGTCATCCCAGTAATCTCCAATCTTCGCGAATTTGGGTTCCGCCTCCATATCAATATTTACCTGCTTTGTTTTCAGTGGCACGGTTATATCAAGATTCTCAATCTGCGGTCCCTCGACCTCGCGGTGACCCTCTGTTTCAGGGATATTAATTTTTCGTGGATCCTCGTCTTCTTCTTCAGTAGTCACGTTATAGCATTCCAGTGCATGGCTTAGCTGAGTAACCCAATTGGATTGGATCAAATCCAAAGGGTCCTACGGTATCCTAAAGATTTTGGATTGCAGGTTTCTGTGGAGAGGTTTTTGAGAGATTGTATTCGGATAATCCACAGTATTCATCATTTTCTTTTTGTCGACGTTTCGAGCCTAGAGCAAGACTCATCATCAGGACTTTGATATACAGAGAAGAGAAAAAGATCTGGGATAAATAAGGATAAGGCTGACCGTTAGGGTTTTTTAGGCCGACCTAGAGATTATATTAATAAACTAATATTTTATTTATTATTTTTAATAATCGAATTAACCCTAAAAACCTAGCCTAAAATTTTACGGAGAGCAAAGGATTTAATTAGTTTTTAAAGATTCTTTTTAATTTTAAAATAGCTATTGATTTTACCCTGCCTAAAATATTTCAAAGGTCATCGTACTCAGATTTATGCAATGTTAGTTTTTATTTAGATTTTAAATTGTTTAATTAATCAATTATATTTCTAATTAAAATCTTTATTGTTAAGAATTAGGTTAAGAATAAAACCATAAAATAAACCTAATTCTTTAACAATAACGATTTTAATATTTCAAAGTTCATGGTACTCCGCTTTTTATGCAAGGTTAGTTTTATTTAGATTTAAATTGTTAAATTGATTAATTATATTTCTCTTTAAATTTTTTATTGATAAGAATTAGGTTTATTTGTAATGTCCCAACTATTTTATTTATGAGCTCAATTTTTTATTTTATATATACTCAGATTCATGTATTGTTAATTTTAACTTAGATTTATATGCTTTATTAATTAATTAGATTTCTTTTAAAGCTTTATTGTTGAGAATTAGATTTATTTTTAAGCAGGCAGTTCCAGTTTTTACTAATGTCCCATCCTCCATCCCTATTAAGGTTACCAGGATGTTTTATGATTTCAATAGCTTCACGAATTTTACGCTTGAAATGGTGTTCTTCTCTGGCAACGATTCTGGTTTCTTCAAGGCATATGTGATGGTTTATTTCACCTACATGCTCAGCAAGAGCTGAAGAGCGAGTTCTTTCTTTACGGATATCAGCGCTATGCTCTTTGAGTCTTATCCTTACAGACCTGCCAGTTTCCCCTATATATTGTTTTCCACAAGAGCAGTTTATGATATAAACTCCTTTCTGTTGAAGTTGATCCTGGCTGTCTTTAACAGATTTCATTCCTTGCTTGATAGTTGACAAGGGTTTGAATGAAGTTTTGTTGTCCCTTTTCCTGAGAATTTTGGCAATTTTGTCAGTGACACCTTGAATGTATGGAAGGTATGCATTAGAAGTTGAGGGGTCTTTTGTTTTGTTTATATTGTTTCCAGATTTTGCCTTTTTAATGGCTTTGAGGATGCTTTTACTATTGTATCCTAAGCTGGCAAAAGTTCTTTTCAGGTATGCAATTTCTTCATCAGTGTGGTTGTCATCTGAGATTCTACAAGCTCTAGTGAAGAGTGTCTGCAGTACCCCGGTCTTTTGCGCCGGGTGGTGATGTGAATCAGCATGGAGGTAGTTGTCGGTGTGAGCTTTCTTTCTGAAAACTTTATGACCTATGGAGCCATCATTGTTTCTAATGAGGAGAATGTCAAGGAAAGGGATGCAGTTATTTTCTTCTATTTCCATTGTAAACTTTATGTCTTTAGATATGCTGTTGAGATGGTTCAAAAAGTTTTTAAGTTCTATATCCCCATGAGGCCAATTTACACTAGTGTCGTCTACAAACCTGACCCAAAACTTAGGTTTTAATGGGTAAGAATCAAGAGCCTTGGTTTCAAATTTTTCCATGAAGAGATTGGCCACAATGGGTGAAAGAGGCGATCCCATAGCCACACCCGAAGTTTGTTCAAAGATTTCCCCTTGGAAAGAGAAGAACGTTGAGTATCCTAAAGATTGCTGCTTTAACTTCTTGTAGCGCTTCGTTAATACAATCAAACTCATCTTCGAAGTTGAACATCATTAGGAATCCTTCACACAGAATATCCCACTCACCTGTACCATGGCAGAGATCTGTGACTCTATCTCCAAGTACTAGTTCATCGGGATGACATCCAAGGCATGATAGAACAAGTGCACCCATTCAGGTTAGGGCTTCGCTCCATAAGCCTTAGCCCATTTGGCTAAGTGTGCATGTGGGTCATCCTTCCCATCATATTTGTTTGTCATTAGTATCTTCGGCTTCCCAAAGCATGTTCACATCCTATTTCTACACTTGCGCCAATTGTCAAAAATACCCTTGTGCGTACCCCACCATCTTGCGGGCGTAGCACGCAGTGCCCAGTCCAAAGCCTGGAAGCGTTTCTTCTCTAGTACTTCCTTCTCAAATGCATCCAAAAATACATCTACATCATTCAAGCCATCATAAGTGGGCAGATTTCTTACCTCTGATGATACACAGCGCAACAACCGGGTCATCATGTTACAAATCAGCGTGGTTACTTCATATAGCCGATTCTGGCAGTGCTCTAACTCTTCATCAGAGTCTGAGGTACAGGAACTTTCGCGATCCCATGTAATTCCTCCATTTGCTATTGGATTAACCCAATCTTGGTCTCGCACTGTTATCTTATATATGTAGTCCAAATCGTCATCACTTTCGTAATTGCGGACTGGTTCAGTATAGCACGATCCTTCAGTAGGATCTAGGGGAACTATTATGCGGAGTGATTGCTTCTCAAATATCATTTTTTGTTTCTTTAGGTTGATTACCCCATTCATGTCAGTAGCCTAATCAATGCCAAGGAGCGCAGGGTTGCTGTTATCCAAAATTTCTATCACTTCAAAGTCAACCAATGTGCTCACGCCCTCAATATCTACAGTCACTCCTTACAGTCATCCCATGGGGATGATCTTCTGCTGATTTTCCATCCTTAACTAAATCGGAGACCACTGCAGCGCGAGTCTCCCCATTCACTCCTAAGTCTATTTTGGTAAAATGTCCACGTCTAACCCCAGATTCAAAATAACCTGATCCATTTCATATTGTCCTATCTGCGTGGTCAGTCTCATCTCTCGTCATGTCCTTGCTTTATGCTTACCTATCTTTCGTACCACGCGTGGTTCACCCGGGGTGTTTCTGAAACATCTATTTATAAGTTCCTGTAATCCCTTTATAGCCTTGCTATCGTGCAACAACTTCATGTAGGTCTGTAGAAAGGTCATAAGCATAGAAGGGTCCCTTTCCTAATTAAGCTTTCCCTGAGGTAGAGGCCTCAGTGAAGCTGTTCTTTGCTTCCATGAACATTTTGCGGGCGCGCTCCAAATCAAATTCAACCTCCTTTGCCGGAGCTTTGCAAACCCATGCACTGTCCTCAGGTTGTTTCCCCTTATAATCATCCGTTACAATATCACTTCAAAGCACTATATTCACATTCGGATCCTCTTCACGAGGCTCAGACCTCATCATTTGCAGGTTTTGAGTCAGCTGAGGTGGTAGCACCCCTTTTCATGTATCCTTGCTATCAGTGTAGGACAACCTTCTGTGTCATGATCAAATTGAGTACAATATTTGCACGACAGACATGTTGGGTTAGTGAAATCATGGGCATAGTGTCCTGATCCTCCGCAATTATAATAGATCAACTATCCCTGACCTCTGCTAGGTCCTCCTCCGCCTCGGCCCCTGAAAGCCTATTCATGCCATTCTAATGTTCCGGTCAGGGGGCTGCGTTTCTGCCTGGACTCTATAGGCAGGTGTTCTGTCCATCATCAATTCATAGCTTTGGCAGTTGTGCTCATCATGCCCTACTAAACTAGAGAAGTTGCAGAACAGTTGCTGGGGGGTTTGTACAAAATTTTGTAGCAAATGAAAGTTATATGTCATATGTTTCCCTGCTACCTGACATATAGTGCACCACAATGCAGGCCTTGTGCTTGGTCCTTCTTAGGCTTATGGCCTTAAAGGCATCGATACTCCTCCTGCAATATAGTTCACAAACACTAGGCAATGGTCTTTGTCATGCCCCTGACCCTTACATTTCAGGCACCATATCTCTTCACAAACCTCTGGTCGAACAGTTTTGTCCTGCTTCAAAATTTGCAATTCAAGGAAAATATTTTGCAACTGTGCATGGATTTGCTGAAACCCCAGATTTGGGTCTTACATTGGTGTTTCATGTAGTCTCATGGAAATATCCAAGGCCTCTACCTGAGTCATAATATTCTGTTGTGACAATGCAACCCTTAGGTGAGGCAGGAGCGAAGCCACGAACCATTCACGATGTTGTCCATCTGTTAAGTTCATATTAGATTCATGGATTTTACAATTCAATCTCTGATCCAGTTCCCAAGGTGTCTCACCTAGTTTCCTCACGATTTCCTTGAACCCCACAATTGGCTGTGCCTCAAATTTAGGCCTACTGAACTCTTTATTCAGCACGGTCTGGATGTTTGCCACCCCAACGTTTAGGTTATCATTAGAGTACTTGATGTACCAAGTTACCGCGCGATCCTGCAAAGCACTAACCAATGTTTCCTTCTTCATGTGATCATCTGTGATGCCCTGAGCTTCCCATACAACTTTCACAATGAACCAAAACTGGTCCGGGTCCTCATTTCCCAAGCCCTTAAACAAAGGCAGCTTTACTGAATTCACCATGCTGAATTGCGATGGAGGTGGTGTAGGTGGAGGTGGAAGTCGCGGGAACCCCTGTCTTATTAACTAAACTTCACTTCATGGATAAGATTGTGCTACTCCCTCTTCGTCACCCAACGGTGGTGATATCAATGGGCTATACTCAGGACCCTTTCTTCCTTCATTTTTGTAAGTATTTCCACTTTGCGTAGTACCCAAACATCAAGGTAGCTACATAACCCATTTTTCACATAATAACATCTTAATCCAGGTATTCAAAGACTTCAAGTAATTACCTTGTGGATCTTTGAAGAAGCTCCACTCTGCCTCGTTGTAACTAACTGAGGTATCAACTGCGAATTCAGTCAGAAATCCTCCTATGATGCGATCGAGCCAATGATCGACATCACAAGAGATATTATCCTTAGAGGCTTCCAATCTCTATACTAACTTTGGGGTCCAGACAATAGGACCGTCAAGTCTCCACCTTCCTTGGCTATCCACTAGCTTTGCAATCCACTCGTATAAGTCATCTGGAAAGGAACATAAAAATATCTCATGGATTTTTGTATATAAGTACTTGTCCAACCACTGCTCCTTTTTCAGTTGCAAATTTTTGTTCTCATGCGCCACAAATTCATATATCTTTTTATCCAACAAGTCTTCGATCCCTTTCTTAGCTGGATTCCAGTGATACGACATCAGACGTCTCTCATGCAAATTCCAGTCCCGACAACAGAACCATTTGTTGGCTGTGTGGGGCCTGACCCAGGTTCAACGTTAGTTAGCCAAACAAATCCCTACACTACTGGCCCTTTCGGCATCAACTCGTGGAGTGCGGACCAAAGTCTCACCCGAAGCACTATGGGGGGATGCTGAAGCCATGTTTCCGCACCTGAGATGGTCATGATGTCAGTTTATACCCTCTGTTCCTACTTTCACGCATGCCACTAAGCTTTAGGGCTCTGATAGTCTACCCCTTTATTCTGCCCTTTAGTACCTCTGCGAAGGTGTATGATTGACTTTCGTGCAGCCTTAGCCCATGATCTAGGTACTTTCGCTGCTATGACAACATACTGTATGGGTTCCCAAGTTATCTTAAGTGTTTTACCTATCTTACTAATCAATCACAGTTAGCACCGCGTAAACTGATATTCTTACTTGCGTTCAATTAACCAATATAATCAGATATATTCTCGCATCACATAAACATTATATATTAAGCCCAAAATGCAATATAACCAGATGCATTAACTTGAAATAAATAGACAGAATTTGCAGAATACTTCTCTTTATTGATATATTCAGTTTGATACAGACTCTATCTATGCTGTGCAGATAGTTGTAGGGGTCCGCGCACTCAGCTGCGAACTTCTACCCTAGGCCTCTGCATACTCAGTTGCAGATCCTCTACATATGCTAAGATCCAAAACACATTAGACTTCTCTACCAAGACTCTTCACTTCATTCTTCTCTATTTTCTTAAGACTATTTAGAGCTTACTTGACTCCTTTTTATACAATCCCATGGTCCGTGGACCATGGGTGGATCTTTAAAGCTGACTTTACACTTTACAAAATAAGGGCCGACAACCCTTTATGACTCTTAACACCTTCGTGCTCCACGACCACAAAATGCGGAGACTTTACAACTTTATTACAAAATTGACCCAAAGCATGGGCTTTTAACCCCAAAAATGTCCTTGGGGGATCCCGTTCCCAACAACCACAAACCACTGTGATCACTCATCAATAAAAACCTCATGCCAAGAATATAATGTCTCCACATCTTCAATGCATGAATGATCATTGCAAACTCAAGATCATGTGTCACATAGTTCTGCTCATTCTCATTCATTTTCCTGATTCGTAACATACCACTTATCCCTCTTGCATTAGGACTCCACAAAGTCCTCTCTTGCAAGCGTCTGTACACACCACAAAGTCTTCATCCGAGACAACAATATTGAGAATTGGAGCATTTTTCAACAACTGCTTCAACTTCTCAAAACTTGTTGCACATTACTCTGTCCATTCAAATTTATCTCATTTTCTCTGCAATGATGTAATAGGATAGGAAATCTATGAGAAGTTCCCGATGAACCTCCTATAGTAACTTGTTAGTCCCATGAATGATTTGACCTCATCCACATTCTTAGGAGTTGTCCATTCCATTATAGCGCTGATATTTTCTGGATCCAATGCTATGCCTTCCTTGGAAACCACATGTCCCAAGTAATGTACCTTTGTCTAAATGAAACTACATTTGCTAAGTTTGGAATATAATTGATGCTGTCTTAGCAATATCAATATTTTTGTTAAGTGTTTGATGTCCTCTTCTTCATTCTTAGAATAAATCAATATATCATCAATGAATACAATCACAAACTTGGCTAGATAAGGACGCAACACATTATCCATCAAACACATTAAATTAGTTGGAGCATTAGTCAAACTGAAAGGAACTACAACAAACTCATAATGCCCATACCAGTCTGGAAAGCAGTCTTGTAGATGTCTTCTTATTTGATGTGTACTTGATGATATCCAGATCTCAGGTCAATCTTCGAGAACCTTGTTGCTCCCATAAACTACTTAAACAAATCATCAATCCTCACAATGGATACTTGTTCTTGATCGTCACCTTGTTCAAATTCCTATAATCAATGCATAACCTAAGAGTACCATCCTTTTTCTTTACAAACAATGTTGGTGCACCCCATGGCAATACATTTGGCCTTATGTATCTCTTGTTAAGCGTTTCCTTCAACTACAACTTCAATTTCATTAACTCTAGAGTGCTCAATTTGTACGGTGCCTTTGATGATGTTGCTACCAACTCAATAGAAAAGTACACTTACCTATGAGGTGGAAATTCTGAAATTTCTATTGGAAACATGTCCTAAAACTATTGCAAGACCGAGTACCTATTTAATACTTCTGGATCCTCAACATCCTTACCTTTATTTCTGGAGATATGAACTACAAATAACACACATCCTTTCTAGTGACTATGCTTGGCCTACATAGTTGTAACCATTATGATTGATGTTTCTTTCTTCTTAGCCTGCAAGATTCTCTGTTCTCCATGGTCATCCAAGCACTCAATATCATTTTCATAACAATCCACCTTAGTCCTATGAAGATACAATCAATCCATACCCAAAATCATACTGTATGATCCCAATGGAAGTGCATTTAGATGCATTGATGTAGGCATACCATTCAACTCAAATGAATAAACTCTTATGCAATGGTGAACTCTTTTCTTAGTACCTATAGCCAATTGCACTAACCAAGACTTTGCATGCACTTCTTTATTCAAACCACACTTATCCACCAAGTCAGGGTTAACATAATTATAATTAGATCCAGGTCAATCAAAATAGAAACAACTTGATCACAAAGCTTACCATCCATCTCGATAATGGATGCCTGGTGCTCCACTTGCTTATTATCCAATGTTGCATAGATCCGATTTGTAACACCCTCCTCCCTCATTTAACAACTTCTTCATAGGCGCAGTGATCTGGGCATAGCCCTTAATAAACTTCCTATAATACCCCGTATGCCCTAAGGTTGCGCCCAACTGTTTCACACTCCTTGGTGCCTCCAAGTTAAGTATCACTGCGATATTTGCAGGCTCTACCATCAATCCCTGTCTACAAACCACATGACCCAGTAGGGTCCCGAAAGGAACAAAAAACATGCATTTCTTCAAATTGAGTGTAATCTGGTACCTTTGACAAGTATCTAGCATCAGGTGCAAACTTGCCACATGGAATTTTACCAAGCCAAACACAGTCCAGTCATCAAAGTACACCTCTGGAAACTTATGAATGAATTCCTTGAATGCAACAATGACTACGTGTGAAAAAATCGCAGGCGCATTCTTCAATCCGAAAGGCATTATAGTGTACTGAAAACATCCCCATTCATTCGTGAAGGTCATCTTGCTTCTATCCTCAGGCGTGATTTTGATCTGATGGTACCCAGAGAACCCATCAGTGAAGGAGTACGCTTCCTGGTCACCTACATTATCGATTACCTCATCACTGAATGGAGTTGGGAAGGGATCATGTACGCAAGCGTAATTTAACTTCCTGAGATCTATGCATATCCTTATTTCATCCTTCTTCTTCTTTTCTTGTATACCATTGGGCTTACCCAATCAAATTCTTCTACAGGCTCAATGATGCCTACCGCAAGCATCTTGTATAGATTTAAGAAGACCTTCTCCTTATACTTCGGATTGAGACGGTAAGCTCTTTACTTGATTGGCTTTGCGTTGGGTTTTAACGTGATCTTCATAAAGCCCAGGTCTCCTATTACCCCTTTAGCTCCGCAAACTTGGTAGGGAACAAACCCTGGTATTCGTGGAGAAATTCGGCAACCTTATCTACTGTCACGTCATCCCAGTAATCTCCAATCTTCGCGAATTTGGGCTCCGCCTCCATATCAATATTTACCTGCTTTGTTTTCAGTGGCACGGTTATATCAAGATTCTCAATCTGCGGTCCCTCGACCTCGCGGTGACTCTCTGTTTCAGGGATATTAATTTTTTGTGGATCCTCGTCTTCTTCTTCAGTAGTCACTTTATAGCATTGCATTGCATGGCTTAGCTGAGTAGCCCAATTGGATTGGATCAAATCCAAAGGGTCCTACGGTATCCTAAAGATTGCCGCTTTAACTTCTTGTAGCGCTTTGTTAATACAATCAAACTCGTCTTCGAAGTTGAACATCATTAGGAATCCTTCACACAGAATATCCCACTCACCTATACCATGGCAGAGCTCTGTGACTCTATCTCCAAGTACTAGTTCATCGGGATGACATCCAAGGCATGATAGAACAAGTGCACCCATTCAGGTTAGGGCTTCGCTCCATAAGCCTTAGCCCATTTGGCTAAGTGTGCATGTGGGTCATCCTTCCCATCATATTTATTTTTCATTAGTATCTTCGGCTTCCCAAAGCGTGTTCACATCATATTTCTACACTTGCGCCAATTGTCAAAAATACCCTTGTGCGTACCCCACCATCTTGCGGGCGTAGCACGCAGTGCCCAGTCCAAAGCCTGGAAGCGTTTCTTCTCTAGTACTTCCTTCTCAAATGCATCCAAAAATACATCTACATCGTTCAAGCCATCATAAGTGGGCAGATTTCTTAGCTCTGATGATACACAGCGCAACAACCGGGTCATCATGTTACAAATCAACGTGGTTACTTCATATAGCCGATTCTGGCAGTGCTCTAACTCTTCATCAGAGTCTGAGGTACAGGAACTTTCGCGATCCCATGTAATTCCTCCATCTGCTATTGGATTCACCCAATCTTGGTCTCGCACTGTTATCTTATATATGTAGTCCAAATCGTCATCACTTTCGTAATGGCGGACTGGTTCAGTATAGCACGATCCTTCAGTAGGATCTAGGGGAACTATTATGCGGAGTGATTGCTTCTCAAATATCATTTTTTGTTTCTTTAGGTTGATTAACCCATTCATGTCAGTAGCCTAATCAATGCCAAGGAGCGCAGGGTTTCTGTTATCCAAAATTTCTATCACTTCAAAGTCAACCAATGTGCTCACACCCTCAATATCTACAGTTACTCCTTACAGTCATCCCATGGGGATGATATTCTGCTGATTTTCCATCCTTAACTGAATCGGAGACCACTGCAGCGCGAGTCTCCCCATTCACTCCTAAGTCTATTTTGGTAAAATGTCCACTTCTAACCCCAGATTCAAAATAACCTGATCCATTTCATATTGTCCTATCTGCGTGTTCAGTCTCATCTCTCGTCATGTCCTTGCTTTATGCTTACCTATCTTTCGTACCACGCGTGGTTCACCCGGGGTGTTTCTGAAACATCTATTTATAAGTTCCTGTAATCCCTTTATAGCCTTGCTATCGTGCAACAACTTCATGTAGGTCTGTAGAAAGGTCGTAAGCATAGAAGGGTCCCTTTCCTAATTAAGCTTTCCCTGAGGTAGAGGCCTCAGTGAAGCTATTCTTTGCTTCCATGAACATTTTGCAGGCGCGCTCCAAATCAAATTCAACCTCCTTTGCCGGAGCTTTGCAAACCCATGCACTGTCCTCAGGTTGTTTCCCCTTATAATCATCCATTGCAATATCACTTCAAAGCACTATATTCACATTCGGATCCTCTTCACGAGGCTCAGACCTCATCATTTGCAGGTTTTGAGTCAGCTGAGGTGGTAGCACCCCTTTTCATGTATCCTTGCTATCAGTGTAGGACAACCTTCTATGTCATGATCAAACTGAGTACAATATTTGCACGACAGACATGTTGGGTTAGTGAAATCATGGGCATAGTGTCCTGATCCTCCGCAATTATAATAGATCAACTATCCCTGACCTCTGCTAGGTCCTCCTCCGCCTCGGCCCCTGAAAGCCTATTCATGCCATTCTAATGTTCTGGTCAGGGGGCTGCGTTTCTGCCTGGACTCTATAGGCAGGTGTTCTGTCCATCATCAATTCATAGCTTTGGCAGTTGTGCTCATCATGCCCTACTAAACTAGAGAAGTTGCAGAACAGTTGCTGGGGGGTTTGTACAAAATTTTGTAGCAAATGAAAGTTATATGTCATATGTTTCCCTGCTACCTGACATATAGCGCACCACAATGCAGGCCTTGTGCTTGGTCCTTCTTAGGCTTCTGGCCTTAAAGGCATCGATACTCCTCCTGCAATATAGTTCGCAAAGACTAGGCAATGGTCTTTGTCATACCCCTGACCCTTACATTTCAGGCACCATATCTCTTCACACACCTCTGGTCGAACAGTTTTGTCTTGCTTCAAACTTTGCATTTCAAGGAAAATATTTTGCAACTGTGCATGGATTTGCTGAAACCCCAGATTTGGGTCTTACATTGGTGTTTCATGTAGTCTCATGGAAATCTCCAAGGCCTCTACCTGAGTCATAATATTCTGTTGTGACAATGCAACCCTTAGGTGAGGCAGGAGCGAAGCCACGAACCATTCACGATGTTGTCCATCTGTTAAGTTCATATTAGCTTCATGGATTTTACAATTCAATCTCTGATCCAGTTCCCAAGGTGTCTCACCTGGTTTCCTCACGATTTCCTTGAACCCCACAATTGGCTGTGCCTCAAATTTAGGACTACTGAACTCTTTATTCAGCACGGTCTGGATGTTTGCCACCCCAACATTTAGGTTATCATTAGAGTACTTGATGTACCAAGTTACCGCGCGATCCTGCAAAGCACTAACCAATGTTTCCTTCTTCATGTGATCATCTGTGATGCCCTGAGCTTCCCATACAAATTTCACAATGAACCAAAACTGGTCCGGGTGCTCATTTCCCAAGCCCTTAAACAAAGGCAGCTTTACTGAATTCACCATGCTGAATTGTGATGGAGGTGGTGTAGGTGGAGGTGGTGTAGGTGGAGGTGGAAGTCGCGGGAACCCCTGTCTTATTAACTAAACTTCACTTCATGGATAAGATTGCGCTACTCCCTCTTCGTCACCCAACGGTGGTGATATCAATGGGCTATACTCAGGACCCTTTCTTCCTTCATTTTTGTAAGTATTTCCACTTTGCGTAGTACCCAAACATCAAGGTAGCTACATAACCCATTTTTCACACAATAACATCTTAATCCAGGTATTCAAAGACTTCAAGTAATTACCTTGTGGATCTTTGAAAAAGCTCCACTCTGCCTCGTTGTAACTAACTGAGGTATCAACTGCGAATTCAGTCAGAAATCCTCCTATGATGCGATCGAGCCAATGATCGACATCACAAGAGATATTATCCTTAGAGGCTTCCAATCTCTATACTAACTTCGGGGTCCAGACAATAGGACCGTCAAGTCTCCACCTTCCTTGGCTATCCACTAGCTTTGCAATCCACTCGTACAACTCATCTGGAAAGGAACATAAAAATATCTCATGGATTTTTGTATATAAGTACTTGTCCAACCACTGCTCCTTTTTCAGTTGCAAATTTTTGTTCTCATGCGCCACAAATTCATATATATTCTTATCCAACAAGTCTTCGATCCTTTTCTTAGCTGGATTCCAGTGATACGACATCAAACGTCTCTCATGCAAATTCCAGTCCCGACAACAGAACCATTTGTTTGCTGTGTGGGGCCTGACCCAGGTTCAACGTTATTTAGCCAAACAAATCCCTACACTACTGGCCCTTTCGTCATCAACTCGAGGAGTGCGGACCAAAGTCTCACCCAAAGCACTATGGGGGGATGCTGAAGCCATGTTTCTGCACCTGAGATGGTCATGATGTCAGTTTATACCCTATGTTCCTACTTTCACGCATGCCACTAAGCTTTAGGGCTCCGACAGTCTACCCCTTTATTCTGCCCTTTAGTACCTCTGCGAAGGTGTACGATTGACTTTCGTGCAGCCTTAGCCCACGATCTAGGTACTTTCGCTGCTATGACAACATACTGTATGGGTTCCCAAGTTATCTTAAGTGTTTTACCTATCTTACTAATCAATCACAGTTAGCACCGCGTAAACTGATATTCTTACTTGCGTTCAATTAACCAATATAATCACATATATTCTCGCATCACATAAACATTATATATTAAGCCCAAAATGCAATATAACCAGATGCATTAACTTGAAATAAATACACAGAATTTGCAGAATACTTCTCTTTATTGATATATTCAGTTTGATACAGACTCTATCCACGCTGTGCAGATAGTTGTAGGGGTCCGCGCACTCAGCTGCGAACTTCTACCCTAGGCCTCTGCATACTCAGTTGCAGATCCTCTACCTATGCTAAGATCCAAAACACATTAGACTTCTCTACCAAGACTCTTCACTTCATTCTTCTCTATTTTCTTAAGACTATTTAGAGCTTACTTGACTCCTTTTTATACAATCCCATGGTCCGTGGACCATGGGTGGATCTTTAAAGCTGACTTTACACTTTACAAAATAAGGGCCGACAACCCTTTATGACTCTTAACACCTTCGTGCTCCACGACCACAAAATGCGGAGAATTTACAACTTTATTACAAAATTGACCCAAAACATGGGCTTTTAACCCCAAAACTGTCCTTGGGGGATCCCGTTCCCAACAACCACAAACCACTGTGATCACTCATCAATAAAAACCTCATGCCAAGAATATAATGTCTCCACATCTTCAATGCATGAATGATCATTGCAAACTCAAGATCATGTGTCACATAGTTCTGCTCATTCTCATTCATTTTCCTGATTCGTAACATACCACTTATCCCTCTTGCATTAGGATTCCACCAACTCCTCTCTTGCAAGCATCTGTACACACCACAAAGTCTTCATCCGAGACAACAATATTGAGAATTGGAGCATTTTTCAACAACTGCTTCAACTTCTCAAAACTTGTTGCACATTACTCTGTCCATTCAAATTTATCTCATTTTCTCTGCAATGATGTAATAGGATAGGAAATCTATGAGAAGTTCCCGATGAACCTCCTATAGTAACTTGTTAGTCCCATGAATGATTTGACCTCATCCACATTCTTAGGAGTTGTCCATTCCATTATAGCGCTGATATTTTCTGGATCCAATGCTATGCCTTCCTTGGAAACCACATGTCCCAAGTAATGTACCTTTGTCTAAATGAAACTACATTTGCTAAGTTTGGAATATAATTGATGTTGTCTTAGCAATATCAATATTGTTGTTAAGTGTTTGATGTCCTCTTCTTCATTCTTAGAATAAATCAATATATCATCAATGAATACAATCACAAACTTGGCTAGATAAGGACGCAACACATTATCCATCAAACACATTAAATTAGTTGGAGCATTAGTCAAACTTAAAGGAACTACAACAAACTCATAATGCCCATACCAGTCTGGAAAGCAGTCTTGTAGATGTCTTCTTATTTGATGTGTACTTGATGATATCCAGATCTCAAGTCAATCTTCGAGAACCTTGTTGCTCCCATAAACTACTTAAACAAATCATCAATCCTCACAATGGATACTTGTTCTTGATCGTCACCTTGTTCAAATTCCTATAGTCAATGCATAACCTAAGAGTACCATCCTTTTTCTTTACAAACAATGTTGGTGCACCCCATGGCAATACATTTGGCCTTATGTATCTCTTGTTAAGCGTTTCCTTCAACTACAACTTCAATTTCATTAACTCTAGAGTGCTCATTTTGTACGGTGCCTTTGATGATGTTGCTACCCTTGGTACCAACTCAATAGAAAAGTACACTTACCTATGAGGTGGAAATTCTAAAATTTCTATTGGAAACATGTCCTAAAACTATTGCAAGACCGAGTACCTATTTAATACTTCTGGATCCTCAACATCCTTACCTTTATTTCTGGAGATATGAACTACAAATAACACACATCCTTTCTAGTGACTATGCTTGGCCTACATAGTTGTAACCATTATGATTGATGTTTCTTTCTTCTTAGCCTGCAAGATTCTCTGTTCTCCATGGTCATCCAAGCAATCAATATCATTTTCATAACAATCCACCTTAGTCCTATGAAGATACAATCAATCCATACCCAAAATCATACTGTATGATCCCAATGGAAGTGCATTTAGATGCATTGATGTAGGCATACCATTCAACTCAAATGAATAAACTCTTATGCAATGGTGAACTCTTTTCTTAGTACCTATAGCCAATTGCACTAACCAAGACTTTGCATGCACTTCTTTTTTCAAACCACACTTATCCACCAGGTCAGGGTTAACATAATTATAATTAGATCCAGGTCAATCAAAATAGAAACAACTTGATCACAAAGCTTACCATCCATCTCGATAATGGATGCCTGGTGCTCCACTTGCTTATTATCCAATGTTGCATAGATCCGATTTGTAACACCCTCCTCCCTCATTCACTGAAGCTAACCAGTCCATTAGGCTAAACATCTGACAAATATTTACTTCAATATGATTCAACCTCCTAGATCACCTTAAGGGAGTGGAATTGACACAACAAAGTCTTATTGACCTTTCTCAGGAGCTACATGACACACAGAAGCTAAACCACCCCTCCAGGTGCCCAAGCTCCGAGTCAAATTTCGTTTTCAATGAAAAAACCTCCAGTTTCTCCCATGACATGGGCATGCATGTGACTAGGACACTCCAGGCACTCCCACAATGCCTACAAGGGAGAGATTGTAGTCTTTCTTAGCCAGTTATGTGCCAGAGACTGTGAGATTTAAGCCACTTTTTTAGGGCTAGTCTCCAAACCATTGCCCCAAACTTGATGAGACTCTCTAAGAGAATAAATGACACCAAGACAAAGTCTCTAATGCAAAACTTGGTCAAGGACTTGAGCTAACCAAGCCCAACCATGCCATACATTTCGTTAAACATGTCACAAATATGCAATCTACAGGTCATAGAAACAAATCTGAGCATAGGGTTCTCATACTTATATGAAAATCACTAAGAAGCATTGAAACTTTATCACATTAGTTGCATTATCATCTGTTAGGTTATATATTCATTATTCATTCATTTACAAATCAAAAAATGTTGAGAGCCATACATCATCACTACCATAAAACATGCTCATAACCAACATACAACCAAAGATATATCAATGAGGAAATAACCATTAAAGCCACATAACATCAATTACCTTTACTCATGAATATACCAAGGGAAGAAGCTATTATTAACATATGAAAAATGCAACCAGGTCTAGGACTTCCATGAACCACCCAACCATAGACTAGGCTGAATCAAATCTTTCTTTCAGCCAATCACCCCCATGCCATATTCCAAGCATAAATGTGGGATCTCATGGAACACATCCAACAAAAGCAAACTAGTGCTTCTAGAGGCTAACCACCTTAACCCTCAACCAGTGATTCCACCTCATGGTCGGACATCACTAACTATCACCGGATTGGTCTCTACCTAAGTTGTCTAAGGCTCCAGAGCATTTATTCCATCCAAGGCTCTAGGACTAGTAACTCAAACCACACTTGCTATCGGGCTCCCGAGCATTTGTCCAACCAAGGCTCTAGGACTAGTAACTCAACTTAAGCTATTATAGGGCTCCAGAGCATTTGTCCAACCAAGGCTCCAGGAACTAATAACTCAACCCATAGCCAAAGGAACATGATAACCAACCAGAGAAAAAAAAAAAAAAACCCACAACACCATGGTTATCTAGGAAATGGCAAGGCTAGGAAAAAACATTGTTAATCCAGGAAATCCTCCATGCCAATGACAGATCATAACCAAGAAACCACATGCATGTTCCATGCATGCAAAAACTAGCAAGGAAAACATACATGCAACTTGATACCTACAAAGAAATCCAGTTGTAGTTGATGATCCTGATGTCCTCTTGATCTTTCCTTCTTTTCCTTGCCTTCTTGCTCCAAATCCCAAGTATGCCACATACCTCCAAGAGTGCTCCAAGAAAAATCTATGTGAATAAGAGTATATGAGAGAGAGTAGAAAATGAGGGCTCCAAAACTGAACTGAAAAAATATACCAACTGATCCTTAGAAGACTTTTTAGTGATGAGGTCTCTATTTTCTTCAATATCCATTATTTTCCTTCATTTTCCTCCTCACATGCAACCTGCGACCTTTCATCTTATGAGAGAGAGAGTAGAAAATGAGAGCTCCAAAACTGAACTGAAAAAAGCTACCAACTAATCCTTAGAAGACTTTTTAGCAATGAGGCCTCTATTTTCTTCAATATCCATTATTTTCCTTCATTTTCCTCCTCACATGCAACTTGTGACCTTTCATCTTCATTTTCTCCTATTTCCCATTATTTTCATAAATAAAATGTCAATAAATTCCACTTGGCCTTTCCAAAGCCTTTTCCATTTCCTTTGCCAGTTTCCTTTAGCAATAATAATCCAAATGAACACCCACTACAATGTTTTTCCCACAATTCATCTTGGAATACATGTCCCATGGCCTTGGTATTATATTTTTTTACATGAATTTTAACCAGGATTTTTACATGAGGAATAATTTTCCCAACATCCCTAACTGTTTGCACCTCCTGTGCATCGTATATCTGAGGCCTACCACACTAATACGATGGGAAATCCATTTTGAGACGCTCCTTGCCACCAACACTGCAACTGTCCCTTACCATCACCTTTATTTTGCCGCCCTCCAGGCTGTGACCCATGTCCCTTTCCAACTAAATTAAACCTCTTGTAAGGAACAACATTATCTTTCTCACTTGCATCCTAAGGTATTGTTCGCATCAGTAGCCATTTACCTTTAGTCTTGTGTTCCCCTTTCCAACCTAGCTTAGAATTTGCCTTATGCTCAATTGCTCATAATAATGCTTCAACTTTACAATTACTTCTTCAAGCGATCGAGGCTCGTCATACTCAATCTAATCTTTAAATTTTAATGGTAATTCACTGAAAAATTTGTGAACTTTTTCCTTCTCATCCTTAAGGTACAGTACATACCTCAACAACTCCAGGAACTTATTCATGTACTCCTCATCTATCATCGATCCCATCTTCAACTCATATAAATCCTTGGCCTCACTGTCATAGTACCTCTTTGAAAAGTACTTCTTTCAGAATAACCTTTTGAACTCATTCTAGCTCAACTCCTCTATCATGATGTCTTTGACCCTCTTCACATATTCCCACTAGATGTCCTCTTTCCCTTTGAGGTTGAAAATACCTACCCTGGCCTTCATGTTCTCTGTGTAATCATGTAACTCAAAGAATTTCTTCATTCCAACCAACCATGCCTCTGCATCTTTCGGTTTCTTCAAATCTCCATCAAATGTAGGTGTCCTGGCTTTCTGTAACTCATCTAATAAATGTCCTCTATCGTTCCTTTTGTAAGGATGATAATGATGCTGACCATAGTACCTATCTCAACTAGAACTAGAATAAAGCACATTTCCACTGCCTCTCCTATCAGGTGTTTCCAAGAATCTACCATCCATGATGGTATCATCCCTATCTGATCTGTGTCCATCATGAGATCTATTTCCATATGCTCCATTAGTATTGTTTTCTGGTCCATGATTTATTTTAAGCGGTCCCTGTCTCTACAAGTCTTACAAACTCTGAAGGATAATTGCATTAACCTCTGCTTGTTTTTCCTATGCCCTAGAAAGTCCCTCTTGTGACTAAATGATTCTATCATTAGCTACTTTGAAACTTCTTATTTCTTCCTTCAAACTTCTCAAAGTATCTACTATATCAGGAGAGTACCCATTGCCATGTTTCTCATCTGATTTGTATGAGAGTCTCATGAACTGTAATCCACCATTTTGCTTATCATCTTTGATCTTCTTCTTCCTACAAGTATGTCATGTCAATTAAACCAAACATAAACATAACCAACATAACTTAATATATTTCAGGGGATGATATCTTGTCTGTAAAATCAACTAGATTAGCTTGATACATGTATAATTACAATCATAACAATACATTGACATCATGCATGCCAATACCAACTGCATACTGTGACCTCATGCACGAAAACCATAACCATGAAAATGCACACACATCAGCATATAGAAATTAACATGCATAACAAATTCATATACAATTGATATGCATTCATGACAAGCACATTCCAACGATAACATCATCAACTTCTACATGTCAACACAACTGCAACAATGACCACCACCATGCAAACATAACGAGAACATATAAAATCTTCATAACCAGCATGTAACCAAAATATTAACAATGATATAACAACCATTAAAGCTACATAATAACAAGTATGAATACTCATGAGATATGAGAGAGAAAACAACTCCTATTAACATATGAAAATCCAATCAAGTCAAGGACTTCCACGTACCACCCTGTTACACAACATTTTTTCACTGTCCCTATACTCCCTGTTCCTTGATCCTAGAGGACCTCTATAGTGAACCCCGCATGCTTTTCCTTCATGAATAAATTCCCATTATGTTCCTCTTCATGAGTAGATCATTTCCCTTTTGCACCATTTCCCTTGAAACTTCTGTTTTGTCTAGTTTACAAGACTAGCACTAATGGCCTTCGTCTACCCTACACCGATGTGTAGATATTAGCACTATTCCCTGTGTCGATCGGTGCGACTGAGCTATGTTTTAGTCACATCGGTCTTATTATGGAAAGTTTTTTAAATTAGAGCCGAATCTTCCAACTCTAGAAGCTCTGTAATAGAAGTCTGGTAAATGATTTGGCCAGATGGGGTCGAGGATGACAATTTGGGCTCCTTTCCCCTGTAATGATGGAACTACCTCAAGGGATAATTCCTTCTCCCATGAGAAGAGGATCCCTCTCCCATCCATATTTCCTATATAAACCTCCCTTCTTCCCAAGCACAAGTGAGTCATAGTTAGAGTGTTGGCTGAGTGTGAGTATACTACTTTGATTAGACAAGCAAGCTATTACTAGTCGTAGCCATCTAGTTGTGTGAGGGAGAAGTGTGTTTGGTTTGGAGTGAAGTCTAAAGGGAAGAGCCTTTAAACTATTGTTGTTTGAAATCATCATAGAATGCTAGCAGAAGTGTGTGGGAACCTGGTCTTGTCAGAGGAGGACTACGATGTCAAGAAGAATGGTTGTAATCTCTCTTTGATATTAATATATGAAACTATCGATTTATTTCCTACATGTTTTGTAATATTACATATTCGTGTCTTGATTCTTCTTGACTCATTAAGTAGGTTGAATTGCAATTTTTCTATTATTATGTTTGTATGTGTTTTTGTTTACTTGTTTCAGGAGCTTGAAGAAGGAAGCGAGAGATTGTTGAAGCGAGCAAGCAAGGACATCATCAAGTAGGATAAACAACCAAGAGGTAGGCCCTCTTAATTGATTCTAACCTAAGGAAATTTTCCATAGAATGTATGTGTTGTGGCTAGACCCATTATCAGGCAAGAGGAATTCGTTTGTGTCTGCACTTATAATTTTACTTCACCACAAATTGCTGACTCCACATGGTCCCTTTTTGTACATTTGTGTCTCTCAAGCCCAAAAAGGTAGAAAATAATACTTGAGAGAACCGCTTGACCATTTTAGTCAAGGAGTAACTTTTTGTAAATAGTGCCTCCCAACTCGTAAAAGGGGTAAAATTATATTGGGCGCACGACGTTTCACATTCGTTAACGAGTTTGAAACGACAAGGGCTCGGCCATCTTTTCACTTTTAAAGGGTCAGAAAAGAGCTGAAAGCGAACCCCCCATTTTATTTTATTTTACGAGTCAAAAGGGAAAAATACTTGATAATCTTTTCATATTTTACGAGTCAGGAAAGAGCTTCAAGGTGACTCGTCCTGGAGGAATGAGTGGTATAAAGGGTAGCAACTGGTTCCGACAATGGAGGAACTGCTCAAAACATCTAATGGTCAAGAGGCTGGCTAATAAAACCACTCATCGTTGCGGTCCCTCAGGAAAGGAAAAGAAACCAAGTGAAAGCATATGATCGGCCAAAGAGATGGTGATGATGGAATGAAACAACCAAGGCTCATCCATCATAAATTAGCTGATAAAAACAACAATCATGAGATCTAAATTGGGTATGGGTTCATTTTTACACAAGCTTGAACCATGGAGAACTATGCTTGGATTCGGTTTCATGTTTACACAAGCTTGAAATGAAAAAATATGCTTGCTATAAGTTTGCATGCCCCCAGCATAATGACTCAATTTGAGGTACATTCCTCCCAAGATTCATTTCAATCAACTAGGTGGATGGGATGAAGGTTCACTTTCGAGATCTTGGAAAGACTCGACTAGAATTTTATGAGATCTTAATTAAGGACTTGATTTGGAAAAGGGAGTTGTTTTATTTTTTTTAACGAGGTTGACATAGTAAATGAACTATCCTCGGACATCTGTTTCATTTTTTAATGAGGTAGATATAGGAAAAACTATCCTCTTTACATAGATCATCCAGAGTAGTCATTTGATCTTTCTGAGTCATTAGATTTAAAAGATCATGCGAGTGCTTGTCCTTTCGAGCTCGTTAACTCTGAAAGCGACTAGAGTCACCTTTCGCCCTTTTCTCGACTCTTAAAATATGAAAAGGACAAGTTTTGTTTCATTGTCTTAAAATTAACTACCCACGAAATATTCTTGGTAAATTTATCTTCCTTAGTAATTATTTAGGGTCGATTCCAATGGAAACATTTCCAGAGTCTACCAGTCAAGGGTTCCCCTCGGATGGGAATCCTCGTCCTTTTCCTTCTTTTGGAAATGCTAATGCTCCTTATATGGAAACCTTGTTCCTCCCTGGGTTAACCATTGGTTTACCTATTTGGTTATTTTTGACCTCGGTGGTCTCGAGTGTCCCGACTCTTGTCTAAGCATCCCATTCATTTGAATCACGTCACGATGATTCTAAGGTTGAAATCTCACCTTCTTCCCCTGTTTCTTCATCTTCCCCTGCTACTTTGCCTGGTGAAAGTTTGAAATCCAGTAACCAGGAGGCTAAGAAGAAGAAGACAAATAAGTGAGAGGCCAACCGTGCAACTATTACTCCAAATGCACCCCCCGTCGACAAACCTTCTGATCCTTCACAGAAAGTAAAATTCCCTTGTAAGCTGTGTAAAGGTGACCATATCCTTCGAGACTGTCCTGACATTCCCAAATTCTTAGAGGTATGGTCTGAAGACCTGAATCGACTATCCCCATCGACCTCTGGAGATCATGTCGATGCTACACCCTCGGCTAGCAATGGTAAGAAGAAAGGGAAGATTAAATTCCCCTATAGGTTGTGTGAAGGAGAGCATCTTCTTCACCTTTGTCCTCTTATGGATAAAGCTTCCAAAGTTTTGGAAAAACTGACAGCTCTTCAACCCCAACTTCCTGTTGGTTATTAGAGGCTTTCTTCTAACCCTCTCCTAGTTGGTAAAAATATTAACTTGGATTCATCTCTTTTGCATCCTACTCTTCTTGGGCGTGACTCTCTTGTGTCTGTTCCCGACCAAACATTGGTCGAAAAGAGTGTCGACTTGGCTTCACCTTCAGTTGATCACTCTGTTCTTGAAGAGAGTGGTGATCATACTGCTCATGTTCTTCTCGTCTCCTCAGATTCTCATGAATCAAAGAGTGAGCCTCCCATCCCGGTTGTCCAGGAGAGTCCTTCTCCTATTCCTGTATAGCATGGGGGAAATCATATGATACCCCCACCAAGTAGTTCTGTCATTTCTTTCAATTGGAGTCACTTGACTGCTTTTTGCCTCCCCTCTTATGTGCATTTTAGATCACAGTACAAGCCTATAATATGGTAGTACCTGGCACTATATTAGATGAAGGTGCGTCTGTTAGCATTATGTCTTCTACTATTTGGAAAGCTTTGGGTTCCCCACAACTTGTGCCTGTCACCCAGAATCTGTTGGCTTTCAACGGAGGAACCAGTTAGCCCTTGGGGATCCTTTCGAAGTTCCCTATTACTTTGGGAGAAAAGGTTGTCTATATAGACATGATGTTAGTCCAAGGACCCTTAGATTTCAATGTTCTTCTTGGACGTGACTATGTTTATGTCATGGGAGCTCTTGTTTCTTCACTTTTGATGTGGTTTGTTTTCCACATGAAGGGAGAATAATGACCATTGATCAATTATCATTTATTGGTCACCAGGTTCCTCCTTTGCAACCATCATCCCCTATTAGCTCATGTTTGCAAGCAGTACCTTCCCTGCCATAGGTTAATTATGTGGCTACCCGTTCTGTCTCCACCTCTATTGATGATCACACAGATGGTATAGTACATTATGTACTGGGGGCATTGGAACCTGATTTATGTTTGGTACCAAATGACATGTATTCCTCCTGGAGCATGGTTCTTCCATCTAGTGAAGACCTCTTGGGAGCCATGTTTTCGTATGGTTCATGAACTGATGTATGAGGATAGTTACTGGTCTTGTGTCAACCTCGTTAAAAAATGAAACAAAGGGTAAGAGGATAGTTCCTGGTACAATGTCAACCTCATTAAAAAATGAAACAAGGAGTCATGGGGATGGTTCCTTTTCTTGTGACAACCTCATTAAAAAATGAATCAAGGTGTCTGAGGATAGTTTTTCTTGTATCTACCCCATTAAAAAATGAAACAGATGTCTGAGGATAGTTCTTTTACTGTGTCAACTGTTGAGTCCCAAACTTGCATCTTCCCTATATACCTTTTCAGCCTTCTTTTCCATTTACTTGACCCACCAAGCTGTCAAATCATTGCATATTAGTTTAAAAAGAGCTTATAAAATGGTTTCCTAACCATGTTTGTGACTGCTGTTTGATTTAGATTTTTGTTCAATCAGCTGCGGAAACTTGTCACTTTCCGCAGCCAGCTCAAGTTTCCGCAGCCATTTTGTTAAAGGCTATGTTACAGGTGTCCAATGGAGAATCCAGCCACATGGGCAAGCTGCAAATGACATGTACATGGAGCGTGTCCCCTTGGTTCAGCCGAATCACTCACAAATAGCCATGGTCAAAGACGGTCAAAGGAGTGGTCAAACCAAGAGTTTTGCGGTGGCACAACTCTGTTTTACCCACGTGAAGTTTTACGTGGCAAGATCCTCAATCTACGGAGGTGTGCTAACACCTGTGGATCAATCCGTGAACCAAATCGAACAGCCACCACTCCATAGATTTATTTGTCATGATTACCATACTGCTAGATCTCAGGACGTGGAGATTTACGTGTCTGTTTGGCAGCGTAGAATTTAGGAATCAGTTATAGCATTTTCACTTATAAATAACGCGTTGTCATATGCTTGATAGTTAGCTTTTACATGTAATATTGACTGTGTTTACGAGCCCACTGTGCCGTGCTCTATTTCTATGTTTTGACTGCACTTTAATATATGAGAAGACAACATTCTTAAGTTCAATTTGTGACTGAGTATTGATTGGCTGAGGTTGCAGATGGCCCTTGTACACCAAGGCTCTGTATTTATTGTATAGTTTCTTACTTGCTTTCATTATGTTACTGCTTTTATAATCATTTGCTTGTATATATTACGCTGTCCTGATATTTATACTAACTGTTGTTCATCTTTTCTTTTATGCTTTCTCATGATTGCTAGCTGATCAGTATTTTTTTCAGGTTCTTGTAGGCAGCCCGGGCAAATTACATTGTTTTAATGACTAATGACATGAGATCATCTTGTCCTTTCTGCTGTTTCATTTACTGATTTTTAATTCTAGCATTATCATTTCTTTCAGTTTTGCTTTGCTTAATTACTTTTCTGCAACTTAGATATCATATTACTCATTTGTTTATGATTTCCTTCCTATAGCCAAGCGACTCAAATAGTGAGGAATCAAAATATTACTTGATGTAGTATGATTTAGTTTACTTTCCTGCAAGTTAGTGATTAAACTACTTATGTCATTTTCAGGAATAGAAATATGAATGAGTAGTTAAATCTTAGTTTCATTTTATGCAATTTCATTTCCTGCAATTTAGATATCATATTACTCAACTTGTTTATGATTACTTCCTATAGCCAGAGTGAGTCGAAAGGTGAAGGGTCAGAATATGGGTTGAAGTAGTGTGATTTAGTTTGCTTTGCTTTCAGTCTTTGAATTGCTTTGAGTTCAGTTTTTATTTTCTTTTTATACAGTAGTAAGGATACTGGGCTTCATTGTCACTAGTTCATTGTTTTGGTACATTTTTTTTTTCTTTTGAGAATTGATTTCATCACAGCTAGTTTGAAACCTTCTTTTTGAGAACTTTAAAGTTTGGAAAATCATTGTAGAAATCACGATTACCATCCATACTTGACCTTCAATTTTGCCATCTCACATTAGGGAATCTGCAGAAGATAAACCCAAAAACAAACCAAAAACTCAAAAACGACAAAGAACTAAGAAATTGGTTATCTTGCATATACAGTGCACTTCACTTCAGCAATTTACGACTCTCGGATTGACATTTTAAATAGAAATTTAGGACTCACTAAATTGACCAAACATTTTGGCGCCGTTGCCGGGGAAGTGAAACTAGGTAGCCAATTTCTTAAAAAAAAAACAAGAAAATTTCAAGGAAGGAAAAATTGATAACTTCTCAAAGTATGCTCTCCTCTTGCACCTAGTGTGATCTGGAGGATCAGAAAAGAGAAAGTTATTGGTTTAATAATTTCTTGAGTATGCTCTCTTCTTGCACCTAGAGTGACCTGGAAGATTAGAAAGAGATTTATTAACCCGACTTGAAGAAAAATAAAAAATGACATGCATAGAGCAAGAGATTCTAGGAGAAGGTTTTTAGCTAGGGCCAAGAGTTCGATTTTTACAATTCCATCTACTTCAAGGAATAGACAAGAGACACCTCCATCATCTCCAACTCACACTCCTAGCCTTAGGATTCTTGGAATTCAAAAGGCAGTAGTTGAATTAGGAGACTCTCCCACACCATCCATTGAATCTGAATTAGGAAAAAACCCTTTCTTTACTTCTACAGGAAAACACATTGCAATTGAAGAAGTAGAATCACCTGAAGAAGAAGAGGGGGAAATTCCTTCTCGTTTGCCATTAGTAGAGGAACCAAAGAACTCTGAAGTCTCTGAGGAAACTATCATGACAGAGGAAGTAGTAAACGGATTTGGTAGAGGTAGAGGTAGAGGAGGAGGAGGAAACAATGGAGGAGGTAGAGGTAACAATGGGGGAAATAGGGATGGAGATAACTCATTCGGATTTCCTATAGTTGATGAGGATTCTCGAGAAACAATGAAAAACATCTCACCATCTATCCTCCCAAACTTTCATGGGTTAAGAAATGAGGATCCTGAAGCATTTGTATTTGAGTTTGAAGTCATGTGTCGAACTTATGATTATTTGGAAGACTCTCAAAAACTCAAATTGTTTCCTTCAACATTGAAAGGAGCTGCTTTGAAATGGTTCATGGGATTAGTCACTCAATCCATTAGGACTTGGAATCATATGAAACAAACATTTTTGGATAGATACCTAGACTATTGTATGCCCACCAATCACAAGGATGAGGTATTCAAAATGGTGCAAAGAGAAGATGAAAACTTGGAGGATTTACTTGAAAGATTTCAATACAACCTGAAAAGAGAAAAAATGAATAACTTAGATGAGGAAACCTTGAAAGCCCTTCTATTAAAAGCCATTAGAAATGAATGGATAAATATTTTGAACATGATGGGAAAAGGATATATATCTCAACTTCCACTTCATGATATAGCAGAGCTATGTGTCCATCTCTCAAGGGGAAAATCTAAAACTAGAAAAGGGCCTAGAGATCCTTCTCTCATTAGAGCAAACAAATCTGCAACTGGATCAGTATGTAGGGCTGAGATTGGCAACATGCTTGATGAATTCAAAACTGATATCTTAGGGAGTCTTAGTGAGCAACTAGACACCCTTAAAATACAAAACAAGCAGAAAGCAGAAGCTGGAGCTTTGGCCATATTTTGCCCAAAATGTAGAAAGAAACATGCTCTAAGGGAATTTCCCTTGGATGCAAAAGTTGTAGAAACATGTGTGATTTGTTCAGAAAACCATGAGACCAAGGATTGTCCTTCAATTCCTGGGCTCAAAGTTGTCTATCAAGAAGATCCAAATTCAATTGAGTCTCTCTGTTTTGTTGCAAGGAGACCTTGACAGGGGCAACAAAATCAAGGGTTTAATAACTCTATGAACTTTCAACCCCCACTAAATTGGAATCCTTGGCAACAACCTTGGTCCCAACCTCAAAATCCTTTTCAATCATGGGTACAAGGTATGCGAAATCTTTATGGGAGATTTGCTCAATTTTATCAATATCCTCCATCTTTTCAAAATCAACAAGCTCCACAACTTCCAAATCAAAATCCACAGCGATCATTTCCATTTCCACAACAACAACAACCTTCTCAACAAAATCCAAATTCTAAACTCTTTCTTCCATTCCAACAGAAGACAAATCAACTACCTTCCCATCCATTGCCGAACCCCAACAATAAAAAACCTCAAAATGCTTACATGGTAGAAGGACAACAATTTCCTACCTATATGATTGTTCCTCTCAATGATGTACAACTCAGATCTGGTAGAGTTCTAGATAAGCCTTCTATAGATGCTCAAAAGCAAAGAATTTCTGAGGAAGATTCTCTTGAAGCCAATAAAGATTCTGAAGCATCTCTTCAAAACCCAAGCACTCAAAAAGAAAAAGAGTCAACTCCCACAACTCCTATAGTTGAGCAACCTGCATCTTCATCCACACCTCCTTTTCTTGAAAGATTAAAATTGACAAAGGGGTGGAAAAACAAATCTTGTTGCCTGACTATGATTTTCTAGATGAATTAAAGAATGTCTGTATCAAGATTCCCTTGTTACAAGCCATAAGAGAGATTCCTATTCAAGCAAAAACAATAAAGGATTTGAGTCTTAAAAGACCAGGAAGGAAACCAAGAGATACAAGAAGAATCCACCTGGTAGGGAAAATTGCAGATATCATGATGGGAAAAATTACTATGCAGAAGTATGTAGATCCCGGTAGTCCAATTGTCAAAACACATATCAATGAGGTAGAAATTCCAAATACTTTGATTGATTTAGGGGCTGCTATCAACATTATGAGTAGACAGACTATGGAACAACTAAAACTTCCTAATCTTCTTTTTACACCTACTTTCCTGCAACTTGCAGATCGATCAATTATAAAACCAGATGGTGTATTAGAAGACATTTTGGTCTCCTTAGACTCTTGGGAATATCCAGTAGATTTCATGATTTGAACTCCCAAGAGTAATTTAGGAGGACACCCTCTCATCTTAAGAAGACCTTGGCTAGCCACAACTGATGCTTTTATCAATTGTAGATATGGGGATATGTATATTTTTTATGGTAATTCGACAAAGAAATTCAATCTGTATCCTCCAACAAAAGAAATTATAGAAATAGGAGATAATGAGTGGGTTGATGATGAGGATACTATACAACCTATCTTTACCATTTCTGAAATCAGTGAAGATAGTCAAATTCTGAACACATTAGAAAACTTTGAAACATCTTCAGAATATGACCACACACAATTCCAGTTAGATTCTGACATTGAGTATCTATCATCTAGAAAAATGTCTCTTTTCTCTATGGAAGAGTTTGGTAGTTCCGCCATTGAGATATTTCCAGGTAAAACATTGAATATCAACAAAAACTTGGAAAAATCACAACAGGGAGAGCTAACCAAAATCTTGCAAAAACATTCTACTGCATTTACATGGGAGTATACCGATATGAAAGGTACTGACCCTAAGACTTGCATTCATCACATCTATATCGAGGAAAATAGTAGACCAATCAGATAATCTTAGAGAAGGATGAATCCAAAACTTAGGGAGATAGTGAAAGAAGAGCTTCAAAAACTACTCAATGTCAACTTCATTTATCCAATTTTAGATAGCCGATGGGTTTCTCCTTTGGTTATAGTACCTAAAAAGAATGGTAAATGGAGGGTATGCATTGATTACAGGGAATTGAACAAAGCAACTTTGAAGGATCACTTTCCTTTACCCTTTATCGATCAGGTATTAGATACTTTAGCAGGCAAAAAGTATTTTTCATTTTTGGATGGTTTTAGTGGCTATAATCAGATTCAGGTAGCACCTGAAGATCAAGATAAGACCACATTTACTTGTCCATGGGGAACTTTTTCTTACCGAGTACTTCCTTTTGGATTATGTAATGCACCCGCAACATTTCAAAGGGCAGTACTAGGAATCTTTTTTGATCTAATCCATGATTGTGTAGAGGTTTATATGGATGATTTTAGAGTTTATGGTAATTCATTTGAAGAGGAATTAGAGAATTTGGAAAAAGTCCTTATAAGGTGTAAAGAAACACACCTTTCATTAAGTCATGAAAAATGCTTTATGATGTTTACTGAAGGTATTGTTTTGGGACATCATATTTTAGTGGATGGGATTAAAGTTGATAGATCAAAAGTTGAAGTCATCTCCAAGATGCCTATTCCAAATTGTCAAAAAGATGTTAGAAGTTTTCTTGGATTTACTGGATATTATAGAAGATTTATCGAAAACTTCACCAAAATAGCATCTCCACTCTTCAAATTACTTACAAAAGACTGTGAATTCAAATGGGATCCTGATTGTCAATCTGCATTTGAAACTTTGAAAACAAAAATATCTGAAGCACCCATTTTGAGAGGGCCAAATTGGAAACTTCCTTTCCATATTTCTACAGATGCTTCAGATACAGCTCTAGGAGCTGTGTTGGGTCAAAAGGATTTAGTTCCTTATGCCATTTACTACACCAGTAAAAATTTTACTCCCACCGAGTTGAACTATAATATGACTGAAAAAGAGTTCTTAGTTGTTTTTCATGCAATCAATAAGTTTAGACATTATATAACAGGCTATGAAACTTTTGTCTATACTGATCACTTTTCAATTAGATATCTAATGAACAAACCTGTTACTAATGGCAGAGTTACAAGATGGCTCTTACTTTTACAAGAATTCAATATTACTGTGTTGGATAGACTAGGGAAACAAAATACAGTGGCTGATTTCTTGTCTAGGATCCAAAATACTAACGAAGATTCTCCTGTAGAGGATAAGTTTCCAGATGAATATTTATTTGCAGTAACTACTAAGACTCCTTTGTATGCAGATATTGCTAACTATTTGGTTACAGGGAAGCTACCTCCACATTTATTTCCTAGTGAAAAAAGAAGAATTATTCAGGAGAGTTTGAATTATTCATGGATTTCTAATGAATTGTTTAAAACAGGGCTAGATTGTGTGATGAGAAGTTGTGTTCGGGAAGATGAAATGCCTGTCATCCTCAAGGCATGTCATGATGAACCATGCGGTGGACACTTTTCTGACAAAAGGACGACCTATAAAATCCTTTCTTTAGGATATTATTGGTCTTCCTTCTTCAAAGATACAGAACAATATGTCAGAAGGTGTGATAGCTGCCAAAGAGTTGGGAGACCGACTCTTTCAAATGAAATGCCATTACAACCACAGGTACTCATCGAACCCTTTGAAAAATGGGATTTAGATTTTATTGGACCCATTAATCCACCATCTAAACAGAAAAAGTATATATTGGTATGCATTGATTATGTCACTAAATGGGTAGAAGCGAAAGCATTGCCTTCTGCCACTGAATTCAGTTGTTAATTTTTTTTATGAGGATATTTTTACTCGTTTTGGTGTCCCAAGAGAAATTGTGACAGATCAGGGAAGTCAATTTACATCTAACTTGATGGAGAAGCTAATGGAAGAATACAAAATCAAGCACAGAAAATCTACTCCTTACCATCCGCAAGCAAATGGCCAACTGGAGTCTACAAAAAATGTTCTTGAGAGCATCATCACCAAAACTATCCATCTACATAGAAGAGATTGGGTAGAAAGGCTTCCTGAAGCCTTGTGGGCCTACAGAACTACATGGAGGAATACAATAGGACATTCTCCCTATGAACTTGTTTATGGGAAAGAAGTCCTGCTCCCCATTGAATTTCAAGTCAAGACTTTCAAGATGGCAGTTCAGTTGGGGATGAATCTATCAGAAGCCCAAAAGCACAGAATGGAGCAGCTGAATGAGCTAGATGAGATCAGACAAGAAGCAATTTTAAGAACTGATCTAGTTCAACATCAAAGAGCTAAGTGGCATGACAGATATATCAAAGAGAAAAAGTTTCAAGAGGGAGATTGGGCACTACTGTTTGATTCCAAGTTTAAAGACTTAAAAGGTAAATTTCAGACCCATTGGCTTGGGCCATATGAGATTGACAAAGTATTTAGCAATGGAGCGGTAAGAATCTAGACCATTGATGAATTTCAAACTCCTCTCATTGTGAATGGCCACCGATTGAAAATTTATCATAAGCCACTCTCAAAAGAGCAATTTGTCAAAATGTTTCAAGAAAATTCTGCAATAAGGCTGGTGAAGAAGAATCCTTCTTCCCCACCAACCTAGCCTTTGTTTCTTTCAGTTAAAAAAATAAAATAAAATTGTATAAGACTGAAAACCAATCACAGATTGGCGGTTTTACACAGAAAATGTAGAGTGAAAATCAAGGACACCCGACACTCTATATTTTCCAAAAGAAAATCTTCTCTCCTTCTTTTTCCATCTTCACTCCACCTCATTTTCCATTCCACTCCATCTCCATCTCATTTTCATTTCACTTCACTCCGCTTCATCTCACTCCATTTCATTCATTTCATTCCATTTCATCAATAAATGTCCCTTTCAGGACCATTTTCACTCAGTTATTTATTATCTGACTATCTTTGTTCAGCTAAGTGGGTGCTGTGACAGTTTCCGCAGCTGGTAGCAGTTTCCATAGCCAGAAGCATTTTCTGCAGCCAGAAGCAGTTTCCGCAGCCACCACTCTGTTTTTCAAATCCACAGTCAAAATGTTAGTGCAATAATCATGAAAATGCAAGTGTGATTGAGCATATGCTATGAAGACATGAGCATCTCCAGACATCAATGAAGAGTAGTTGGTTAAAAGCTAATGAGCAACAAATGACAAGGTTTCCAAAGGTATAAGCAATTTCTTTTTTCAAATAGCAATTAAAGTCACGATTATGCATAGCTATCAAACCATAAAAGCTCTACTATGTGCAATGATCGGCACGATAGCTCCATCACCCACTACCATCCCACGATATTATTCCGCACACCATGCCTTCATTTCTTAACTGTCTCATGATTGATTTTCGGGTTTAAACTCATAGTTGACTACACTTTCATTCACCACCTGTAATCATGAGATGTGACCTATCTCATTACGGTTCCTCTCCACCGCATTCTCTGCAGCCATTCATTAAAACGTGTAACATTTCGTACGCAGCCGTTTAATTCAAAATCTCGACTTCACTCCATTCCCTTACCATTCTATTAAGACCATCTTCTTCACATACGTCTGCACTTCATCTTGTGAACTCACTACGGCTGCTCATCCTCTGTTCCGCCTGTAATTCCGAAGCACTCCCGTTACCTGCTATCCATCTACCGATTGCAGCCACTGTATTTTGCCATAAACCCTGCAACCGAGCCACCTTCCCTCTGCTAAACCCTCACACGCAATTGAATTTTCAGTTGAAATTCAAAATAGAGGAAGGAATGGGACGATTACTAAGGGCAGAACCAGAAGGACCTAAATATTTAGAAGGTTACCCTCAAGCAAAAGATTTGCTGAAGAAAGCAAAATGGTTACGCTTCATCCAAAAATTCAAGGGCCATAATAAAGAGGTAACCAAAGCCTTTGCACGGTCTTTCGATGGCCAGATGGTGGAAATTGGAGACTTAAATCTCACGGTGACTGAAACAATAGTAGCAGCTGCCACAGGCTTACCCCAGGAAGGTGAGTGATGGTTTAAAAACAAAAGCGTGGATGAACAGGCATGGAGAACTATGCTACGAAACCCAGGTATGGACATCACTGTGTTTACAAAAGGAATTCCTGTTCATGCATTGAAAGAAGAATGGGCCAGCCTGCTATTAGTTATCCAAAAATTTATCACTTGCGAAGGACACTTTGGTTCAATGTACATGTACCATGCTAGATTGTTCATGAACTTCTTAGAGAGTCAAACTCTTAATTTGCCTTATTTCTTACTGCTGAGTTTGAAAAAGATGAGTATCATAGTCCAAAAGCACATAGGAAATATAGAACCTAATCTATATCATCATGGACTTGTGAAGATTCTCATTGAAGACCAACTGAAGAAAAACAAAGATACCTGGGAACAATTCTTAATAAGAAATTACTTTCAAGAGCCATCTGAGGCATCTGAAAGTAGTACACCAAAGACACCGAGAAGGAGTAGGAGAAAAGAAAAGAGTGCCATAGCCCAAGACTCTCCTACTACCGAAACTCAAGAAGTTGGTCAAAAAGAAAAGGAGAAAAGAACTAAGGACAGGAAACAGAGAAAAGTGAAAGGCAAAAGAAACATAGAAGAAGTCTACCAATCACCTGAGCCATCTATAGAGGAAGATTATCAAACATTGTCTGAGAGATTAGTGCATCTTCAAGAACAGGTTGCTACAACAAAGAAAAAGGAAAAAGGGAAACAGAGCATAGAAGAAGGGAATACTAGTCCACCATATTTAAGAAGAAGCATCAGGCTTAGAGGAAAGGGGAATAAAACACAAGTAAAACGACCCCACTTCATTGACTTGGATGGGGAAACACCCGAGAAACCTCCAGTTGGCCGTAGTCCACCTCGTCCTCAGCCAAGTATTGAAACTAGTGCTCCACATGTTGATGAAACCCCTTCTCTGCCAGAGCTAGAAAGCAGTCCTCCTCCTCCACAAGACTTTGAAGTCAGTTTAAGAAAAACACCTGAAATAGATCCCAGTCAACAGGAGGTGTATGAATACCTTGAATCTTTAGAAAAGACAACTACAGGCCCAAGTACCATTCTGCCCCACATGACACTAGATGCACAAGTTCAATCCTTAAAGCAAGAGGTGTTTGAATTAGAGGTTCTAAACAGGCATATCAAGCAAGAAAATGAAGCACTTAAGGAGCAGAGCAAAGTAGATAAAATTATTCATGATAATACTATGCTTCATTTGGGACTATGGCAAAAGAAGAACAAGAAACTCAAGAAAAACTATAGAAAGTTGAGTAGAGAATTGATCAATCTCAAATTCAGATATCTGATAAGGAAACCTAGGATGGTGGTAGCACCAAGAAAGAAGAAAAGAGGACTAGATGTCCTAGTAGAGGCTTCAGAACATATGGATTAAAGGGGAATGACTAAAATTTTGGTTGCATGAGGACATGCAACACCTTCATAGTGGGAGTATGTTGAGTCCCAAACTTGCATCTTCCCTATATACCTTTTTAGCCTTCTTTTCCATTTACTTGACCCACCAAGCTGTCAAATCATTGCATATTAGTTTAAAAAGAGCTTATAAAATGGTTTCCTAACTATGTTTGTGACTGCTGTTTGATTTAGATTTTTGTTCAATCAGCTGCGAAAACTTGTCACTTTCCACAGCCAGCTCAAGTTTCCGCAACCATTTTGTTAAAGACTATGTTACAGGTGTCCAATGGAGAATCCGGCCACATGGGCAAGCTGCAAATGACATGTACATGGAGCGTGTCCCCTTAGTTCAGCCGAATCACTCACAAACAACCATGGTCAAAGATGGTCAAAGGAGTGGTCAAACCAAGAGTTTTGCGGTGGCACGGATCTGTTTTGCCCACGTGAAGTTTTACGTGGCAAGATCCTCAATCTCTGGAGGTGTGCTAACACCTATGGATCAATCCGTGAACCAAATCGAACAACCACCACTCCACAGATTTATTTGTCATGATTACCATACTGCTAGATCTCAGGACGTGGAGATTTACATGTCTGTTTGGCAGCATAGAATTTAGGAATCATTTATAGCATTTTCACTTATAAATAATGCGTTATCATACACTTGATAGTTAGCTTTTACATGTAATCTTGACTGTGTTTACGAGCCCACTGTGTCGTGCTCTATTTCTATGTTTTGACTGCACTTTAATATATGAGAAGACAACATTCTTAAGTTCAATTTGTGACTGAGTATTGATTGGCCGAGGTTGCAAAGGGCCCCTGTACACCAAGGCTATGTATTTACTGTATAGTTTCTTACTTGCTTTCATTATGTTACTGCTTTTATAATCATTTTCTTGTATATATTACGTTGTCCTGATATTTATACTAACTGTTGTTCATATTTTCTTTTATGCTTTCTCATGATTGCTAGCTGATTAGTATTTTTTTTTTAAGGTTCTTGTAGGCAGCCCGGGCAAATTACATAGTTTTAGTGACTAATGACATGAGATCATCTTGTCCTTTTTGCTGATTCGTTTACTGAGTTTTAATTCCAGCATTGTCATTTCTTTCAGTTTTACTTTGCTTATTTACTTTTCTGCAACTTAGATATCATATTACTCATTTGTTTATGATTTCCTTCCTATAGCCAAGCGACTCAAATAGTGAGGAATCAGAATATTACTTGATGTAGTATGATTTAGTTTACTTTCCTGCAAGTTAGTCATTAAACTACTTATGTCATTTCCAGGAATTGAAATATGAATGAGTAGTTAAATCTTAGTTTCATTTTATGCAATTTCATTCCCTGCAATTTAGATATCATATTACTCAACTTGTTTATGATTACCTCCTATAGCCAGAGCGAGTCGAAAGGTGAAGGGTCAGAATATGGGTTGAAGTAGTGTGATTTAGTTTGCTTTGCTTTAAGTCTTTGAATTGCTTTGAGTTCAGTTTTTATTTTCTTTTATACAACAGTAAGGATATTGGGCTTCATTGTCACTAGTTGACTGTTTTGGTACATTTTTATTTTCTTTTGAGAATTGATTTCATCACAACCAGTTTGAAACCTTCTTTTTGAGAACTTTAAAGTTTGGAAAATCATTGTAGAAATCACCATTACCATCCATACTTGACCTTCAATTTTGCCATCTCACATTAGGGAATCCACAGAAGATATACCCAAAAACAAACCAAAAACTCAAAAACGACAAAGAACTAAGAAATCGGTTATCTTGCATATACAGTGCACTTCACTTCAGCAGTTTACGACTCTCGGATTGACATTTTAAATAGCAATTTAGGACACATTAAATTGACCAAACATCAACCTCACTACAAAAAATGAAACAACTCGCTTTTCCAAATCAAGTCGTTGATTGAGATCTCATAAAATCCTAGTCGAGTCTTTCCAAGATCTTGAAAGTGAACCTTCATTCCATCCACCTAGTTGATTGAAATGAAGCTTGGGGGGCATGTACCTTGAATTGAGTCATTATGTTGGGGGCATGCAAACTTATAGCAAGCATAGCTTTTCATTTGAAGCTTGTGTAAACATGAAACCAAATCCAAGCAGAGTTCTCCATGGTTCAAGCTTGTGTAAAAATGAACCCATGCCCAATTTAGATCTCGTGATTGCCGTTTTTATCAGATAATTTATGCTAGATGAGCCTTGGTTGTTTCATTCCATCACCACCATCTCTTTGGCCAATCATATTCTTTCACTTGGTTGTTTTCCCTTTCCTGAGCGACTGCAATGACGAGTGGTTTTATTAGCCAGCCTCTTGACCATTACATGTTTTGAGCAGTTCCTCCATTGTTGGAACTAGTTGCTACCCTTTATACCACTCATTTCTCCAGGACGAGTCACCTTTAAGCTCTTTCCAGACTCGTAAGATATGAAAAGATTACCGAGTATTTTTCCTTTTGACTTGTAAAAGAAAATAAAATGGGGGGTTCACTTTCAGTGATTTTCTGACCCTTTAAAAGCAAAAAGATGGCCGAGCCCTTGTTGTTTCAAAATCGTTAACGAATGTGAAACATCATGCACCCAGTATAAGTTTACCCCTTTTTCGAGTTGGGAGGCACTATTTATGAAAAGGTAATCCTTGACTGAAATGGTCAAGTGGTTCTCTCAAGTATTATTTTCTACCTTTTCGGGGTTGAGAGACACAAATGTATGAAAAGGGACCATGCGGAGTTTTCTTTTACGTGTCTTTTTCAAACTCTCTAAACATGAAAAAGATACCGAGTTACACCTTTGTCGGACTCGTTAAACTATTAAACGACATTGGATTCGTCACCATGACGAACATGAGCTTCTCCTTCCTAGGGCTTGTTAAACTTACTAGGTTGGATTTGTCTGAAGGATGAACTTACAGTGCAAGCATATGCTATCCCCTTCAAGCTTGTGATTAAAAAATAATTGGGATACTCGCTAGAAATGGTGGGGGAAAATTTGGAAATCTATCGAGTCGTGTCGGTAGCTCACTCTTGAACATGACACTCTTTGCTTCGTGTCGGGTTGGGATATCCTCCTTTGTATCATTGACCTTCCTGGGTTTGGGCCATTCATTTTTGCCTTCCATTTGATCTCTGCCATGTCATCATGACCATCGATCCCATGGATCCAAAATCTGCCAAACTTCCAATTGTGTCACCGATATGTTCAAGAGTTGTCCTTCTATAGTTACAATTACCTCTGATTCTCTGTATCATCCAAAATCATTTTATATCCTCTCATCTCGTGTCGATGATGTGGGATTCATTATGGCCCTCCTTTGACATGGTTTCTTTCCGTAGACTTCGACTCATTATCTGGGAAGTTGACCAAGAGACTCCCTTCTAGTACCTTAGAGCTTGCATGCCCTAATGGCAAGTTATTCACACTCAACAAGAAGTTCACATCATTGGCTTTCGATCGAGTGATTTCACGGGTGTTCGAATTCAGTTCTTGTATTCACATTCCATGAATTGTGCCGATAGTTCCTTGAGGGTCATCATAATTATTGGTGGTTTCTCTCGCGCTTGTTAATAGTTTACATCATTGATTGGTAATCAAGCAACTTTCTAGCATGTTCAACGTCAACACATCTATTCGCATGCTAGGATCTGTACTTTGATAAGGTCGTGTTGGAGCATAAGACCCTGGACTCAGATCACAAAAGTCCATGTTGCAAAGTGATGTGACATGTTTATTATGATATGCATGTCTCTTTCAGATGGCTGGCTGCAACTAGACCATGAGTTATCATATGTGATCCTTCTCATTATTGGATGGTTGCGACCATACCTTGGTTTCATTATGATCCTCTTTGATGAATGGTTGTGCCCATACCTAGATCCATTTACATTATCATTCTCTTGATGGTTGCATCCATGCCATGATTCATGTATCATTTGAAAGAGATCTCAGTTTATGTATATGTATCTATACTTGCTTGCAGGTTCCATCCCTCACTCCGGTTCAACCTTCATGCTTTAGGGGGCATTTGTTACACAGAATTTTGTCATTGTCCCTGTACTCTTCGTTCCTTGATCTTGGAGGACCTCTACAATGAACCTCACATGCTTTTCCTTCATGAATAAATTCCCATTATGTCCCTCTTCAGAGCAGATCATTTCCCTTTTGCACCATTTCCCCTGAAACTTTTGCTTTGCCCAGTTTACAAGACCGATGATAATAGCCTTTGTCTCCCCACACCAATGTGCAGATATTAGCACTATTCCCTATGCCAATCGGTGCAATTGAGCTGTGTTCCAGTCACACTGGTCATGTTATGGAAATTTTTCTAAATTAGAGCCAAAGATTCCAACTCTGGAAGCTCTGTAACAGAAGTCTAGTAAATGGTTTGGCTGGATGGGGTCGAGGATGATAGCTTGAGCTCCTTTCCCCTATAATAATGGAACTACCTCAAGGGATAAGTCCTTCTCCCATGAGAAGAGGATCCCTCTCCCATCCATATTTCCTATATAAACCTCCCTTCTTCCCAAGCACAAGCGAGCCATAGTTAGGGTGTTGGCTAAGTGTGAGTATACTATTTTGATTAGACAAGCAAGCTATTACTAGTCATAGCCATCTAGTTGTGTGAGGGAGAAGTGTGTCTGGTTTGGAGTGAAGTCTAAAGGGAAGATCCTTTAAACTATTATTGTTTGAAGCCATAATGGAATGCTAGCAGAAGTGTGTGGGAACCCGGTCTTATCAGAGGAAGATTGCGAAGTCAAGACGAATGGTTGTAATCTCTCTTTGATATTAATATATGCAACTATCGATTGATTTCCTACATGTTTTGTAATATTACATATTCGTGTCTTGATGCTTCTTAACTCATTAAGTAGGTTGAATTGCAATTTGTCTATTATTATGTTTGTGTGTTGTTGTTGCTTACTTGTTTCAGAAGCTTGAAGAAGGAAGCGAGAGATTGCTGGAGTGAGAAAGTGAAGACATCATCAAGTAGTATAAGCAACCAAGAGGTAGGCCCTCTTGATTGATTCTAACCTAAGGAAATCTTCCATAGAATGTATCTGTTATGGCTAGACCCATTATCGGGCTAGAGGAATTCGTTCGTGTCTACACTTATAATTTTACTTCACCACAAACCCAACCATAGATTGGGCTGAACCAAAACTTTCTTTCATCCAATCACCCTCGTGCCATATTCCTAGCATGAATGTGGGACTCACAGTAAAACCAACCAAGCCTTCCTCAAGCTTTACCGCATATCCCAACATCACCAGTTAAGGGATTTATAGGCCCGAAACCCTCATCTATACAACTAGGCTTTTCCGTGTATCCCTCCATTACCGGTGAAGGGATTCCTAGGCCCAAACAAGAAACATACACTACCAAGCTTTACTACAATCTCGCCATTACCGGCCAAGGGGTCACTAGGCCTAAACGAGCATGGATGCCTCCAAATTTCTTCACTAATACCTTGAGGAATTTTCCTATCTCCACCCTTAGGATTTATAGTGTATCTCGCCTTTACTAATCAAGGGATTCCTAGGCCTTGGGAATTTTCTTGAGACCGTTCCTCACCTAGTTCCAAAGCCATCTAGAAATCCAACTCAACCAAATGAAAGAACCCCATCACACCATGGCTATCCTGAAATGGAAAGGCAAGGTGAAAAGCACTGTCACACTTGGAAAAACCCATGGCATTGACAAGAAGAGAAATAAATACACACATGCATGTCAAAAATAGCAAGGAATCATACATGCAACTCGATACGTACAAGTAATCTCGTTGTAGCTGCTTGATCCAACTCTTCCTTGCTTGATATTTTCTTCCCTTTAGTTTCTTCCCCTTCATTTTCCTTTCTTTCTCAAATGCTAGAGTGCTCCAAGAATTCTCTAAGTGTTCAAGAATATGAGAGAGAGAGAATATAGAGAGAGCTCCAACCCAAAACTGTCAAAAGGTTTTGAACTGATCCTCAGGAGCCTTTTTATTAATGAGACCTCTATTTTCTTCAATTTCCTCTATTTTCCTTCAATTTCCTCCTCACAAGTAACTCATGACCTTTGACCTTCCTTTTCTCGTATTTTTCATTATTTCACAAATAAAATGCCAATTAAATGCCTATTTTCCTTTTCAAAGCCTTTTCTATTTTTCCCTTAGCCATAATAAACCAAACAAACACCCACTAGGATGTTTTTCCCAAAATTTATCCTGGAATAAGTGTCCCATGAACTTGGTATTATTTTTCCTTTATTAACTTTATTACATGAAATTTTAACTTGGGGCTATTACAACAGCTTTGTTTGATTGTGCCTTCAACAGAAGGACCTCCATCTCTAGAACAACAAGTTTCCTTTCCATTCGAGTCTACAAACAATCAAATTTTTTCTCCATGAGATTAAACCATTCTTGCTTCTCACACTCTATAATCTCCAACCTTTCGACAAAGATTTCAAATAATCCCATTATCACCTTGAATACCCTTTCCATTGATTCTTTCTAATGATTCGATCCACCTTATGGAACTTGGCTTTCCATGGTAGCCATAAGAATGAGATTTAAGTACTAGCAATAGAGCAACAAAATTTAACATAGAGGATAATAATAAGATAGCACAATTTCCCAGGAATCCTTCCTATTTAACATTTCTTCTATGGTCCATCCCTGGCGATCCCTGAGGAAATGTATTAATTCTATCATCACGTGAGATCTAAAATAGGATTTGTCTGCCATTTTGAATAAATTCGAGCAAAGAGATTGTTGTAGAACATTTATGCTTTAGGTTTCGGAGGAATTCGACCGAATCCTAAGTATTAAATGAAATATCGATCCCTTTTTATAATAAATCCTCCCTCCTATCCATTTGTATTGGCCGCATTCACTTATTTATGAGGAATGATATGTGGTGAGCTCATTCCTTCCACGTTGATGGACATTCGAGGTGACATTGTTAGAGGAGTGTAGTTCCACATGGAAGGCTTCATTTAATTCCTTTATGCTAGTTACCATGATCTTCTTTTGAGGGGTCGACTGATCCATTTGCACTAAGAGCATTCAATTTTAAGGGGATTGGGGCAAAGTTCATTACTCCATAATGTGTTTCTATAGTTGCTTGCTCAAGCTCAGATCGTAGTTTAGAAAGATTGTATACCTCATCATTTAGGGATATAAGAATATGATGGAGGGAGATCTCTTCAAAATTTTTGCATTACATTGATATCCTATGGACAATTATAGAGAAACAATATTTACTTACTGATGTTGCATTATATATCTGTCTAATAACAACCATAAAATCCCCAAACATATTTATTTTGTCCATCTCTTTGCTTATGGTGATCTCCAGTCTTTTCCACAATGCCCAAAGTTCAGCTTAATTGTTTGTTGCTATTTCAAGACCCTAAGCAAAGCTATGGACCATTTTTTCTTCAGAACCATAAATGACCCCTCTCATTCTAGCGACCGCTTTTATTATTATTATTATTATTAATTGTAATATATATATATATATATATATATATATATATATATATATATATATATATATATATATATATATATATATCTATACAGACACACACACACACACACTTAACAGGAAAAACATAGTAAAGTAACAATAAGCAATAAGAGTTCAATGTGTAAATAAAAATCAAACCAACTGTGAGATTTGTGGACATGATTTTTTTAATTGAATTAAAAAGCGAAAGGGCATAATCCCCTTTGAAATAAATCTCAACCCTCTATCCACAACTACTATTTTAGGAATTACATGATATTCCATGAATTTTAAATCCCTACCATCCACCTCATAATTATTGATAATTAAAATAAAATTTTGGAACATAGTTCGACAATAGACATGCCTATCCAAATTATTAATGAGTTTTATAATTCATACAATAATAGATTTGAAACCTCTGAATGCAAGCTTTTGTGATTCATTGTGTTTAGGAGAGCCTTTTTTAGATCAATCACATAGATATATTTTTGGTCGATGCATTTCGAACCATCCACTATGGTTCATCATTAGACTAAGATGGAGAGGTTGATCTACACCTACAATTAAATAGAGTACATATGCAAAAATACAACGGTCAAAAGTTAACAATCAAAAAATAAAATGATATTAAAAAGTTAATCAATTCAAATGAAACAACTAAAAATGGAAATAAATGGCCAAATATAAATAAAATAATAAATTGGATTTCAAATAATAGTAAAAAATAGTAAAAGTAAAATAGAAAATGGAAATAAAAGGTCAAATATAAATAAAATAATGAATTGGATTTCAAATAACAATAAAAAATAGTAAAAGTAAAATAAAAATAAATAAGTAGATATATATATATATATATATATATATATATACAAACACATAAATCAAGAGAAAAAGGAACAAGACACATACACACACACACATATATAAAATAAAATCAAAGTAGATAATTATTTATGTATATTTGAATAAATAAATACAAACAACGAAGTAAGAGAAAAAAAACAAACAAATCCAAATACATTAATATTTATGTATAATAATTTCTTATATATTTAAATATACCATTTAAGAGAAAAATATAAAAATAAAAATATAATTTTTGAATATTAATAAAAGAAAAATAACAATAAAAATATATAAATCTTAAATATTAATAAAATAAAAATATCAATGATATAGCTCTTTGGGGATCAGAGGTGCAATGGAAGCTAGGGTTCCGATGATCAATGATGCTCTCCAAACTGTGTTTCAAGGCTCTGCATCAACCCAACTGATAGTGGCATGGATCTATAAACGATTATTGATTTGTTCCCTGTGCAAGACCCAAATCCAACTCCCACGTAGGATTTAAAAGAATGGTACCAGATCTAGCTCCGGTGAAGGATCTCCTGCACTATTTGAGTTTCATTCTTTTATGCACTGAGTTTTCTTCCACCCGGTGTTGCGGATTGCTGAAACACATGGGGATCACAGAAACCCCAACATTTTTTTGTTAATCTAGGATGTGGTTTTTCACACCCCCATTAATGTAGAAGGGAATATTAACAACGGAGGGATGATCCCACTCTCAATAAGGGAGCAGATCGAGTTAATTTTTGTATATCTGGTGAAGCAATAGGTGCCCACATTTTTTTCGGTTCGAGGAAGAACGAATCTGAGTCGTCTCTAGAGAGATCTGGAGGCATCATCACAACAAATTTGCAGATGGGTAGATCTGGAGAAGAAACTACAAAATGGATCACAATTTATAGAAATTGGCTACCACATACACTAAATGGATCAAACACAAAGTTTACAAGAGTCCCAAGCTGCAATTTTTACCCCCACAAAGCATCAAAGTGCTATCTCTAGGTGTATATCTAGCTGATCTAGATCAACAATCATGGGAGGTCTCCACTAGGAACACTTCCTCGAGATAAACATGTCGACCTCATTACGGCTCAGTGGATCACATGAATTACAGTAGAATGGGAACCCTAACACCAAAATTCTTGCCAAATATGAATACTTTACACCAAATTCAAGCACTAATCCCCCAAATGAGGCAGTATCCACTTTCTTACTAGATCAATGTAGGGGCTCTGCAAACATATCTGTATGTTTTCCTCTGTATCAATTCTGGGATTAGTGCCTGTTGATAGTGTTGGACCACCAACATGTTAAGGGGATCTCCCCAATAAGAAGTCCCAATTAGACCTCTGACTGTTTGATGTAGGAGTCCAAGCAGTGGATCATAAGTTAATGCCTTGACCGTGATGTCGCACAGAGGCAAGTAGGATAAAATTGTTAGAAGCAAGGGTGTGATTGATGTAGTGAGTCAAGGAAGGTGCATGAAAGGTTCTAACACATAAGGGGGAGATGAGGATGTAGGTGAGTTCCAGGTTGAAAGGGATCAGTCCCAACTCGGCTATGAACACACAACACCAAAAGGAATTCACAGCTTCCAGCGGAGCAGTCCACTTGGATGTAGCAGTCACATCATACAAGGTAAGATAACACGTACAACACTCATGGATCAGTCTGGGACAAGTGAGACTATTGTTACAACAATGTTCATGGGAAAGGTATGTTTGATCTTCGACAGAGCAGTTGACATGGAGTGTGACAACATTAACAACATATACAACACATTAACAACAAGATTCATATAATTGCATACAAATTAGTTCATACACAAATACATAAGTTAAACAACATATATCATTAAGGAAACTAGAATAGTCCAACTACAATAACAACATATGCATGAAAATGTGTTGGCTTTTATTATATAAAAGTGTAAGTTAAATCATACAATACATCCATGTAAACCTGCTAACCCCAACAGTGGAACGTTATAGCCACATCCACCTGCTCCTACAAAGAGATGAACTAGCTCCGTGCAGTGGAGAAGCCAAGGCGCATTACAATACTATCCAAGAACTTTCCAAGATAGTCTTATTAGAAGCTTGGCTAACCAAAAGCCTCTACAATGAGTTAAGAGGGACTATTTATAGAAAAGTGTAGGGTGACCCTTGGCATTCCCCTTTGTGATAGTTCAACCACCCTCATGACTCTTCACCTACTCTATGACTGTTACATCCAACCATTGACACTTGACTTACACTTGACATGACTCAACACTACAATGCACATGTACTCATGTGAGACAACATGGCTTGAGCAAGACTTGCAAGACATCATTGATAGTCGGTCCGCTGTGATGAGACCAACTCTTTGACATGCTTGTGATGGTGAAGGCGGTGAGTTGATGCCAAGGTTGGTCGTCTGTGATGGTGTGCATGCACCTCATGGTGAAACCTTGCTGAAGTGAACTCTTGCCTCCATTGCAACCGGGCATTGGTTCAGCCCCTTCATCCAACTCGTATTCTAACATGTGCATGGTATTCTTGGGTACGGTTGAATCGCAACACATTGATGCATAGTGTTCGTGTTGATCTTCAAGTGTCTGCCATAGTGGTCATGCACATTAACTTGCCGAAGTACATGTTCAACCCCAATTGGACTTGCTTTTTGTCTTTGCCTTGGTGAGTGTGTTGAATGGGTTGGATTTCATGCATGTGCTTATACTGAATCCCTTGCATGCGATCAAAAACACTACTCACCATGTATGCTCTGTATTAGTTGTTGGGATGGATCCTTCACTTGTACGGATGCAGTTTCATCCGTGAGTGCATGTTGCGCCCACTTCTATTCCCGTTCCTGTTACAACTCATTCATCTATCTGTGCAGCTTCATGTTCTTCTTGAGTTGCTGCTTCAACACATGCAACTCCTTCTTTGTTCCATCTTCTGCCTTCGTCCGATCTTCATGTCACGCCGTCACTTCATAGCCACAGTCTCCAAGGTTTCTTTCATCATCAATGGACCTGCTTGAGCTTGCAACCGTGTTCCATCTTCATGTTGTCAGCAACCCTCCTCTTGCATTCGTTTCATTTGGTATGCTATCTTCAGCTGTTGTCCATGATTTTTCTCACTGTGATGTTGCTGCTATCATAATTTGATGTCCTTGTCTACAAACAACTTGATGTCTTCGTGGGTAGGCAAGTCCATGGGCACCTGATCGACTGCATCCCCAAGTGTGCTCTGAACGGTGTTTTCGTCTCTTCTCTCATGGAAACCATTGTACCTATACTATTGAGAGGTAGATGAACACTTGGGATACCTGGAGTCATGGAAACACTCATGGCAAGCAATCTATCAGTTGAAAACCAAAATGAACATGAGAACTAACTTGCAACATACCTGGATGCATGATCACGAAGATTGCACAATTTCGGCTGGGAGGTTGGGAGACCGACTGCCAAGACTGCACAAGGAACATTTTGGGCTACTGGGAGACTGACTCACTGCTAGAACTACATGATGCACAGTCTAGTTTGGCTATTGACTACTGGGATTGTGCAATGCGCAATTCCAGCTGGGAAGGATTACTAGCCTAGGGACAGATTTGCACAATTTCTTGGGCCAAGCAGGTGCTGTCAACCAGAAATCCACAAAAAAGTCATGGAGGCTAGTGCTGGATAGGAATGCACAATTCTGGAGAGGAAGGTGAGCCTTCCTTCCCTAGATTGTGCAATGTAGCCTCGGTGAAGGCAGAGTCCGGGCCAAGGTTGGTCCGACTCGCCGACAGGAAACTGAAAGCAATTGAGACAATAAATGCATGGTGACACTAAGTGATAGAAGAAGTGATTTATAGTGCATGCAAAACATGAATGAAAGATTCAACAAATATATCAACATGCATGTGGGTGTGGCAGTTCGCCAGTTGGGCGAATGTCCATGCAAAACAGTTTCATGCATGCGACAATAGTGAGATAGCAACGAAAATTGAAACAAAGCTAGAACAAGCTAGTATATTTGTAAATGATAGCAAGCATTCAAAGAAATCAATCGATTAGTACTCCCACAAGCGAAAACACAAAAAGCGATAGAAATGCAGCACAAGGCATGGGAAGCGGGCTTACCCCAAAACAACTAAGTTGAATGTGCCGACTGCTCCTAGATGTGATGTGGGATGTCAGAGCTGCAAGATTGATGTGAGGAATGAGATCTGCATCATCTGGTTGATGAGTTTTTATAACATCGAGGTTGTGATGCACATGCCACAAATATAGGGGAGCGAAACTTGGTGGGAGGTTTCAGAATTGCTCCTTGCATGTAACCTCCTATTGCTAAACATAGATCCCTAAAACAAGGGATGCCTTTGCATGCTGCCTTGGGAAAAGCAATCCATGCATGAAGGTCTGTTTTGCTCAGTCCTGGAGGGAACCAGTTAACTTAGCTACACATGCAAGAGACTGCTCGATTGCTGGAGAAAAATGTGCATTTCTAGTCGGGAGCTGGGCTGGCTACCCAGGAGATTTGCTCAATTTCTAGGCAGAGTAGCTGATTGCTGCCTATATTTGCGCAAATTCTGGGTTGAGCAAAGTTGTTGGCAGGCAGGATTGCACAATCTTGGAGCCCAACAGGCTATCAGAGTGGATTGCATAATTTATAGAGGGAAGGTTGGCTGCCCTCCAGAAATGTGAAATTTTCAAGGGGAAGTTGCTTAGCCTATAGCTGGACCAAGTCTGGGTGAACAAATTCTTAGGGGAATGGATCAAGCTGTGACCAATAGGCTACCTTTATGTAAGAAAGACACTAAATCTTGTGAACTTTGATGAAGAAAGGAAAGCTGCTATGAAGGTTGGAAGGGAGGCTCCAAAATGAGGCTAAGGAAAAATTTTGGAGGGTGGTTGTTGTTGCTACAACACTTGGCAACACACTGGTAGAACTCCATCTCTCTGAATGGACCTTGTTTGTGAAAAGCAAGTCTAACACCTCTGGAAGTATTGTTCAGTTTTCATCTCATCTTGGTTTCACATTAACTTGATTGTAAGATGTAGCATCTGCTAAACCGTCGGTCAATTAGCACACATTCCAAGACAAGGAAACACAGTTGTTTCGATTGGTGTTGAGGGGTATATAGGTGCATAAGCAGTATAATCGTCAGAGTCTTAGTTTCATCTCTGGTGTTGCTCCATTGCTAGGAGCCCTAGACAGTACCTCGGTGGAGTCACATAGGAACACAGGCATGGCTCCGTTGTTAGCGAGCCTTGTCAGTACCTTGGTAGAGTTACTTACATCACCTCCCTATGTAGGAAGCCTTTCTCTTTTTTCGCCTTATTCATTTTTCATTGTGCATAGTACTATTCATTTGAGAGGCGAAAGAGGGATCCCGAATTATTGAGAGAAGAAGAGGTTGTTTCAATAGAGAATTAGTTTATTGTATCTCTGACGTGCTTGTTAAGGTTTTCCCCCTTACCTTACTCTACTTGACTGAGCTGACAAGGGTTAACCTAAAAAGAATCGACTAGAGAAGGTGACACTAGTTAGTATGCAAGTGTTGTGTTTACACCAAGGTTCACTTAGAACAATACGTATTTTCCTTTGACGTATCATGGAATAAAATTAACAAGCTCATCATACAAAAAAAAGATGACAGATAACCAAGTAGTGATAGTTGTACAAGCCCTCTTGTACTTTACCCATCTCACTTTAAGAGTCATGCATGGTTTCATGAAAAAATAACTTATGAACGAAACAAGCAAACGAACTAACAATCAACAAAGAAAAGCAAGAGCAGAAGCAAAAATGAAAGCGAAGCAAGTAAAAAAAAGCAAGAAAACAAACAAGAAAAAAAAGCACGTAAGAAAACAAGCATGCAAGCAAACAACTGAAAGAAAACACTACTCCCACTCCTACACTAACGGTACATGGTCCTGATCAAATGACGTGATACTTCCAATGAAGACACTAGCGCATTGGTAGACCCATGTTGGTGAAGGCTTGGTCTGTGAGAAACCCAGTTGTGTGAACTAGTAAGCAAGAAAGATATAACAATGAAGATAGCCACACTTCGTGATTCAAAGTGCCCACAGGACATAAGTGAGTGCATGTGCATGATGGGTAGTCTGCACACTTGTCATGGTGTTGTGTGACACTATGTGCAACTTTGAAGCATAAGCACACTCTTGAATGTGACATGCAAGCAAATGAAAGAAACAAAGATAACTTGCGTTGCGCACGAGTGCTTGCAATGTAAGACTCCTCCAATTCATGAACAATGGGATCATGTAGTTCGAGTGGAGGAAGTAAAATTTGAGTGTTAGATTGATCTTGAGTGAATAGATATGAGTGATGAGGAGCCTTGAGTGTTTGAACAATTTCCTAATCAGAAGTGAAACCAACCTTAGGACAGTGAGGGCCTGACATAACCATCAGCTCAGGTTGAAGTGCCTCAACAGTGTGTGGGGTTTCGACTTCAATGATAGATGGGTCTTCGTAGACCAGTGGCTTAGACGAATTAACAATGAGTGAATCGACATCGTGATCAAATATGAGGTGAAGAGATCACGACAATGAAGATCAGAAAATTCAAGATGTTGGTTAGCATCCTCATGGTTTGATGAATCACATAGAGGGGTAGATGAGGATGAAGGATGTTCACCCTCTGCATTTCCAGAAAACGTAGATGAAAGGTCAAGTGGATTTCCAATGAATGAGTGGTCCTCTCCATTTTTGGATGATGGGCTAACATACGGTGTGTCCTACGAAAGATTAACAACGGGTGCATTCGTGGATGAAGACAGACATGTGAAATCATGGATGGCAGGTTCACCAACGATGTTAGGAAAGAACGAAGGGGGCTCGGATGGAAGGGAGTCATCCTTCGTTGAGTGTTGATGCTCAAGATCCCACTCATACTCTTCATGAATGATGTTAGAAAATTATATATTACAGAGCAATGGAACACATAGAATATTGCATAAATATAAACACAGAAAATGCATAAAACAAGAGAGACACAGATATACGTGGTTCACCTAGTTTGGGCTACGACCACCTCGAACAGCCAGTCCTTCCTTTCTATTATCTAGCAAAATGAAAAGACACAACCTACAACAAATCCGTTGTAATATCCTCTGTTTTCTCTCACAGTCTCACCTCTCTATTTCTCGCTCGGAGAATACACATCTATATCATAGCCTCAATACAATTCCCTCATACAAAGAGAGAGGTTGCCTTCTAGGGAAAAAAACCCTAAACTAAACATAAGTTCTACCGTCAGATCATCTGCCTAATGAACGACCCAGATTGACTAGAAATTGCTATACTTTTACAAGGCAATTTTACATCTGTTTTTAGCTTCAGGGGCACTTCCCCCGAAACCCCCGCTGAGGGAACGCTGGCCCCTGGACCCCCCGGCCGGGGGGAATTAGCCCCCTTGAACCCCCGCGTGGAGGGGTGTACAAACTACCTGGGGTATACATCCGGCTGAAACAAAGACCTCTAAATAATCATGCTCCACACCCAACAAATGACAACGCATGTTGGTTATGCAAGACCAACTCCGTTAGTGGGTTTTTCTTGTCCACAACAAGTGAAGAGATTGGAATGGATGAATACAGGAAAAAATCATCCGAAGGAACAACCAGGGGTGAAGACAAAGGTTGTAGAAAATAATGCATATGAGGACTCGAAGGACTCACAACCAAATCTGCACGAAAATTGAGTGAAGTGATGTTGGGAGGGTGTGAAGGATGAATATGTGTGTGAGCATGATCCTCAACATCACTGGGTAGTGGTGGAGCTATTGAATAAGAGGAAGGCGGACAGTCAGTTGAGACAGTGCCTGCTTCCACATGAGATTGCGCAACTCCATCAATGAAGAATGTTGAGCGAGGCTTGATCTCAAACTTTCTCTTAGGATGGGAATATTTCTTAAGGAAATACTTGAATTAGTCCCAAAGATAAGAAAATTTCATCTGGATCCTCGGAGCTTGAAAATGCAAGTCACGGAAGCACTACCAAAAACCAATAACGGATTCATGCAGATCCCTCTATTGCTATAACAGTTTCTGGTCAAGATGGTCTGGATCAAAATGATAGAACATGTCTTCAATAAGATCACATAAGTGCTCAAATGAGTGCACGGTCTCAACCGGTATGCTGAGCACCCAATGAAATGGAGATTCGTGAAGTGTGTATGCAAGCAACAAACCGGCCTATTCGTCAGAAAACTCATCTTCCTGATGAATCATGGAAAGAAAGTTATGTAAGTGCTCAGGCCAGGCCACTTCGCCTTCACCATCATACGTGTAAGTGGACAAGAGATCGAAAAGCTTCCCTAAGATGGAGACATCTTCACGATTCAAAAAACACCTCGGGGGAGGAAGAGTGCAAGACTCCATGAAAGATATGTAAAGGTTCAAAACTGGATGAGAGGACGCAACTTGTCATCAGGCCCTCCTTCTAGCGCTAGAAATGTTGATGGTGCTAGACCCGTCAACATGTCAAGGGGATATCCGCGGTAGGAAGTCCCAATTAGACCACAAATCGTTTGATGTAGGAGTCCCAACAGTGGGTCGTAAGGTAATGCCTTGACCACGATGTTGCATAGAGGCAAGTAGGATAACTCTGTCAGTAGCAAGGGTGTGATTGATGCAGTGAGTTAATGAAGGTGTATGAAAGGCTCTAACACATAAGGGGGAGATGAGGGTGAGGGTGAGTTCCAGGTTGAAAGGGATTGGTCCCAACTCGGCTAGGAACACACAACATCGAAGGACATGCACAACTTCCTTTGGAGTAGTCCACTTGGATGCAACAGTCACATCATATAAGGTAAGATAACACATACAACACTCATCGATCAGTCCAAGATGAGTGCGGCGGTTGTTACAATAAGGTTCATGTGAAAGGTCTGTCTAATGTCTGACAGAGCAGTCGACATAGACGGTGACAACATTAACAACATATACAACACATTAACAACAATATTCATATAATTGCATAGAAATCAGTTCATACACAAATACGTAAGATAAACAACATATATCATTAAGGCAACTGGAACAGTCCAACTACAATAACAACATATGCATGAAAATGTGTTGGCTCTTATTATATAAAAGTGTAAGTTCAATCATACAATACATCCATGTAAACTTGCTAGCCCCAACAGTGGAACGTTACAGCCACATCCACCTACTCCTCCAAAGAGATGAACTAGCTCCATGCAGTGGAGAAGCTAAGGGACGTTATAGTACTATCCAAGCTCTTTCCATGATATTCTTATCAGAAGCTTGGTTGACCAAAAGCCTCTACAATGAGTTATGAGGGATTATTTATAGCAAAGGGTGGGCTGACCCTTGACATTCCCCTTTGTTACAATTCAACTACCCTCATGACTCTTCACCTACTCTATGACTGTTACATCCAACCATTGACACTTGAATTACACTTGACATGACTCAACATTACAATGCACATGTACTCATGTGAGAGAACATGGCTTGAGAAAGCCTTGCAGGACATCAGTGAGACTCAGTCCACTATGGTGAGACTAGCTCTTTGACATGCTTCTGATGGTGAAGGTGGTGAGTTGATGCCAAGCTTGGTCGTCTATGATGGTGTGCATGCACCTCATGGTGACATCTTGTTGAAGTGAACTCTTGCCTCCATTTCAACTAGTGCATTGGTTCAACCCCTTCATCCAACTCATCTGCTAATGTGCGCATGGTCTTCTTAGGTACAGTTGAACCAACAACACACTGATGCATAGTGTCTGTGTTGATCTTCAAGTGTGTGCTAGTGGTCATGTGCATCAACTTGTCGAAATACATGTTTAGCCCTAGTTGGACTTGCTTCTTGTCTTCGCCTTGGTGAGTTTGTTGAATGGGTTGGATTGCATGCGTGCGCTCAATGACATGCATGCTGCTGAATCCCTTGGATGTGATCAATAACACTGCTCACCATCTCTGATTTATGTCAACTGCTGGGATGGATCCTTAACTTGTATGAGCACAGTTTCATCTGTGAGTGCATGTTGCACCCACTACTGTTCTTGTTCCTATTGCAACTCATTCGTCTGTCTATGCAGCTTCATGTTCTTCTTGAGTTTCTACTTCAACACATGCAACTCCTTCTTTGTTCCATATTCTTCCTTTGCGTGATATTCATGTCGTGCCATTACTTCATAGCCGGAGTCTCCAAAGTTTCTTTCATCATCAATGGACCTTCTTGAGATTGCAAACTTGTTCCGCCTCTGTGTTGTCAACAACCCTCCTCTTCCATTCATCTCATTTGGTAAGCTATCTTCAGTTGTTGTCCATGATGCTACTCACTGAGATGTTGTTGTTTTCATATCTTGATGTCCTTGTCTATGAACAACTTGATGCCTTTGTGGGTAGGTGAGTCCATGGACACTTGATCAGTTGCATCCTAAAGTGTGCTCTGAAGGGTGTCTTCATATCTTCTCTCTTGGAAACCATTGTACATGTATTGCTGAGAGGCAGATGAACACCTGGGATACCTGGAGTCATGGAAACACTCATGGCAAGCAATCTGTCAGTCGAAAACCAAAATGAACATGAGAATTGACTTGCAACATACCTGGGTGCATGATCATGAAGGTTGCACAATTTTGGTCGGGAGGTCAGGAGACCGATTGCCAAGACTACATAAGGCACAGTCTGGGCTATTGGGAGACTGGCTGACTGCTGGAACTGTGTGATGCATAGTCTAGTCTGGCTGCTGACTACTAGGATTATGCAATGCGCAATTCCAGCTGGGAAGGACTGCTGGCCTAAGGACATATTTGCGCAATTTCTTAGGCCAAGCAGCCACTGACCTCTAGAAATGCATAGAACAATCTTGTCACACGGAATAAGTCGATCTTGCGGACAAGATAGACCTTCCTAGAATCTAAAGAAGACCTAATGACAAGCAAACCAACCAGACACTATCTTTCTCTAAGTATGCTTTTATGAACAATAGAAAACAAGTGTTTTTAGGGCCTACCTTAGGTCCAACGATAGCTTGTGGATGCCCTTGCTCCTTCAATCCAAATGAGCTCCTTTTCGTGAACCTGCAAACACAAACAAGGCAAACAAATTGAATAGCACCTGAAAAACCAATTGCATAAAACATATTTAACATGAAAGTCATGGAGTCCATGAAACAAATAACATAAGATACTTGTTGAGAAAAATGAGTTTGATTGTATTAATTCAAAAGATGAAGAACTTTACAACCTTTGCCTTGACGCTGTACAAGCTCCTCCCAGGGTCCAGCAAGAAGTCTCCTCTACTTTGACAAGTTTCACTCACTCCCCAATGAAGCCAAAAAGATGTGTGATCTCTCCTCTTAAGCTCAACTAGGAAGTCTTGATTTCACTAGCATTTACCCTAAAAAATGTTCAGCTTCTAACCTCCTTAGCAACCAGCCCAATGCCTGCATTTATAGTGCAATGGAGGGAGGTTACTAGGTCCTCCTTCAAAGGGATAAAGCCCTCCTTCAAAGGGATAGCTCCTCTCCTCAAGGGATTAGCTCCTTCTCTTTTGGGATGCATGAACCACCTCAGAGCGAACAATCCACGTCAAAATTCCTTCTAGAAACCTCTAGAATTAACCCAAAGTGAGTTTTTTAAGATAAAACTTGTGCCTTTTGACTTTCACAGGGGTCCGCACCTGCACCATTAGGGACAGAGCGGGCAAGTCTGCAGTTTTTGTACACAGAAGGTGCGGGACCGCAGGTGACCATGAGAGAAAGTGCAAAACTAGAGTTACATTGATTTTTAATGTCTTTCTCTCATTTCCAAAGCTTGATTTGAAGAGCTGAGGTCTGAGACTTGCTTAGGAGGACAGTACAAGTGATGATAGACCTATAGTAACTGCAAATAATCATGATGACGATATTTTTGTGTAACAGATTGCCCCCTAAAGTGCGAAGTCTGTAGTAGATGAGGATTTCTTATCATTTAGGAAGAGTGAAGTACTTTATCATTTCGAGGATCATCTTGTGGAGAACCCGGTTGGAACCTATAAAAACATTCAATGCAAAATATATATATGAGATCATATCATCGCTGAGGTAGGCATTCCCATGCTCAGATCAAAACTGACTAGAAAAACTAACTACTGCTCTGATATAGGAATGATCTTGTAAAACATCACAAGTATAGACTCATGTGGACACAGTATGGACGCAGACTTCTGTTAATGACTAGTCCATTATATAATGAATACAAAATTCCTCGCAGCCTGGATTGTTGAAACTAGATCCAAGGTCTTCATTTCTACTCCCCGAAACAGTACGATTCTATCCATGCAAATGAATGTGTTGATGTCGAACATGGTAGAAACCACTTGATTACCAGTCAATGACGTAAATTGTTAACAAGTGTGAGAGAAACCACCAGTGATGTCAATGGCTCTCAAAGTACCCAGTACAATTCATGAGATGCGAATAAATGTGTTGATGTCGAGCATGTCACAAAATCCTTTAATCAAAAGTCAATGATGTAAACTGTCGTCAAAGGCGAGAAACCTACCATTGATGCATGTAGATCTCAAGGTACTGACGATTCCTAGATCATCTTTCTAGATAATGAGCTGATGTCGATAGAAAGCGATCCGTCGTACGCAAGCCCACAACACGAAATCATAGATCAAGTTGAAGAAATTTAGTTGCAAGGACTGACTCAGGGATGGTCAAGATGGATGACAGATATTTTGCAGATGAATGGCTTATTGGCAGTGACCTCTTGAACACATAACGACACGACAGATGGTTTGGTGACAATTGACCCAAAGTTAATACCCAGAAACCGGATGAAGACTTTCAATGTGGTTTGATCAACTGTTAGGCAAAGGATTTCCCAACCCAGGTGAATAAAAGTGTCGTGTTCAGGAGTGGTTACAAAGTATGACAGATAGGCTCATTTTTCTCTCTTTCCCCCTACCATTTTTGGCGAGTACCTCTTTATTTTTGACAAGCTTGAGGAGGATAACATTTGCTTGATTATAAGCTCATCCTTCGGATGAGTCCAACTTAGTTTAAATTCGAACCCTAAGAAGGAGTGGTTCGTTCCTATTTTTAATTGAACAGGTCCTTTACTGTGAAATTTTAACGAGTCCAGCATAGGAGAAACTCGGTTTTTTTCAATTTTAGAGAGTTTGAAAAAACTTAAGAAGACTCCAGGGTTGACCGTTTTCGTAAATTTGTGTCTCCCAAGCCCGAAAAAGTATAAAATAATACTTGAGAGAACCTCTTGATATTTTACGACCAAGGAGTACTTTTTGTCATTAGTGCCTTTGACCCAAAAAAGTAAAAAAGCGATCAATGACACGTCATTTTATAACCAATATCGAATTTGAAACGACAAAAATCCGGCAATCTTTTCATGTTTTTACGGTCGGAAAAGAGCTGTAAGGGGACCTTATTTTAATTCCGTTTTAACGAGTTTAAAAGAAACACTCGGCAATCTTTTCATGTTTTAGGAGTCAGAAAAGAGCTTAAAGATGACTCTACATGTTTTTCTGTCGAAAATGGTAGATTTCGCCTTAATAATCCTTTATTCTGCACAAAAACACAAACATTACTCATACCTGTTTGAAATGGATAAAAATGTCGCAAAATACCTTTTCAAAGTGAAACATAAACAAATTTGCGATTTATTTACTCAAAAAACTTATAAAAAGGGCCTTTGTCATTTCATTTTTACTGTTTGAGTTTGGGTGAGAAAATAGTGCTTTTACTCAGAAAACTTCCCGTGAAGATTGCGGAAAATCCAACCGTCGGAATCGAGCGCCGTCTTCTCCAGGTAATCCACATCATCCTACTCTTCATTTTCAACCGTTTAGTTTTTTGTTTTAGTCCTTCATTTTATTTTTTGGAGGGTTTTTAGGCGCAAAACCAGCGCACGGGGGCCCACAGGTTTACTATTGCGGGCCTGCGGACCTCGACTTTTTCTCCATTGGGAAAAAGCTCGGGGTCCGCACCTTCCGTGTAGACAAAGTGCGGTCCCACGAACTGTGTCTAACCCGGAGGGTGCATACCCCGCCGCAAGGGTTTTGAACCCAAAAATTCTCAAAAGTGGACCCATCAAAATATTTTCTAGCAATTTGATTAATCTTTATATTTGATGCAGAGAGTACATCATGCTAGATTGGCGTGAATGAGAGCATGAGGACATGGATGCTGCCGCATGGAATCATCAGCCTTCACTTGATGCTTTGAGGGCGTGCGGATTGTACAAATTCTCGGCCATTCCTGGCATGAGGGCTCAAGTGGATTTCTTACAGTGGCTGGTTGACAGATGGAGGATACAAGACAAATGCTTCTTCATTGGCGGCAACCAGCTCAAAATCGAGCCGACGGACATTTATTTCTTGACTAGTTTGCCTAAGAGAGGCGAAGACTTGACTCTGCACGGGACTAGGCCAGGTGGCCAGTCTGTCAATAGCCTCCGGCTAGAGTACTGCAACAGCCAGGCTAGAGACAAAGGGATAGACATAAAGACGATATCCCGTCCTGAGCTCATGGTGATTGCATTCACTATCACCAGACTTTGCGGAGCTGCCGCATTACATATTGCCACTGGATCCCAGATGCGAATGGCAGTTGATTGCTTTTGAGGCACCATCTTCAACTGGTGCGATGTCGTGTTGGCCAATGTGAAAGGCCAACTGACCAGGGCTAAGAACAGACGACTAAAGACCTTTGGTTATGGGGCTTTGGTCGTGAGTTTTGGCCTAGAGAGGGTTCCTATGTTGATCCCACAACACCTTACTGTTGGAGCTGGGCTTCCTCGAGAGCCCAAACTGATGCGATGGGTCGCAGTCATGGCCCATCACCCGGACGAGAGGACAGAGGTTGCTCGCTTCAAACCTGAGTATTTCCAATGGCTGGAAAACCAGGTATTTTCCATTCAGGACTTTCCTTACGCTGGGATAGATTTTCGTTGTGACCCAGACATGGTTCTTCCACCAGGAGAGCAGTGGGATGAGTCAGGTAAAATCCTTTCCAACATTTTTCCTATTTTAATTTTTTTTATTTTTCCATCGTCTCAAAATTGATAGTAAAAAATTTTAAAATGCAGATGTGGGTCCACAGCGACCAGCCGCTCTCCGGCCTTTCGAGAGGAGGCAACCAGTTGCACCCCCGCCAGCCCCACAGGACGAGTCAGCAGAGGTTTTGGCCGAGTTGGAGGGTCATCTCGAGCACTTGACAGGAGATATTCCTGAGACCACTATAGTCAACATTCCTCGTCGACTTCAGCGCTATGTGATTGGAGTCCCAGGACCTTTTAGGAGGTTCCTTTGCAAGGTGGCCCGTGCAGTGGTTTCTTATAGAGATCATCACCAGTGATAGGATGATCGCCTATTGTGGGCACATGTGACATTTTTGTTTTTTGTAATTATCATTTTTGCCGATCATAAGGTGTTTTTCAACCTATGATCGAGGACGATGTATTTTTGACACACTCCTATATATATCACTATTACCGGCTTATCTTGTTAATCATGTTATGGAATGATTTTAAATTTACATGTATGATTATTGCAAATGTCTATTTAACATTCGAGACGCAATTGCATCTGCTAATGTATTTAAAGATCTCGGAATATGTTGATATTCAATGTAATCAAATTCACGTTCCAAGAGACGCACTCTCAAAAATAATCTTAATAACACTGGATTTCTAATGGCATACACTCTATTAAGCTATATTACAACGAGTTTAGAATCTAACCTCACTATCAAACTCCGAATCCCAAATGAAATAGATTCAGACAATAACTCAATCACTGCACTGTACTCGGCAATGTTGTTCATTGTTTGACCGAGGCTTACCCCATGCATAGATACTAACTCGTCAGAGGGCGAATAGTTAACCCAAGCTGCGGAAGAGATGTTCCATGTATTACGACAAGCACCATCAACGAAACCAATGTATGTTTGGAGAGGCATCGACATCTGCAATATCAAGAGTAAAACCAAGATAAGCAGGAATAATAACGAAAAAACACTCTCTAAGCTAAGCACACTGTTTAAACTAAAACACACCAGCTAGGAAGAAAAACTATCCTAACTTAAAATCTCCATACCCATTCTTTTAAGCATAATACCTCTTCAAGTAAAGGCCATTTCTGGGTTTACCCAAAGAGTCCCCATCAAAGTCTACCAATTCATAAGCCCCTTTGGCTAGTTTTCGCTTGACAACATAGGGACCATGTCACATAGGAACGAATTTTCCAGTGCCTAATTTATCATTAGCTTGATCATAAACTAAGACTAGATCCCCTTCCGGAAAATTTCAAGGGGTCATATTTCGATCATACTGAGCTTTCATCCGTTTTGCGTGAGTCTCGATCGCCAATGCAACATCACGTCGATTCTCATCTAATTGAGCCAAGCATAACAAACGCTTTTCCTCTTCGGAAGTGGCTGGAAGTAACTCGATGGCCATTTGCAGTGATGGGATTTCGCATTCAATGGGTAACACGGCTTCCAAACCATAGACTAGTTGGAAAGGAGTGAACCCTGTTTATGTTTTTACTGAAGTTCGGTATGCCCAAAGCGCTGAAAATAGCATGTTGTGCCAATTCGACCGATGAATCCCAATGATTCGTCGGATCATGATAACTAAAACTTTGTTTATGGACTCAACCAGACCATTCGCTTGTGGATAATAAGGGGTTGAACTATCATGACGTAAACCAAGCTGGCCTATAAGTTCGGTCATCATAACGTTTCGAAAATGACGCCCATGATCAGTGATTATCGCTTGCGGGACACCAAACCTAGCAATTATATGATTGAACATGAAAATTGCAGCTGTCTTGCCGTCTGCCTCAAATGTAGGCATCGCCTCGGCCCACTTAGTAAAATAATCTACCACAAGGATGATATACGCATGCCCCCCAGCCGAGTGAGGGTTACATGTAATAAAGTCGATACCCCATTTGGCAAAAGGACCAATGGCAATTATAGGGTGGAGAGGAACAGGTGGAGCGCGCATCTTACGATAAAAAATCTGGTAGTTGTGGCATTTTCTGACCGCCATAATACAATCTTTAAATAAAGACGGCCAGAAGTAGCCAGCGCGCAATATCTTTTGGGCTGTGGCAAACCCAGACATATGACCGCCACACGCTCCAGAGTGACAGTCATTTAGAACCCTTTCAGCTTCCTCGTGAGTTAAGCAACGTCGAAAAACAGAGTCCGCCCCACAGCGATAAAGAGTATCTCCAATAATTCTGAATTGTTGGGACTGGAAACGAATTTTTTGACGTTCTGACCTTGAAATTTCTGGCCGAAAGGATTGGGTTTGGAGATAAACGATGATATCCCCATACCATGGATCTAAAGTGCTGATTAGAAACAAGGATTCGTCCGCAATGGGCTCCTCCACCACAGTTTCCGTGTCAGCACGTGGGAAGTCACACATTAACTCCGCAAAAACTAAAGATTTCTTCGACTTAGATTTCTCAAATTCCAAGTCGAACTCTTGTAGGATAATGATCCATTTAGAGTACTTGCCCCCTAGCAATTGCTTGGTCAAAATTTAGATCATAGGGTTGCAATCCGAAATTACCGTAGGTTTACGTAGTAGAATTTAGTGACGAAAACGTTGGACAGCTTGGACGACTGCCAATGCCAATTTCTCCACATGTGAGTATTTTAGCTCAGTTGGATTTAATGTTTGACTAAGGTAATATATCACATGTTCAGTTCCTGATTCATCTTCCTGAACTAAGACCATTCCAATGGTAGAATGAGAAGTGGCGAGATACAAGAAGTAATCCTGGTTGTAGTTGGGAGGATGCAACAACGGTGCATGGGTCAACGCGTGTTTGAGTGCATCAAAAGATTTCTGATCTATCTCATCTCAATAGAATTGAGTGTTTTGCTTCAACAACCAGGTAAAACCCTTTGTAACCTCGGCGTAGTTAGGGATGAATCGTCGTAAAAAGTTTGCTTTCCCTTGCAAACTTTGGAGTTGGCGAAGACTCGAAGGAGGAGGCAATTTGATGATAGCTTCGACCTTCGAGGGATCAATGCGAATGCCGGCTTTCGAAACTACAAACCCCAGCAATCGACCCGTTTCTATACAGAAGACACATTTGTATGGGTTCAACCGAATACGATAATGCCTACACCTCATAAAGATTGCTCGTAAATGGACGAGGTGATCAGCTCGATGTAATGAATGAGCAGGAAAATCATCGAGATAGGGTTGCATAATGTGCTTGATGTCATGAAACGCAGAAGACATCGCCCTTTGAAAAGTTGCTCCAGCATTCTTAAGCTCAAATGGTAATTTGCAATAAGCAAATGTCCCCCATGGACAAATGAAGGCTGTTTTTGGTTGATCAGCAGGTAGAATGTTGATTTGATTGTATCCGGAAAAATCGTCCATAAAGGAGAATATTTCACTGCTGGCACAATCATCAACGATTTGATCGATGTAGGGAGTTGGGTAATTGTCCTTTGGACAGGCTCGATTAATGTCCCTATAGTCGATGCATATTCTTATTGTTCCCTACTTTTTGTTAACCGGAACAATATTCGATACCCAATCCGTTAACGGGATCAGATAAATGAAACCTGCTTTCAACAGTTTTTCAACTTCTGCTTTAATTGCAGCAGCTTTTCGTGGGTGAATCTGACGCAAACGTTGCCGAACGGGTTTAGCGTCCAGGTAAGTCTTGATCTCATGAATAACAATCGCGGGATCAATCCCTGGCATTTCCTCATAGGACCAGGCAAACACGTCGCGGAATTCTTGAAATAGGGCCTTATATAATTGAATTTCGTCATCTGTACACGAGGCACCTATATGAATGTTCTCAACAATTCCGAGCTTAACCGAAATGTCAATAGGAATAGTTCGAGAGATGTTTCCCAAGTTTAACTCTGAATCAGGATGTTTCATTGGATTCTAAGGTTCCTTGACATATTTAGTTGTAAAAATTGATGAGAAATCATTTTCAAAACGATCATCCTCAGGTAAAAACGAAGATCTGTGATGGAGATCTTCCCATGGTAAATCATCTACACATAGGATTTCACGAATTTGCTCATTAGAGTGAACAAGTTCAGAAAATGTAGTTAAATCCGAGATTGATGTGAAAAATGATTCCTCACGGACCACATTCATTAAGTCATTTTTGGTTGAACACAGGTTAGCAAACGACTACATGGCTTCATAGGCAATTTCATATGGACTCAAAGGCATGGAATTACCAAATGAGTCTATCTCAGATTCAGAAGGGACAATCCAAGGATCATCATAAATAATGGTGTCTGATGTGATCATATGAATAGTTGCAAATGAAGATGATGCGTTGATTGGAGGAAAAGGAAAAGTTCCCAGTAAACTTGCATCTTTAACTAATCCTACTCCAACATCCTTATATGGGATAGTCGTTTTACCAACATGCTGAATACTCTCCGAAGAGGCTGGGTCGGATGAAAAGTAAGCTAGCTGGTCTATTGTTACGATCTTTCCATTGTGTGGAAATTTTATTACTCGAAAGACCGATGAAGCGACCGCTGTCATAGCGTAAGACCAACTTCGACCCAAGAGAAGGTTGTAGTCTAGAGGGGCATCAACCACCTCCACATCTAGACTAATGGTTTTTCCTTCAACTCCTATAGGGAAATCCTGTAGAATGCCAAAAGGATGAAACCCACGGTCATCAAAGGCCTTTAGAATCGTCAGGGATTGATTTAGTGAAGGAGAACCAAGCGATCTCCAACACTGTATCGACACAATACACTTTGAGGCTCCCTCATCAATTACAGTCCGATGAATAGGCATGTTTTTGACTATCACTGGAATCTGGAAAGCCATTTGATGAGGCAAACACGGTGTACTATTTTCTAGATCGAAAATTATTAGGTTCGGGTCCTGAACATCAATAGCTCCTATAGCCGACAAAAGTAATTTACGTTGTGCTGGGCATGATTGCAGCACTTCCAAAGCTGACATTGCTGAGGGTGAAACAGCTAAATCCTCAACAATGTTATAATTCTGAGCCGCTCTCGCATGTGGATTGAAAGCTGACTTTCGAAGTATACCCTTGGCGGGCAGTTTGATTACCAAGTCTGGATTAGGTTTCTCGATCTGTAGTGGATCGGAACCGGGAGTTGAGGTTGATGGATTAGAATGAGAAGATTCTGCTTCTTTACCATCAACAGGACTCTTACTACCATAATCTTGCGATCGAGTCACAATCCTAACATGGGACATCATCATTATGGGTTCTTCATTGGCACTCGAGGATGAACCTATCATCTTGCTGTCTTGAGCTGGAAAAGGATCCTTCAAAATGGCAGGAGTTTGGGAACCCTTGAAAATCTTTGCAACATCTGCACGATGAGGGCAGTCTCTTGTAAAATGTTCATCATCACAAATGAGACAAGGATAACGAGGTTTGCGCTTTTCGTCATTGGATTCCGCCTTTTTAGGTTTCTCCTTTGAACTTTTGTCCATTTTATTCTTCTTCTTTCCTTTCTTCTTCCCACCGGATTTTGATTTGGCTGTAGATGACTCTACAACGTGAATATCGGCGGAAATTTCTGTAGAAGAATCTCCTGTTGGGGAATCAGGCAAGGTTATGATAGGAGAAGAATTCTTGGAAGACTTCTTCTTACTTTTAGTGTTAATCGTGCCAATCATACCATCAACGGCATGAGATCCCGAAGGAGCTGCAGCGATTTTATTTTGCTTGGGAAGATCGGGGATTTTTTCATGTAACGTACCCGATTGAGTATATACCAAGTCAAGGTACTTTGCTTGAGCAATGACTTGCTCCTCAGTAACAACTCCAGCTTTAGCAACATCTTCAGTGATCTTTGGCAACAAAGATTTTACAAACCACTCAGCCAAGATCTGATCCGGAATAAATACCTTCACTAAACGACGTCGACGTCTCCACTCATGAATATGATCTGAAATGTAAGTGGATGTCGATTGTTTTAGCGAAGTTAACAATTCCGTGCCATTGTCATATCGGACTGGCAACTGAAAATGAGTTAAAAAAGAGGTAGCTAACTAACTAAAATTATAAAAAGTGCCTCGCGGTAACTCAATGTACCACTTGGCCGCGAGACCAATTAGAGTGCGCTGGAAAAGTCTAAGACCGATTGAATCATCTGTGATGGAGTTAGACGTACACCAGAGGTGGTAAGTCATCACATGGTTCGACGGGTCCTCTCCTGATTTACCTTCGAACTTGGGAATGTCACTGGGCAACTTATTCGGCATTGTCGGCCAAAACGGAAGATAGTTAATGGGATCATTCGTTAGGCACAGCAAGTCAGGTAAGTCCAAAGTTGCGATAAACGGTAACTGCCGATTAGGATCCCTAAAACTCTGGGTCATGAGACCAGCCCCAGGAGGAGGATATCCAGGATAACTAGGAATAGGAATCGCGTTCGGGATATTGTATCCTCCCGGAAAACCAGGATTAACCGGACCGTACTAGGGTTGTTGAGGTTGTTGATAAGTGTACCCAGGATACGGTTGATACTGATAAACTGGCTGCTGGACAGCAGGACTGAATTGGTACTGTCCCTGGTACGGTTGATAGGTGAATTGTGGTTGACTTGTGACAACCGTACTTAAACCAGGTTGTCCTACAGGCATCTGAACCAAAGTTGAATCGTAGATCCAGACGGTGGTAAAGATGTCTGAGGAGTAGATACAGGAACAATAGAAACCGGAGCTGTCGATACTCTAGAAGTAGGTGGGGTAGATTGAACAGATGTAGCGGCAGTTGTAGCAGTTGTTTGAGGCGGAGTACGAGGTGTACTAGGCCTAGGCTGAGAAACTACCGAAGGTACAGAAGTTTGAATGTTAGACTAAACTGGTTGCTGGGGTGTACCAGAAACTAGGGGTTGTCCAGTTTGAGATGACAACTATACACTTGGCTACAACACCTGTTGGGTTTGTGATGGATCCCACACTATATTCATTTCGGGGTACTGACCCATAACTGGTTGAGAATATTGAGGACCATAACCAGGTTGAGGGCAGGATTGATAGTTGAAAGGTACATTTCCCGTTCCTTGAACAAACATTTGACCTTGGGGTGGTTGGAAACCTTGGTTCGAGTATTGACCTTGGGGTTGATACCCTTGAGGCACATACTGATACTGGTGTTGACCTTGACGTATAAATTGATACTGGGGTTGACCTTGGGGTACATATTGAGTCTGGGATTGACCTTGAGGAACGTATTGTCCCGTAGGTATGTACTGTCCTTGAGGTTGCCCCCCAGATGCAAATTGTGTACCTTGAGGTTGCCCCCCAGGCGTTAATTGAGGCTGCCCCCCAGGTGGTAACTGGCCACCTTGAGGTTGAGGATTGGGAATAGAACCTGACATCATAAGAATGTCTTCTACGCTCAACGGTTTATTACCATTGCTTCCAGTTAATAACCCTTGCTTAATGGGTTGAGGAGATGCTCCCAAAAGAGTACCAGAAAGAGACTGATACCTAGAGGGAACAGATGGACCGCCGTACAAAAAGGATTCGGGCGATTGAGTAAACATGGACGACTGTCTTGACATATTTACGAGAGTATAAAAACCTCTAGGTGTTGAGTGATAAGGAGCACGAGGTGGTGAAAAACTTAACCCTGAGTTTTCTAAATAATTAGTTAAAGAAAGATACCAAGAACTACTCCTAGGTGGACTGTAAAAAATTGATTCACGCTCCCTTAGTTCATTGACAGGTTGATTTTCAAGGATAGGGATGCCTAGTTCTTCTTCTTCCGAAGCAAGTTCTTCAATAGAAATAAGTCCAGAAGGAAGATCTTGAGTGATTACTCTTTCTACCCTAGGTGAATCAGGACCACTAAAAGTTGGAGAAACAAACCCCAATGTCGGAGTAGCAGCAAATTCACTTTCAGGCTGGGATATTACGGGTTCTTCACCTATATCACTAGTAGATGAAAAGCTACCAGTGATTTCAGAGACAGACACTGACTGTGGATTATATTCTGCTACTGACGTTTGAAAATCAGGATGTACTATCAAAGAAGATTCTCCTTCTTCCGGTGACCCAACTCTACTGTCTCTAGGAGTTACGAGGACTTTTAAGCCTTCAAGCTGGCTCAGTACTTCCTCAGGAGGTTGGCCCCGAAGTCTACGGGACTTCCTCAGTAACTCAGCCACGTTTATAATCTCAGGAGACTGGCCCCAAAGTCTACGGACTGTCTTGGTAATTCAGCCACAGTTAAAGACTTTTAACTACTTCACACGCAAACAAAGTAAAATCTCAATGAAAAGCACCTAAGGTCTCTAAAGAACCAAACAAATTTGAATCACACGCCTAAATAATCTAGGAGATCAAACACACACAAACAGTAACTTTCCGGACCGAAAACACTAGTTGGTGATGAAATCCAACGTCGCAGAGTTCAGTACAGAAATGGCAGTTGGAACAGTTACCCCGGAAACCTGCTTAATAAATAGACTGGCACAAGTTCCTCCACTTAACCGTCTCGAGTGAGGTGAACCCCCCAGAAAATCCAAGTGAGTCTAGCCGACATCTACTCCAGGTACAGTGGGATCTTCCCACCACTGTCACCTCAGGAAGAGTCCTAAAGAATATGGCCACTAAGGTTACCAACTGAGACAAATACACCTGGTGGAACAGTCTACGATCCGATACGCATGCAAGGGTAGAGTAGCAGGATCAATCCCCTTGAAGGCTCCTTGACATAATCCAAGGTTTACCAACAAGTGACCCCAGGCTCCTCGACAATGGTTAATCCGAGGTTTACCGTTTTTAATACGTGAATATCTGGCGTCGTTCCCAATGAGGAAGGATTGATTCCCACACTGGTTCGGACACGATCTCGTGCTTCTCCTTTAAGAGGAGCTTTCCCAGAGCATAAATGCAACAATTGGATTTCTTCCCTACAACAAGATACAGCTACTTATTTGTTTTTAATGTCTTGGAGAGTTAATTACTCTCCTACTCCAAGACACTTACCTAAGCTAAGTTGGTGTATCAGAGCCCTAGAAATAAAATTGTTACTAGGTGAATTTTACTTTAAGTGTTAATTTTAGTGGTTTTTGTTTAATTCCAAAGGTGCGGAGATGAAACTCATGGTATGAAGACTCGACTCAAAATCACTAAAAATGCACCTAAGATGATCTAAACAATCTTTTTCTCTTCGATGAACTTCTAAACTAAGAAAGAGTTTGAGAATGCAAATACTTTGTAAACACAAATCTTTCTCAATTAAACAAATTAAAAGAAGAGATTTTCTTTTCCAAAGCACTCAAAACGAGACAATTAGTTATTTCACAAAAATTTCCCTTTTCGTTTCAAAGCACTCAATCACTACAAAAACAAACTTTTTCCGAAAGAGATTTTTTTTTATATTTTGTAAGTAAAACACTCAAAACTATGCAAATGACTAACTCTGAGAGCTACAAACTATAAAAACCTATTTGAAGTCAAAGCCTACTAAAAGTCTTTTTAAAGGATGTTTTACTCAGCTAGATGCAAGCTAAGGACTAATTTATGCAGAATCACAAATCAGTCAAGAACAACCAATTTCGTTTTCTTTTTGAAAATGAAAATCCAAACTCTCAAACACAAGCTTTTCGAAGTTTTGTAAAGAGAAAACTCAAAGTGGATTCCTCAAACAAGGGGAGATTTCATTAATGGTCAGACTCATAAGAAAGCTGGTAGACGCTAAGGTGATCTGAAGTCCCTACAGCCTCTAAGCTTAGAGCCACTACACAACCAAAACGAAAAACAAACCCAACAAGCAAAACTCCTAGGAATTTCACCTAAAACCCTAACACTAACGAAATCAATCCAAGGAAAGTTTTTGACAGGGTACACGTAGGTCTGGGCAATGGCTAAAACCTATAAACAAATTCTAAACTAATAAAAAAGAGAAAAATTTAAAATTTCTCAAAATTTTGACAGGGTACGCACGCAGCCTGTTTACACAGGTGCGTTTACGCTCTGTGCACAAAGCAAAAGTGCGTACAGGTACGCACTGTGCTTAACTCAGAGGGTGCGTACTTCTCCCAAAACTATGAAAAATAAAAAGTAACTCAAAATTAACTAAATCACCCAATCCCACAATCATCAAGCCAAAAACAGAAACAAAAAATACAGTTTCTCAAGTCAAAGTATAAACAAGGAAAACAATCATTTCCCCAGTATGGTCGCCATTTTGTCACACGGAATAGGTCGATCTTGCGGACAAGATAGACCTTCCTAGAATCTAAAGAAGACCTAATGACAAGCAAACCGACCAGACACTATCTTTCTCTAAATATGCTTTTATGAACAATAGCAAACAAGTGTTTTTAGGGCCTACCTTAGGTCCAACGCTAGCTTGTGGATGCCCTCGCTCCTTCGATCCAAATGAGCTCCTTTTCGCGAATCTGCAAACACAAACAAGGCAAACAAATTAAATGGCACCTAAAAACCCAATTGCATAAAACATATTTAACATGAAATTCAAGGAGTCCATGAAACAAATAACATAAGATACTTGTTGAGAAAAATGATTTGATTGTATTAATTCAAAAGATGAGGAACTTTACAACCTTTGCCTTGACACTGTACAAGCTCCTCCCAGGGTCCAACAAGAAGTCTCCTCTACTTTGACAAGTTTCACTCACTCCCCAATGAAGCCAAAAATATGTGTGATCTCTCCTCTTAAGCTCAACTAGGAAGTCTTGATTTCACCAGCATTTACCCTAAAAAATGTTCAGCTTCTAACCTCCTTAGCAACCAGCCCAATGCCTGTATTTATAGTGCAACGGAGGGAGGTTACTAGGTCCTCCTTCAAAGGGATAAAGCCCTCCTTCAAAGGGATAGCTCCTCTCCTCAAGGGATTAGCTCCTTCTCTTTTGGGATGCATGAACCACCTCAGAGCGAAAAATCCACGTCAAAATTCCTTCTAGAAACCTATAGAATTAACCCAAAGTGAGTTTTTTAAGATAAAACTTGCGCCTTTTGACTTTCACAGGGGTCCGCACCTGCACCGTTAGGGACAGAGCAGGCAGGTCCGCAGTTTTTGTACACAGAAGGTGCGGGACCGCAGGTGACCATGAGAGAAAGTGCGGAACCAGAGTTACATTGATTTTTAATGTCTTTCTCTCATTTCCAAAGCTTGATTTGAAGAGCTGAGGTTTGAGACTTGCTTAGGAGGACAGTACAAGTGATGATAGACCTATACTGACTACAAATAATCATGATGACGATATTTTTGTGTAACAAGTCTTGGAGGCTAGTGATACATAGGAATGCACAAATCTAGAGAGGAAGGTGAGCCTTCCTTCCCTATATTGCATAATGCAGCCTTGGTGAAGGTCGAGTCTAGGCTAAGGTTGGCCCGACTCGCTGACGAGAAACTGAAAGCAACCGAGACAGTAAATGAACGACGACATTAAGTGATAGCAGAAGTAATTGATAGTGCATGCAAAACATGAATGAAAGATTCAACAAGTAGATCAACATGCATGTGCGTGAGGCAGTTCACCGGTTGGGTGAACATCTGTGAAAAACAGTTTCATGCATGTGACAATAGTGACATAGCAACAAAATCTGAAACAGAGCTAGGACAAGCTAGTATATATGTAAATGATAGTAAGCATTCAAACAAATCAAGCAAACAATACTCCCACAAGCAAAGACACAAAAAGCTACAGAAATGCAACACAAGGCATGGGAAGCGGGCTTACCCCAAAACAACTGAGTTGAATGTACCCACTGCTCCTAGATGTGATGTGGGATGTTAGAGCTGCAAGGTTCATGTGATGAATGAGCTTCGTAGCATCTAGTTGATGAATTTTGATAACATTGAGGTTGTGATACACATGCCATGAATCTAGGGGGATTGACACTTGGTGGGAGGTTTCAGAATTTTTCCTTGCATGTAACCTCCAATTGCTAAACATAGATCCCTGAAACAAGGGATGCCTTTGCATGTTGCCTTGGGAGAAGAAGCCCATGCATGCAAGTTTGTTTTTATCAGTCCCAGGGGGAACCGTCAACTCAGCTGCACATGTAAGAGACTTCTCTACTGCTGGAGAAAAATGCACATTTTTGGTTGGGAGCTGGGTTGGTTGCCCAGGATATTTGTGCAATTTCTAGGTAGAGCAGCTGACTACTGCTCAGATATGTGCAAATTCAAGGTTGAGCAGCCTTGCCGGGGAAATTTGTACAGATCTTGCTGGAAGTGTTGACAGGGAGGATTGCACAATCCTGGAGTCCAGCATGCTGCTAGGGAGGATTGCACAATTTATGGAGGGAAGGCTGGTTGCCCTCCATAAATGCGTAATTTTGAAGGGGAAGCTTCTCAGCCTGCAGCTGGACCAAGCCCGGGTGAACAGCCTGTGAGGGGAATGGATCAAGCTGCGACTGACAGGTTCCTTTGTGCAAGAAAGACACTGAAGCTTATGAAATTTGACAAAGTAAGGCAAGATGTTGTGAAGGTTGAAAGGGAGGCTCCAAAACGAGGCTAAGGAAAAATTTTGGAGGGTGGTTGTAGCCGCTACAATAGTGCCCTAAGGAGGAAAAATACACTCGATAGTGGGAGTTGCGAGACAGGGATTACACTTTCCTAGATTCACAATGAGCTATAAAGGTAGGTCAAGAACGATGTCCAGTGGGGAGAATTTCAAAGTTGGATCTTGAAGATCCAACTTCAAAATCACCTGTAGGAACCCTGATCCCTCTTTTTATCAAATCAATTAAAGGGAAATCGATTTGTTTGAGGGTTTGGAGTTGGGAGTGGATAAATAATCTTAAATAAATGATTCAAGAAAGGATGGGTATACCAGCTAGACTTCAAACTCTAATTTATTCACGGAAAGTTTTGCAGGAGCAATACAATCTACATGATTATAACATTGGATGTGATTCAACCACCTTCCTTAATAGACGACTTCTAGGAGGATGTAATAGGACAAGCTCAAAAGGCCCAACTTCATTCAAAGATGCAGTCAAAGGGAAGATGGAGCCACAAAAACAACCAGAACAACCTCCCACAACTCTTGGTCCCTACATTGTGGAGCACATGACCTAGGTGCCAACTCTGACAATTAATTTTCTTGAGGTAAATGAGATTCATGATGAATTCCTTTCTAAAGCAGTGATTTGCAGATTCAATGGTTTCTAGCCCAAATCAGAGGCATTAGATCAATGGATTTTTTCCACATGGACAAAAAACCGTGACATCCATTTATGCTCCAAAGGTTTCTTCATTGTCAAATTCAACACAAAAAAAGATAAGGAACATGCATTACACGAGGGACCATGGCTTTGGGATAATGCAGGTCTATTCATGATACCATGGTTTCCAATATTTGATGCAAATACCATGGTGGTTTCCAAAATTCCACTGTGGGTTAGTTTACATAATCCACCTTTTCATTTTTGGCATCAAAAAGTATTAGTGGGAATTGGGAATGCCCTGGGGAAATTTTTATAAATAGATGCAGATCATGTCACAAGGGGAATCTTGACCTTCGCTAGAATCTATGTGGAGGTAGACCTTAGTAATGGAATAGTTGATCACATCCTGCTATATTAAAAAAGTCATTAGTGGTCCTAGGCCCTTGATTTTGAGAACACGACCTTCATATGTCGTACATGTCTTTAACCTGGCCATATTCAAACTACTTGTCCTCAAAATATAAAAGAAAGAAGAAAGAAACAATCACAAAAGCCAAAAGGATGAAAGTTTTATGAAATAAGGCCAATTGAAACAGAAGAACAAGAAACTACAAACAATACCAAAAATAACAATCCTTAGAATTACTAAGACACCACGCAGAAGGATGAGATAGAAAAAAGTCAACATTAGTTCCAATGCCTAGCAAACTGCAACAACAGATTGTGATGATTACCTCCAAAAAAGAAGCAATTGGTACCAAACGAACTCACACATCAGAAGGTTTGGATTCTGACAAAGAGATCCTGACAAATATAAATGAGTCCCAAAGGACCATTGTGTCATCCACACCCAACTCTAGTGGTTGGCGAAAAGTGGAAAAAAGAAAGGTAGGAAAGACTAGAATAGGGTGACTCTCTGATGAGTTTTTATTGATATTGGTCAACAGGATCCATTATTATGCATATGGTTTTAGCATATACTATACATAATTTTGTTCACTTTTATCTGAATAAAATTGCAATTTTTCCTTTGGAAAAAAAATAAAAGTATTAATAAATAATATATACCTATGAATATCTATTTATTAATAATTAGGTATTTATGCAAATATAAATAAAAACACTAAAGATATGAGAAAAAAGGACCAAAAAAAATCAAAGTATTAATAAATATGGATTTATGTATATTTGAATTAAATTAATAAATATAAATAATGAATCATGAGAAAAAGACCAATCAAATCTAATAATATTAATACATCTATGTCCAAGGGTGCAACTCAATTGGTGATAGAAGTAATGTAAAATCTGTGAAAACTTAGAGATCCAAGGTTCAAATCCCCTTGGTTGTGACCTGGTTTATGAAGAGGAGGACAAATCATAGACCTCCTAAGGTTTACTAGTAGTTATGTGTTAGGCAGGCTGCTGGGTTCCTTTGAGATAACAAAAAAACAAAATGGGTTCCTTTGAGATAACAAAAAAACAAAAATGGGTTCCTTTGAGATAACAAAAAAAACAAAAATTAATACATCTATATTAAAGTACCAATAAAGAATTCTTATATATATATATAGATATATATATATATATATATATATATATATATATATATATATATATATATATATATATATATATATATAGATATATATCTCAATAAATATACATCTATAAAGAAACAAAACCAAGAAACATATATATAAATCTCAATAAATATAAATCTATAAAGAAACAAAACCAAGCAACAAAATACGAAAACAAAATAGATAAACAATCTTTGAAATAGAAAATAAGAAATGATGAATATAACAATAAGAAATAAAAAGAAAAATAAAATAAAATAAGAGAATAGGAAAAAATTAATATCGATTTAAAAAAAATAGTATATATCAAAACAATATAGTCTCATTTATATCATTTTTATTTTGTTGAAAATAGCAACAAGAAATGTTAAACATAGCATGAAGAAAATCATAATTACCATTTCCATATTGTTGAAAATAGCAACAACAAATATTAAAAATAACATGAAGAAAATCATAATTGTTGGAAATAATACTGAGAGGGGGGGTGAATTAGTATTATCTAATTCTTTTAATAAATCTTCTTTATTTGTTCTTTGAATTGTTTTTGCATGTCAGTACCATAAAATAATGAGCATGAACAAAAGAAAACAGATAGTCACACCAAAGAACACAAGATGTAAGGTGGAAACCCAATGTGGGTGAAAACCACCTGCTGCAATATGTCTCTATCTTCTTTCAAATTAGAAACTCCTTTTACAATGGTTTTGTACTGGTGCAGTCCTTTACCAGTACGCAGGCTGCAACCTGCAGAGAGCTACAAATCTCTCTCTCGTTTTCCAGTCTCTCCTGGAAGGGAGCTACAACCCCCTACTTCTTTTCTTACAAGGACCACTTTTCATAAATTTTCAAACTGGATCCATAAGCATCAAATAATCATCAAATATAAGAGAATCACCCCGTCAACTGTAGTAACCAGATCAACAATAATAGGACCAAACCCAGAACACAACAATGATAAACAAAGTTTTTAAGAGAAGTAAGCACCCTGCTCAACTGCTCGCCTGCTTACGTAAGCACCCTGCTCAACTGCTGGCCTGCTTACAGTACTCACCCTGCTCAACTACTTGCCTGCTTACAGTACGCACCCTGCTCAACTGCTAGCCTGCTTATGTACGCACCCTGCTCAATTGCTAGCCTGCGTACCTCGCTCTGAGTCCATTGAACTGCCTGCGGACCTCTGCGCCTGCAACCCTTCTGTGCCTGCGTACCGACGCACCTGCAACCCTTCTGTGCCTGCATACCGACGCACCTGAAACCCTTCTGTGCCTGCGTACCGGTGCACCTGAAACGCTTCGTTCCTGCGTATGTACGCACTTTTCTCTCACTGTACATGCGTACCTTCGGGCATAGATGATTTCAAGACTTCAGAAATAACCCAGACAGTCAGATCTACAGATCTGAACATGCGCCGAAGAGATCTCGGTCCATCAGTAGATTCGCCTTGTTTAGATCTAGACCAGATCTAGCCCTCATAAGATATTCAACCAAAAACATGCTCAAGCCAAATGATCTCCTTTGCTTTATATAGGAAAGCTCTTCCTTAAAACATGGATCAATACCACGAGCCAACACCATAATAACACAATACCGTCGGCTAAATACCAAGAGTAAAACATAAGAAAACCCCACATGTGAATTTCTTTGCCTTGAAATGTGTGCACTGGGGGTACACACCTCCTGAACGGGATAACTGCGGGTATGTACGCACTTTATGTAACACTGAACTGCGTGTACGCACCTTATGCAAGGTGTACCTGCGTACCCCTTATTTTTTTCAATATTTGATAGCTGATCATCAATCTATGCTACTGACTTGAAGTACTGTGATCTATCACCTGAATGGGTTGCCATCAAGGACAACACTTTAGCCATAATGCCAACAATAATTTAATTTCTCCTTGAATTAAATTGTAATTCTAATTCTCATAGCAACTTGTAACAATTAACTAAGTTAAGTTGACTTAGTTGTCTCAGTAAATTTGAGTTGGAAGTCCATCTAGATTCATGTAGAGTGATCCCTAAATTCTAGGGGCCTAGGTTGTGTTCTTATTGAGTTGTTGTGGTGAAGTAAAATTATAAGTGCGGACAGAAACAAATTCCTCTACCTCGATAATGGGTCTAGCCACAACTGATACATTCTATGGAAGATTTCCTTAGGTTAGAACCAATTAAGAGGGCCTACCTCTTAGTATGCTTATCCCATTTGATGATGTCCTTGTTCGCTTGCTCTAGCTATCTCTTGCTTCCTTCTTCAGACACCTGAAATAAGTAAACAACAACAAACAACAATCGTGATAATAGACAAATTGAAATTCAACCTACTTAACAAGTCAAGAAACATTAATCCATGAACATGTAAGATGAAAAATCATGTAGGAAATCAATTGATAGTTGTATATATATTGAATTAGGGAGAGATTACAACTGTTGTCTTCGCATTGCCATTCTCCTCTGACAAGACCAGGTTCCCACACACTTCTGCTAGCATTCCATTATGGCCTCAACAACAATAGTTTTAAGGCTCTTCCATTTAGGCTTCACTCCAAATCAAATCACACTTCTCCCTCATACAACTAGAGAGCTACAACTATGAATAACTTGTTGTTTACTCCAGACAAAAATAGCACTAGCCCACCAACATTAACACTTCAACACTAACACTAGATTGTGCTTGGGAAGAAGGGAGGCTTATATAGGATGAATAGATGGGAGATGGACCCTATTCTCATGGGAGAAGGTCTTATCCCTTGAGGTAGTTCCATAATTATAGGGGAAAGGAGCCCAAACTGACATCCTCAACTCCATCCAGCCAAACCATTTACTAGACTTCCGTTACGAAGCTTCTAGAGCTAGAAGCTTTGGCTCTTAATTTAAAAAACTTTCCATAACAGGACCGACACGACTGGAACACAACTCAGTCGCTCCGGTCGGTGCTAGGGACAATGTTAATCTCTGCACATCGGTACAGGGAAGACAAGGGCCATTAGCGCCGGTCTTGTAAACTGGGAAAAATAGAAGTTTTAGGGGAAATGGTGCAAAATGGAATTGATCTGCTCATGAAGAGGGACACAATGGGGGTTTCTTCATGAAGGGAAAGCATGTGGGGTTCACTGTAGAGGTCCTCCAGGATCAAGGAATGGGGAGTACAGGGACAATGAAAAAATGTTGTGTAACGGATGCCCCCTAAAGCGTGAAGGCCGAGCTAGAGTGAGGGATGAAATGCTTTGTGAATCAGTGCGAGGAACCATAGTCTACCATCGGAAAACCTGTAAGAAAGTACAGATACATATACATGACTGAGAACTTTTTCAAATGATACATGAATCAGGGCATGGATGCAGCCATCTAGAGAATGATCATGTAACTGGATCTAGGTATGCGCGCAACCATTCGTCAAAGAGGATCATGAAACCAAGGTATGGTCATAGCCACCCAATAATAAGAAGGATCACATATGATAACTCATGGTATGATCGCAACCATCCATATAAAAGAGACATGTATATCAACATAACCATGTCACAACACTTTGCAACCTGGAATTTTGTGATCTGAGTCCAGGGTCTTGCGCTCCAACATGACCTGATCAAATTACAAGTTCTAACACATGAATAGATGTGTTGACGTCAAACATGCTATAAAGTCACTTGATTACTAGTCAATGATGTAAACTGTTAACAAGCGTGAGAGAAACTAGCAATAATGAAAATTGTCCTCAAGGTACTATCAGCACAATCCATGGAATTTGAATAGAGGAACTGAAGTCAAACACTCGTGAAATCACTCGATTAAAAGCCAATGATGTGAACTTGTCGTCGAGTGCGAAGAACTTGCCATTAGGGGAGCTTGGAAGGGAGTCTCTCGGTCAACTTCCGAGATAATGAGTTGAATTCAACAGGAAGTGACCGTGTCAAAGGAGGTCCATAATGTATCCCACATCATCGACGCGAGACAAAAGAATGAAAAATGATTTTAGATGATATAGAGAATTAGAGGTAAGTGTAACTACAGAAGGACAACTCTTGAACATATCGGCGACACAACTAGAATTTTGGAAGCTTCTGGATCATAACATCGGTGGTCATGATGATGTGGCAGAGTTAAAATGGAAGGAAAAATGAATGGCCCAACCTAAGAAGGTCAACGATACAAAGGAGGATATCTCAATCCAACACGAAGAAGAAAGTGTCATGTTCAAGAGTGAGCTGCTGACACAACTGATTAGATTTCCAAATTTTTCGCCACCATTTTTGGCAGGTACCCCAATTATTTTTTAATTGCAAGCTTGAAGGGGATAACATATGCTTGCACTATAAGTTCATCCTTCGGACGAATCCAACCTAGTAAGTTTAATGAGCCCTAGGAAGGAGAAGCTCATGTTCGTCATGGTAACGAATCCGATGTTGTTTAATATTTTAACAAGTTCGAGAAAGGTGTAGCTTGGTATCTTTTTCCTGTTTAGTGAGTTTGAAAAAGATACAAAAAATAAAACTCCACATGGTCCCTTTTCGTACATTTCTGTCTCTTGAGCCCAAAAAGGTAGAAAACAATACTTGAGAGAATCGCTTGACCATTTCAGTCAAGGAGTACCTTTTTCGTAAATAGTGCATCCCAGCTTGAAAAAAGGGGTAAACTTGTACTGGGCACATGACATTTCACATCCATTAACGAGTTCGAAATGACAAGGTCTTGGCTATCTTTTTGTTTTTAAAGGGTTGGAAAAGAGCTTGAAATCAGACCCCCCATTCTATTCTCTTTTACGAGTCAAAAGGGAAAAATACTCAGTAATATTTTCATCTTTTACGAGTCAGAAAAGAGCTCAAAGGTGACTCATCCTGGAGGAACGAGTGGTATAAAGGGTAGCAACTGGTTCCAGTAATTGAGGAACTACTCAAAACATGTAATGGTCAAGAGGCTGGCTAATACAGAACTATGTTCACACCCTTTGTTTCATCTTTTAACGAGTTTTATATAGGAAGAAACTATCCTCGGACTCCTTGATTCATTTTCTAACAAGCTTGATACAAGATAAGGAACTATGCTCACAACCCTTGTTTCATTTTTTAATGAGCTTGACACAAGACAAGGAACTATGCTCTTGATTCCTTGTTTCATTTTTTAACAAGGTTGACACAAGACCAGGAACTATCCTCACGACGTCTGTTCATGACCCATAAGAGAACATGGCTCCTAATAGGTATTCACTAGATGGAAGAACCACGCTCTGGGAGGAATACATGTCATTTGGTACCATAGACAGATCGAGTTCCAATGCCCCCAGTACATAATGTACAATACCATCTATGTGATCATAAACAGATGTGGAGATGGAACAGGTAGCCACATAATTGACCTGTTGAGGGGAAGGGACTGCCTACAAACAAGAGTCGATAGGGGATGATGGTTGCAAAGGAGGTGCCTGGTGACCAATGAATGACAGTTGATCAATAGTCACAATTCTCCCTTCGTGCGGAAAACAAACCACATGGAAAAGTGAAGAAACAAGAGCTCCCATGACATAAACATAGTTGCGTCCAAGGAGAAGATTGAAATCTAAGGGACCTTGGACTACCATCATGTCTATATGGACTGTCTTTCCTCGCAAAGTAATAGGGAACTTCGGAAGGACGCCCAAAGGTTGACTAGTTCCTCTATTGAAAGACAACAGATTCTAAGTAACAGACACAAGTTGTTGGGAGACCAAAGCTTGCCAAGTAGTAGAATACATGATGCTAACAAACACACCTTCATCTAATATAGTGCCATGTACTACCATATTATAGGCTTGTATTGTGATCTGGAAAGGCACATAAGATGAGAGGTAGAAAGCAATCAATGGACCCCAATCGAAAGAGATGACATAACTACTTGGTGGGGGTATCATCTGATTTCCCCCATGTTGTACAAGAATAGGAGAAAGACTCGAACAACTGGGATGGGAGGGTCACACTTCGATTCATGAGAATTTGAGGAAATGAGAAGAACATGAGCAGTATGATCACCACTCTCTTTTGGAATAGAGTGAGCAACTAGTGGCTGAACCGAGTCAACACTCTTTTCATCCAATGGTTGGTCGGGAACATACATAAGAGAATCTTGCTCAGGAAGAACATGATGGGAAGGAGCTGTAAGGTTTTCCAAAACTTTGGAATCTTTATCCATAAGAGGAAAAAGGTGAAGAAGATTCTCTCCTTAACATAACCTACAGGGGAATCTAATCTTTCCCTTCTTCTTACCATCATTAGTTGAAGGTGTAACATTGACATGATCTCCAGAGGTTGACGGGGATGGTCGATCCAGATTTTGAGACCATACCTCTAAGACCCTGGGAATGACAAGATAGTATTGAAGGAGATGGTCACCCTTACACAGCTTGCAAGTGAATTTTACCTTCCGCGAAGGATCAAAAGGTTTGTCAACTGGGGGTGCATTTGGAGTAAGAGTTGCACAGTTGGCCTCTTGCTTATTTGACTTCTTCTTCTTCTTCTTCTTAGCCTCCTGGTTACTGGATTTCAAACTTTAACCAGGCAAAGTAGAAGAGGAAGGTGAAGAAATTGGGGAAGAAGGCGAGGGCTCAACCTCATAATCATCATGACTTGGTTCGAATGAAGGAGATGTTTGGATAGGAGTCGGGATGCTCGGGACCACCGAGGTCAAAAACAACCAGACAGGTAAACCAATAGCTAACCCAGGGAGGGACAACGTTGCCATATAAGGAGCACCAACATTTCCAATAAAGGAAAACGAATAGGGTTCCCATCCGAGGGGAATAATTGACTGGTAGACTCTGGAAATGTTGTCATTGGAATCGACCCTAAAGAATCACTAAGGAAGATAATTTTAACCAGGAATATTTCATGGGTAGTTAATTTTAAGACACTGAAACAAAACTTTGCCTTCTCATATTTTAAGAGTTGAGAAAAAAGCAAAAGGTGACTCTATCACTTTCAATTTGAAACAAGATCAAAAGGACAAGTGCTAGGGTGATATTTTATATTTAGGGAGTCAAAAAGATCAAAATGACTACTCAGGGTACTCTAGGCAGAACGGATTGCCAGGTAACCATAAGCGTAGAATACCTCCCGGCGAACCAAGAAGTATAGGCAGGCAATCTCCTTGAATGTTGTGTTCAGTGTATTACGTTCACAAGGTGGAAGGCTTGACTTCCAACAGATAAATGATTGCAAACATAGTGGGGTCTCCCTTTATATACAGGTTGGTACAGGGAGGACCAGTCCATACTAGCACTGTTTAGTGCTAAAGCGAATGACAACTGCTAGGTTTAAAGACGCCGAAACACATCTCTAGCATAGACCACTAAATGTGAGCATTAAGTTTCAATTCTTCCTTAGGTTAATTCAATAAATTTTAACAGTTGATCTTGGATCAGGTTTCGACTACAAGGCCCTCCCGCTGTCATCTGAAAAAACTCCTACATGTAGCTATATGAGAAAAAATATCTTTGTCTTCGATGAAAGTTAACACTAATTGTGAGATAGGGAACACAAAATCAATGCAACAATGAAAGAATGAAATCTTTCTCTAATAAATCTCCTAAATGCACTTAATCTTCCCTTAAGAACAAAAGAAGTTTCATTTCATTTCCAATGGTTATGATGATGCAATTCTGGCTTCTCAATGATGCTACTAATACAATATTTTCACTTAAGTAAACTAAAATTATGTTCTTCTTTTCATAAAATGCAAAATGAATCTTTCACACAAAGCACTTTAATGAAAATTTTCACAATGCCAAACAAACAAGCATCGATAAAATCTAAAGCATGATAAATCAAGCTAAAAGCAACTTCTTCCCTGAATCGAACAAACTATACACACAAATGCTTCAATCGAAAAACCAAGCAATGTAATCTATGCTCGGAATGAGAAAAGAGACACTCAAAATAAGAGAACAAATGAGACTCTTTCACTCATTCAATTGAAAATGAAGCAAACAAAGCATCCTAGTCACTTTTGGTAGGAAGAAGAGAGTCCAAGGGTCAAGACACACTGGCATTAGAATGGGAGAAACTCTGATTCTTTCTTAACTCAGAGACCAGAGTGACTTTTGGGCCAAAAGTAGTGTTGATCGACATGATCAGCACAACTTTCAGGCTAAAACTAGCGCTGATAGGCCTGGTCAGTGTGGCTGTTTGGCCAAAAATAGTGTTGACCGAGGGATTGAAAGAAAAAATAAAAAAAAACACTTCACACAAGGCTAGAATTAACACATCAGAGGGTGGGCTAAACTAAGCAAGCACACAAAGAAAGCTAAATGAAGCTTTCTGGTAAGGGAGAACATGGTCTAAAAGGATTATGGGGTCAAAATCATGAGAGAGAAACAAACTAGTCAGGATTTTGGACAAACCCTAATCTTGACTTATAGGTATCGACGTGACTGCCTAACTAACAACAAGCACCAGAGGCTGGTCGACGTGACTATTTCTCAACATGTCATGCTGATCGGTGCAATGGTCAGTAGATTAAGTGCACTGAGCGAGGGAGCCAAGAAAAAAATATATTTTTTTTAAATAGGGACCAGATTTGCTACTATGAATTTCAAACTTAGACCAGTAAGCAGTAGAAAAGATACAGAACCAAAGGGAAAAAGTAGAACTAGAAAATTTCACACGAAATCATAAAATCTAAGACAAACAGAAGGATTGGTTTCCCTAGTATGGTCACCAATTTGTGGTAAAGTAAAATTATAAGTGCGGACACAAAAAAATTCCTCTAGCCCGATAATGGGTCTAGCCACAACTGATACATTCAATGGAAGATTTCCTTAGGTTAGAACCAATTAAGAGGGCCTACCTCTTAATACGCTTATCTTGTTTGATGATGTCCTTGTTCGCTCGCTCCAACTATCTCTCGCTTCCTTCTTCAGACACCTGAAACAGGTAAACAATAGCAGACAACAACCGTGATAATAGACAAATTGAAATTCAACCTACTTAACAAGTCAAGAAACATTAAGCCATGAACATGTAAGATGACAAGTCATGTAGGAAATCAATTGATAGTTGCATATATATTGAATCAAGAAGAGATTACAACCATTGTCTTGACATTTCCATTCTCCTCTGACAAGACTAGGTTCCCAGACACTTCTGCTAGCATTCCATGATGGCCTATTTTTAATTTTTTTTAAGGATCTTCCCTTTAGGCTTCACTCCAAACCAAATCACACTTCTCCCTCACACAACTAGAGAGCTACAACTATGAATAGCTTGTTGTTTACTCCAAACCAAAATAGCACTAGCACACCAACATTAACACTTCAACACTAACACTAGCTTGTGCTTGGGAAGAACAGAGGCTTATATAGGATTAATATATGGGAGATGGATCCTCTTCTCATGGGAGAAGGTCTTATCCCTTGAGGTAGTTCCATCATTATAGGGGAAAGGAGCCCAAACTGACATCCTAAACCCCATCCGGCTAAACCATTTACTAGACTTTCATTATGAAGCTTCTAGAGCTAGAAGCTTCAGCTCTTAATTTAAAAAAATTTCCATAACAGGACCAATGCAACTAGAACACAACTCAATCGCTATGGTCAGTGCTAATCTCTGCACATCAGCATGGGGAAGACAAGGGCCATTAGCACCGGTCTTGTAAACTGGGAAAAATAGAAGCTTCAGAGGAAATGATGCAATAGGGAATTGATCTGCTCATGAAGAGGGACACAATGGGAGGTTTCTTCATCAAGGGAAAGCATGTGGAGTTCACTATAGAGGTCCTCTAGGCTCAAGGAGTACAAGGATAGTGACAAAATTCTGTGTAACAGTTGTAATTGTTTAATTTAGTTTAACTGAGTTAAATTCAGTTAAACTAGTTCTAACTATTGGAGGAACTAGTGAGAGGTCAAGTGAATTAAATTGGATTTAATTCACATGTAGTGATCAATCAGATAATTGATAATTGACTCATAAAAAATGCATGAATGCCAATTCTGAGAAAGACCTAGTTAAGATTAGAGTTCAGGGACATTGTACTATCAATTTTAAATTCATCTAAATTAAATGGGTGATGCATGAAATCAGTAGAAGGCCTATGGATGGGTTGCACAATTATGACTGAGGAATTTCCCAATTAAATATGGGCTAATTCCCTTGTAAACTATGCAATGAAGTACGGGCTTGGCAGGTAATAGATTTGGCTAAGTATTGGCTTGAGCTGGTTTGTGAAGAAGTGATATAGATTGTACTTGTGCAGAGATTGTTCGGGTTGAAAAAGCATTGTATTTTCTTCTCAGATCTTCTAATTAATATAATATATAGATAGTGGGGGTTTTTAGCTATGGCTTTCCCCAAAAAATTATTGTGTTACATGTGATTGAAATTCTTCCTTTTCTGCTTCGTGATTTCATCGATCAATTTTTGTTTCCGCTGATGACTAAAGTAGATTCATGTCTTTTGTTTTAGCATATCACATAAGCAGATTGAATCTACAGTAAAATCTACATGGTATCAGAGTTGAAGTCACTACGAAAGAGGAGAATACGAGTTTTTGTGTAGGTGAAATTGAATTTGCAGTTTCATACTTCATAGTCAGCAGGATGTTGTTCTACGGTTTGAGACTTGAGTATTCCATGGAGGGAAACTCAAATTACATAGCTTGGAAGGATAGTATAGAGGCAGTGTTAGAAGAAAACAGGTTGAAGGAATTCATAGATCATGATATCCTGAAGCCTCAAACATTTGATGCTAAAGATCTGAATGAATGTAGAAAGTATGTGGTAAAGGTGAGAAGGATTATCCTAAAAGGAGTTTAAGATCATATTGTCTCAAATCTCCATGGTAAGGAAACTCCATTTTCAATGTGGAAGGCATTGATGGGCTTGTTTCAAAATAGCAGTGACCACAGGAAGCTAGAATTGAAGGAAGAGCTCAAAAAGATCAGGATGGAGAAGGGTGACTCAATTTTGAAATACTTGAACAAGTTCAACCAATGTCGGAATGAGCTTGGAAGTGTCAGTGTTACTATTATAGAAAATGATCTAGTGAGCCTATCACTTCTAGGACTTCCCAAGAGATGGCACAACTAACAAGACTAAGTTAATGGGAGGGAGAAGCTACAAGAGTGGGAGTGATTTTGGTCTGACTTGGTACAAGAAGAGATTTGACAGAACACCAGAGATGGGACCTTATCCAAATAAGTGGAAGAGGAATTTGCATTAGTCAAAAAGGAAAATAAATCCAAGCGAAAGAAGTCCCAAGGCAAGGAGGGTAGCAAGAAGAAGGACTTGTTGAACATCAAGTGTTTTCGTTGTCACGAGTTCAAGTGTTATGCCACAAAATGCCCACAGAAGAAAGCAAGAAAAAAGGAGCATGTAGTAGCAGGAACAATTGAAGCTCTAGCTTCACAATTCGAATTTGATTTCACTCTCATTGCATGCATGGAAAGAGCTTTAATGTGAAGCATGCGGTATCTCAATAGTGGTGCCTCGTTCCATATGAGGGGGAATATAGATCTCTTCATTGACTTGGAGGAGAAAGACCTCAAAAAGAACAAGAGTTTGGAGATGATGGGAGGTATAGCGCGATCGAAATTGGTACTGTTACTTTTCAAAGGGAGTCTGGCTCCCCTCGTAGACTCACAAATGTGATGTATGTTCCAAGACTAAAGAAGAATATTGTTTCTATCATGGTATTGGAAGATTGTGGCTATGATGTGATTTTTAGAAAAGGAAAGGTTTTCATTAGACATATCACCATGGGACAAGTGAAACAGATCAGTGTGTGAGTCAAGAACACGTATGATATTGAGGTATAAGATGCATGCAAAGCCTTGAGGAGCAAGGAAAAGGTTAGAGACTTGGTGGTTGAGAGGGAGCATGGATTACCTCTCAACATGAAGCCTTAGAAAGTTGTGGAGTAGCCACAATTGGAGAAGTAGAGAGGAGACCAAGTGGAGACATCCACTCAAGGAGAGACCTCGACGAGGGGGAAATTTCGAGCCAAGTGGGTAGAGGGAGCACATTCAGCCTATTATCACTCAAAATTTTTCCCTAGAAGTTATTAGAAGAAGGAAAAGACCGAGGCAACCACAAACCAATCTTTTAAGTATAGGCTCTAGCCAACCTATGACTCAGAGAGGGCTCTCTCTATATGATTTAGCTTTGTTTGCTGGGATTTTAGGCTAGTTCTTAAATTTCAGGGGGTTTTGATTTGTATTGAAGGTTGGATGGTGGAATCCTTAAAATAGATGGATAGAAGGAAGTCTCTGAACCATTGGGCTATGGAGTCAAAGAAGAACAATAGAACTGAGATTAACTCATTAAAGGGAGTGTTCAAAGGGCAAGCTAGTAGAGTGAAGTAGAGGTCTTGAGGTTGGATGGATGAAATGATCTTAACCAGAGTGAGAGAGCACTTAAGAATTCTAAAATTGGGATTAAAATGAGGAACAAAGGATAATCATGAGAAAAGGGAAATTAAGAATCCTTTACTATAGATTAGAGGGAAACTACCTAAACTAAGGAGCAATCAAGAATTCCTTAACTTAGATAATTAGCAGAAAACATTAAAATGCATAACAATTAAAATAAAGTGAAATGAAGAAAATTATGAGATATCATTCCATATTATAGAATTCATATTTCATATACATTAAAAAATTGTGGAAAAGATTTTATAGAAAAATAACGACACCAGAAAAAATACTTGTCTGTACTTCGCACTACACATGAATCTAGTGAAATGTCTTGTATTTATTCATTAATCTAGATTGGTGGTCCAAACAGTGATACAATAGCTTACAGTATTTGATCAGAAGGTCTACAGAAATGTCTAATAATCCACCCTACATACTTCGAATGGTGAAGTATTTATACAAAAACTACTACAAAATATCTTAAAACAAACTTGAGATTTATTCTAGGAAATACAAGTATCTTCTTGCAAGAAGATAGAGGCAGCTATTGAATTGTTTCATGCTGTCCCTTTTTAATTGGTACTGCTGGATTTTATGGTTGGATTTATAGCCCGTTATGCTGGTTTGTAGTTGTGGTGTTTCATGCTGGAATCTTCTTCAACTTTTGTCTTTCACCTGATACTCTTTGAGCCTAATACTCTTTGACCTTGCTGCCCTGTTTTCATCTGTTTACTTGGCTGCTCTCATTTTTACTGTGTAGTGACATTTTACTGTAAATTTCTCACAGTAAATCAGTCATATTTTCCCACCATTCTGCCTTAGGTAATTTGACATTCATCATCCTCCTATAGATCTCATCGGCTTCAGTATACTTGGAAAAATTGGGCTTGGTGAGGAATAAATGTTTTATCTCATGCTCAAGGAAAAACAAGTTTTCAAATGTGTTGTACAAAACTTTGCCTGTTGGCAGGTCTTTTATTGATGAAGTGCTAGCTTGTTCCTTAGCCAACTGTCTGAGTCTATTACCATAGTCCAACTGTGTCATGAGTTTGTCACTGATAACCAACAGATTGGCCAGACCTTTCTCACTCAAAATTTGGAATTTAGCCATGAACCTATTGTTGGTTTGTTGGGGCCTGACCCAGGTTCAAAAGTGATTTAGCCAAACAAATCCTGACACTATCAGCCCTTTTGGCAACAGTCCGCAGTGTGTGGACTGAGGTCTCACCTGAGGTAGTATGGGAGGGTGTTGGAACCAAGTTTCTGCACCCTAGGGATGTCTTGATGAAATCTAGGAAGTTCGTGAATTGAACCTGCACACTTGCGCTGCTCTGCACAACTGTTCGTCCTTCGCAGTTTGTGCAACTGCTTCCATCTAGCTCTATAAAGAGCACGAAGAGGCGCTATTCTAGATCCTTTACACTTACTGTGCTATTATTATAGATCTTAACTTAATTATGTGGGCCCAATATTCTCATTAATCATTCAACATTAATAACAAGTGCGCACAATCATAAAACTGTAAAGAGATGCATAAATATAATAGAAGCATAAACACACAATATTTCAGATTCAATTTACCTTTTATTGATTCTCTGTCCAAGTACAATCCCAACTCCGCCCTGCGCAGTCAACTGCAGGGGTCAGCGCACATAGCTGCGGACTCTACTAGGCCTCTGTGCACTCAGCTACAAAGCCTCTTCCTACTACTACAACCCAAGACTTGAAATTACAGACTCAGAGCTCATTCATCATCCAAAAGAAGATCTCCCTTCCATCCTAGAGCGATGCTCTATTTATACAATCCCATGGTCCATGGACCATGGGTAGGGCAACACACTTTACATTAAATTACATTATCTTAGGGCGGACAACCCTAGACTCTTGCACTCTGTGCCTGAATTTCATGGTGTATTTACATTACACTTAACCAACATTCGGGCTTCAAGCCCCAAAACCAGCTATGGGGGGATCCACTACCCAACAGGCCCCCAACACAATCATCGTGACTCGTCTTAAGTCACTCTGCTGGTGCGATGATCTTTGTGCAAAGTCCATCCAATTGTGCTTGTGTTGCGCAAAGGTCCACAATGCAATATGCTGCGGCCATCTAGATCTGCTCCATTTTTTCTTTTAAATCATTCGCATATGACTTGATTTTCTACTTTGATGCTGACTTCTAGTACCTATTTTTATAGTCCCGCACCTTTGTCCAACTTGTCGGGTCGCGAAGAATTTGCTTTAGTTGGTGAGTCAGACAGCCGATCCACCCGTGTACGGCTTCAGGTGACTTCCATTTACTCTTCCTGGGAAGGGTTCTCCATTAAGTTTGACTAGCTTGACCGCGCCTCCCTCTGTGACTTCTTTTACCACATATGGTCCTAACCAATGCATTCTCAATTTCCCAGGAAATTTTTTGAACTTGTTGTCATATAGCAACAGTAAATCATTTACCTTGAATGTGCATGACTTGATATGGCGATCGTGCCAGGCTTTCTCGCACTATTTTTGTACCTACTGATGGAATCTTGGCAGAAACCATTCTTCCTCAAGTTCTTCTAATTGCGCGAGTCTCTCTTCCAAAGCTTCATGGTCCGACATGCCTATAATTACTGCTATTCACAAATTGGGTACGATGTATTCCATTGGCATGACTGCTTCCATGCCATAGACTAACCAGAAAGGTGGCTAACCCGTCAATTTTTTGCATGTGGTTCTGTATTCCCATAATATGACAGGTATGCACAGGTCCCATTCAGTTCGTCTCACCTGGTGAACTCTGTTCATGATCTCACATATCTTTTTGAATGCTCTGTCGTGGAATATTTGTGGTGTGCGTTTCTTTTCTTGTTGCCACATCTGGTTCTGATTTTCGATCATTAGTCTAGGATGTTCTTGCACAGCATATGTCTCTGCCCATCGACATAAGTGGGTGTGCAAGCTACTTCATCTTGGCTGCCTGGATCTTGTTCGGTGCTTGGGGATTCCAAACCATAAGTGCATCTGTCTTCTACATTCATACTAGTTTACACTGGTCTTCTGATGTGTACTCCACATTCGTGAGGGTGTTACACGTAGTGCCCATTCCAGCGCATTGTACCGCCATTGTTCATGTACTACGCTTTCAAATTTGTCCAAGAATTCATCCACCGCTGTCACCCCATCATATGTTGGCAGTTCCCTTGCCTTTGTCGTCACGCAACATAGTGATCTAATCATCATGTTGTAATTAAGCATGGTCACTTCGCGCAACTGATTTTGCCAACGTTCTACTTCTTCATCTAAATCCGAAGTACAGGAGCTATCGCACTCCCACGAGATTCTCCCATTTGCAGTCGGGTTCATCCGATCCTGGTCTCGCACCGTTATTTGGTAAATACAATCTAACTCATCGTCGCTTTCATTGTCGCACATTGGTTCAGTGTAACACGCTCCCTCAGCTGGGTCTAGCGGGACTACTATGTGTAGGGAATTTTTCTCAAATACCATCTTCTGCTTCTTCAGGTTAATTACTCCATTCATATTAGTGGCCCAGTCCATTCCTAGTAACGTGGGATAAGGATTGTTGTCATCGACAATCTCTATTACTTCAAAGTCCATCTGTGTGTTCACGCCTTCGATATCAATTGTTACCCCTTGCAACCTCCCCATGGGCAAAATATTTTGTTGGTTCGCTATTCGTAATTGAATAGGGGAACACTATAATGGGGGCTTGCCCATACATTCCCATGTTTGCTTCAGTAAATACATTCGCATCTAAACCCAGGTCTAGGATTACCTGATCCATTTCATATTCACTAATCTGCGCAGTCAACCTCATCCCTCTTCTAGTGTGCAATGTATGCTTCCCCAATTTCTGGACTACACGCGATTCTCTTGATCCTGCACACCTGGTGATCAATTCCTGTAGTCCCTTAACTACCTTATTGTTGCGTAGCAGCTTCATGCATGTCTCCAGAAAGGTAGTAAGCATAGAAGGATCCATCCCTGGCTTTGGTTGATCCTTATTACCTGAAGTAGAGGCCTTCGCGAAGCTCTTCTTATCTTCCATGAATGTCTCCTTTGCATGTTCTAGGTCAAACTCAGGTTCCTTTGTAGGAGCCTTGTGAACCCATGTATCTTCCTCGAGCTACTTCCCCTTATCCTCCGCTGAGGTCGCACCACTTCTGAGCATCATGTTCACATTTGGGTCTTCTTTGCGCGGTTGAAACCTCATCATTTGGATATTCTGAGTCGGAGGAGGTTGGAGTACCCCTTTCTCGCACATCTGTGTGATCAACGTAGGACTATCCACTACTTCATGATCGAACTGAGCACAGTATGAATAGGATATTCTTGTTGCGTTGGTACAATCGTGAGCATAGTAACATGGTCCTCCACAATTGTAACGAATTAGCTGTTCGTGGCCCCTTCCTGGTCCCATATCTCCTCTTCCTCGACCTCGCCCTGGAAATACAACATGCGCCATCCCCACCACTGGGTCGAGGCCTCATATTTCTGTCGGCATTCTATAGGCTGGGGTCTAATCCATCATTAACTCGTAGCTGTGACAAGTGCATTCGTCATGGCCTACTGACCTGCAGAAATTGCAAAACAACTGTTGTGGAGTCTGTGTATATTTTTGAAAAAAATGACAATTATCCATCATGTGTTTTCCCCCTATCTGACAGATCGCACATCATAACATGAGTGTCACACTCGGCCCTACCTGTGCCTTCGGTCTCAACGGAATTGGGCCCCCTCTTGCCAAGTAGTTCGCGAATACTGGATAGTGGTCATTGTCATGGCCCTAGACTTTGCATTTTATGCACCACACTTCCTTGTGTGCCTCTGGCTGTGGTGCCCTATCCTGCTTCAAGGTTTGCATCTCCAGGCATAGATTTTGTAGTTGTGCGTGGATTTTTTGAACTCCCAGCCCCGAATCTTGTATCGGTGTCTCATGCAATCTCATCGCCATTTCCAACACTTCGACCTGGGTAGAAATTTTCTATTGTGATAGTGCTGTCCTCAAGTGTGGTGTCAGAGAGGCCACAAACCATGCACAGTGTTGTGCATCTGTGAACATCATATTGGCCTTGCGGATAATACTCTTCAGTCGTTGATCCAGATACTAGCGGGTCTCGCCTGGAACTATCATGATCTCTTTAAATCTCATGATTGACTGTGTCGCTGATTTCGATCGCTAAATTCTCTATTCAACACATTCTGGATCTCTGCTATTCCTACATTTGGGTGATCATTAGAGTGCTTGATATACCATGTCAACACGTGATCCTACAATGTGCTCACCAATGTAGCCTTCTTAATGTTGTCATTCGTGACCCCTTGCGCTTCCCACACTACTCTTACCACGAACCAGAACTGGTCCGGATCCTCATTCTCTACTCCTCTGAATATGGGTAACTTGATCGCGCTTGCCATGCCGAGTTGTGAGGTTGGTGGAGGTGGAGTGGGTGGAGATGGAGGTGAAGAAGGTGAAGCGGGTGGTGGCATGGGCAGAGGTGATAACTGTGGAATGCGCTACCTTATCAAACTGATCGCACTTCTCGGAGAGATTCGAGCGAGCTCTTCCTTGCTCTCTCACAAAGGTGAAATTAAGGGACTGTTTCCTAATTCCTCGCTACCTTTGTAGATCCTTCCAGTCCGCGTCATTCCAAACATTAATGTATTTTCATAACCCGCTTTTCACGTAACAACATCTTAATCTAGGTATTCAAGGATTTAATGTACTTACCTCGCGGTCCCTTGAGAAAACGTCATTCTGCTTCGCTATAGCTCACGGTTGTGTCTATCACAAACTCAGTGATAAATCCTATTATTTGGTCAAGCCGATGGTCCGCATCTCACACGATCTTATCTTTTGATGCCTCTAGTCTGTGCACCAATTCTGGAGTCCACACTATCGGTTGGTCGAGCTTACACGTTCCTTGGCTGTCGGTTAACCTCGTGATCTACTCATATAGTTTAGAAGGAAAGGATGTGAAGAAGATCTCATGGATTTATGTATACACGTAGTGATCTAGCCACCTTTTCTTGGATACTTGTGGAGTTCTGTTTTCCTGTGTCATGAACTTGTGAATCTTCTTGTCCAACCACTCTTCAATTTCCTTCTATGTTGGGTTCTAGTGGCATGACATTAGACATCCCTTAGGCAGATCCCAGTCCCAGCAATGGAACCATTTGTTGGCTTTTTGGGGTCTAACCCAGGTTTAGAAGTGATTTAGCCAAACAAATCCCGAAACTACTGGCCCTTTTGGTAACAGTCCGCAGTGCACGGACTGAGGTCTCACCCGAGGTAGTATGGGAGGGTGCTGGAACTAGGTTTCCGCACCCTAGGGATGTCTTGATTAAATCTAGGAAGTTCATGAACCGAAATTGCATGCTTGCGCTGCTCCGCTCAGCTGTTTGTCCTTCGCAGTTTGTGCAACTGCTTCCGCACAACTCTATAAAGAGCACAAAGAGGCACTGTTCTAGATCCTTTACCCTTACTATGCTATTATTATAGATCTTAACTTTTAATTATGTGGGCCCAATATTATCATTAATCATTCAACATTCATAACAAGTGCGTGCAATCATAAAATTGTAAAGAGATGCATAAATATAATAGAAGCACAAACACACAATATTTCAGAATCAACTTATCTTTTATTAATTCTTTGTCCAAGTACAATCCCAACTTTTCCCTGCGCACTCAACTGCAGGGGTCCACGCATATAGTTGCAGACTCTACTAGGCCTCTGTGCACTCAGCTGTAGAGCCTCTTCCTACTACTACAACCCAAGACTCATACTTATAGACTCATAGTTCATTCATCATCCAAAAGAACATCTCCCTTCCATCCTAGAGCCACGCTCTATTTATACAATCCCATGGTCCATGGACCATGGGTAGGCCAACACACTTTACAATAAATTACATTATCTTAGGGCAGACAACCCTAGACTCTTGTGCTCCGTGCCTGCATTTCGCGGGTTCTTTACATTGCACTTAACCAACATTCAGGCTTCAAGCCCAAAAACTTGCTATGGGGAGACCCGCTACCCAACACCTATCAATGGCTACCTGCATGTTGTGGCACTTTTCTTCTAAGTTAAGCATAAGGTTCCTTTTGGAAAGGACCCTCCTTATTTCTAAAATGGTCTCAGTTCTATCTTCTATGTCCAGCTCAAGGAGCTCATACCTATTTTTGCTATTAAGGAAGTGGATGAGTCTATTGGCATCCTCAGGCATGTCTCCTAATTCTTCTTTGACCTTTTGGATAGCTTCTATAGCTATCTTTACTAATTCCGTCTGGTCAAAAATAACTTGAATAGATGGCCAAATATCATTGACAAAGTCAATGATATTGGCCCACAACATTTCCTTGGTTTGTCCAAGGGGTTTCTCCAGTGTTAAGTCTTTCTCTAAGACTTTGATTCTTTCACTCATTCTTTGGGCCTTTTGTGCTTCTTCCTTTTGCTTAAGCTAGGCAAGTTTGTAGTCAGTTTCCAAACTTGCCACCTTTTCTTTCAATCTGTTCATTTCTGTAGCCTGGATAGACATCTCTTCCATGGATTTAACCAATTCTATTGCTTTCTCTCCTGATGCACCTGTTGTTGTATATTCTGTTGTGACTGGAAATGTTGTGGTAGGTGGAGCTGTAGGTGCCGGTGTAGAAGGGACTGTTGTGGATACTGTAGGGATGATATCTTTAGAAGTTGTGTCCAATTTTCTTTGCTTCAATTGAATTAAAGTGTGCAACTCCTTTTTAGTCTCCTTTAATTGATCATTCAACTTTAGGACCAAGTCCATCAACTCCTCATGTTTGGTTTGGCTCTCTAAGACTTCTAGAGTTTGAGGATGTTGCAATTGGGGTATTTTTAATTGCCTCTTAAGTGCAGTAATATCATCGTTTTTCTTCTTTATAAGCTACTATTTAGATTTTATATCCTTGGGATCGTGTCCCAATTCAATCACTAACTCCTCTAAGGATTTGATCCTGGTATCCTTGGCCTGTGAGGAGGCCTTCTCTAACTGAAATTGTGCCGAGATGTTGTTTAAAGAGTTTTGTAGCTGATGAGAAGCTATGGATTTACCTATCAGGGTGGATTATATCATCTCTCCAGCCTATTTGTGCAGTTCAATCTGGTCTATGGGATGAATATCCCTTGCTAACACTTCAAAGTCAACCTTTTTGAAATCAGATGTTGTCTTGGGTTGCTGAGTTGTAGGTTTGATGAAAGACATCTGTAACTTTCCCTCTTTAATGTCAAAGGTTGGCATTAGTCTTGTTTGATTAGTGGGAGTCAAATTTAGGTACTGAGCATATGTTTTGGCCTTAAGCCTCTCATTTCTCGCTTTGATTTCCTTGTACCTGTGTTTTATGTCCTAGTCTTTATCAGCAGGCCTACTGAAGGATGAAACTTCCACACTAAGCTTCCTTTCCAACATCTGAGTTTGTGATGTGGAAGGCTCTTGTATGTCTTCAGATGGAGTAGTAGGCCTACTTATTTCTGCCTCTATGTTGGTAACCTGTGCTGATACTTTTGTGTATTCATGCTCGGAGGTTGGATTTAGCCTTTTTCCTCTTGCTGTGACTTGTTTCCTATTGCAAATTAGAGGTGTCCATTCTTGAAGTGGAAGCTCCCACTCTATTTATTTTTGGATTTTTCTCCTCGTTCTAAGGAGTCTGTGTGACTGGAGGAGTGCTCATGGCTCTTTCTTGCTCTTTTGGTACCTGTAGGAAATTGCTCTCATTAAGCTGCTTTTCCAAATCAATTAGAGCATTTTCTACATCTACTCTTGTGCTATCTCTATCTACTGAAGTGCCTTCCATCCATTCCGTTTGATTGGCATATGCCTCTATTTCTGGTATGGGGTGGTGGATGAAAGGTCCTAGCTTGACCTATTTCCTTTTCTTGGTAATTAATTCCAAAGGGTCATAGCTCCGTACAAAACTCCTTTGGAATTTCATTCTTTGTAGGATTAGGTCTGCCTCTTTCCTTGCCTCTCTGGAATTGCATATGAAGGGATCTAATTGGTCTTTGATTTTGAAATTGGCCTTCCTCTTGGCATTGAAAAAGGTTACCTCATTTGCATTGATGATCTGTCTGTAATATTCTAAGGAAAACAACCTCATGGGGAGGTATCTTGGAAACTTATATGGTGCAAGTAGGCAACCATATATATTCATTTCTGTGTGGTTTTGGTAAAGGTACCAATCACCCACTTTGGTTTGCTTGGAAAGCTGGAGGACTCTCTTTATCTCTAGGATTATCCTAGGTGGAGGATTCCCAGTGGGCATAGTCATGATTGGATGCACGAAAGAGTCTATGAAGTCAGAGTATGTATAAGGTGATCTAAACTCATGGAAAAGTGGAGTCCAAAAGATGACAGATCTAGGCTGGCCCCTGGTGTCAAGATTTTGGAGAGTGAAAGGAAACTTATCCCACTGATAGTACAAAAATAGATGGTATAGAACAGAGGAGTATTTGAATACTATCTCATTTCCCATTCTTGTGAACTGATCAGGAATTCTATCAACTATGAATGTTGAAAATTCATATATGGTTGCAAGAGGTTGTCCTGGAGTATAGATGGACATGAAGGCAAGGATAAGTTCATTAATGTACTCACTTGTGGTGTAACCTAACACACATGATATCATAGCTACAATGTTCTAGCCCCATGGAGAGAAAATAGCTACTACATATGGAGGAGGGTCCTTAGGGATGTGTTTTTCCTCCCTAATGAAGGTTTGGAACAACTAGGCCTATTTTGCAAGGCTAAGCTTGGGATACTGGTCCAACAGGTCTCTAATTGAGGGTGGGGTTAGGTTTGGCCCTATTGGAACTGCATCATTTCATTAATGGACTCAGCTATGATAGTGAAAAGAACCTTTTGGTCATGAGACATTATGGTTCTATGGTGGGGAATGTAGCATGCATGCCACATATGCACAATCTCTGGAAAGATGTGAACTTGGGGGAATTGGTATTTGGGAAAATTTGACTAACAAAAGCCAATCTCATCAACATGGTTGAGGTATCTTTCCCTACTTTGACAATGCACTTTGAGAAGGGGCTCTAGGGAAGTGGTATCTTTTATTTGGAAGTCCCCGTTAGCCAGGGGAAGGTGGTCCAGGTCTAGGTGTGGATTGGTAATGGGTCTTACATCCATGGCGATAGAGGCAGCCATAATTAAGTTCTTATGGATTTGAATTATGCTTTGGGAGTTTCAACAAGGTTTTTGGGAATTTTCAGAGGGTTTAGGAAAGTGATTCCTTTAATTTGTAATATTTTTACTTAATTTCTTAATTTAAAATAATGCACAGGCCAAAGGCCTTGAAATTTGCAGGGGTAAGAGGTAATTTTGTGGTGAAATACCTGGAAATGGGAAAATTGGCTCTGAAAATGGTGTTTCACGGTAGCTGTAGCAGTTGGCGTGGTCTTGGTATGGTCTAAAAACGTTGGCTGGCTGTCTGCAGTGTCTTTTAGAGTTGAATTGGAAGTCTGTGGGTAATTTTAATGTTTACAGTGTCGCAATGTTTTCCACACCTTACAAAAATAATGCGCGGAAAAAAATAGAAAAAGAGGGCTTTGCAGCTTTTATATAAAAAACGATTAATATTTTGGTGGGTTCACTTTCAGATGAATAGTGACGATTTTTCGATTAAATGGGGGAAGTGGTTTTGGAGGGCCATCACACCACTTTTGTGGTGTGGGTGGTATTCGGGAGGGTTCGCCCGATTCCATACATTGTTTGACACATAGCATCGGGGGTCGGGAGGAAAACCACTTTATCGAGCGGCTATTGTTCAGTCATCGAGCGCAACTGATATGATTATTGACCATTGGATGTGGGGAAGGGATGACTAATGGTGATCAGGAGGCAAAGCTACATGGGGGAAAATGACGGGGGTTGATGGGGGGCTCGAGGATTTAATTATGGTGGTTTCGGGATTAGTTTAGGGACTAATCCAAAGTTAAGTGATCGGGCCACACTCTAATGAGGGATTAGGGAGTTGGACAAGGCCGACATAGGATTAACTTAAATTTTACCGGGGTTAGGTAAATTAAGTGAAATTACATCAGGATAAGGGGTAGTTTATATTAGTTTTTATTTAAAACTAAGGGGTTGGGATATTCTATATATGTTTTTAAGTTAATACAGGCTTAATGGTTTTCGGGGAATTTATATAATAAAGTTAGTTTAATTAATATGAAAGTGATGGCGGAATGGGTATTCCTAAGTAAAAAAGGGGTAAAATATATGCGATTGCGCATTTAGATTTATACTTGGGATAAAAATTTTTGGTGGGTTTTTGTGTGAAAGCGGTTTTTACAAGGGGGTTCCCACTTTTCCTAGGTAAATGATGTCAACCATAGGAAAGTGTGATTTTATTAGGGAAATGAGGGGAAATGAAGGGGGGTGAATTTTTGATGAAGGGGATTCTAGCACTTATGCCCATAAGTCATCAAGCTGAGGGTTCGGTCCCTCCAAAAGTCAGAGAAATGCTCTGAGCCCCTTTGACTTAAAGGATTTTAAGCACTAGAACTTATTTATGGGAAATTAGTGAAGTAAAGGGGTGAAATGAATGAGGGGATGTTAAATAAACCATATTGTGAACCATTGTGCTTGCTTTGTTTATTGCTTATGCATATTTGAAAGATGCATTTGAAACAATGACATAAGTACTTTTGTGTAATCACATGATATTTCTGCAACCTTCTTACTACTTACCCATTTACTCATCCTACCATTTTTTCTTCACTTTATTTGGGTGCATTTAGGCTAGCAAACCCTTATCAATATTTTTCTTTTCTTTACAAAGTAAACTATCTAATTCTAACCTTATATCATCCAAGGGCTCAGATTAAACTGATGAGCTCCTTTTATTTACTCTACCTATCTAATGATCTGCCAAGATTACACTCTTTGGTCAGATTTTATTCTCTAACTACAAACATAAAATTCAAAACATGAAATAGCCAAGTTTGAACATTTTGACTATCATGGACTATGGCATGAGTAATAAGCTGCACACAATCTTTTATTCTGCATAAAGTAATAGTAGTGCCATTTTGACTTGCTCACTTTCATGGTCTCTTTTTGTCTTTTGGGGTTCATATATCTTTCTTTTTTGACCCTTTCTTATTCTTTTTGTCCTTTGATTATTCTTTTAGGACATACCCTCTTTACATTTTTTATTTTTTTTAATATGGAAAACATTTGCAGAAAGCAAAGGTATGCACAATATTACAAGGTTTTCACCTTAGTCATTCAAAATTATGACTCCTATTGGTATAGGAACCTAACCTAGCCATACCTCCAAGTGAGAGGTGGGGCGATGTGAAGCAATAGTCCCAAGAGTGCAGAAATTTGGGAAGGGTCCATTAAGATGTTTTGTTTTATGGATCATTACCTTGCTACGGGAGCCCATAGTAAACAGTAGTAGGAGGGATCAGTGGCCATTGATGTAGTCAGATATTAAAGTGAAAGAGGTAGAGACTAGAAGCAATCAGATACTAGGGAGTGTTGAGCAGAGTTGGTAGCAGTGCAAATAGCACAGTGCAGAATCAGTAGCAACACATAGTTTTCAATAGACAATGTAGTAGCTAGTAGCAGTTAGAGACTCTGGTGATAGATGCATCATACTAATTCAATTTGGATGCTTTTTCAGTGTCAGAAGTTGTCGTGGCAACAACACTAGAGAGACGTGTTGCATGAAAAAAATTCCAAAGGTATCAGATCAAGATAGAGTTGAATTCCTTTCTTGTTGAGAGGGAGTGTTGAAAATAGCAACAAGAAATGTTCAAAATAACATTAAGAAAATCTTAATTAATTTTTTCTTGAATTAAGATGTAATTCTAATTCTCATAGCCACTTGTAATAGTTAACGAAGTTAAGTTGAATTAGTTTCCTTAGTAAATTCAAGTTGGATGTCTATCTAGAGTCATGTAGAGTGATCCCTAAATTTTAGGGGCCCAAGTTGAGTTCTTGTTGAGTTGTAATTATTTAATTTAGTTTAACTAAATTAAATTCAGTTAAACTAGTTCTAACTGTTAGAGGAACTAATGAGAGGTCAAGTGAATTAAATTGTATTTAATTCACATGCAATGATCAATTAGATAACTAATAATTCACTCATAAATAACTCATGCATGTCAGTTTTCAGAAATATCCAGTTGAGATTAGAGTTCAAGGACATTGTACTATCAGTTATAAATGCATCTAAATTAAACAGGTGATGCAAGCAATCACTAGAAGGCCTATGGATGGATTGCACGGTTATGAGTGAGGAATTTCCCAATTAAATATGGGCTAATTCCCTTGGAAACTACACAATGAAGTAGGGGCTTGGAAGACAACAAATTTGGCTAAGTATTGGCTTGAGTTGGTTTGTGAAGTAGTGAGATAGATTCTACTTATGTAGAGATTGTTCGGGTTGAACAAGCATTGTATTTTCTTCTCATATATTCTGATTAATGCAATATACATATAGCAGGGGTTTTTAGCTATGGCTTTCCCCAGAAAATTATTGTGTTATATGTGATTGAAATTATTCCTTCTCTTCTTTGTGATTTCATCAATCATTTTTTGTTTCCGCTGATGAGTAGAGTAGATTCATGTCTTTTGTTTTAGCATATCACATAAGAAGTTTGGATCTACAGTTAAAAAGACATATATAGAAAGAATAATGTTATGCCAGTTAATTAAGAAAAGGAAAGAATACAAAATAAGATTAAGATCTTAAAAGAAAACCAAAGGAAGGGAGTAAACCAACAAAAGCAAGGAAAGAAGGGGGAAAACAAACTAGGATGACAAATAAGAATCCAACAACTACTAATTTTCCAACCATTGTCTCTACTCAATGTATTAGAATTTCTCTCAATTTCGATAGCCTCTCTAAATTTTTGGTGATGGAAAAGATCAATCTTAGTAATGACCTGAGACTCTTCTATACATATATGGTGTTTTCCCCTCTCAACATTCTTGACGAAAGCTGATGAGCGAGTCCTACAATTTTTTATGTCAACTGCATGCTCCTAAATCCCTTGTTTTTTTGAGCGACATGTCTCTCCAATGTGGAGATCCCTACAAAAGAACATGGGATAAGGATCAATCCCATATCCTTAAGTTGTTCAAAAATAATGTATATAATAAGCACCAAGGTCTCAAGGTTTTCTTAAAGGTGAGTAAAGGTTTGAGGATTAGAAAATATCCTGATGACTTGGTTAATATTTTCGCCTTCCCTTTATCTAAGGGACCAGTGACAAGATTGCTTAGATTCTTAAGAAGCACAAGGTTTCTTCCACCTTTAGACCCCTTAACACCATTCAATGCTCCCTAAGATCTTTCAAATACCTTATGGACCCTAAGAACATGAAAGACGTTTATGTGAACCCATGTTCCTGTGGGACCCTATACATTGGAGAGACATGCCGCTCCATAAAACAAAGGATTCAAGAGCATGTGTTTGACATCAAATAATGTAGGACTCACTCATCAACTTTGGAAGAACATGCTAAGAGGACAAAACATGGAAAAACACCATATTTTTATAGAAGAGTCCCAAGTTATTTTTAATATTGATCATATCCATCACTACAAATTTAGGGAGGTCATTGAAACTGAGAGAAGGTCTAATATGTTGAATAGAGTTGATGGTTAGAAAATTAGCAGTTGTTGGATCCCTGCTTTGTCATCCTAGTTCTTTTTCCTAGGGAAATTTCAAGTCTATTGTAGCAATTGGAAATTATTCTTCTAATTGTAAATTTAATTATGCAGTTTGTTTGCTACAAAAAAAAGAATAGAATCATAACTACAATTTTCACCATAATAGCATCAGATTTTTTTTTCTAGAAACTTAGAAACACATAAAAAATGAGACAATTATTTTTGGACAATTGTCTCCAGGAAAACCCAATGTGGAAAAACTGGTGCAACAACTGAGGGTTTTTATTATTATGCAGTAATGAAATTATGAGTATAATAAAATGAAACCAAACTAGTGTCTGTATCTGAGAGAAATAATGGAAAAATAAATTGAGGGAAATTACCCTCCTCTCCAAGCAATCCCGACTCAATCTTCCCCCAGAAGCTGACTCCCAGAATGAACTATGTCCATGTATGCACAAACCTTGCACAACCTCCTAGAGAAATAATGCAACCTCTTCCTTACTCTCTAGAATTGGAATCCTCCTCTGAAATCATTGTCTCTGGCCCTCTATGCCACTTATGGCTTGAAATCTCTTCCTCTACATGACCTTCCAAGGAACTTGCATTATTGACTCTCGCTCTGTGTGTTTTTAAACTACCCATCGACCTCCTATTATAATCTCTAGTTGTGTCACCAACGACCAAGATTAAAAATTAATCGATGGCTGAGATCATCTCCAAGTCAGTTTGTGTGAGCTTCTAGAGAATTATCACATTTCTCAATTAATTACTATTAATTAACTAGTTTTCCTATGTTATACTTAGGAAAAATTTAAATGATGGTTAATTAATTTAATTGAGCTATCTCTAGGTGGAATTTCCAAAGACAATTCTAGGTTTTGGAGATCTCATGTGTTTTATCCTCTCCACAAACTTTGTTACTATAACACTATCTAATGCTACAAAAACTAACACTCCCTCTTAAAGAGGAAGGTGTTCTCTAACTATCTCTATAACATCCTCCCCACGCTGTTGATATTTGGTAATTGTAGCTACTGGCCACTATCAACCAACCACTATGCTAACTCTGATTCATCTACTATTAACTGTAGCTGAACCATGCTACATTTTTACTACTGCTGACACTGTATTGTACAACCTATACTGCTGCCAACTCTACATCTACACCGTAACCCACTAACACTCCCTCTCACTCTTGTTCCTACTGCTGCAACTAAGAAGCATCCAAAATAAATTTTTAGTGCTACTAAAATGGGTTCTCCACTATACCCATATGTTCTCTAAAATAGATGAATTTGGCTCACCCTATAGATTTTGTGAGTAGATTTGCAACCTCCTCTTTTTGGGGAACATATTGTAGTTGGACTATTCCATGTTGCATATAATTTCTCATGAAATGACACCGAATATATATGTGTTTTGACCTGTCATGAAACACTAGATTTTCAAAGAGCTTGATGCAACTATTATTAACACAATATATATTGGTTGCCTCCATCCTCTACCTAAACAACCTCACCACCAACTTTCGAAGCCATATAGATTCACACGTGGCTGTGCTAGATGCCATATACACTACCTATGTAGAGATTAGCGCTATTGACTTCTACTTCCTGATACACCAAGAAACCTTCCTTGATCTAATGCTAAAGCAATACCCAAAGGTACTTTTCCTATCCACTGAACTTTCTACCCAATCTTCATTTGTGAATCCACAGTGTGACATCATCCCCTCAGGTATATTTTAACCCATACACAATTGTTCTACAAAAATACCTCAAAATGTGCCTTGCTGCTGTCCAATGCACTCTCTTCAGTTCCACCATTAACTAACTGAGAGTGTTAACTGTGAAGCATATATTTGGCCTAGTGTTGAATAGATACATGAGAGAACCGATGAGTTGTCTATACAATGTGGGGTTAACATCCATGTATTTTGGTGTGTCTATCATTTTCCAGTTGGTAATCATTGGTGTAGACATGGGTCTACAATCCTACATCCCAAATCTTTTCAAAATATCTGTAGCATGCCTCCCTTGACCAAGGAAGATCTCACGGTCCTTCTACCACACCTCCAAACCTAGGAAATAATGCATCAACCCCAAATCCTTCATGTAAAACTCTGCTTCCATGTTCCTCTTGTACTTTTCTATGAGCCATGATGACCCTTTCAAGCAGAGGTCATCCACATAAAACATTAGTATGAGTGGCTCACCGTCTACCGTTAATTAGTAAAGGTTGGGATCTGCGTCACGCTTGATGAATCCCATCTATTGTAAGTAGTTTTCGATCCAACCATACCATGCCCTGGGAGCCTGCTTAAGCCCATATAGATATTTCTTCAGTTTGCACACATGTGTGCACCTCTCATGTGTCTCGAAGCCCTCTGGCTGTTCTATGTACACCTCCTCCTCTATCACCCTATTCAATAATGTTGTCTTGACATCCATCTGGTGAATCTTCCACCCCATCTATGTTGACAGGGATATAAATAACCGAATAGAATTGTATCTGAAAACTAGGGCAAAGGTCTCCTCATAACCTATCCTCAAATCTTTCTATGCATATCCCTTTGCCATGAACCTAGCCTTGTACTTCTTCATGCTTCCATAAACAACATACTTTATCTTGTAGATCCATAAATAACCTACAACTAACTTGTCCTTAGGCCTTGACACCACCCCCCAAACATCATCCATTATTATAGAACTATACTCCTCTACCATTGCATCTATCCACACCTAATGCTGTGAAGCCTCTTGATAGATGGAAGGTTCTACAACCTATGCCACCAAATCTTGGTACATGTCAGGATATTTTGCTCTCTTTTGTTTATCCTAGGAGATCTAATAATATCCTCTACATCTCTTAATGTCTAATGAAATTCCTTGTTGGTTCATCCACTAGTGGTTGGAGGTTCACCCAGCTCCTCGTCCTCCCTCTGTTGCTCCGTCTACTATGAAATCACTAGAGATCCTACACTTGAGGATATGTTGGTATTGGTAACTATATTGGATCCCTGTGATTGTCTATTGGTGGTCCGATAGGCTACCTTTGTGGCTGCCACTACTGCTGGACCAATGGAGCTTCTGCTAACTCACTCTAATCACTTGCTGGAATTTCTCAAGACTTCTCGAAGGCTCTTTCCTCCATAAACTTCACATACCATCTCACTATGATATTCCTACTTCCAAGAATATAGATATTATATGCCTTAGAGGTTTCATTATACCCAAAAAAGTAACCTCTTTCTACAATATGATCCAACTTGGTGTGCTTCTTATCTGGTACATGGAAATAATCTATACTACCAAAGATCTTAAAGTGACTGATCCCTAACTTCTTCCCTGAGAATACTTCTTCTAGTGTTATCTTCCCTAATGCCTTATGAGGAACCCTATTTTGAATATGCATAGTCATGTTACATGCCTCTACCCATAAGAACCTAGGAAAATCCTGGTCATGTAACATCGCATTTGCAGCCCCGACTATAGACCTCTTCTTTTTCTCCGCTACTCCATTCTACTATGGGTTTTATGGAGTTGTCCACTCCCTTCTGATGCATTCCTTTGCACAAAAACTTGTGAATTCATTATTTGTGTGCTCATTTCTGTTATCTAAGTGAAGTGTCCTGTACTTTTTCCTTGTCGCATTCTCCCCCAAAGCCTTAAACTCCTTGAAGCAATTAAAGACCTCATCCTTGGTCTCCAAGAAATAAATATAAGTCTTCAAATAATGGTCATTAATGAAGGTAACAAAATATTCGTACCCTCCTATGGATCTAGTTGACATCGAGCCACAAATTTATGAGTGTATAAGTTGTAACACGCCATCTGCCTTGTTGTCACTCCTCGGGATTGCTTCCTTAGCATATTTCCAAAGCACAAATCCCTTGCACACATCATTGTGTTCTGTGCCTAATTTTGGAACAGTTCTCACTATCTCCCTGAGCATCCTAAGTGCTCCATGGTGTAAGTGTCCCATCCCCCTATGCCATAATTCATTCAAGTCTTTTCCATTGTCAATGCTACTATTGACTAGTGCCATTAGAGTTTCGAACTATAACTTGTACAATTTGTTGCTTCGTACCCCAATATATTTCACCTTTTCCTAGTTTGGGTGTTTTATGTACAACCTCTTCCCTACAAATTGGACATCATATCCCCTATTTTGTAACTGGGAAATTGAAATTAGGTTCATACTCATTCCTGGCACATGAAATATATTTGTGACACTAGTGCTTGCTCCTGTATCCATCTCAATATCAATGGTACCTCTCCCAACTAGAGTGCATTTAGTCTTATTTCCCATTGTTATCTGGAGGTCCATTTTCTCCTCATTGTAGTTCGATAAATATTCTCTAACTCCTGTCATATGAGTTGACACTCCACTGTTTATATACCATACTCTATGTGAAGTTAAGCTAGTCATGCAAGAAATTTCTTCTTCCAACATGGAAGACAATTTTGTAGTTCCCTGAATCTCAAATCTATCCATGGACATACTGGAAGATTCTGGAAAAACTACTAGAACTTGTTGAGTATTGTCTCATGTGCCATTTCTCTTCCACTTGACAATGATTCTGAAACTGCAAAGCCCTACTATGACTAGACACTAAATATGCTATGAGAAATACTGAGTTGTTTCTCCCTCTTAATGTTGGAATCACTTCCTTCGATAAACCAAAATTTTCTGCCACTTGCAACTGGAATTCGAACCTTGCTAACAATTTATATTGCCTGGCTAGACACTATGCAACCTCTGAAAAGATTTGTCCTGTTGTTACCTCTAAACAATGAAATTATTCCTCTTCGACTCGTAAAATGTGATCTAATACTATGTGAAAGTTTTGAGTCTATTACAACCATTGGAAATTATTCTTCTAACTATAAATTTAATTATGCAGTTTATTTGCTATGACAAACAATGAATAAAATCACAATTGCAATTTTCACCATAAAAGCAATGCAGAAAAGAAAATGTTAGAAACTAGGAAATTCTAACAAAAACACATAAAAAATGACACAATTATTTTTAGATAAATGTCCCCAGAAAATCCCACTGTGCGAAAAATGGTGCAATAATTGAGGGTTTTTATTATTATACAGTAGTGAAATTTTGAGTACAATAAAATGATACCAAATTAGTGTTTCTATCTGAGAGAAATATTGGAAAAAGAAACTGAGGGAAATTGCCCTCCTCCCCAAGCAATCTTGGCTCAATCTATCCTTAGAAATTGACTCCTTTGCATACCTTCTAACTTTCTCCCTTTGCTCAAATTCTAAAGCCGGATAGCTTGCCCTACCAAGGAACTCGCACTATTGGGTCTCACTCTGTGAGTTTTTCCATCTACCTATCGACCTTCTCTTATAATCTTGAGATGAGTCTTCAACGACCAAGATTAAAACTTAATCAATGACTGAGATAATATCTAAGTCAACTCCTGTGAGTTTCTTCTCATCTTTTTCAATTAATTACTATTATTTAACCAATTTTTTTAAGTTGGACTTACGAAAAATTTAAATGATGGTCAATTAATTTAATTAAGCTATCTCTAGGTGGGATTTCCAAAAATGATTTATGGGTTTTGAAGAACTCATGTGTTTTAGCCTCTCCACAAATTTTAAGGCTATACCACCATCAAATACTACAAAAACTATCCTTCCCCCTTCTTTCTTTCCTTTCGTTGATTTACTCCCTTCCTTTGATTTTCTTTTAAGTTCTTAAGCTTATTTTGTATTTTATCGTTGTCTGAATTTGTTAGCCTCACTCTCACATTAAAAACAATTCTAGGTCCAAATAATTAAATTAATTAAAATCACTAAAGTTAGGATTTAATTCTACATTTCTAGATTGAGTTTGTTCCTCATGGTGAGGAATCAGTTTAAGCTTAGTTGGTTGAGAGATTCTCTCCAACTAGTTAGGCTCCTAGATTAGTGTGTTGTTGAGATATTTTCTCAACCATAGTGTCCAAGATAGACGTACTATCTTGAGACCAACTTCCTCATGTATTTATTTGTACTATTATCATTCTTTATACATTGGATTGATTAATAATGAGAATGAGAGACTACAGGAAAGTCTCTCATGCCTTTTCCACCATGTATGGTTTTTCTATATGTCCGATATTTATTTTATGAGTGTGACTGTGTTCTATTAATTTATTAGTTTCCTACATGTGGTATTAGAGCAATCGATTAATTCTAGGATGTGATTAATTGTGCAAATAATTTTGGGATCACAGGCACAAAACTCGCATATCGCATGTGGGATTGATTGTTCGAATTTATCATATTCCAGTGATATGATAATTCATATACTTGAAGGAAACCACTTCAAAGTGTTCTAGAAATGAAGCTGCATTTAATATGAATCTCACAAAATCGCTTAAAGGCTATCAGATCGTGTCGGCTAACTGTTCTGATCAAATTGTTCGACAGATAGCTCAAGAAATTCTCTGTCAGGGTTTGCAGAGAGACCAATAGTTCTCCTAGCAGAAGGACTGCTAGGATCGTGACAAAGGATTTTGCAAATCGAATTAAGTGCACCAACTATGAGGTTGTTGTAGATCAATGGAGGGGCTCGAGGCCTTCAATTTGAGCCTTTAATTGACTGTTATCGTTGGATATTTTCCAATTTTTGTTTTCTAAAGAGGAGGTCAAAGCTGATGGCACTCAATTGTAGCTGGATTTGATTGCCCCTAGAGCCACTGTGATAACATCTATCCCAAAAGGCTTCAATTCAACTCTCAGAGTGTCAGATAAAGAATGAATAGCTGCTTTGGAAGTGGCGTAAGCACCAGCCCAAGGTCCAGGAGTTAAAGCCGTGACGCTTCCAATATACACTATTTTTCCCTTTGCCCAGGATATCATGTGAGGCGCCACCTCTTTTATAACACACATTAAACCGTATACATTGGTCTCAAAAGTCGACTGGAGGAGAGCCAAGGGAAACTTGGCAAGAGGCCTAACACAGTGCACGCTAGCATTATTGACGAGGATGTCTATGTACCCACTGCCAATCGAGTAAATATGTTGGGTGGAGACCATGAGCTACTAATATTGTGATGAGGTATGTCCAATGTTTGTTTCAATGTGTGATATGTACCTATTGCACAAGAGTAGTCAATATTGGAGGAACAACGAGTGTGAAATGACTTCATTCAAATCAACTCTGGATAATTTATCAGTGAATGCATCAATACCATCAGAAGCGTCAACGTCATCTGAGGCCATTTATCAACGTCATAGTAGTTGGTTTGTGCATTTGCTGAAGATGATTGTGTAGCATTGTTGAAGCAGTCATGGTATACTCTAACAACAGAATGTATTCCAAACTATGGCAACAGAATTTGCTTTGATAAATGCTCAAAACAGAAAGTCCTACCACAACAACGACAATGGTGCTGACACTTGAATGCGTTGAAACTACACTTGCATACATCACAGCGCGTAGCCTCTTGAAATGGTGGAGGCTCCACCATCGTGTCCTATAAAATTTTCTTTTCTCAAGATTTGTTTCAACAAAATTATATTTTGTGAGATCAATTTTAAGTTTCTCCTTTGCTGTTGATTGATAACAATATATATAATAAATAGAATCCATGGATTCTAAGCCAAAGTCGATTCCTTGCCAATTGATTGCAGCGTTTCACTAGATTTCACAGTCCAAGTAATACAACCACATATCGGCTCCCTCGTTCCTCTGAGTTGGAAGTCACTTACTGAAGCAGCGTTGCTGTAACAGGATCTGCAGGGCATGTGAGGCTGTAGAGAATTGAAAGAAAACCCGATTGGAAAGGTATTCTTTTGCTTCAACTGTTGTTTCAATTCTATTTTAATGCATGCCCTTCTTCAATTATTCATGCTCCTGCCTCCATCATGCAAAGCAAATCTCCAAAGTCAAACTTTTCACAACACTCTTCCGTCCATTTTTTAATGGAGTATATTTCCTACCTATGGAATTATTTTTTAGTGGCACATTTTTTTTTTAAGTTTAAGGAAAGAAGTATTTTCAGGGGTATATGAAAGTGCTTTAACGAGATTTGAAGCAAATTGCAGTGATAAGTGTTTTGTATTTGGAGTGATAAGTGTTTTTTTTTGGAGAAAATTAAAGTTGTAATCCAAAGTAATATTTTACTTTGAGAGAGATTGAGTCGGCTCTTTACGCTACCATCCATACCATATCCTTTATTTATTACACATCATTCTTTGACTTCTTCACATATATAATCCTGATGATGAACCACGGAGGATGGTTCAAAACATCGATACAAAAAATAGTGAAATGCAATGGATCTGGAAGGCATAACCACATTCCAAGGAGTTTCAGAAGTTTCAATGAAGTCGTAAATATGAAAGGATGATGTACTCCAGTAATTAATAAAATCATAATTTTTGTGGTGCTTGTGTCCTAGATTCACCTGAAACTGAATAAGGGGATCTTAGGTACACTGTGTGTAATGAATGCATGTGCATGACTTGTATTCAAATTATCAAAACACTCTCTTTGTATTATGCTTAAACAACTACATGCATATAAGCAAGCTTAAGTATAAGAACGCTTAATCAAGCTCTTGTAATCAAGCTTAAGTACACAAGCACAAAGCGTCACATCATCAACTTGATAAAATGATCTTCCAAGAAAGCACATTTCACATCATGTAATCAAAGTAGTCAAGTTAAGGATGCTACAAAATCAAGAATTTCAAACCAAGACGACATCAACATCATCAACACTTTTTGTATCACTTGCAGATAAACATTTTTTAACTGAGTTGTACGGGTGCATTCTTGGTTGTAACCAACACCCTAATTTTAATTGTTAAGGTGAATACATTAAGTCAAGTAAGTCTTCAACTAAGTCATCAACTAAGTCATCAAGATTGAACTTGTCATTTGTCTCTTAGGTGCATTTTTGACAGTGTTCGACACCCTTCCTTTTTTAAAATCAATACATTTAGTGAGTACATTCAAGAAAGAAAAAAGTGTCAGTAATTAATCAAGCAAGTTCAAGCAAGCCATCTAGCAAGAAATCATCATCAAACAAGTGTATTCTATTCTTTGAGTGAGAAATAAGCAATAAATCAAGCGACCATGTCATTCAAACAACCAAGCAAGCAAGCGTGTCATTCAAACAACCAAGCAAGCGAGCGTGTCAAAATCAAGTGCGAAAGTTCAAAGCACGACATCTACGACAAACGAGCTAATGTGGAGTTGATTGAAGCATTCACAAAGTGTCAGTGAAGCATTCAAGAAAAGCAATCGTCATCAAGCGAGCATGAAATAAAGTGTTCAAGCAACTAAGTTATAAAACTCTTGCAAGTGTTTAAAGCATCAACATTACACAATAGTACAAGCGAGCCTGAATTCAAAGTCAGCAAGCTAACATCGTGACACACATTCAACTGTCCCAAATTCTTAATAATTTGATTTTATCATCAGCTGGCGACATGGTGAGCATCAAGAAAATAACTCTTGTTGATATTCAAGTGCATCTGCAACATGCACATGAAATGATTGAGTTCCTACAACTAGAGTCGCAACTTCAAAGAGGTGAGCTGCAACAGAAGAGTGATGTTTCCAAGTCTTTCATATGTACAGACGCATATAGAGATGTTGATTCCAAGTCACTGATCCAACCAACTTCAAGTATCAAAGTGGTCCTTGATCCAGTTCAACTTTCTTCCAAACCAATCATTAAGTCATGGGATGAACTTCAAAGTAACAAAAATCAATGAGGATTAGGATATGCCAAAGATGAAAACAACTTGCATATCCCCGATTATTCTAAGCCGATCAAGTTCACCAGTGTAGGATTTATTGATCAAATAACATCAACAAGCCATGAGAAAGTAGCAGACAAACCAAAATGCCTTCATTGTCAAAGAACTAGTCATATGGAAGATCAATGTTTTGATCTCCATCCTTGTCACCGTTGTAGCAAGTCAAATAATTCATCAACACAATGTAGCAAACAACCATAATCAACCAGATTGAAGATCGATTATTGATGGATTGATCCCTGGGAATGGTCATCCACGGTCAGAAGATTGTATAAGTTTTACAATCGAATTCACTCACACATATTGTAGCCAACAGTTAAAATGAATATGGTACTCTCGTGTAATTGAACAGGGGAGTACAACAGTGAAACTCTCCTACACTTGAAGGGGGGGCGAGTTCAGATATCATATTCAGAAGATTGTTTCTCCTTTCATCTAACAAAGGGGGGGGTGGGAAATGTCAATGAAATTGACAATGGTTGTCAGACTGAAAGTCTCACCAACATCAGTAAAGCAGCCAGTGGGCATTTTCATCAGCGAGTGAGCATCAACAAATTCGCCAGTGGGCGATCGATAGCAAAGTCAACAGTGAGCAGTTTTTAAAAATAACAAAAGCAACAGTGAGTTGTTTTTCAATGTCATCAGCTAGTGGGTGTTCATCAATGTTTTGTCAGTGGACACAAGATGCTGATTTCAAGCAAAGGACAATTGGATCCTTTTGCAGCTTGGCACGTGATGGAGTTTTCAAGTGACATTCAGAGATGAATCGGACATGCAGCTGACTCATGGTCTCTTCATATTATAGTTTCTCAGCATCTAGCTTTGGCAGTTTTTTAGGCAATGTTTTTTGAGGATCAATATTTTTAGCATGAGAACTTGGAAGATGGTTCCTGGTTCTTAATTTGGACTTATTATTGGGGGCCCGGGAATGTTAGACTCACTCTCACATTAAAAACAATTCTAAGTCCAAATAATTAAATTAATTAAAATTATGAAAGTTAGGATTTAATCCTACCTTTCTAGATTGAGTTTGTTCCTCATGGTTAGGAGTCAGTTTAGGATTAGTTGGTTGAGATATTATCTCCAACTAATTAGGCTCCTAGATTAGTGTGTTGTTGAGATATTTTCTCAACCATAGTGTCCAAGATAGATGTAGTATCTTGAGACCAACTTCCTCATGTATTTATTTGTACTATTATCACTCTTTGTACATTGGATTGATTAATGATGAGAATGAAATTCATGAGAATGAGAGACTACCAGAATGTCTCTCATGCCTTTTCCACCATGTATGGTTTTTCTATATGTATGATATTTATTTTATGAGTGTGAGTGTGTTATTATTTGTTGATTTAATTTTCTACATAATTAACTAACCTAACATTATTCTTACTATATAGAAATTATATAAATATTACTATATTGTTTTGATATATGTTATTTCTTTTTTAATTGATATTATTTCTTTCGTACCTTTTTTTTTCTTATTGCTATATTCATAATTTCTTATTTTCTATTTCAAAGATTATTTATCTGTTTTGTTTACTTGTTTTGCATATATATATATATATATTATTGAATTTGTTTTTTTTTTTTTTTTTAATGATTATTTGTTTATATTTATTGATTGAATTTAAATATACATAAATCCATATTTATTAATATATAGATTATGTTTTGATTTTATTTTTTCATTATTTTTTTGTTTTTAAATTTAAATTTACATAAATACCTGATTATTAATACATAGATATATATTTTATTAATATTTTATATAATTTGGCCATTTACTTTTACATTTATAATCCTAAGTATGCATTTTTTATTGATATTTTTATTTTTTCCCATATATAAATATGCAAGAATTTATTATACTTAAATATTAATCTATTTGGATTTTTGTTGTGGTGATTCATTTTGTATATTTATTTATTCAAATATACATAAATAATTATCTTATTTGATTTTTTTTTATATTGTTGGGTTATATATATGTGTGCGTTTTGTTCTTTGTTCTTTTGATTTGTGCATTTATAGACAAACATTTATCTATTTATTTTAATTTTACTTTTACTTTTATTTTTACTATTTTTTTTTGTTGTTATTTGAAATCCAATCTATTGTTTTATTTATATTTAAACTTTTATTTATATTTTTAGTTGTTTCATCTGAATTAATTAAATTTTAAATATTATTTCAATTTTTAATGTTAAAATTTGACCATTGTATTTTTTACATTTTTATAATATTTATTTGTTGGCTTAGATTAACCTCTCCATCTTAGTCCTAGTGATGAATCACAATGATCAACTCAAAAGATGCTGACCAATAATCTATATATGTAATTGATATGGAAGAAAGCTCTCCTAAAAAAAATTGAAAATCAATTATGTCAATTAAATTTTAATAATTCCTTAAATATTGGCTTGATTTTGGTTCATAGTCCAACACTCTCAACTTAAATGGTACAAGTATGATGTTTTGTTCATGACTTTTTATAAATATGTTATTACTAAGAGGGTGTACAAAGTTGGCTTCCAAAATCATTGCAAAGTGAGCACGTGCTCATTATGAATTTTAGGAATGTGCACACACTACATACATTCCTATTTGAATTGATATAATCCTTGTTGAACTTCCATGCCTATCACCATGGCGTAGATTTTATTCCAAGTGAATGCACCATGCTTTTAAAAGTGCACACACATTTTGTTGTTGATTCCACTCTTATATGATAAGGATAGTCACGAGGGTATTTATCATTGATTTTTATTGCTAGTACTAAGTGCTTCCAACATAAACCATCTATTTTTGAGGTAGGTCTTATTTCGAATGTTATTTTCATATTTGTTTAATTATACAAAGTTAAATTATTTTTAAAATTCTTTTGTTATGGCTTAAATGCCATTGTTATTTTATTGTTATTCTATTAGGATGTAGCAAAACTCTAATTTGATCCAAAACCCTAACTCACAATCATCTCTATGAGACCCATACACGAAAATTAATAATTTTTTAGATGAAATTAAGAACTTAATTAGTGATCTTAGGAATACTAGAGAGCATCTTGTCTTTCACTAGCCACTTTTCTTATCATCAATTTTGCTTCCATTGGCCATGCTCATGGCTAAATATCTCATAAATCTAAATATAGGGATAGGATGAGAGAATACTGCTCAATTGACATGAATAAGGAAGAGGTGAAAGATATGAATATAATCAAGGAAATTATTTTCCAAGTCACTTTATCAATCGTAGAACTGACCAACCCCTATTCAAGAAGAAATTATCTTTGCATGGACTGGTGCACATTCCAAGCATTCAAAGGAAATGAGATAGATAATTTATTTATTTTTTATGATAATCTCACAATATTGGGGGGTTTCAATATATTTTCTACATAAATTATCTTTGATTTTATTATGGGTACCCATTTTAGTTATTTTGACAAAAATAAAGTCTAGGGAGTTAGTCTTAGTTTTTCCCAGCATTGAGAAAGGCCTAGGTGTAACCATTGATATGGTATGCCCCTTTCTAGGTTTATGCCGACCTCAAATCCCCACCCCCTTCACCTTATTTTGTGTTGGAATTCCTTTTTTCCATTAAAATACATCCAAACTTTGCTAATTTCGGTTAGATTCACCTCCCCTTTTCCCACTTTTGCATATTTTTATAGCATTTTCCCATAATAAAGCCAAATAAAACCACCAAGAGGTAATTTTTGTTATTATGTTTTAATTTTGATTTATTCCCAAATTGAAACATTGAAAACTCATTTTTTATTAACATTAACAAGAGTGAAATTAATTTGGTAAACTGTCATTCATTGAGGTATTTGTAGACATTTTTGGGCAAAATGAAACCATGGGTTTTCATCCTTGCCTTTATGTCATGGAAAAATATGCCTTTGATTCACATAAACAAACATTGAAGGCCTTATTCATTGCGTTGGTCAATGTGGTTCCTGCAAAGAAAATCACACATTAGTAGGGATGAAGTTTTCATGCCTTCCAAAATGCATGACTGGTCATGCGATCACCTATTTCATGGATCAAATTGATTATGTTTGGAAGCTAAATCAAGGGTGTAGTTATTCCATGGAGGAATGATAACTTGGTTGCATTTTAATTTGTATAAATAATTAGAAGTAGAAACTAGGTGATTGAATTCATTTATATAGAGAAATTTTAACAAAATATTTTACTAGTTTTTATTCTTAATCTATCTTGGCTTTGAATTTCATCAATCAATGAGATTTTGCTATTTGTGCAAGTCAAAGTTTACAAGCCCTTGAAACATTGGTATGTGCACTCATTTCTTATATGTATATATCTTTATTTTTATTGTGCATAATTTATTAGTTAATATTTCTCTTATATATATATATATATATATATATATATATTTGTTTCTTAAATTGTAGTAGAGATTTCATTTGATTAAGTATAATTTTATTTCTAACCAATTCTAGACTTTCGTCTGAGCAAGGAATGGAGTGGTCCATAGAGTATTGCTACAAGCCTCTTTCAACCATACAATTGAATAGCTACAATATAACCTATTTTTATACCCATATGGACCTCAATGGATGTTAATCAACAAATTATACTTGACCACACTACTTTCCATTTGATTTAGATAAAGATTCTTTATTTGATGCATCAATGTTATAATGTTTTCTTAATCATTAAACTCCATAAGTGAACGAAGTACTATTGTGAGAGCTACTTAAGGCATTGATATATCACAACCTATTTTTTGTACCTATGAAAGCTATGATAGTCTTAGTGTAGAAATTAATGTGTAGATTCGAAACTGCTCATGAAATTTACTAATTCATAAGACTCGAAGCTACTTTAATGATCTACGGAAGTTAGTTCACCAAATAGTATACAAATCATAGACATGCAAAAAAGGAAACATCATATATGCAAAGAGATTTATCTAGGGGAAATAAACTACTCAAAACCCCTTCCAATATGTATTGCATTAGTCAGAGAATAGAGATGAAATACATATGCTTGGTTAACCCTGAGCACACCCTGCAAGTGTATAGTCTATCCCTCTGCTTGACTAAATGATGCTCACCAACACTTAACCAATTTTCAAACCCTCCAAGCTCCTATTTCCTTGCGTTGTTCCTCCAAGAAATTAGGCCCTATTATTTAGGAGTTTCCCACTATTAAATTGCGTAATTCCTCTAGGTCCTTCCTCTGACTGCATGCACCACCTGTACACATTGGAATATGCTACAACAGATAGTATACTTCCTTGGAATCTCCATCTCAATAGGGTAACTTGAATTCTCTCCATTCAATAATTATTTCGGGCTAATTGATCAGTTCACTAGTTGATCACTGAGTGTGGTTGAAGTTCCACTTCCACAAATTGACCTCCATTAATTCTTCTGACAGTTAGAACTAGTTTAACTGACAATAACTCAAATTAACTAAAATAGATTGCTACAAATTAGAAATCAATAATGATGAATTGAAATTAAGCTTCCCCGAATCGAATTAACTGAGTTAAATGAGTGACAACTTCCATATCACCTCAGTTAACTACCTCCAAGATTTCTGTTGAAATATAAATTTGAATTTCTCTAGTTTGACCAAAGCAAAGTCAAACTGATATTTTCTTGCTTTATTTTCAACATTCCCTCTCAAAAAGAAATGGATTATCAACCACCCCTATCGTGAACCTATGTAACTCAAACTTCCTTCTTGACAAGGCCTTTGTCAAAATATCAACATCTTGTTCCTCTGTCGGAATGTAATGCAACAACATAATCCAACTCTATACAAAATCCTGTAGATGGTGATACCAGATATCAATATGCTTGGATCGATTATGAAAAACAAGATTTTCAGAGAGTTTGATGCAACTCTGATTATTAAATTAAATCACAGTTGGATCCATCATCTGCCTAAATAGGCCAAAAAGTATCTTTCTCATCCAAATTGCCTCACATTCTGCTTGACTTGCAACCATGTATTATGATTTTTCTGAGTTAAGTGCCACAAATCTATGTTTCCTCTTGTACCAAACCTACCACTGCGGACCCAACACTGAAAATTCCACCTGATGTACTCTTCTAGTCTAATGGAGTTCTCACCTAATCTGCATCTATGAAGTGTTGAAAATGCAGCAAGAAATTCCTAAATTAATTTTGTCCTTGAATTAAATTAGGAATAAAATTGTAATTCCATATCACAAGACATCTTGTAAGAGTTAACTATGATAATTTGACTTGGTTGGTTCAGTAAATTCAAGTTGTGCATCTAACTTCAGTCATGTAGAGTGTCTCCTACTTTATAGGAGCCTTGGTCAAGTTTATTTTGAGTTGAAATTAATTAATTCAGTTTAACTGAGTTAAAGTCAGTTAAACTAGTTCCAACTGTTAGAGGAACTAGTGGGAGGTCTAGTAGTGTGGTGCTCCCTGAAGTGATCAACCAGATAACTGATGATTCACTCATAAATAACTCAGGCATGACATATTTGAGAGCTACCCATTTGATATCGGAGTTCAAGGGCATTGTACTATTAGCTGTATAATCATCCAAATTGTACAGATGGTGCATGCAGTCAGAGGAAGATCCTAAAGGAACTGTGCAACCTAATGGAGGAAAATTCCTATTAAATGGGGGCCTAATTCCTCATTGAAGAGTACAAGAAAATAGGGACTTGAGCAAGAAGAAAATTGGTTAAGTATTTTCCAAGTATTGTCTAGGAAGCTATGAGACAGATAGAGATAGTGCAGAGGTTGCTTGGATATGAGCAAAGCATTGTAATATTCTCATATTTTTTGACTAATGAAATATACAGATAGCAGGGGATTTTAGCTATGGATTTCCCCAGGAAATCATTATGTAATGTGTTGATTGAATTCTTTCTCTTATATGATTCGAGATTTATTGATCGATTAATTGTTTCTATTGATGAGTAGAGTAGATTCAAGTCTTTTGTTTTATAAAATTACGTAAGAAATTTTAATCTACAAGGAATTTCTACATGATATTAGAGCTAAAATCACGATATAAGAGAAGAATTCAAAGTTGTCCTTGTAGATGAATAGAATTTTCAAAATCATTCTTCAGAGCTAGCAGGATGTCCTTCCACGGATTGAGACTCGAATATGCCCTTGAGGGTAGTTCAAATTATATTGCTTGGAAGGACATGATAGAGGTAGTGTTGGAAGATAAATAATTGAAGGAATTCATAGATCATGATATCCCAAAGCCTCCAACATCTAATGCTAAATATCTAGTAAAGTGGAAGAAGTGTGTAGAAATAGCCAGGAGGATCATCCCGGAGGGTGTGAGAGATCACACATTCTTGAAACTACATGGGAAGGAGACTCCCTTTTCAATGTGGAAGAATCTCAATGAGCTATTTGGTAATAGCCATGAAGCCAAGAAATTTGAATTGATGAAGAAATTAAGGATTGAAGACAATGGGTATGAGGTAGTCTTCAAAGATGGGAAGGCCTACCTTAAGAATCTTTCTTCATGTCAAATCAAGCAATTTAGTTTTAGGGTCGAGAGCCTCTACACATTAGAGGAAGATGCATGAAAAACATTTAGGAGCAAGGGAGGGACTAGAGATGATGTGGTTGAGAGGGAGCATGATTTAGCTCTCAAGAGGAAGCTTGAGCCAGTTGGTAGTTGGGATGACCAAGAGGATGATAATGAAGAGGACCAATTATAGACCTCTAGTAGGATGAGAGTTCGAGCTAAGTGGGTAGAGGGAGAATATGAAACCATACCTCCAGGTATGAGGTGCGGCTATGTGAAGAAATAGTCCCAAGTGTTACAGAAATTTGGGCAAACGTCCATTGAGGTTTTTTTTATCTAATGGATCATTACCTTGCTACAGGGTCCCATAGTGTTCAGTATCAGGAGGATCCATGTTAGTCAGATTCTGAGGAATGCATAGTAAAGTTGAAAGTAGGGAAGGAGGCTCAGTAGTAGAGTCAACAACAACACAATTTTCTTGATAGGCAGTTGCAGATTGATCCAGTGATTACTTGCTATTTATTTTTGGATTCTTTTTAGTTGCATATTTTGTAGTAGAAACAACAACAATGAGAATTGTTGCATGTATTACATTCCAAATGTGATGGACTAGGGTATATGTGAATTCATTTCTTACTGAGAGGGAGTGTTGAAAATGCAACAAGAAACTCCTAAATTAATTTTTTCCTTGAATTAAATTAGGAATAAAATTGTAATTCCACATCACAAGACAACTTGTAGAAGTTAACAAAGTTAATTTGAATTAGTTGGTTCAGTTAACTCGAGTTGTGGGTCTAACTTGAGTAATGTAGAGTGTATCCTACTTTATATGAGACCTGGTTGAGTTTATTTTGAGTTGAAATTAATTAATTCAATTTAACTGAGTTAAAGTCAGTTAAGCTAGTTCCAACTGTTGGAGGAACTAGTGGGTGTTCTAATAGTGTGGTGCTACCTATAGTGATCAACCAATTAACTGATGATTCACTCATAAATAACTCATGCACGTCAGATATAAGAGTTACCCAATTGAGATTGGAGTTCAATGGAAATGTGATATCAGTTGTATAATCATCCAAATTGTACATATAGTGCATGTAGTCAGAGGAAGAGCCTAAAGGAACTGTGTAATGCAATGGAGGAAAATTCCTATTAAATAGGGGCCTAATTCCTCATTGAATAGTGAAACAAAATAGAGACTTCAAAAAGCATAAAATTGGTTAAGTATTGGCCAAGGCTTGTCTAGGAAGTTGTGAGACAGAAAGAGATAGTGTAGAGGTTGTGAATTCTTGAGAAAAGCATTGTAATCTACTCATATTTTCTGAATAATGCAATATACATATAATAGGGATTTTTAGCTATGGATTTCCCCAGGAAATAATTGTGTAATGTGTTGATTGAATTCTTTCTCTTGTATGATTCAGGATGTCTCGATCAATTAATTATTTCTGATGATGAATAGAGTAGATTCAAGTCTTTTTTTATAGAAAATTACATAAGAAGTTTGAATCTATAGGGAATTTCTACATGAAGCCACATAGATTCACTCCCTTTGTCCATCTGTATCAAATTCCAAACTAGGTAGTTCCTTTGAGGTACCGTAAAACATGCTTATATGCCCTCCAAAATAGTTTGGCTAGCCAACCATAGCTTAGCTTGGCTAGTTGACTACAAAGCACATATATGGTCATGCGTTCACAAGATACATGAGTGAAACCACCAACAACTCGTAAATAGTAGCATCCACTTCCTCACTTGAAGTGGCATCCTATTTCCTCCAATTGGTCACTAGAGGAGTCTCCATGGGTTTCCACCTGTCCATGCAAAACTTTTGAAGTATCTCATTGGCATACTTGCCCTGAGAGACAAACAATTACTCATCACCTTGCCATACTTCCAATCCAAGGAAGCAGTGGTCATCCTTCATCTCGAAATCTCTTGCAAGGTCCTCCTTTCAATATCTAATAAGCTTCTCATCACTAGTAAAAATCAGGTCAACAACATATAAGACAATAATTAACAATTTACCTTCTACCAAAATATGATAGAGGTTTGCACCTTCCTCACTTTGGTGAATCCCAAACCGGTGAGATAACTATCGATCCTAGTGTACCAAGCATGGGGTGCTTGCTTAAGATCATACAAAACTCACTTGATTCTACACACATGAGACTCTCAATCAAAAGTCTCAAAGCCTTCTAGTTACTCGATATACACCTCATCCTCAATAACTCCATTGAGGAATGTTGTTTACAAATCCATATGGTGGATATTCCACCCCATCTTTGAAACCAAAGAAAGGATTGATTTGATGGATGAGTACCTTGATACGGGAGAAAAGGCCTCCTCATAGTCAATCCCCTCAACTTGAGAGTACCTCTAAGCCACAAATCTATCCTTGTACTTTTCTATGCTTTTGCCCGTTGCATGCTTCACATTGAAGATCCATCTCGAACCCACAATTGATTTGTCTGTTGGTCTTGGGACCACTTCCCAAACACTATTTTTCACAATGAATTCATACTCCTCCACCATTGCATCAACCCATATTGGTTTCTCTACTGCTTCCTCAAAAGAAGATGGCTCAATATCTACTAGCTCAGTCATCAGAGCCATATATCCAGTGTATCAATTTGGTGATGTTCTCTTCTTATGTTACTTTGAAGGAGCACCCACATTTTCCCTCACATCTTGCGCAAGTCTCTCAACTGCCTTGGTTTTCTTCTTGCCTTCTTTGGATGGTTCTTCTTAAGTGGATGTCTCCACTCTCTTCTCCTCAACTTGTTGCTACTCCACAACATCATGAGCCTCCTCCTTTCAAGCTAAAGTCTCCTCCTCTGGTGGGATCTTATGCTCCATCTCAAGAGAGAACCACATGGCTTTGACTTCATCAAATTTTACATCCCTTCACACAAATGTCATTTTGAGGGATGAAAAGTGCACATGGTAGTTGTGGGGGAGTTTCTGTGTAACCTACAAATACCACCAACTCTGCTATCAAATATAGTTTCTTTCTTGATTCTTTGGAGACCTGGTAGTAAATAGAAGCTCCAAAAATCCTGAAGTGCAACACATCTGGCTTCCTCCCTGAGAAATCCTCCTCCAATGTAATCATGCCAAGAATCTAATGAGGAATCTTGTTTTGCAAATAGACTGATGTGTTGCATGCTTTATCTCACAAGTGCATAGGAAGGATTTGGTCATGCAACATTACCCTTGCTGCTCCCACAATGTTGCAATTCTTCCTCTTAATCACCCCATTCTAGTGTGGGTTGTTGGGTGTTTTTAACTCTCCTCGAATGCCTTCTTTTGCACAAATATTTGTAAACTCATTTGACACGTACTCACCTCCACTATCGATATTGAGATCCTTCACCTTCTTTCCCATATATTTCTTGACCAATGCTTTGAACTCCAAGAAATTGGATAAAGTCTCATCCTTATTCTGCATGAAGAAGATCTAACACTTCCATGAGAATTAATCAATAAAGATAAAAAATATTTGTGTCTGGAAATGGAGGTTGTTGAGAAAGGTCGAAAAAAATTAGAGTGGATCCTTTTAAGGACTGCATGTGCTCTGTTATCCATATCATGGAAAGTGGATTTTGTGTACTTCCCCAAGGTACACCCTTTGCATGTGTCTTACTTCTCTAGTGCTCCTTTGGGGAGGCCTGTGGTTATCTGTTGCATGAACTTCAAAGATCCATTATGTAAATGGCCAACTCTTCTATGCCAAAGTTCACTGACATCACGACCCTTCACCTTCTTTGAATTTGTGCTCAATGTAACAAAATCCTCCACATCTAGCTTTTAGAGGTTCTTCACATGAACCCCAATCAACTCCATATGTCCCATGGAAATTTGTCTCAGGAATGCTTTTCCTTTGCTCAAAATCACATCATAACTAGGATCTTCCAAAACTGCAACAAAGAAAAGATTCTTCTTTATACCTAGAACAAATATCACATCCTTGAGTCTGAGAGGGGAGCACGACTCCCTATGAAAGGTGACTATACCAGTCTTGGTTGCGCTATACCTTCCATCATCACCCATCTTAATGTGAATATGGAGATCTTTCTCGTTCAAATCACTGAAAAAAATCTCTATTCCTCGTCATATTGAACAAGGCACTGCTGTCCAAGTAACAAAAACTCCCCATCATTATGTTGTCCATGCATGCGATGAGAGTAAATCAAGCTTGAATTGTGAAGCCAAAGTTTCACCTGCTACTCCTCTTGAGGTATTCTTGCTTGTCTTCTTGTGTGGACACTTCATGGCATGGTGCCTAAATTCATGATAGTGAAAGCACTTGCATTAGGGTTTGAGGCCTAAAATGGGCCTCCTAAGGAAATTATAAAATAATAATGGAAATAATAAAATAAGATTAGATTACATCATCAAATTTTAGAAGGAAGAAAGGAAAAACTATTTTTTCAACTCATATTTTCAACTTATCTCCCTATGGGTTTACTCAAATTTCAAGTGGAAACACTTGTTGGATGAAAAATTTGATTACTAATCCAAAGAGTACCCATGTTGCATACTTTTATGGATCCTACTATACAAAAAGTGAGAAATACATGAAAAACATGATTACAATCACATTTTTTCATGTATTTCTCATTTTTCATGTAGCGGGGTCCATCGAAAGAATGCAACATTGGTTCTCCTTGGATGAGGAATTAAAGTTTTCATCCAACTAGTACTACCACTTGAAATTTGAGTAAAACCTTAGAGAGATAAGTTGAAGATATGAGTTGAAAAAGTATTTTTATTATTTTATTATTTTCTAATCTTTTTACTTTTTTACTCCAAAAATGGTGAATCATCCCCCATCATTGACATCATCATATTGAATCCTATTGGTTCTTATAAAGTTTATTTTGGTTGTACATTTTCCTTAAGAGGCCCATTTCAGACCTCAAAATTCCCCTAATGATTCTGGACAAGTCTTTCTTCTTATCCCCCTTGACTAGATTCTACTTTAGATTGGGATTTCTTTCCTTTCCCTTATTTTCATTTCTAGCCAAGGCACAATTCTCCTCATCCTCTCCCTTGAACGAAGTCCCGTCTCTGGTATTCCACCTTATTTAATCCTGTACTAGGTTAGACTATAAGTGCTCCCAACTCGGTAGTTTTCCCCCCCATTCACCAAATCTTGATAGCTATGCAAGCTCTTGGGAAGACCTAGAAGGGCTAGAGCTACTAAGTCTTCTTCAGGGACATTAACACCTACCCCACCAAGTTCATCACGACACTATGTAAACTTGCTCAGATACTGTGGAATTGTGTCATTCTTCTTCATCTTGATACTTCGAAGTTTGTCCTTGAGTGCCATCTTCATGTGGTCACTATTGTTCTCGAAAAATTATGTCAGTGATTTCCACATCGTGAACAAAATTTATTTTCTGTGGATATTCGAGACAATATGATTCTGTACTCCCTCCAATATGATTCTTCTCGAATTGGCCACATCTTCCTTCCACGCAAGATTCTTGGCATCAGATGCTTGAGGCTTTGCAACATCTGTCTTGATGTATTCTAGCAACCCATTGTCATTCAATATTGCCTCCATGCAGTCCTTCCACGCAACAAAGTTTGAGGTGCCTTCCAAGGCATACTCTAGCCTTAGTCCATTGAAATCCATCTTCTCAGTCCTGATGAAAACGTACAACACTGATCTTCAAATTCAAACCTCATATAATGAAAACTTCGAAATATTTGCTCTACAATGATGGCAGCTCTGATACCATGTAGAAATTAATGTGTTGATTCGAAACTGCTCATGAAGTTTACTGATTCACAAGACTCAAAGCTACTCTACTAATATGTGGAAGTTAATTCACCAAATAGAATGCAAATCATAGACATGCAAAAAGGAAACATCACACACGCACATAGATTTATCTAGGGGAAAGAAATTACCAAAAACCCCTTCCTATTTGTATTGCATTAGTCAGAGAATAGAGATGAAATACATATGCTTGCTTAATACTGAACACACCCTACAAGTGTATAATCTATCTCTCTACCTAACTCACTAACTCTTGCTAACACTTATCTAACTTTCGAGTCCTTGAAGCTCCTATTTCCTTGTGTTTTTCCTCCATGAAATTAGCCCCTATTATTTAGGAATTTCCCACTATTGAATTGAGCAATTCCTCTAGGTCCTTCATCTGACTGCATGCACCACCTTTACACATTGGAATACTCTACAACTAATAGTAAATTTCTTTGGAATCTTCATCTCAACTAGGTAACTCAAATTCTTTGCATGCAACAATTATTTTGCATTGGTTGATCACTAAGTGTGGTTGAAGTTCCACTTCCACAACTTGACTTCCACTAGCTCTTTTGAAAGTTAGAACTAGTTTAACTAACAATAACTCAAATAAACTGAAATAGATTGGTACAAATTAGAAATCAATCATACTGAATTGAAATCAATCTTTCCCAACTCGAATTAACTAAGTTAATTGAGTGACAAGTTCCATGTCACCTTAGTTAACTACCTCCAAGATTTTTGTTGAAATAGAAATTCAGTTTCTCTAGTTTGACCAAGGAAAAGTCAAACTAAGTTTTTCGTGCTGCATTTTCAACATTTAGATTGGAAAGGTTAGTTATTGTTTCACTTTGAAAGTTACATTACCAATTTAGGATTTTTATCTTACATTACGACAATTTAAGTATAAATATCATTTGTGTTGCTTATGATATGAAGTTATAATTTCTATTTTTACACTGAAATATTTTAATTTTCATTCCTATTTCTTTTAATTATAGTTATTAACTTGAATTTCATTCTTAGTTTAAACCTATTTATAGTTTGTATTATTTATTAAGTAGTATCTCAGGGAAGTACTGATATAATTAATTCATATACCATGAGTGTACTTCATAAGTTTATGAATATCATATTGATGTAATGATGTCTTAATTTATGCAAGGAAATTAACTTGACATGTTTTGCAATGTTGTAGGGGAATTGAAACTAGAATTAGCTTTAGTTTGATCAATTTTTTGTATATTTTTTTTCTTTCTAATATAAACATTTAGGACAAAGAGGAATGAAGATGGTAAGATGAGAGGTAAGAACCTACATATTCACTTTAGTGAGCCTTCACAAACCCTTGTCATGTTTATAGTTGCATAAGCTAATTATATATGGAGATAGTAAAAGTTGATTTGTAAAGGAAAGGAATCACAATAACTAAAGAAAAAACCTCGATTACTAATTTAACTCAAAGAATTGAGGTGGTATGCAAACAATCATCATGAGAATGAAAAATAAAAGAACAAAAAGAAGAATCACTGGTTGAGGAGAAAACAAGAGAAGGAAAAATACAAACAAATTCATCTAGCAATACATTAGAGGATAGTTCTGAGAATTGGAAGAAATATTTTTTGTCCCTATGGGAAGATAAAAAGCAGAACATGAAAGAGAACTCAATATGGAAGTTTCCTTAGCAAGAGAAAGAGGAAGATAAGAAAGAGAAAGGAAGCCAAAAGTAGAACATGATGAAAATCAATTTGATGTTGGAGTAGTAAGAGAAAGAAACAATGAAAGAGGAGAAGGATCTAAAGCACAAGAAGAAAAAAATGAAGTCACTTTAAAATTTCCTATTTATGATACACCTATAAATTTTGGTACAGAGGTGAAAATGAAGAATATACCACCATATACTCTTCTAAAATTTTTTGGTATGTCAATTGAGGACCCAAATGATTTTCTATTTGAATTTGATATCTTGTGTCGCACTTATGGATATACATATGACACCCATAAACTATCTCTATTACTGTAACACCCTCCTCCCACATCCACCCAAGTAGCCATGCCAACCGGGGTAAAACATGATACGAGAGGCTACTATGATCATATTTGACCACCTAGGTGACCTTAAGGAAGTGGAATCGACGAAACATCACACACAGTTATCCAACATCAACAACATAACTCTCAGGAGACAAGTCATCCACTCAGACAACCTATCCCTGGGTCCCACTACTGTTTTGGACCTTTGAGGCCATAGTCACTCTCATGCTGTGGGCAAGGGAGCAACCAGAAACCCAAATTACTCTCATAGGCCTTTTTGCTAGTGAATATGAACTAAAGTTTCCAGTTCTGTGCCAGTGACCCCGAGATTTAAGCAACTTTTTCAAGACTAGAGCCCAGGGCACTACCCATAATGAAATGATAATTGAAAATCATAAATGTACAGGGAAACAATGATGCAAAAGAAATAAGTTGATCAAGACCTTAACCAAACGCCTACTAGCCATCACTGGAATTTAGTCAAACATATCATCGACATGTAACCTACATGTGTAAACATGATAATTAAGTGTAGGGATATTATAATTATCTGAGAATCTCTATAAACCATTGTCCCCTCATGCCATTTGTTGCATTATCCTCTATTAGGTCATAGCCACATTATCCATTCCTATACAAGTAAAAAAATTTAGAGAGACATGCATAGCTTCTATCATAAAATGTGCATATAACTAGCATATTAGGAACAAAAATACAATAAACATATCAACCATCAAAATCCATATATACATCAGTACATTATCACATGAAAATCAAGGGAATGAATTTCTCATTAATGGATGCAATAAACCAACCAGAGATGGGACTACCACATTCCACCTGACCATAGAATGGCTGAGCCAAATCTCTCTTCAACCATTCACCCCCATTCCATATTCCAATCGTGAATATGGGACATAAACCAAAAGAACTCAACCAGGCCATACCGAGGTTAAACCACCTTACCCTCATCAATAGAAATCAGGTTTTACTGTAATTCATCCTGGATAACTAGGCCAACATAATGAACACATCATAACAATATTTATCGTGATCTCCACCTGATCACTAGGAAAAACAAGCATGGATGCCACTAGATTTCTCCACCTACACTGTGAGGAATTTTCCTGTCTCCTAGTCTCTTAGGCTTTACTGCAATCCAAACCTGGACCACTAGGCCCTAAACTGAGACCACTCTACAAGATTTACTGCGTATCCCAAACTTGGGATAAATATGCCCAATGGAGATAAAACTACCTTTTGGCTTTATCGTATATCCTACCATTCACCGTCAAGGATTCCTATGCCCACTGAGGCAACACATTCCAGGCTTTACCACAACCTGTAGTCTAGCTCAGGGGTCACTAGGCCATTGGTTTTACCGTGATCCACAATCTGGTTCAGGGACCACTAGGCCATCTACTCTATCATTCATAGATCTAGCCCACTCAGCTTCGAATCCATCCAGCAATCCAGATCAACCAAAACCTAAGAACCCCATCACACCATGGTTATTTGGAAATGGGAAGGCTAGGTTGAAAACACTATCACACCTGGCAAAACCCATCCCATGATAGAAAAATACCACATGCAATACCATGCATGCCAAATCTAGCAATAAAAATACACATGCAAGTTGATACCTACAATGAATCCTACTATAGCTGGTTTATCCTACCTTTCCCTACTTGATATTTGCTTCCTCTTGCCTTCTTTGCCTTTCTTGCTCCAATGCCAAAGTGCTCCAAGAAAACTCTAAGTAGCCAAGAGTAGGAGAGAGAGAGAGAATAATGAGAGTACTCCAAAAATGAACTAACAAAAGGTTACCAATTGATCCTCATAAGCCTTTTTATGAATGAGACCTCTATTTTCTTCATTTTCTATTATTTTCCTTCATTTTCCTCCTCACATGCAACATGTGACCTTTCACCTCCCCTTTCTCCTATTTTTCATTATTTTCATAAACAATTGTGCTAAAAATTCCATTTTTCCTTTCCAAATCCTTAGCCATTTCCTTTACCAATTTCCTTAGCCATAAACAACCAAATGAACACCCCCTATGATGTCTTTCCTAATATTTAGCTTGGAATAAGTGTCCCGTTCATTCGTGGTTATTGTTTTTAACTCTTATTACATGAATTTTTCACGAGGGTTGTTACAGAACCCTCTCCCTTAGGGGACACCATCCTTGGTGTTCAACCACACATATACCTTAGCAACACACTAAAAGATGGCATACTTCTCATGTAGTTTAACACAGCTCGATACAATATTTACAATGAAATATCTGCTTAAGAGAAGAACATCATGAGAACATGAGAACATACCACATAGTGGAGCTTTATATCACAACTCATTATGGTATTTACAATGATCATGCTGTTGAGTGCCAATCCACATGACATCATAACATGATAATAACATAACCACATGATAGCATAATAACATGACACGCATACCACATAGTGGAGCTTTATAACATAGCTCATTACATTATTTACATCCATACACAGGTGTACATATAACAACATCATAAAAAATATAGATACCAAAACATATGCCAAATCATATACCAAATCATATATCAAAACATATACTAAATACCATTTCTAAGCATATATCAAAACATCATATAGCATATATCAAACTGTCATAAATCATATATCAACCACCATAAAGAAAATACAAAACCATCATAAAGAAAATACCAAACCACCATAAGAAAATGCCAAACCACCATAAGAAAATACCAAACCTCTATAAGAAAATACCAAACCACCATGTCAAGCTGCTTTGCCTCAACTAGAAAACAAGGAAGTATACATGGCATGCATCTAATCTTCCATCTCCCATGTAGCTTCATCAGGCACAAAGTGCTTCCATTACACTTTAACTTGCTCGATTGCTCAGTTATGGAGCATGAGAACCCTTTTCTGCAATATACACTAAGGCTCCGATTAGATTTCTCCATTTGTTTCCACTTGTAATACAAGCCAATCAATCACATGATCAACATCCTTAACATACTTCTTAAGAAAAGTTACATGGAAAACATCGTGGACTTTCACTGTGGGATTTAGTGCAAGTCGATAGGCTACTAGTCCAATCCTCTCAATGATGATGAAGGGTCCACAAAACCATGGTGCTAGCTGGGCACATGATTCAATCCGCAAGGAGCTCTTCTTCAGTTTGATGCCCAAGTACACCCGTTCTCCAACCTGAATATCCTTGATCAACTTGTTCCTATCTACATAACTCTTCTTCCTATCTTGTGCTGTCTTGAGATTCTTCTTGATCACTTGCATCTCCTATAATTGCATGTCTGCCAACATATCTGGTCCAATCAATACTTTGCTAATCGGATCACTCCAACTAATGGGATGTTACAACTCCACCCATACAATGCCTTAAAAGGACTCATCCTCAATGACTCTATATAACCATTGTTGTATGCGAACTCTACCAAAGGGATTTACTCTAACCAATTCCTCTACTGATGCATCACACACATCCTAAACATATCATCTAATATCCTATTGACCCTCTCTGTCTATCCATTTGTCTATAGATGATAAGCTGTGATGAAGGCCAACTTTATGCTCGAACCTGCAAATAAATCCTTCCAAAACTTGGAATTGAACTTCGTATCCCTATTTGACACAATCTTCTTTGGAACACCATGTAGTCTAACCACATCTCTAATGAATATCTGTGCCACATCACTAGTTGGGAACGTAGACTTCACCGGAATGAATTGTGCAACCTTTGTTAACCTGTCCATAATGACCATGATGGAATCATGTTGCTTCACTGTTCTTAGAAACCCTGTGATGAAATCCATAGAAATAGCATCCCATTGTCACTTGAGAATCACGATCGCCTGTAGCAGCCCACCTGGATGTTTACACTCTGCTTTCACTCGCTGAAAATAGAAACACCTCTCCATAAACTTTGCTACATTAATCTTCAAATTTGGCCAATAGTAATACCTCTTCACTGCTATTAGTGTCTTTTGATAACCTGGGTGACCTGAATATGGTTTCGCATGATATTCCCTCAAGATCTTCTTCTTGAGCTCACTCCTATCTAGTACATATATCCTATCTTAGAACCTGACAAATCCATCTGTTGTACGACAATAGTCCATGCCCTGTGTACCTGCACCTGTACCTATACATGCACTTATACCTGCACCTATACATGTACCATGATCTGTACCTATACTTGTACTATCACCCTGTTGCAACCTGTGCACAATTTCCATATACATTACATCCTATTGTCCTTCCTGAAAGATCCTATCTTGTAAGTTTGTCCCATAGGAGCTCACATCTACCAAGTGATTTACCTATACCCATCTACTAAGATCATCTTCCAGCCCGTTGTCTTTACCTTTATACGGGGTTAAAACCTACAGTTGGTATCACAGTTGTTTTGGCTTCAAGGTGACGCTTTTTCTATTGAGGGGTTTTTCTCGAGCCTGAGGTGGAACTTGTTCAGTGGGAGATCTATGGGATCGATTCTTGTGGTGAAAGAAGATGGCGAGAAATGGAAAGATAGAGATCGAGAAATTTAATGGTCAGAGTTTTGAGTTATGGAAACTCAAGATGGAGGATTTGCTGGTGGATAAAGATCAATGGATCGTGGTAGATCTAGGTACTAAACCAACGACAGTGTCTGATGAAGAATTAAAGAAATTGGGTTGGAAGGAAAAAATCATAATATGATTGTGTGTCTCAGATTCAATATTTCTTAATGTATTAGGGGAAGCTATGGTGAAGTCTTTGTGGGAAAAGTTAGGGAATTTGTACCAATCAAGTCTCTGGTGGATAAACTATTCCTACAGAAAAAGTTGTATAACCTAAGGATGAAAGATGGAGACTCAATGATAGAGCATCTGAATGCATTTAATACTGTGGTAAGCTAGTTATTATCTGTTAGTATTAAAATTTTAGATGAAGATAAATGCATCAGTTTTTTGTGTTCTCTACCGGATTCATGGGACATTCTGGTTGTTTAATAGGTAGAAATGCAACTGCCTTGAAATTTGATGAAATAGTCCCATCCTTTCTGATGGAAGAGATGAGATGGAAAAATATGGAGAGCCAGAATGATGATTCCTTGTTTGTATGAGGATGGTCCTAGAACAGAAACAAAAATAAGTCCTCGAGTGGGAGATGTAAATCTAAAGGGAGATCTAAATATCCAAGAAAACCTGTAAAGGTGTGCTGGAAATGCGGAAGTGAAGGGCACTACAAAAAGGATTGAAAATCTAAAGCACCTGAAAAAGGAAAGGGATTTGATGATGCTCCTTCTGCAAAGGTGAAAACCACCTCAGATGAAGATGGGGATGTGTACTTGGCTCCTTCTTCAAGTACACATGTAGATCATGAGCCATGGTTGACTGACTCAGGGGCATCATTTCACTTCACTCCCCATAGAGAGTGGTTCTATGAGTATGAGAATTATGATGGTGGTGATGTTTTCTTAGGGGATGATAGGAAGGCTAGAATCATTGGTCCCGGAAAAGTCAAGTTAAAGTTGCAAGGTTGAAGGATTAAAACACTTCCAGGTGTTCTGCATATTCCTGCATTAGCTAGAAATCTAATTTCTTAAAGCAAGCTGGATGATGCAGGTGTAAAAAGAGTGCTCGAGAAAGATAACTACAAGATGGTTAAGGGAGAATTGGTATTGATGTGGGGAGTTTAGATTGGAACTCTGTACAAGCTGCAAGGTAGCACTGTTATTAATGGGTGCAATAGTTTTGTGGTTCTTTAAAGCGGAGTAGAACATCTAGTGGTCTCTGGAGAAAAGACCATGCTATGGCATCAAAGGCTTGAACATATTGGAGAGAAGGGCCTTTGAATACTTCATGGTAAAGGTATGGTATAAGGTATATATAATAGCTCTCTGAATTTTGATTTCTGTGAAAATTGTGTATATGGGAAGTGGAATCAGGGGAGATTCCACTTGGGTGGTAAGAAGGCAAAACAAATATTAGAGATTGTGCACAGTGATGTGTTTGGACCTGTGTCGGTTCCATCACTGGGTAAGTCTGTGTACTATGTATCATTTATATATGACTTCTCAAGGAATACATGGATATATTTCCTCAAGAATAAATTTGATGTCTTTGACAGGTTTAAATAACTTAAGGATCTTGTGGAAAACCAAACAAAGAATAAGATAAATGTTTTGAGGACATATAATGGTGGAGAGTTTTGCAAGAAGGAATTTGAAGAGTTCTGTAAGAAGTGTGGTATAGCATAGCAGAAGACTACTCCATACACACCTGAGAAAAATGGAGTTGTAGAAAGAATGAGTAAGATGTTGAAGGAAAGGGCAAGAAGCATGCTCAATGGTGCTGGGTTAGGATAGGAATTATGGACAAAGGCGGTGGAGACTGCATGTTAGCTGGTCAACAAATCACCTTCATCAGTGTTGGAGGATAAGACTCCACAAGAGGTATGGACTAGTAAGAAACCTTCTCTTTCACATCTGAGGGTATTTGGATGTGATTCATATGTACATGTTCCAAAGTTGAAAAGAATAAAGTTAGATAGTAAATCTGAAAAGTGCATCTTTATTGGGTATAAGAATGGTTTAGAAGGTTATAAGCTTTGGAACCCAGTAACAAGGAAGGTTGTGTATATCTAAGATGTGGTGTTTAGAGAGGTGAAAGATATTATTAAACATGAATTCCTACCAAAGGAAACATAGAAGATAGAGTTTGAGCTAAAGGAAGAAGAATCAGACTCTACAGCAGAAGAGGAATCAGAAGATGAAGAGCCACAAACTCCGGTTTTTAGAAGATCAGTTCGAGAAAGAAGGCAGCCAAAAATGTATAGTCCATATGCTTTCTATTCAAATTTTTCTTTATCTATTACTGATGATGATCCTAGAATTGTGAAGGAAGCAATAGATTTAGAGGATGGAAAACTCTGGAAAGAGGCCATGGTTGATGAAATGGCATCTTTGCACAAAAATGAGGCTTGGGATCTTGTGGAGTTTCTGGTTGGAAGGAAACCCATTGGCAGCAAATGGGTGTTCAAGAATAAGATGAATGCAGAAGGAAAGGTGGAGAAATACAAAGCTCGATTGGTAGAAAAATGTTATTCCCAAGTGCCAGGAATTGATTTTGGTGATATTTTTTCTCTTATTGCCAAGGTATATTTTATTATATTACTTTTATCTGTTGCTATTGCTTTTGACTTTTAGGTAGAATAGATGGATGTGAAGATAACATTTCTTCATGGGGATCTAGAAGAAGATATCTACATGAAAAAACTTGAAGGCTTTGTAGTGAAGGGTAAGAAAGAATTGGTATGCAAGTTAAACAAGTCTCTGTATGGGTTAAAACAATCACCATGGGTGTGGTATCAAAAATTTGATACATTTATATGGGGTGTATTTTAAATTAATTGATGTCAAGTAGTTCTTCTTGTGCTCATTTAGTTTTTTGGACTTATAGAATACCACCTATCCATCCCGCATGCAGAAACCACCAAGCCCTCTCTTGCAAGCATCTGTGCATACCACAAAATATTTGTCTGAATCTGCAATATGTAGCACTAGTGCATGTGTCAACAAATGTTTAAGATGCTAAAAGCTAGCTTTGCTGTAGGTTTTAACCCCATACAAAAATTACCTGCATATGAATTCTAAAAATAAAAAATAAACAATGGCGATAGCATAACATATAAGACAAATATACACAAAGATTTTCCCCTAGATCCCAAAACTGGTACTACCAGATTGATTTTTCATTATGTTCATTTCAATTTTACAATACATATATATACATGCTGAAGCATCCATAAACCCCAATCCATTAACCCTGGATTAGAACATAACTGTATTTCCCTTGATCGGATCTACAAAATGCCATGGACCGAAAACCATCGTGCCCAAAACCATGTGCGAAATCCATGCACAAAACCATAGGTAGGTATTTCCACCTAATATAGGGTCCAAAAAAAAAATTCTTGGGTTGCTGCCTCCGACCCCATAGAGGGGCACTACAACCCCCCTCAAATCCCTCGATAGGGTGGGTTGTTGCGCCCCTGTGATACCCCCGCTACGCCTGATGCAACGAAGGGTGAGCTGACCACCCCCCTATAACCCCCCGACTTAACTACTAGGGATAGTCATGGAAAGAATATAACACAACCCAAAATTCTCCCACTTGTTATTTTATTTCCACAGGGGGCAACAATAAAGCTTAGTCATTGATCTATCCCTATAACACCCATTGTTTCTCTACACCAAGGGAACTTCTCAATGCTCACAGACTTTGTCAATGCATCTGAAGTATTCTTCAAAGTGTCTATCTTTATCAGCAACACCTTTTTGTCTTGTGCCATATCCCTCACAAAGTGATACTGAACATCAATGTGCTTTGTCTTTGAATGATAAGCAGGGTTCTTTGCCAAGAAAATTGTGCTTTGGCTGTCATAGTATATCCTTATAGCTCATTGTATTAACCCCATACTTGAACACAATCTCTACAACCAAAATGCTTCCTTTCTTGCATGAGTGGCTGCCGTGTATGTTGCCTCTGTAGTTGAAAGTGCCACTATAGATTGTCTCTTACTCATCCAACTGACTGCACCTCCAAATAGGTTAAACACATATCCACTTGTAGATATTCTTTGATCCAGATCTCCAACCCAGTCTGCATGAACAAAGTTACAGATGTCCAAAACTCTGTCCAATCCCGATCTTCCTTGGTATCACAAACCATAATCACTAGTGCCACGCAAATACCTGAAAACATGATTCACTGCTGTCCAATGCTCCTTCACTAGTTTTGACATAAACCTGCTCAATACTCCCACTGCATGTGCAATGTGTGGTCTAGTACAGAACATCACATACATCAGGCTACTGAATACACTTGCATATGGAACATGGGACATGTCCTCTTCCTCTTCTTGTGTCTTGGTACAATATTCAGTAGATAAATTTACACCTACATGAATAGGAACCTTCACCGTTTATTATCCTGCATATTAAACCTCTGCAATATTGAATAATGTCAACTTTGAAATGGGAATTGATACGACTATCCATTTCGTAGAGGTAGCAAAAAAGTGACCCGATTTTGAAAAGGGGCGATTTAGAATACACATATTTTTTTTAGAATATTTTTTGGCACTTTAATTATTTTATGTACATTACTTTTTAGAATGTTAGTGATTTTCATTTTGATTTAAAAAGGTGGTGATTCTGCATCAGGCCCTTTTTTTAAGAGACCTATTTTTTGACTTTAAATTTTAAAATGTATGAAATGTAAATAATTATTTTCTAAATTTAACAATTTTTGAAGTGGTCTTCTTCTTCATATTTTCTTGTTTTTATTCATTTTTTTTTTTAGTGAGGTTTTTATTGCTTTGCATATCTAAAGAAGAAGGTCAATATTTTAAAGTTTTGATATTCTACATATTTATACATCGTTAATTAATTTTTCAATGCACATCAAATAAATGTGTCTAGAAAACAATAATTCTTAACAATTGACATAAAAATAACCATTTTCAAGATAAATATAACTAAAAAATTACACATTTTGATAATTCTTTGCTAGAAATGACATGTCAAAATCACAACTTTTATAGGAAAAATTTAACCAAAAATGGTTAACTAATAATTTTTTTAATGAATTTCATGTCAAGAAAATAATAATAGTCACTGTTTTTTTCAAAAAATAATGATTAACATAAAAATTAATGCGAAAATCACAATAAAAATATTGAGCACATAACAACATTAATTGAATGCTTATTCTTCTCATAAAATGTCAAAGTCATAACATTATTAGTATAACTAATTTCCAAGCATAACTTAAATTTAATCAACAATATTATGTAATTCAAACTCTTCATCCTCTAGAGTTTCATCATTGTCTTCTTCCACAATATTTTGTGCTTCATTTTGCTCATTTTCCTCTTCTAATGGATCTTTGATGTTTGCAAATCTCCCAATGTATGCCTTTCCAATCATTCCATGTAATGGTGGTTGAGGTTCCTTTGCCTTTTTCCCACACGTGATTCACTAAAATCCTCTTTATTCAACCCAATTTCTTGCATTGCATTTGGAATAAATTGAAGAGCATTAATTCTTTGCTGAATAAAATTGCACTGTACTAGATCTTTTTCAATGGCAATGCAATTTCTTCCTTTTTGAAGGCAACATGCTAGTGTTGTACTTAATTATCAAGCACATAAGAAATAATGAAGTAAATTAGTATAATGTCATATAAAATAAGAAAGAAGAGATTGAAATTCAATTTCACATAATAAAACTTACCTGAGCCAAAAAATAAATCCAGAACCCAATCTCCTTCATTTGAACATATGTCTATAAGATAGTTAATCAATAACTGTGGATTTTGATAAATGTTAATTATATCTCCTTTTGCTTCTTTGTCTTCATATGTTAGTTTTCTCACAACAACATCATAAGCCAGTACTTGGCTATGACTCTTTCCATCTACCTGATTTAAAAGCATAGACATATAACTATTGTATTTTGCCCAACTATCAATATGGATGAACTCAAAATCATTTATAAATGGTTGATCTTCATGGTTAAGAAGATTTGACTCTTTCCTTAACATGAAATAGTATAAGTTCAATTAACTTGTACATAAATGAATTTTTTAAAATTAACAAATATACATTTTCTATGTCTTGCCATTTAAGTTGCATCCTTAAGTTTGTTTTCCCCTTGAAGCTTGATAATAACATTGCCAATTGTGTGTCTGAATTAAACGTCACAAACCTCCATAATGGTGATGATGTGACTTCTAGAAATCCTGCAACCACTTTACTAAGAGCTTGATAAGTATAAGGGTCACTATCATAGTCAATGTTTGGGATATTGAAACCATGGGGAATATCTGCAATAACTAGGGCATAATCCCTTTTAGGTATGAGTTTAGCAATGTCTTCATAGTTGCCTTGTATTACTTGATATTGAATATTGTCAAGCCCATTCCAAATCAAATGAGTAAGAGTTGGATCAAGTTGAACATTCCTAAGACATTGCTTCTTCAGTCTTTCAATCTTAATTTTTTCAATAAAGGTTCTAAAACTATCTGGTGCTCCATTTGCATCCTTCCTTATCTTTAATAAAATAAAAAAATATATGTATAAGTTATAAAATAAAAATAGTATACCGATGAATAAAAATGAATGTATAAATCAACATAGCTTTTTAAATGCAAGATAAAAGAAAAATTAGTGTTGATGTAGAACTTGAATCTGGATAATTGTGTACAACATCATGCCAACTATCTTCATTCAACAATTTAACCATTTGTTCTTATATTTTCATGTAAAATTTGTGATTGCATAGATAAAGTAAAAAAATGTTAATATAATGATATGTATAACAAGTACTACCAAGAACAATATGTTCTATTTAATAGAAAATTATAATCTAGAAATAAGTAAAAATTATTCAACAAAATTACTTTTGAAATTCCTCAAACATTTCCTCCAATGATAATTCCCTTGACCTCACACGAGATAATATTGCTTTGAAAAGTTTTTCATCATTTACTCACAATGTTCTCCAAGGTGCGATAGTCATATCTTCTGGAAGCTGCTTCATTTTAGGACCTGATTTACTGTTGCTACATATCAATGGTTTAGAACTTTTTGTCTTCTGGTTTTTAATGCCAATGTTCTCCCACATGCTAAAAATCTAATTAATCAATTCCCATATCTCTCCAATTATAAATTCCATTTCAAAAATGTTATCAATACCTCTGAATAAATCAGTATTTATCTGCCACCTTTTGAATTGATTTTCTCCTCAATTTGATAGCCTATTTCCATACAACATTCCTTTCGGAAATCTACAGTAACATTTATCTTATCCCCACCATATTTTTCTTCAAATTCATTATGAATAAATGTAACCCTTTAGATGAAAGTCATAGACATCCTATATTCATTATCTGAATTATGATCCCATGCCACTAACTTTTCTTCTCTATCTAATAAACCAACATAAATGATAAACTTCATTGTTTCAAAACGTGGGTTATTGGGATATTCCTCCATCAATTGTCTTTGAGCTTCTAAATAATGGTTCCCCCCAAGCACATAATAATTGTATTCAAAACATTTTGACATATCAAATTCTTCTTTGTAGGGAACTTGAACTGGATCAACAAGAAGCACATAATTAATCACATGAGCATATGGATTGTACCTCATCAATGTCTTGAAGTTGTGAACATGCAGGTGGTGTGGCTTTCTGATTTGATATTTACATTATCCTTCACTTGCCTTATATATTTGTCTCACATTAAGCTAAAATTTACGACCACCCTTAATTAAGATTCTCTTTGTTAAGTTATGTCGAATGACATTTTGTTTTGTTTTAATAAAGCCATCCTCTAAATCAGCTCTTGGTGTAATGATTTCTTTGCTTTCTTTTGAAGTTCCACTAGGATCTTCACTATTGGTAATGACTACTTGAGAATGTTCAACTTTACTTTTCTTCCTCATAACATTCTCATCATTAAGAAGAACATATTTATTTCTTGGACATTATTACTTTTGGTATTTTATGGCTCTTCTCCTTTCTAACATCAGTTCCAATGTCATCCTCAGTAATGACACCATATTCTTCAGTGTCAATTTCAACTTCCTCATCCTAAAACATAACATGTCTACCTTTTCTAGATTTATCCACTAGAGGCATTTTTTTCTGATCCCTTGGATGTAGTTTTGTAGCATCATGAATTACTACCTTTTTGTTGTTTTCCATATCTTCTTCTGACACTAAGTAGAAATTGCTGACAACATTCATAATATCATTCTCTATGAAATTAATGTCTCCCAACATAATTGAAACACTTTGAACAAAATTCCGTGAAGCAAAATATCATATGTCAATAAAACTAAGTTATAAAAATATAACGAAATAGTTACAATAACGCAAAACACAAATATAAATAACAATACATATGATATTTTGTGTAATCTCATTTACGATTTGTTTACACAACTTTGTAGATACCTCTCTTGTGTCATACAATGAATATAATAACTGATATTCAATCCTTTCATGTGACTTGGGTGGTTTTGTAAGTATATAAACAACTTCACTGTCCGGTACCGAACACATGTCTATGACCTTTCCCACCACCTCATAAATTACACTATCATTAGGTATATCAACATATAGATATATTTGTGCATCTCTGCTTTCTCTTTCTTTCACATACAATACATTTTCTAGAAGTTTCACTTATTTTGATTTCTACCAGTATGAAATCGTCTTCTTATCGTTTGAGGCACTTGAAATATTTGTAGCTATCAGTTGAGGTTTTCGTTCAAAAGTGCTTTTTGAGGATTCACCTTTAACAATATTTCGTCCATAAAGATTCATAGAAATCTTCTTTGATGCCATTTTCCTGCAAAAAAAGACACATATATAAATCAATAAAAAATAAATTATAGCTTAAATTAACAAACAAAATGATAAATGATAATTAATTTTGTAAAACATAACAACTAAAAAATAAATAAAATAAATAAGAAATTTAAAAATACAGCTCTCTTCCGCCCCACCCCAGGAGTCGGCCTACCACCCGGGCCAGCCGTTGGGCCACTGGATTGCAGAGGGGGCCCAGGTGCCAGCCCCTCTACCCCACTCCGGCAGCCCAACGGTTGTCCCCCACCCCACCCTGGTGGTGCAATGGCCCTCCAACTTAGTTGACCATTGGGCTGTCGGGGTCGGGTGGGAGGGCTGGCGTCTGGCACCCCACCCCATCCCGGTGGCCTAACGACCGGCTGGGGTGGCAGGCCAATTCCTGGAATCAGCCTCACCCTGGCGGCCCAACGGCCTGCCGCCCCGACCAGCTGTTGGGTTGCTAGGGTGGGGTGGGGGTTGGCTCCTAACCCCACTGCCCCACCCCAACCGATCATTGGGCCATTGAGGTGGGGGGGGGGGGGGCTGGGAAGCCAACCCCTCTACCCCTCTCCCAAGGGGCCGTTTGTCTGCCGGGAGCATGATAGGGCCCACCACGCCCACTGCGGATGTAGTGGGTAAATATGTATCATTTAAGTTTTTAATTTCTAAAAAAAAAGTAAATTTCATTAAACTTATTTAATTTTAGAACTTGCACACAACAAAAAAATAAACTAACCTTTCAAATGCGATAATCCTCCTTTGAATATGTTGTTGATAGCAATATAGCTGCTCCACAAATTTTCTCCAAGTCTTTTAACAAACCTCGAAATACATTGATGTGATGTGAGGAATAATGAATGAAATCTATTATATAGTGGAAATTACGGAATTGTTTTAACGTACGGTTAATGTGGGACTAATTTGTTTTTATAAAAACTTTAACATGTAAATTTTGTTATGGCAATATAGGGAACTATGATAAAGTGAACATTAATGAATTGTTTTACAACACAATGAATATGGGATTAATTTGTTTTAGAAGGTACAGTAAAAATTAAAAAATATTCAATTGGCTAGTAAATATTATATAGTTTAAGTAATAAATTAATTTAGGTAAAACATTTAGTTTACAATTTTAATTTAAAAGATTTATTTCATAAGAAAATTTTAGTTAAAATTTTTCAATAAATTGTAGAAGAAAATTATGGAGGGCAATAGATGAAACGAAATTTTTGGAGGGAAACTTTGGAGGGAAATTTTCATTCTTTAAGCTATATATTATCATTAGGAGAGTCTGCATTTGTATCATTCAACCTCTTCTGTTTGAAAGGCATGGATTCTTCTGATAGTGAAGTTTCTCTTTATGAAGCATCAACATCTTCGTTGCGTAACATGCAAAGGCCTCCCTTGTTTCAGGGATATATTTTTAGCAGTTGGAGGTTACATGCAAGGAGTAATTACGAAACCTCCCACCAAGTGTCGCTTCCCCTAGATCCGTGGCATGAGTTTCACAACCTCGATGTTACCAAAACTCATCAACCGGATGTTGCAGAGATCATTCCTCACATAAAACTTGCAGTTCTAGCAGCCCACATCACATTTAGGAACAGTTGGCAAATTCAACTCAGTTGTTTTGGGTAAGCCCGTTTCCCATGCCTTGTTCTGCATTTTTGTCACTTTTTGTGTTTACGCTTGTAGGAGTATTGTTTTCTTGATTTCTTTGAATGTTTGCTGTCGTTTACATATATATTAAATTGTCCTAGATCTGTTTCAATTTTCATTGGTATCTCACTCTTGTCGCATGCGTGAAACTGTTTTGCACGGATGTTCGCCCAACTGAAGAACTACCTCACCCACACGCATGTTGATATCTTTGTTGAATGTTTCATTCATGTTTTGCATGAAATGTCAATCACTTCTGCTATCACTTAGTGTCACCATGCATTCAGTGACTTACTTGCTTTCAGTTGCTCGTCGGTGAGTCGGGCCAACCTTGGCCCGAGTTGTCCCTTCACCGAGGCTGCATTGCACAATCTGGGAAAGGAAGGCTCACCTTCCTCTCCAAATTTGCTCATTCCTTCCTGGTACCAGCCTCCAGGACTGTTTTGCACATTTTTGGAGGACAATAGCTGCTTGGCCCAAGAGATTGCACAAATCTGTCCCTGGGTCAACAATCCTTCCCAGCTGGAATTGCACATTGCGCAATCCCAACAGTCAACAACTAGAATGGACTGTGCATTACATAGTTCCAGTAGTTAGCCACTCTCCTAGAACCCAGAATATGCCTTGAGAAATCTTAGCAGTCAGTCTCCCGACCTCCCATCTAAAATTGCGCAACCTTCATGATCATCCACCCAAGTATGTTGCAAGTCAGTTCTCATGTTCATTTTGGTTTTCGACTAACAAATTGCTTGCTATGAGTGTTTCCATGTCTCCAGGTATCGTTGGTGTTCATTTTCCTCTCAGCAATATAGGTACAATGGTGTCTAGGAGTGCAGAGGCGAGGACACCATTCAGACCATGCCCGGGGATGCAGTTGATCAAGTGTTTATGAGCTTGCCTACTCATGAAGACATCAAGTTGTACATAGATAAGGACATCAAGCGACATCATCACAATGAGAAACATCATGAACAACAGCTGAAGACATCATACCAAATGCAACGAATGCAAGAGGAGGGTTGTTGACATCACGGAGGCGGAACAAGGTTGCAAGCTTAAGCAAGTCCGTTGATGATGAAAGAAACTTTGGAGACTCCGAAAATGGAGTGACAACATGACATGAAGATCGCGCGAGGGCAAAAGACTTAACAAAGAAGGAGTTGCATGTGCTGAAGCAACAATTTAGGTAGAACATGAAGCTGCGCAGACAGACAAATGAGTTATAGCATGATCAGGAACAACAGTGGGTGCAACGTGCATTGATAGATGAAACTATGCCCAGACAAGTTAAAGATCCATGCTAGTAGCTAACACAGAGAAGACATGGTAAGAAGTCTTGTTGATCACATGCAAGGGATTCAACAACATGCATGTCATTTTGTGCATGCATGCAATCCAACCCATTCAACACACTCACCAAGGTGAAGATAAGAAGCAAGTCCAACTAGAGCCGAACAGGTACTTCGGAAATTTGGTGTTCATGACCACCAGCACACACTTGAAGATCAACACAGACACTATGCATCAGTGTGTTTTCGGTTTAGTCACACCTAAGAAGACCATGCACATTCTAGCAGTCAAGTTGGATGAAGGGGATAAACCAATGCACTGCTTGCAACAAAAGCAAGAGTTCACTTCAGCAAGATGTCACCATGAGGTGCATGCACACCATCACGGACGACCAAGCTTAGCATCAGCTCCCAACCTTCATCATCACAAGCATGTCAAAGAGTTGGTCTCACCACATGGACTGAGTGCCAGTGATGTCTTGCAAGGCTTTCTCAAGCCATTTTATCTCAGATGAGTTAATGTGCATTTTAATATTGAGTCATGTCAAGTGTAAGTCAAGTGTCAATAGTTGGATGTAACAATCATAGACTAGGTGAAGAGTCATGAGGGTAGTTGAACTGTCACAAAGGGAAATGTCAAGGGTCACCCCACCCTTTGCTATAAATAGTCCCTCATAACTCATTGTGTAGGATTTTGGTCAGCCAAGCTTCTACTAAGACTATTTTGAAGAAGGCTTGGATAGTATTGTGACACGCCTTGGCTTCTCCACTGCATGGAGCTAGTACATCTCTTTGGAGGAGCAGGCGGATGTGGTTGTAATGTTCCACTGTTGGGGCTAGTAGGTTTACATGGTGTATTATATGATTGTGACTTACACTTCTTTATATAATAAGAGACAACACATTTTCATGCATATGTTTTTATTGTAGTTGGACTGCTCCGGTTGCCTTAATGATATATGTTGTTTAACTTAGTGTATGAATTGATTTACATGCAATTATATGAATCTTATTGTTAATGTGTTGCATATGTGGTGAATGTTGTCACCATCCATGTTGACTGCTTTGCCAGACATTAGACAGACCTTTCAGTTAACCTTGCTATAAGAATCATCGCACTCATCTCAGACTGATCCGCGAGCAGGGAAAATTTTAAGAACCCCCCCTAAATTTATATGTATAATAAATGGGCGAATCTCCATGGTATATAGGAAAAATGGAAGGCGATTTTATCAATAATATAATACGTATATATAATTTTTTGGCTAATCTCTCACCAGGCATGGCGAATATTTTACTCAATTATAAAATCTTGTAAGATCTTGGTGAGTCTTTCACTAAATAATAAAACTTTGTAAGGTCCTAGTGAATCTTAGCATTGTGAACTCTTAAAGAATTTTTTGAAAAAGTATAAAACCATATATGACAAGAGCCACATGGTGGCAATATCACTGTTTTTTTCACATTTCCATGAAATGGAACTTGTTTATAGAATTATAAAAAAGCCAACCAAGTCCCTTATAATATGCAGGTAAGCTTATAACAGAGTCTGATACATCTACTATGCTTGTATTCATTCAAGTTTCATAGCTGCTATACTTAACACTGTGAATCACAACTCTCTCAGAACTCAACTCTATAGTGTAATTAAAACCTTTGGAAATTGAATCTGACAACTCTATAAAAAGGATTAGTGAAATAGAAGCTTTTGTGAATGAGCCCACTAATTATCACTGCTAAACAATCAATCCAGACTATGAAGTCTTCCATCTTGATCACAATCGTGCTCATGATCAAGGGAGTGTGACCACCTAGCCTGACATAATGGCCATCATAGCTTCCAATAATCAACAACCACCTTGCAAGGACATCCTAGCTCATGTCTCATGAATTTTATTCATCAATCTTAAATAATATAAATCTTATAAAGATAATATTAGAATCCTCTCCGGATTCACTATTAATACAAGGGTAAAGGAAATTTTCTAGCTCAAGGCACTAGCCAATACCAACTTTGGTATTTGTGACCCCTTTGTGGGGATGCACCTACCCTGCCCCGTTGGGTTTCTACCTTGTAACATAGTTCAAGGATCACAAGACTTTCCAATCTTCCTACTCCATTAGACACACTTTATATGCTATACATAGTGAATGGAAAAGAAGCATTATAGAACACACAATTTCACAGAAGGAAGAAAAATCTTAGCCAGTTCAATATCAAAATCTTAACCACTGATTAATAAAGAATAAAAAGTAGTGTAATGAATTGTTCCGAGTTATTTATTTACAAGTTGTAAAGAATGTAGTGGAATGGAAAATATTACTTAGGCAACCCTTCAATATTTTCTACTAATATGTCTGTGCATGTACATATGAAATTGAGAGCATTGTTGAATACAAAGTTTCCTTTTCTGTTGCCTCCATTTTGACAAATCAGTGTGAAATCGGTGTCACTTTGAATCTCCTTTCCTGTGTGGATGTTTTGACAAATCAATGTGAAATCAAAGTCACTTTGAATTTCCTTTCCTGTGAGGGATCACATCCACAGTTGATTAGTAAAATATAATATACTATATATTATGTTCAAGAAACTGACTGCAATCTACAGTGGAAACAAGACCTCAATTCTTATTCTGAATTTGAATATCTCAGGACAACATAAGAGATAAAAATGCATATGGCCTTAGTAGCTAGAAAACAATCACTTCATCATTACAAGACCACCTAGATTTCGGCACTTAATCTAAATAATGGCACTAGTTGTAGTGCTTATTTACATTAACACCATGGAAAAGCAACAACAATGTTTCAAAGTACACTTACTAGAAAAGTTGTAATGTTCTGAGAATATTTAATGATAGCATATGAACCTCATAGCTATTGTGGGGAAACTAGGGAACCCAAATATTGGAAGATATCTCATACCAAATCTGAGAAATAAATAAAAAAGTGAAAAAATCAAAATCTATAAATCAAGTAATGAATTGTTTACAAATCAAATACAATTCCTTTAACTAACAGTTAAATTGTGGTGATATATTTAAATATTTAGTAAGAGGGTAACTTCAAACCATGGAATATTACCTTTGTCATTACTATCATCCTTCAGTGACTGAGATTACAAATCAATACTTATGGAAATATTGTAAGAAATTCTGTGAAATAGTAAAGCGTAACCTCTATTTTCAAGCAACAAAATCAAGACATTGTTACATCAAGAGCCATAATTGATACATAATCAATGAATCAAGTCCTTGTATGGCACAAGCTTGTTTCACAACCTCTATTTTCTCAATAGCAAAATCAAGACATTGTATATGGTTATTGCCAAAAGGAAACTGCGTTCTAATTTGGAAGAGGATCTTATCAAAAGACATGGATTTATTCAAAGCTACAAAGCCTAATGGGTTACTGAAAAATAAGTTGGAATATGGGATCATGAGACTTAAATTGAAAACATATGCTTTCCTTTTAGAAACATTACAGTTATATAATGTTTTTTGAAAGCATCAGAATTTGAAATTGGGCCTTTCTATCAAGACAAATTTTCATTAACATAATTTACTTTCCTACCTGAAACGTTGTAGATATCTAAGAAAAACCTGAAAAGCATAAGAGAACTTAGCATAATGTACTTTCTTTCCTTCCTTAACATTCTTAAAGGGTTGGGGTTCCTTAAGTCATCAGGTAACTTTCGAAGGAAATGACAGTTAGTAATACGAGGGGGCATCTCCTCCATTTCACAAAAGTGCTCCAGGTTAAAATCTAGCATTATTGGAAGCTTAATGCTCGACTGGTTGTTATTGAACCCATACATTTTTCCATTCTTCACTAAAAGCTTAAAGATAGCTTCTCTAAGTTCTACATGACTTTATTATGCTCTTGAAGTGGGGGCACATGCAGGCTCTCCAAGTGAATAGTCTTAAGCTAAGTGAATAGTCTTAAACTAAGTGAATAGATCATTCAGTGTGGATCTCTTTAACCCATAATTGAATACTATGTCTCTCTTGAACCCATAATTGAATACTATTAGGACTTTCAAATTTTTCATGGAACTCAAAAATGTTGGAAGAAAGTATTTTCTTCCAAAAAGAGTAAAATTAAAGCCTCTGCTTGAGGACAATTGATGTCACACCACTAACACTTCTCCATGGAATCTATATAGGTAAACCACAAATGCAAAAATCCATTAGAATATTGTAAAATATCTTTTGAAATCAAAATTACTGAAATTACATATCGATAACCTAGTGGGTGTAGGATAAAATTCACCTGTGTCATTCACAGAAAGCATGAGAAAAAACCTAATACTATATATAAAACCAAGAAAAATTCAAATTTATCACTTCTAGGGACCTTGTAACCACCCTGCCAATACACAAGTATGTTCCTGTTTTCAGTTAGAAAAATTACCCAAATTACAATCTGTTTACTCCAGCATATGTTGGAAAGTTATAGAAGGATGACTAGTGCAATCAATCCATTCCTTTTAGCCCTGGATTTGTTTCAGTTTAAAGCAGAAGTATACAAATATACTTGTCCAATGTCTATGCTTTAACCATTCACCTTAAGATGTTTTTACAATATAATTTCCTAAGTCTTTAATATTTTCATTATCATAAAAACCAACCTATATCCATCTTAACTCCACATCTACCACTCTTAGGGGGATGAAATATATTTATCGAACTGAGCACTTGGTAGACCCAGAATTAAGATGGATCTAAGATGATAGAATACCAACCTATATCCATCTTAACTCCACATCTACCACTCTTAGGGGGATGAAATATATTTATCGCACTGAGCACTTGGTAGACCCAGAATTAAGATGGATCTAAGATGATATAATTTCCCCTTTAAATAGTCTAAGCTCACATGAATACCATGGTATTACCATGGGTCAATACCATGGGTTATCATAAACCTGGAGCTTAAAAATTACTATTAGTAATTTATAAAAATTAATAGTTGAATTTTATTTTATTTTTTATTTTAACCAAGCTAAAATGTTTAACATACATTAAATTACAACATCCATTTTTACTCTTGATCCACCAAGCCCCAAGAGGGATCAAATATTTTTTCACTCTATGCTAGTTTACATATCATGATATTTGATACCTCTCGGGGGTTAGTAGATCCAGAGTAAAGATGGATCTATGCTGGTTTAATTCCCCTATTTAAATAGGCTACATTCCAGGTGAATACCATGTGCCATTTTGGTGAATACCATGGGTCAATACCATGTGCCATTTTTATTTTTATTAATACTAATATTAGGGTTAATAATGTTTTTTTTCATGGTATTAATAACAATCTAGTCCATGGTATTTGTCCCATAGTATTTTGCCCATAGGTTTCACCTAAATATAATGCAATTTTTGAGTGTTCGTAAATATAAGGTGACTTATGGAGTAAATATAAAAAAATGTTTTATTTGTTTACCATACCTCTCGTTTATTTATATTTTTATTAATTTACCATACCTCTTTTACAAATATGGTATTTGGCCCATAGGACTCACTTAAATAAAACCTCTTTCTTGAGCCTTCATAAATAGAACGAGGGTTATGGACTAAATATAAAAAGAGGTTTTATTTATTTACCATACGTCTAGTTTATTTATATTTTTATTTATTTACCATACCTTTTGAGTAAGTATAAAAAGACGTTTTATTTATTTACCATACCTCCACTTTACTTATATTTTTATTTGTTTACACCCTTGCATGTATATAAGGTGACTTATGGAGTAACTATAGAAAATATTTTATTTATTTACCATACCTCTCATTTATTTATATTTTTATTAATTTACCATACCTCTTTTATAAATATGGTATTTGGCCCATAGGATTCACTTAAATAAAACCTATTCTTGAAAATGGGCGAATGGATTCACTTAAATAAATCCTATTCTTGAAAATGGGCGAACAGAAGGTTGTAACTCCTAGTTTCAAAGGCTAAATTTACCTTTTTTACCCTCTCCCTTAAAATAAGGTGGGCTATTTGAGGTGATTTGTAAAAATGTGCTATGATACAAAATATTCACCCACTAAAAATTTAAAACCTCTTAATTTCGCCAAAGGGCGAACATTCACCCCTCACCCCTAAAATTTTCTATGTCCATGAGTGCTATACGTGTTATCTTAGCTCGTATGATGTGATTGTCGCATCTGAGTGGATTGCTCTACCAAAATATGTGCATGTCCTTTTTGTTGTGTGTCCCTAGACGAGTTGGGATTGATCCCTTTGAACCTAGAACTGACCTTCACCTCCTTCCCCTTTTGAAATATTGGAACCTCTCATACACCTTCCTTGACTCACTACATTAGTCACACCTTTGTTGCTGACAGTGTTATCCTACTTTCCTTTGTGCGACATCGCAGTCAATGCATTACCTTACAACCCAATGCTGGGAATCTTACACCAAACAGTTTGAGGTCTAATTGGGACTTCTTACCAGGGAGATCCCCTTGACATGTTGGTGGGTCTAGCACTGTCAACATTTCTGGTGCTAGAAGGAGGATCTAATGACAAGTTGTGTCCTCTCATCTAGTTTTGAACCTTTGCATATCTTTCATGGAGTCTTCCACTCTTCTTCCCCTGAGGTGTTTTTCAAATCATGAAGATGTCTCCATCTCGAGGAAGATTTTCGATCTCTTTTCCACTCACACATATGATGGTGAAGGCGAAGTGGCCTAGCCTGAGAGCTTATATAACTTTCTTTTCATCATTTATGATGAAGATGAGTTTTCTGATGAACAGTCCAGTTTGCTGCTCACATACACACTTCATGAATCTCCATTTCTTTGGGTGCTCAGCCTACTAGTTGAAATTGTGGACTCATTTGAGCACTTCAGTGATCTTATTGAAGACACGTTCTATCATTTTGATCCATACTATTTTGACCAGAAATTGTTACAACAACAAAGGGCTCCACATGAATCTGTTGTTGATTTGTGGCAGTGTTTCCATGACTTACAGTTTCAAGCATTGAAGAGGTAGATGAAATTTTCTTATCTTTGGGGCCGGTTCGAGTATTGCCTTAAGAAATCTGCCCATCCCAAGAGGAAGCTCGATATCAAGCCTTGCTCAACATTATTCATTGATGGAACTGTACAATCTCATGTGGGAGTAGGCACTATCTCAACTGACTTTCCACCTCCCTCTCATTCAGCAGCTCCACCACTGCCCAGTGATGTTGAGTATCGTGCTCACACACCTGTTCATACTTCACACTCTTCCAACATCACTCCACTCGATTTTCGTGTAGATTTGGTTGTGAGTCCTTCGAGTTATCATATGCATTCTCTTCTTTGACCTTCGTCTTTGCACTCAGGTGTTCCTCCAGATGATGTTGTCTTTTGTTCGTCCATTCCAGACTCTTCACTTGTTGTGGACGAGGAAGAACCCACTTATAGCGCTGGTGTTGCACAACCAACATGCATTGTCATTCATGAAGAGTATGTGTGGGAGCTTGAACATAAACACTTGGCAAAGGATATCTCCCTTCTATCCGAGTCCCCTCCATTCTTTCCTAACCTCTTTGGTGAACCTGCCATCCATGATTTTGCATGTGTACCTTCATCCACAGATGCACCCATTATTGATCACTCGCAGGACTCATAAGATGTTAGTCCATCATTCGACAATAGAGAGGATAAGTTACTCGTTGAAAATCCACTTGATCCTTCATTTGTATTTTTGCGGAAACAAAGAGGATGAGTTTGTTCGCTCCTCATCTAGTCCTTTGTGTGATTAATCAAACCATGGGGATGCCGAACAACATCCTAAATTTTCTAATCTTGGTTGTCATGATCTCTTTACCTCATCATCTGATCACGATGTTGATTCACTCATTGTTAATCTGTATAAGCCACTGGTCTACGATGATCCATCTATCAATGAAGTTGAAACCCCACAGATTGTCAAGGCATTTCAGCCTGAGCTGATGGTTATGTCAGGTCCTCGCTGTCCTGACATTGCTTTTGCTTCCAATTAGGAAATTTTTCAAACACTCAAGGCTCCACATCACTCATCATTATGCACTCAAGATCAATCTAACACTCAGATTTTACTTCCTCCACTTGAACTAAATGATCCCATTGCTCATGCATTGGAGGAGTCTTACACTCCAAGCACTTGTGCACAGTGCAAATTATCTTTGTTCTTCTGTTTTCTTGCATGTCACATTCAAGAGTGTGCTTATGCTTAAAAGTTGCACGTAGTGTCACAACACCATGATAAGTCTGCAGACTCCCCGTCATGCACATGCACTCACTTATGTCCCATGGGCACTTTGAATCACGAAGTGTGGTTGCCTTCATTGTTATATCTTTCTTGCTTGCTGGTTCACACAACTGGATTGCTCGCAAAACAAGCCTTCACCAACATGGGTCTACCAATGCGTCAATGGTTGCATTGGAAGCATTACTTCACGTGATCAGGCCCATGTACCATTAATGTAGGAGTAGGAGTAGTGTTTTCTTTCAGTTGTTTGCTTGCATGCTTGTGTCCTTACATGCTTTATTTCCTTGTTTGTTTGTTTACTTGCTTTGCTTTCATTTTTTTATTCTGCTCTTTATTTTCTTTGTTGATTGTTAGTTCCTTCACTTCTTTCGTTCATAGGTTAGTTTTGCATGAAACCATGTATGACTCTTGAAGAAAGATGGGTAAAGTACAAGAGGGCTTGTACAGTTATCACTACTTGGTTATCTGTCATCTTGCCTCTGTATGATGAGCTTGTTACTTTTAGTCCATGATACGTCAAAGGAAAATACATACCATTCGAACTGAACCTTGGTGTAAACACAATGCTTGCACACTAACTAGTGTCACCTTATCTAGTCAATTGTTTTTGGGTTAGCCCTTGTCAGCTCAGTCAAGTAGAGTAAGGTGAGGGGGGAAACCTTAACAATCATGTCAGAGATACAATAAACTACTTATCTATTGGAACAACCTCTTCTGCTCTCAATAAGTCGATATCCCTCTTCCACCTCTAAAATGAATAAGTGCTATGCACAGTGAAAAATGAAAAAAATGAAAAGTCAAAAAAATTCAAAATGAAAAATGAATAAGGAAAAAGAAGATAAAGGCTTCTTACGCAGGGAGGTGATGCAAGTAACTCTGCTGGGGTACTGACCAGGCTCACTGGTAGTGGAGCCATGCTTGTGTTCCTATGTGACTCCATCAGGGTACTGTCCAGGCCTGCTGGTAGTGGAGCAACACCAGAGATGAAACTAAGACTCTGACAACTATATTGCTTGTGCACATATATACCCCTCAACCCAAATTGAAACATTTGTGTTGACTTGGCTTGTAATGTGTGTCAATCGAACAAGAGTCGAGCAGATGCTACACCTTACATCAAGCTAGTATGAAGCAAAGATGAGCTGAGAGCTGAAAAATACTTCCAGAGGTGTTAGACTTGCTTTTCATGAACAAGGTCCATTCAGAGAGCTAGAGTTCTACCCGTGTGTCACCAAGTCTTGTAGCAGCTACAACCACCCTCCAAAATTTTTCCTTAGCATGTTTTGGAGCTTCCTTACCATCCTTTCACAACACTTTGTTTTGCTTTGTCAAGTACTCAAGCTTCATGAGTTTTCCTCGCACAAAGGCGACCTGTCAATCACAGTTGATCCATTCCCCTCACAGGCCACTCACTAGGACTTGGTCTAGCTACAGGCTGAGCAGCTTCCACTTGAAAATTGCAGATTCATAGAGGAAAACCAACCTTCCCTCTAGGAATTGCAAAATCCTCTCTGACAGCCTGCTGGGCTCTAGGATTGCACAATCCTGCCAGTCAACCCTCCCAACAAGATTTGCACAACTTTTCCCAACAACAGGCTATTCAGTCTAGGATTTGTGCAAATCTATGTAGTAGTCAGCTGCTCTGCCCAGAAATTGTGCAAATCTCCTGGGCAGCCAACCTAGTTCCCAACTAGAAATGCACATTTTTCTCCAACATTCGAGCAGTCTCTTGCATGTGCAGCTGAGTTGACCGGTTCCCTCCAGGACTAAGAAAACAAACTTGCATGCATGGGCTGCTTCTCCCAAGGTAGCATGCAAAGGCATCCATTGTTTCAGGGATCTATGTTTAGTAGTTGCAGGTTACATGGAAGGAGAAATTCCGAAACATCCCACCAAGTGTCGCTTCCCCTAGATTTGTGGCATGCACGTCACAACCTTGATGTTATAAAAAATATTCAACCGTATGTTGCAAAGCTCATTCCCCACATCAACCCCACAACTCTCACAACACACATCACATCTAGGAGTAGTCAGCACATTCAACTCAGCTATTTTGGGTAAGCCCGTTTCGCATGCCTTGTGCTGCATTTCTGTCGCTTTTTGTGTTTTCGCTTGTAGGAGTATTGTTTGCTTGATTTCTTTGAATGCTTGCTGTTGTTTATATATATACTAGCTTTTCGTAGCTCTGTTTTAGTTTTCATTGCTATCTCACTACTGTCACATGCATGAAATTGTTTTGCATGGATGTTTGCCCAATACGTGAACTACCTCACCCACATGCATGTTGATCTTTTTTGCTGAATCTTTCATTCATATTTTGCATGCACTGTCAACCACTTCTGCTATCACTTAGTCTCACCATGCATTCACTGACTTACTTTCTTTCAGTCGCCTATCAGCGAGTCAGGCCAACCTTGGCCTGGGCTCTACCTTCACCAAGGTTGCTGTTATCACTAGAATCTATAGTTCATGTATATGTTAATTATCCATAAGTTTTTATAAAGTCTTGAGGTCTTGTAAATAAGTTTGTTAACTTATGTCAATTTCAAATTTTGAAATTCAAGAGTTATGAATGAAATTCGTGTAAAGGCAAGGGCATTAGTCATCTTCCATCATGGTTAGTTATGTCATGTCATGTCATTAGTACTTGCGCAGTTTCGCAGCACGGGTATGATCTCTTAGGTACTTGCGCAGTTTCGTAGCGCGAGTGTGATTGGTCAGTTCTGTCGCTAAATAATGTTTGCGTGTTTTCGTAGCGGCCCGTTTGCCAGCGATTTCGTAGCGCATTCCTTTAAATTTGAACTGCCCGCGCTACGAAATCGGGGTTTCGGGCTGTTGTCTAGTTTTTTTTTTTTTTTTTTCTGAAATGTCTAATCCGAGAAGTGGTGAGTCACGAGTCCGGTTATGATTGTTTCCTCACACCATTTACGTGTCATGATTAGCCATTACTTTGCCATCAGGTCTGATTTCATTGAGTTATGTGTCAGTTTGGAGGACGTTATAGGAAGTGGTCATTCCATAATGTGTTTTTCATAACATATGAATGTCTTCTACTCTATGAAAAGCGTGAGCTTTATTCTAATCAGACTACTGCAAGCGAGCCTGAGTTCTACAGCCAAGGAGTGTTATCGTGCTGCAAACCACCGGCATTTCCTTGTGTAGAATTGTGCAAAGAAACATGGAGAGAAAGGAGCACCGTTCGGGTAGATGTGTGAGAACAGAGCCGGAGGGATTAGATGTAACCCTCAGTGATGAGGAAGTAGCAAAGGCGTTCAGAGCTGCTGGTTGTTGGCAGTTCTGTGAAAAACTCAAAGGTGGACATGCAGAAGTGACCAAGGCATTTGCAGTGAACTTCACGGGATTAAATTCAAAGGTGGCCATGCTGGAGTTTCCGGTTTCCCCTGAAGTCATTTCTACAGTTACAGAAATCCCAAGAGGTGGCCAAGAATGGTTCAAGAATTTCAAGTTTGATATGGGTCCGTGTAAGGAGTTCTTAAAGGCACCATATGTAGACGAAGATCTTACTAAAGCTGTCCCAAGGAGCTATCTTAAGGAGAATTATGCTACATTATTGACATGCATCCAGAAGTACTTGACATGTGAAGGTCGGTACAACAAAGTCTATTCATATCATTTCAAGCTGCTACTACACTTCACTGGTAAGAGCTCAATAGACATCCCTTTTTACTTATTCAGGAGTATTTCTAAGATGTGTGACAAGATTCAGTTGAAAAAGGAAGCTTATGAAACATCTCTTTTTCATCATGGTCTGGTTAAATTATTGGTGTTGAATAGCCTACATAAAATTGGTAAAGACTGGGATTCGTTTGTATTCATGGCCGGTTTCCCTAGTAAAACGGGCCTCACTCCATTACCTGTAAGAGAAAGAGAAGATAGGAGTGAGGATACTACTTTGGCTGAGATTAGGAAAGAAATAACAGACCATAAGAAGCCCAAAGCTAAAACAAAGAAGCCAGAGAGGTCTGTAACAGTCAAAGAAACACCTGAAGCATCAACAAAGAAGACTCCTAAGTTAGCAGCCAAAGAAACTCCTGAGGCATCAATAGTCAAAACTTCGAAATCATCCAAAGTGTCTGAAAAAGAAGCCTCTAAGTTGCCGCTTAAGGAAACACCAGAATCATCTAAACAGAAGACTCACAAAAGAAAAGATGAAATTAAGTCTAGTGAAGTTGAAAGAGTTTCAAGAGCAAGAACTAGAGGCCAGCTGAACAAAGAAAAAGGAAAATCTGCTCATGTGGAAGAGAGTCCTGTTTCTAAGGGTAATCTAAATGATTTGCTGGAAGCCATTGAATTAGAACAAGAACATCCAATCCAAGTTGAACCGCTTGAAATAGAACCAGATCAATTGGGGGCACCTATGCATATTGATCTAACAAAATCTTCACCTGAGAGTTCTAAGAAGTCAAAGGCTTCCAAAAGGTTAAAGTTTGAAGAACCAGGTAAAGAGTATGCCTTTAAACCTCGCAGACCAATGACTAGGAGGCAAATAAAGGAAGCAGAAAAGGCTCAAAAAGAGAAAGTCCCTTCAGACAAGCCTAGGACAGAGGCACTTGAAATCTTCTCTGGAATAGTCCAAGCAGTTAAAAACAAGAATAAGGACAATAAGGTGGTTATCAGTCAAAGTGGAAATGTGGTTGCCATTACAAAACAAACTGGAGCAAGTAAGGAGATACCTCAGGTTCATAATATCTTTAAAGAGAAGGCAGTGAGATATACTAGTTATAAGAAAGCTGTGATGAAAGGTAAAACAAGTTTGATCAGTCAAGCTAGTTCGGTATCTGACGCCTATGTATGGACAATACCAGCTCTAAAACAGGCAAAAACTATGAAACAAATGAATGCAAGTCTAAGAGCACAGAACAAGAAGTTGAAGGAGGAAATCATCAGCCTAAAAGAAAAGCTAGACAAGCCAGCTAAATGATTCAAGGAGGAATGTGTTTTCTCAAATTTTGATATATGTTAGGCCATTGTCTTTTTAAAAGTTTTTGAGACTTTTTTGTGTCTTCACACCTGTATGGAAAGACTAAAGGAATCATAGATTTGAAATATTGCTGTTTTAAGGTTCATATATTTAATTTTGATGACCTACAGCAGTTTCGTAGCGCGCTACGAAACTGCTGTAGATGACTGGTTAGTTTTAAAGCTTGAGTTGGAATGCTGAGATCAGCATATATTCAAAGAGATGGTTTAATGTCAGCATGTAGACTATAGAAGATCAGTCAGAAATTTTGAAAAGGAGGTCAGGTGTAAATGTTCAAAGAAAAAGTCGAAGTTTTGTCTTTTGCCTAAAAGTCACTTTATCTCCGAAATTTTAGGGTTTGGATAGAGCTGCTGAGGTGTTAAATGATACACTTGTCCAGTTGTGGGATGGCTGGGTTATGAGTTTTCTTCAGTCACACGGGACTATCCAAGGTTTAAATGGCTTAAAGATGGATCATTAATATATGAACACCGAGGGGAGGCAGCAACCAAGAATATAGGCTTCATTTTCTTTTCGGTTGTTGAAGTCATCTATGCATCAAGTATCCGGAGCTGTATGTACATTGAATCTGTTTTAAGCTTGGATATGGTTATTATTGCAGTACTACAGGTGGCAAGCTCAAAGGACACATCAGGGTATACAAGGAAGAAGACTTAAAGTGCCAATATGATGGAATCCTCTGTTTTCGTAGCATCATATCTCTTGTAATAAATTAGTTCGTTTATGTTATTGTTAAGGTCATTTATGTCAAAAGCCCGAGCTCCCTTCATGCTTGATGAGGAGTCTCGTACAGCAGTGTTTTGATAGGCTATATATAGGAATAACTTAGATGTAAAAAAGGTTGGATACTTAATAGAAAAAGTGTGTTGTTTTGGGCCACTGTAAGATCTTTTTTGACAGTAATAGTAAAACAGAGTTATACTCTTCTCAAGATTCTCGAAGGATTGCCATGGTCAAATGAAGTGATGATGTGTTATACCTTATGTTATTTTATGGTTTTGTTGTATGCAATCACTCAGAATTCATACTTATATGCTCTGACTTCCTGTGTATACAGCAAGCTATGTGTGGTGGAATATGTTTGACTTGTAATGCTAAGAGCCTTGATTTCTATGAGTTCACTGTGTTTTCTTGTTTGCTTGATATTATAGACTCCATAGCCCAATGAGATATCTTTTGGTGTGTTTCCAACCAGTTATGCTTACATTAAATTTATTGTACAAGAGTTAGCCCTCTTATCAACATTCAAAATCAATAACCTTTTCTTGAGAGAGCCCTCTCAGGCTAGGGAGGCTAATCCTTAGTTAAAAGCTTGGTCTGAAATAGTTACACAGAGTCTGCCTGATCAGCAGCCCTTCAGTTGTGATTTTGTGATAACATTTTGGTGCGTCTGCCGGGAGCTTAAGATTGAATTTCTGAAGGTAGCAGGAGTTCAAATGATTTTCGAGGCTGCATTCTACCTTGGTGACTCCATTTGTTATTTTAAAGTTTAAAGGTGGCTTCGAAAGGAAGGTACACAAGGAGTAACCCTGATCCAAATCCACTTAGTCCTGTGGAAAATCCGAATATCATCTCAAGAAGTAAACAAAGATTCTCTGACATACCAGGTACTTCAAGTATTTCAAAGTCGTTATTTACTGAGTTTTCTAGAAGTCTTGAGAACAAACTTGTGGATGATAAGGTTCAAGAGGTCATATTAAGGTCTGAAAATGAAGAAGAAGTAATAGGCATTATCTTGGATTTACAGAAAAGAGGTATTGATACCTCTTCTTTAATTTCACAAAAAGATAAAGAGGAGTTTTGGGAATTGTTTCTTCTGAGCTTTTGTTAGAAAAAGAAGATTTAAGACAGCTCAAGGAGCTTGATCCTTTTGAAATTCTGCTTAACTCAAACCTTGGGTTACCTCTCCCAAATTGGAGCTCTTTTGTTGGTGGGTTACAAAGTCCTAATAGTCCTTTTCGTACTCATATTTTGTCCTCAGCTTCCGTAAGTCCAAACAGTCCTCAACTCACATCTCATACTAGTCTTGGTCATAGCATACCTATTGTTGCTGTTCCTCCTTTCATCATGGCTGTACCTGCAAGGTATGCGCCTTTGGCCCTCCCTGCTGTTTTGCATGACTTACCAAACAAATATGCTTCTAAGATTCCAACCTGGGGAGGGGATGAAGACATTACAGCTGAAGAGCATGTAGATAGATTCAATGACTTTATTGATAGGTATGAAGTAGATGATGAAGATGTCAAATTGAGATTATTTGCTCAGTCCTTTATTGGGGAAGTTAGGAAATGGTTCAAAGCCTTGGGAGCTGGTAGTATTCACAGTTGGATTGAGTTTGAAGATAGTTTTTTGAGAAAATGGGGAAATAGGACTAATCCAGTACAGGCCCTCACTGAGTATAATAATTTGAGAAGAGCCCCAGATGAGACTATTTAGAACTTTTCTAAGAGGTTCAATAAGATTTACAATTCCATTCCAGCTCACTTAAAACCTCCTGGAGCCCTGGCCCAACTAAGATATGCTGAGTCCTTTGAATCTGATTTTTCTCTCTTACTCAGAGAGAGAGAGTCTGCTACATTGGCTGATATGCAAAATGATGCTATCAAAGTTGAAGTAAATATACTTGCTGCTAAAAAGTCTAAGATGGCTAAGACCAAAGTTAAGGAAGAGGAGAGGCCCTCTACTTCAGCTCAAGATGAAAGATTTGAAACCATGATGAAGACTATGGAAAAGTTAATGGACCAATTAGCACTTGGGAATACTGCTGCTCCTCAAGCACAACAAGAACCTTGGTTCAGAAATCCCCAGTTTAGAAGGCCACAAAATCAACAAAGGCCAAGGGAAAATAGAAATCAGCCAGTTGATCCTCCTGTAAGACCTCCATTTCAGCAAAATATGGTAGATGGTGAGGAAGAGACTGAGGAACCTGAAGAAGCTATTCATTGTCTTGGCGAAGAAGATTCAGAAATCTTTTTAACAAAAGAAGAACATGATGAGTCTAGTCAACAAAAGGTTGAAAAAGAACCTTCAGATTTCCTAAAGGGTTATCAGCATGCCATATTTGAAATTCAGAAGCAATATAACCTCAGAAATCGAGATGTCCCCATTACAGCAAATAAGGGTCAGCCTAAGAAGAATATTCCAAAAGCAGTGGAAGACAAAAAAGAAAAGCCAAAACAAGCTGAAGAAAAAGGTGATGCTCTTAGTGAAAAGAAAGAGAATCAAGCTCTTGTTCTTCCTAAGGAAGTTGAGAAGTCTACTCCAGGATTCAATATAGAAAATGAGATTTCTAAAATTAAAATATCAGTCCCATTTAATGAACTTTTGAAGGTAAACAAGTATAGAAGCAAGATTGTGGAAATGCTTAATTCTCCCCCGGGAGGAGCTGATATTTTAAATTTGCAAGAAGACAGTCCTATCATTTGTTTGGGCCCAAGGCTGGAAGATGAGCAGAATGATGAATTTCCTCCTTTTTATATAAGCATCAATATACATGAAATGACTCTTCATAATGCCATGTTGGACTCAGGAGCATCTCATAACCTTATGCCCAAAGTCATTATGGAAAGGTTAGGATTGGAAGTGACCAGACCTTATAAAGATTTATTTTCTTTTGATTCTAAGAGGGTGCATTGTATTGGGTTAATTAAGGATGTTGTTGTGGCTCTTACACAAATTCCAGCCAAAACCACTGTCATGGATATTGTTGTGGCTGATGTTCCACCTAAATTTGGAATATTACTTTCAAGATCATGGGCAGCTAAAATTAAGGGTACTATGCAAATGGATTTGACTTATGCTACTATTCCAGTATTTGGGGAGCAGAGAAGGTTATACCGGGAGACAAGGATGGCATATATGGTGAGTAGTAAGGATAAACCACAGAATTTTCCTATCTATTCTTGTGATACAGGCTTGGGATCAGCCATTCTGTTTAATGAATCAGTGGGAGAGGAATCACAGAAAGAAAAAGCAGAAAATCAGTGTGAAGAGTTGCAGCAAAGTAATGAAGAAGACATTTCTGGTTGCTGGTCTTTGTATTTTGATGGAGCAGCAGGGAAAGAAGGAGCTGGCGCTGGAATTTGGATCATGAGTCCAGCTGATGAGAGTAAGTTTTTGTCTTATAAGCTCAATTTTGATTGCACAAATAACATGGCCGAGTATGAGTCCTTGGTTTTAGGCCTAGAAAATTTGATTGATTCAAGGCAAAAAACATTGTTGTTTATGGGGACTCTGAGCTAGTTATAAAGCAAGTTCAAGGTGTTTATCAAACAAAAGATGCAAGAATGAGAGCTTATAGGAATTTGGTATTAGAATTGTTGGAAAAGTTTCAATCATACACTTTCAATGTCATAACCAGAGAGCAGAATTCCATGGCAGATTCTCTTGCTGTAGCAGCTAGTCTTTTTGTCATTCCTAAACATGATTCTGACAGTTATGCAGTCAAAGTCCGCCATAGGCCAGTGATCCCTGACAATATCCTAAATTGGCAAGTATTTGAAGATGACCAGCAGGTGAAAAGTTTCTTAGAATTGAAAGGAGAATTTGAGAATTGTCAAATTGACCAGCAAAACATGTTAGTGGAAACAAAAGAAAAGTCTGAGGTGTTGCAGCTGCAAAATAACCTCATTCCTAAAGGTCTGATTCCACTTGAGAAACTTTTTGATCAGAATGATGTTTTTAAGGCGCCAAGGTTGCAGGCAAATGAAGAAGAGATAGAAAGCTGCAATCTAGGTGATTTAGTAGCGCCTAAATTGATCAAAATTTCAAAATTTTTATCAGCTGATTTAAAGGTTAAGTACATTGATCTGATGAAGAAGTTTATTGATGTGTTTGCTTGGAATTATACTGATCTCAAACAATATGATTCCTCAGTTATACAGCATACAATCCCCATCAAGCCAAATGAGAAACCTTTTAAGCAAAAATTGAGAAGAATAAATCCTCTGCTGATGCCATTAATTGAGAAGGAGGTTAAGAAGTTGTATGATGCGAAGATTATTGTTCCTATCAGATTTTCAAATTGGTTAGCCAACTTGGTTCCAGTGAGGAAAAAGAACGGAGAAATAAGGATTTGCATAGACTTTAGGAATTTGAACAAGGCTTCACTCAAGGACAATTATCCTCTTCCTAAAATGGATCTCATGTTGCAGAATATTGTAGGTTCTCAAAGAATGTCAATGTTAGACGGCTTTTCAGGATACAATCAAATCCTTGTTCATCCAGAGGATCAGGAGAAGACAGCCTTTACTACACCATGGGGCACATTTATGTATGCCAAGATGCCCTTTGGCCTCATGAATGCAGGGGCGACTTTCCAAAGGGCTATGGACATTGCTTTTGCAGAGGAGAGAGATAAATCAGTTGTGGTATACCTTGATGATATCACAGTATTTTCAAAGAGAGAGGAAGATCATTTAAAGCATCTAGAAAAGATATTATTGAAGTGTAGAAGGTTCGGCATTTCTTTGAATCCAACTAAAAGTATCTTTGCTTTGACTTCTGGTAAGTTGCTTGGGCATATCATTTCTCAAGAAGGCATTAAAATAGATCCAAATAGAGTTAGTGCTATTTCAAGGCTGGATTTGCCAAGGAGTAAGAAAGAAGTTCAGTCTTTTCTTGGTAAAGTCAATTTTGTTAGGAGGTTCATTCCTAACTTTGCAGAGGTGGTTAAGCACATCACAAAAATGCTAAAGAAGGGAGCAGACTTTAGGTGGACAGCTGAGGCAAGAAAGTCTTTTGAAGAAATTAAAAAAGCACTCACTCAAGCACCGGTGCTTATTAGTCCTGATTTCTCCAAGGAATTTTTAATATTCACTTATGCCTCTGAAGATACAATCGCTGGAGTTCTTTTGCAGAAAGGGGATCAAGGTACTGAGCAGCCTATTTCATTCTTTAGTAAAACATTGGCAAATGCTGAATTAAAGTATAACATTTTAGAAAAGCAAGCATATGCTTTGGTTAAGGCAATCAAAGACTTTAGAATCTATGTGCTTCATTCTCATATTATTGCATTTGTGCCAAGTGCTGTTATTAAAGAAATTCTCACACAAGCAGACCCGGATGGTAAAAGAGGGAAATGGATAGCCAAATTGTTGGAATATGATATTGAAATTAGGCCAACTAAATTGGTGAAAGGCCAAGGGTTAGCAGAGTTGCTAACTCATTCAAATCTAGACTGCACTGATATTAATTTTAATGCAGAAATATCAGAAATTTTTGAAGAAGAGGAAGAATTGGTTCAAATCAATGAAAAATTTCTGATATCTGAATGGTATAAGGATGTCTCATTTGTACTACAGCACAACAGAGCCCCTGACAATCTTCCCAAGTCTAGAGCCCGTTTCATCAAGCTGAAATCTCTTAAATATTTTGTTTATGAACAGAGTTTGTTTTGGAAGGATGCTGGAGGGATTCTACTAAGTTGCTTAATTGAAGAGGAGGCTGATAGAGTAATTGAAGAATTTCACAAAGGAGACTGTGGAGGTCACCATTATTGGAAGGCTACAGCTAACAAAATATTGAGAGCTGGGTATTTTTGGCCCACCATGTTCAAAGATATTTATAAAAAGGTTGCAGCTTGTCATGAATGTCAGTTGTTTGAAGGTAAAAGAAAGCTCATGCCTATGCCTCTTGTTCCTATTTATGTAGAGGCGCCTTTTCAGCAGTGGGGGCTAGATTTTATAGGTGAGATACATCCCTCTTCATCAGGCCAACATCGGTGGATACTTACAGCCACAGATTATTTCACAAAGTGGATAGAGGCAGTACCAACTAGACAAGCTAATGATGCAGTCATTATTTCTTTCTTAGAGAACAATATTTTATCAAGGTTTGGATGTCCACTCAAGCTTATCACAGATAATGCTCAAGCATTTAAGTCTAAGAGAATGATAAACTTTTGCCATCAATATCATATTACTCTTGGTCATTCAACAGCTTATTATCCACAAGGCAATGGTCTAGCTGAAAGTTCAAATAAGAGTCTTGTGAGGATTATCAAGAAATTGCTGGAGGAAAACAAGAAAACTTGGCATTTGAAACTGAAGTATGCATTATGGGCTGATCGCATTTGCACTAAAAGATCTATTGGAACATCTCCTTATGAACTTGTGTACGGAGCATAAGCTATTTTTCCAACATCTCTTGGTGTCCCAGTTATGAAATTAATTCAAGGACTTGAAGAAGAGCCCAATGCCATACAGAGGAGGATTAATCAATTGATTGCATTACAAGAAAAAAGGAATGAAGTGGTTGAAGATTATCAACAAAGTCAGAATAGAGTCAAAAGGGCTTTTGACAAGAAGATTAAAGATGTGACCTTTCAAATTAATGACAAGGTTTTGAAATGGGAAGCCAAAATTGAGGAAAAGGGCAAACATGGTAAGTTTGAGAATTTATGGAAGGGGCCATATTTGATATCTACCTTCCATGGAAACAATACTTACATTTTGCAAGAAGTTGATGGATCACAGTATGCTGGTGGGCCTGTCAATGGCAGGTTCTTAAAGCATTATTATCAGTGAGAAGTCCGCCAAGAAGTTCATGATCATTGTAAATAATCATTGCTTTTGAAGTGTTTGTGTTAGCAATAAGTGACAAGCTGAACTAGCAGATTTTAGCCCGAGGAGAAGGCCCACAAAGTTTGAGAGGAATGCTTGTCAGCCAGATGTGAGTGTAATAAATGGATAAAGCACTGGTACTACGTGTTCTTAGTGTACCACAGGGGCACACTATCCCTAGTGGAGCCGCTGTTATCACTAGAATCTATAGTTCATGTATATGTTAATTATCCATAAGTTTTTATAAAGTCTTGAGGTCTTGTAAATAAGTTTGTTAACTTATGTCAATTTCAAATTTTGAAATTCAAGAGTTATGAATGAAATTCGTGTAAAGGCAAGGGCATTAGTCATCTTCCATCATGGTTAGTTATGTCATGTCATGTCATTAGTACTTGCGCAGTTTCGCAGCACGGGTATGATCTCTTAGGTACTTGCGCAGTTTCGTAGCGCGAGTGTGATTGGTCAGTTCTGTCGCTAAATAATGTTTGCGTGTTTTCGTAGCGGCCCGTTTGCCAGCGATTTCGTAGCGCATTCCTTTAAATTTGAACTGCCCGCGCTACGAAATCGGGGTTTCGGGCTGTTGTCTAGTTTTTTTTTTTTTTTTTTTCTGAAATGTCTAATCCGAGAAGTGGTGAGTCACGAGTCCGGTTATGATTGTTTCCTCACACCATTTACGTGTCATGATTAGCCATTACTTTGCCATCAGGTCTGATTTCATTGAGTTATGTGTCAGTTTGGAGGACGTTATAGGAAGTGGTCATTCCATAATGTGTTTTTCATAACATATGAATGTCTTCTACTCTATGAAAAGCGTGAGCTTTATTCTAATCAGACTACTGCAAGCGAGCCTGAGTTCTACAGCCAAGGAGTGTTATCGTGCTGCAAACCATCGGCATTTCCTTGTGTAGAATTGTGCAAAGAAACATGGAGAGAAAGGAGCACCGTTCGGGTAGATGTGTGAGAACAGAGCCGGAGGGATTAGATGTAACCCTCAGTGATGAGGAAGTAGCAAAGGCGTTCAGAGCTGCTGGTTGTTGGCAGTTCTGTGAAAAACTCAAAGGTGGACATGCAGAAGTGACCAAGGCATTTGCAGTGAACTTCACGGGATTAAATTCAAAGGTGGCCATGCTGGAGTTTCCGGTTTCCCCTGAAGTCATTTCTACAGTTACAGAAATCCCAAGAGGTGGCCAAGAATGGTTCAAGAATTTCAAGTTTGATATGGGTCCGTGTAAGGAGTTCTTAAAGGCACCATATGTAGACGAAGATCTTACTAAAGCTGTCCCAAGGAGCTATCTTAAGGAGAATTATGCTACATTATTGACATGCATCCAGAAGTACTTGACATGTGAAGGTCGGTACAACAAAGTCTATTCATATCATTTCAAGCTGCTACTACACTTCACTGGTAAGAGCTCAATAGACATCCCTTTTTACTTATTCAGGAGTATTTCTAAGATGTGTGACAAGATTCAGTTGAAAAAGGAAGCTTATGAAACATCTCTTTTTCATCATGGTCTGGTTAAATTATTGGTGTTGAATAGCCTACATAAAATTGGTAAAGACTGGGATTCGTTTGTATTCATGGCCGGTTTCCCTAGTAAAACGGGCCTCACTCCATTACCTGTAAGAGAAAGAGAAGATAGGAGTGAGGATACTACTTTGGCTGAGATTAGGAAAGAAATAACAGACCATAAGAAGCCCAAAGCTAAAACAAAGAAGCCAGAGAGGTCTGTAACAGTCAAAGAAACACCTGAAGCATCAACAAAGAAGACTCCTAAGTTAGCAGCCAAAGAAACTCCTGAGGCATCAATAGTCAAAACTTCGAAATCATCCAAAGTGTCTGAAAAAGAAGCCTCTAAGTTGCCGCTTAAGGAAACACCAGAATCATCTAAACAGAAGACTCACAAAAGAAAAGATGAAATTAAGTCTAGTGAAGTTGAAAGAGTTTCAAGAGCAAGAACTAGAGGCCAGCTGAACAAAGAAAAAGGAAAATCTGCTCATGTGGAAGAGAGTCCTGTTTCTAAGGGTAATCTAAATGATTTGCTGGAAGCCATTGAATTAGAACAAGAACATCCAATCCAAGTTGAACCGCTTGAAATAGAACCAGATCAATTGGGGGCACCTATGCATATTGATCTAACAAAATCTTCACCTGAGAGTTCTAAGAAGTCAAAGGCTTCCAAAAGGTTAAAGTTTGAAGAACCAGGTAAAGAGTATGCCTTTAAACCTCGCAGACCAATGACTAGGAGGCAAATAAAGGAAGCAGAAAAGGCTCAAAAAGAGAAAGTCCCTTCAGACAAGCCTAGGACAGAGGCACTTGAAATCTTCTCTGGAATAGTCCAAGCAGTTAAAAACAAGAATAAGGACAATAAGGTGGTTATCAGTCAAAGTGGAAATGTGGTTGCCATTACAAAACAACTGGAGCAAGTAAGGAGATACCTCAGGTTCATAATATCTTTAAAGAGAAGGCAGTGAGATATACTAGTTATAAGAAAGCTGTGATGAAAGGTAAAACAAGTTTGATCAGTCAAGCTAGTTCGGTATCTGACGCCTATGTATGGACAATACCAGCTCTAAAACAGGCAAAAACTATGAAACAAATGAATGCAAGTCTAAGAGCACAGAACAAGAAGTTGAAGGAGGAAATCATCAGCCTAAAAGAAAAGCTAGACAAGCTAGCTAAATGATTCAAGGAGGAATGTGTTTTCTCAAATTTTGATATATGTTAGGCCATTGTCTTTTTAAAAGTTTTTGAGACTTTTTTGTGTCTTCACACCTGTATGGAAAGACTAAAGGAATCATAGATTTGAAATATTGCTGTTTTAAGGTTCATATATTTAATTTTGATGACCTACAGCAGTTTCGTAGCGCGCTACGAAACTGCTGTAGATGACTGGTTAGTTTTAAAGCTTGAGTTGGAATGCTGAGATCAGCATATATTCAAAGAGATGGTTTAATGTCAGCATGTAGACTATAGAAGATCAGTCAGAAATTTTGAAAAGGAGGTCAGGTGTAAATATTCAAAGAAAAAGTCGAAGTTTTGTCTTTTGCCTAAAAGTCACTTTATCTCCGAAATTTTAGGGTTTGGATAGAGCTGCTGAGGTGTTAAATGATACACTTGTCCAGTTGTGGGATGGCTGGGTTATGAGTTTTCTTCAGTCACACGGGACTATCCAAGGTTTAAATGGCTTAAAGATGGATCATTAATATATGAACACCGAGGGGAGGCAGCAACCAAGAATATAGGCTTCATTTTCTTTTCGGTTGTTGAAGTCATCTATGCATCAAGTATCCGGAGCTGTATGTACATTGAATCTGTTTTAAGCTTGGATATGGTTATTATTGCAGTACTACAGGTGGCAAGCTCAAAGGACACATCAGGGTATACAAGGAAGAAGACTTAAAGTGCCAATATGATGGAATCCTCTGTTTTCGTAGCATCATATCTCTTGTAATAAATTAGTTCGTTTATGTTATTGTTAAGGTCATTTATGTCAAAAGCCCGAGCTCCCTTCATGCTTGATGAGGAGTCTCGTACAGCAGTGTTTTGATAGGCTATATATAGGAATAACTTAGATGTAAAAAAGGTTGGATACTTAATAGAAAAAGTGTGTTGTTTTGGGCCACTGTAAGATCTTTTTTGACAGTAATAGTAAAACAGAGTTATACTCTTCTCAAGATTCTCGAAGGATTGCCATGGTCAAATGAAGTGATGATGTGTTATACCTTATGTTATTTTATGGTTTTGTTGTATGCAATCACTCAGAATTCATACTTATATGCTCTGACTTCCTGTGTATACAGCAAGCTATGTGTGGTGGAATATGTTTGACTTGTAATGCTAAGAGCCTTGATTTCTATGAGTTCACTGTGTTTTCTTGTTTGCTTGATATTATAGACTCCATAGCCCAATGAGATATCTTTTGGTGTGTTTCCAACCAGTTATGCTTACATTAAATTTATTGTACAAGAGTTAGCCCTCTTATCAACATTCAAAATCAATAACCTTTTCTTGAGAGAGCCCTCTCAGGCTAGGGAGGCTAATCCTTAGTTAAAAGCTTGGTCTGAAATAGTTACACAGAGTCTGCCTGATCAGCAGCCCTTCAGTTGTGATTTTGTGATAACATTTTGGTGCGTCTGCCGGGAGCTTAAGATTGAATTTCTGAAGGTAGCAGGAGTTCAAATGATTTTCGAGGCTGCATTCTACCTTGGTGACTCCATTTGTTATTTTAAAGTTTAAAGGTGGCTTCGAAAGGAAGGTACACAAGGAGTAACCCTGATCCAAATCCACTTAGTCCTGTGGAAAATCCGAATATCATCTCAAGAAGTAAACAAAGATTCTCTGACATACCAGGTACTTCAAGTATTTCAAAGTCGTTATTTACTGAGTTTTCTAGAAGTCTTGAGAACAAACTTGTGGATGATAAGGTTCAAGAGGTCATATTAAGGTCTGAAAATGAAGAAGAAGTAATAGGCATTATCTTGGATTTACAGAAAAGAGGTATTGATACCTCTTCTTTAATTTCACAAAAAGATAAAGAGGAGTTTTGGGAAATTGTTTCTTCTGAGCTTTTGTTAGAAAAAGAAGATTTAAGACAGCTCAAGGAGCTTGATCCTTTTGAAATTCTGCTTAACTCAAACCTTGGGTTACCTCTCCCAAATTGGAGCTCTTTTGTTGGTGGGTTACAAAGTCCTAATAGTCCTTTTCGTACTCATATTTTGTCCTCAGCTTCCGTAAGTCCAAACAGTCCTCAACTCACATCTCATACTAGTCTTGGTCATAGCATACCTATTGTTGCTGTTCCTCCTTTCATCATGGCTGTACCTGCAAGGTATGCGCCTTTGGCCCTCCCTGCTGTTTTGCATGACTTACCAAACAAATATGCTTCTAAGATTCCAACCTGGGGAGGGGATGAAGACATTACAGCTGAAGAGCATGTAGATAGATTCAATGACTTTATTGATAGGTATGAAGTAGATGATGAAGATGTCAAATTGAGATTATTTGCTCAGTCCTTTATTGGGGAAGTTAGGAAATGGTTCAAAGCCTTGGGAGCTGGTAGTATTCACAGTTGGATTGAGTTTGAAGATAGTTTTTTGAGAAAATGGGGAAATAGGACTAATCCAGTACAGGCCCTCACTGAGTATAATAATTTGAGAAGAGCCCCAGATGAGACTATTTAGAACTTTTCTAAGAGGTTCAATAAGATTTACAATTCCATTCCAGCTCACTTAAAACCTCCTGGAGCCCTGGCCCAACTAAGATATGCTGAGTCCTTTGAATCTGATTTTTCTCTCTTACTCAGAGAGAGAGAGTCTGCTACATTGGCTGATATGCAAAATGATGCTATCAAAGTTGAAGTAAATATACTTGCTGCTAAAAAGTCTAAGATGGCTAAGACCAAAATTAAGGAAGAGGAGAGGCCCTCTACTTCAGCTCAAGATGAAAGATTTGAAACCATGATGAAGACTATGGAAAAGTTAATGGACCAATTAGCACTTGGGAATACTGCTGCTCCTCAAGCACAACAAGAACCTCGGTTCAGAAATCCCCAGTTTAGAAGGCCACAAAATCAACAAAGGCCAAGGGAAAATAGAAATCAGCCAGTTGATCCTCCTGTAAGACCTCCATTTCAGCAAAATATGGTAGATGGTGAGGAAGAGACTGAGGAACCTGAAGAAGCTATTCATTGTCTTGGCGAAGAAGATTCAGAAATCTTTTTAACAAAAGAAGAACATGATGAGTCTAGTCAACAAAAGGTTGAAAAAGAACCTTCAGATTTCCTAAAGGGTTATCAGCATGCCATATTTGAAATTCAGAAGCAATATAACCTCAGAAATCGAGATGTCCCCATTACAGCAAATAAGGGTCAGCCTAAGAAGAATATTCCAAAAGCAGTGGAAGACAAAAAAGAAAAGCCAAAACAAGCTGAAGAAAAAGGTGATGCTCTTAGTGAAAAGAAAGAGAATCAAGCTCTTGTTCTTCCTAAGGAAGTTGAGAAGTCTACTCCAGGATTCAATATAGAAAATGAGATTTCTAAAATTAAAATATCAGTCCCATTTAATGAACTTTTGAAGTAAACAAGTATAGAAGCAAGATTGTGGAAATGCTTAATTCTCCCCCGGGAGGAGCTGATATTTTAAATTTGCAAGAAGACAGTCCTATCATTTGTTTGGGCCCAAGGCTGGAAGATGAGCAGAATGATGAATTTCCTCCTTTTTATATAAGCATCAATATACATGAAATGACTCTTCATAATGCCATGTTGGACTCAGGAGCATCTCATAACCTTATGCCCAAAGTCATTATGGAAAGGTTAGGATTGGAAGTGACCAGACCTTATAAAGATTTATTTTCTTTTGATTCTAAGAGGGTGCATTGTATTGGGTTAATTAAGGATGTTGTTGTGGCTCTTACACAAATTCCAGCCAAAACCACTGTCATGGATATTGTTGTGGCTGATGTTCCACCTAAATTTGGAATATTACTTTCAAGATCATGGGCAGCTAAAATTAAGGGTACTATGCAAATGGATTTGACTTATGCTACTATTCCAGTATTTGGGGAGCAGAGAAGGTTATACCGGGAGACAAGGATGGCATATATGGTGAGTAGTAAGGATAAACCACAGAATTTTCCTATCTATTCTTGTGATACAGGCTTGGGATCAGCCATTCTGTTTAATGAATCAGTGGGAGAGGAATCACAGAAAGAAAAAGCAGAAAATCAGTGTGAAGAGTTGCAGCAAAGTAATGAAGAAGACATTTCTGGTTGCTGGTCTTTGTATTTTGATGGAGCAGCAGGGAAAGAAGGAGCTGGCGCTGGAATTTGGATCATGAGTCCAGCTGATGAGAGTAAGTTTTTGTCTTATAAGCTCAATTTTGATTGCACAAATAACATGGCCGAGTATGAGTCCTTGGTTTTAGGCCTAGAAAATTTGATTGATTTCAAGGCAAAAAACATTGTTGTTTATGGGGACTCTGAGCTAGTTATAAAGCAAGTTCAAGGTGTTTATCAAACAAAAGATGCAAGAATGAGAGCTTATAGGAATTTGGTATTAGAATTGTTGGAAAAGTTTCAATCATACACTTTCAATGTCATAACCAGAGAGCAGAATTCCATGGCAGATTCTCTTGCTGTAGTAGCTAGTCTTTTTGTCATTCCTAAACATGATTCTGACAGTTATGCAGTCAAAGTCCGCCATAGGCCAGTGATCCCTGACAATATCCTAAATTGGCAAGTATTTGAAGATGACCAGCAGGTGAAAAGTTTCTTAGAATTGAAAGGAGAATTTGAGAATTGTCAAATTGACCAGCAAAACATGTTAGTGGAAACAAAAGAAAAGTCTGAGGTGTTGCAGCTGCAAAATAACCTCATTCCTAAAGGTCTGATTCCACTTGAGAAACTTTTTGATCAGAATGATGTTTTTAAGGCGCCAAGGTTGCAGGCAAATGAAGAAGAGATAGAAAGCTGCAATCTAGGTGATTTAGTAGCGCCTAAATTGATCAAAATTTCAAAATTTTTATCAGCTGATTTAAAGGTTAAGTACATTGATCTGATGAAGAAGTTTATTGATGTGTTTGCTTGGAATTATACTGATCTCAAACAATATGATTCCTCAGTTATACAGCATACAATCCCCATCAAGCCAAATGAGAAACCTTTTAAGCAAAAATTGAGAAGAATAAATCCTCTGCTGATGCCATTAATTGAGAAGGAGGTTAAGAAGTTGTATGATGCGAAGATTATTGTTCCTATCAGATTTTCAAATTGGTTAGCCAACTTGGTTCCAGTGAGGAAAAAGAACGGAGAAATAAGGATTTGCATAGACTTTAGGAATTTGAACAAGGCTTCACTCAAGGACAATTATCCTCTTCCTAAAATGGATCTCATGTTGCAGAATATTGTAGGTTCTCAAAGAATGTCAATGTTAGACGGCTTTTCAGGATACAATCAAATCCTTGTTCATCCAGAGGATCAGGAGAAGACATCCTTTACTACACCATGGGGCACATTTATGTATGCCAAGATGCCCTTTGGCCTCATGAATGCAGGGGCGACTTTCCAAAGGGCTATGGACATTGCTTTTGCAGAGGAGAGAGATAAATCAGTTGTGGTATACCTTGATGATATCACAGTATTTTCAAAGAGAGAGGAAGATCATTTAAAGCATCTAGAAAAGATATTATTGAAGTGTAGAAGGTTCGGCATTTCTTTGAATCCAACTAAAAGTATCTTTGCTTTGACTTCTGGTAAGTTGCTTGGGCATATCATTTCTCAAGAAGGCATTAAAATAGATCCAAATAGAGTTAGTGCTATTTCAAGGCTGGATTTGCCAAGGAGTAAGAAAGAAGTTCAGTCTTTTCTTGGTAAAGTCAATTTTGTTAGGAGGTTCATTCCTAACTTTGCAGAGGTGGTTAAGCACATCACAAAAATGCTAAAGAAGGGAGCAGACTTTAGGTGGACAGCTGAGGCAAGAAAGTCTTTTGAAGAAATTAAAAAAGCACTCACTCAAGCACCGGTGCTTATTAGTCCTGATTTCTCCAAGGAATTTTTAATATTCACTTATGCCTCTGAAGATACAATCGCTGGAGTTCTTTTGCAGAAAGGGGATCAAGGTACTGAGCAGCCTATTTCATTCTTTAGTAAAACATTGGCAAATGCTGAATTAAAGTATAACATTTTAGAAAAGCAAGCATATGCTTTGGTTAAGGCAATCAAAGACTTTAGAATCTATGTGCTTCATTCTCATATTATTGCATTTGTGCCAAGTGCTGTTATTAAAGAAATTCTCACACAAGCAGACCCGGATGGTAAAAGAGGGAAATGGATAGCCAAATTGTTGGAATATGATATTGAAATTAGGCCAACTAAATTGGTGAAAGGCCAAGGGTTAGCAGAGTTGCTAACTCATTCAAATCTAGACTGCACTGATATTAATTTTAATGCAGAAATATCAGAAATTTTTGAAGAAGAGGAAGAATTGGTTCAAATCAATGAAAAATTTCTGATATCTGAATGGTATAAGGATGTCTCATTTGTACTACAGCACAACAGAGCCCCTGACAATCTTCCCAAGTCTAGAGCCCGTTTCATCAAACTGAAATCTCTTAAATATTTTGTTTATGAACAGAGTTTGTTTTGGAAGGATGCTGGAGGGATTCTACTAAGTTGCTTAATTGAAGAGGAGGCTGATAGAGTAATTGAAGAATTTCACAAAGGAGACTGTGGAGGTCACCATTATTGGAAGGCTACAGCTAACAAAATATTGAGAGCTGGGTATTTTTGGCCCACCATGTTCAAAGATATTTATAAAAAGGTTGCAGCTTGTCATGAATGTCAGTTGTTTGAAGGTAAAAGAAAGCTCATGCCTATGCCTCTTGTTCCTATTTATGTAGAGGCGCCTTTTCAGCAGTGGGGGCTAGATTTTATAGGTGAGATACATCCCTCTTCATCAGGCCAACATCGGTGGATACTTACAGCCACAGATTATTTCACAAAGTGGATAGAGGCAGTACCAACTAGACAAGCTAATGATGCAGTCATTATTTCTTTCTTAGAGAACAATATTTTATCAAGGTTTGGATGTCCACTCAAGCTTATCACAGATAATGCTCAAGCATTTAAGTCTAAGAGAATGATAAACTTTTGCCATCAATATCATATTACTCTTGGTCATTCAACAGCTTATTATCCACAAGGCAATGGTCTAGCTGAAAGTTCAAATAAGAGTCTTGTGAGGATTATCAAGAAATTGCTGGAGGAAAACAAGAAAACTTGGCATTTGAAACTGAAGTATGCATTATGGGCTGATCGCATTTGCACTAAAAGATCTATTGGAACATCTCCTTATGAACTTGTGTACGGAGCAGAAGCTATTTTTCCAACATCTCTTGGTGTCCTAGTTATGAAATTAATTCAAGGACTTGAAGAAGAGCCCAATGCCATACAGAGGAGGATTAATCAATTGATTGCATTACAAGAAAAAAGGAATGAAGTGGTTGAAGATTATCAACAAAGTCAGAATAGAGTCAAAAGGGCTTTTGACAAGAAGATTAAAGATGTGACCTTTCAAATTAATGACAAGGTTTTGAAATGGGAAGCCAAAATTGAGGAAAAGGGCAAACATGGTAAGTTTGAGAATTTATGGAAGGGGCCATATTTGATATCTACCTTCCATGGAAACAATACTTACATTTTGCAAGAAGTTGATGGATCACAGTATGCTGGTGGGCCTGTCAATGGCAGGTTCTTAAAGCATTATTATCAGTGAGAAGTCCGCCAAGAAGTTCATGATCATTGTAAATAATCATTGCTTTTGAAGTGTTTGTGTTAGCAATAAGTGACAAGCTGAACTAGCAGATTTTAGCCCGAGGAGAAGGCCCACAAAGTTTGAGAGGAATGCTTGTCAGCCAGATGTGAGTGTAATAAATGGATAAAGCACTGGTACTACGTGTTCTTAGTGTACCACAGGGGCACACTATCCCTAGTGGAGCCGCTGTTATCACTAGAATCTATAGTTCATGTATATGTTAATTATCCATAAGTTTTTATAAAGTCTTGAGGTCTTGTAAATAAGTTTGTTAACTTATGTCAATTTCAAATTTTGAAATTCAAGAGTTATGAATGAAATTCGTGTAAAGGCAAGGGCATTAGTCATCTTCCATCATGGTTAGTTATGTCATGTCATGTCATTAGTACTTGCGCAGTTTCGCAGCACGGGTATGATCTCTTAGGTACTTGCGCAGTTTCGTAGCGCGAGTGTGATTGGTCAGTTCTGTCGCTAAATAATGTTTGCGTGTTTTCGTAGCGGCCCGTTTGCCAGCGATTTCGTAGCGCATTCCTTTAAATTTGAACTGCCCGCGCTACGAAATCGGGGTTTCGGGCTGTTGTCTAGTTTTTTTTTTTTTTTTTTCTGAAATGTCTAATCCGAGAAGTGGTGAGTCACGAGTCCGGTTATGATTGTTTCCTCACACCATTTACGTGTCATGATTAGCCATTACTTTGCCATCAGGTCTGATTTCATTGAGTTATGTGTCAGTTTGGAGGACGTTATAGGAAGTGGTCATTCCATAATGTGTTTTTCATAACATATGAATGTCTTCTACTCTATGAAAAGCGTGAGCTTTATTCTAATCAGACTACTGCAAGCGAGCCTGAGTTCTACAGCCAAGGAGTGTTATCGTGCTGCAAACCACCGGCATTTCCTTGTGTAGAATTGTGCAAAGAAACATGGAGAGAAAGGAGCACCGTTCGGGTAGATGTGTGAGAACAGAGCCGGAGGGATTAGATGTAACCCTCAGTGATGAGGAAGTAGCAAAGGCGTTCAGAGCTGCTGGTTGTTGGCAGTTCTGTGAAAAACTCAAAGGTGGACATGCAGAAGTGACCAAGGCATTTGCAGTGAACTTCACGGGATTAAATTCAAAGGTGGCCATGCTGGAGTTTCCGGTTTCCCCTGAAGTCATTTCTACAGTTACAGAAATCCCAAGAGGTGGCCAAGAATGGTTCAAGAATTTCAAGTTTGATATGGGTCCGTGTAAGGAGTTCTTAAAGGCACCATATGTAGACGAAGATCTTACTAAAGCTGTCCCAAGGAGCTATCTTAAGGAGAATTATGCTACATTATTGACATGCATCCAGAAGTACTTGACATGTGAAGGTCGGTACAACAAAGTCTATTCATATCATTTCAAGCTGCTACTACACTTCACTGGTAAGAGCTCAATAGACATCCCTTTTTACTTATTCAGGAGTATTTCTAAGATGTGTGACAAGATTCAGTTGAAAAAGGAAGCTTATGAAACATCTCTTTTTCATCATGGTCTGGTTAAATTATTGGTGTTGAATAGCCTACATAAAATTGGTAAAGACTGGGATTCGTTTGTATTCATGGCCGGTTTCCCTAGTAAAACGGGCCTCACTCCATTACCTGTAAGAGAAAGAGAAGATAGGAGTGAGGATACTACTTTGGCTGAGATTAGGAAAGAAATAACAGACCATAAGAAGCCCAAAGCTAAAACAAAGAAGCCAGAGAGGTCTGTAACAGTCAAAGAAACACCTGAAGCATCAACAAAGAAGACTCCTAAGTTAGCAGCCAAAGAAACTCCTGAGGCATCAATAGTCAAAACTTCGAAATCATCCAAAGTGTCTGAAAAAGAAGCCTCTAAGTTGCCGCTTAAGGAAACACCAGAATCATCTAAACAGAAGACTCACAAAAGAAAAGATGAAATTAAGTCTAGTGAAGTTGAAAGAGTTTCAAGAGCAAGAACTAGAGGCCAGCTGAACAAAGAAAAAGGAAAATCTGCTCATGTGGAAGAGAGTCCTGTTTCTAAGGGTAATCTAAATGATTTGCTGGAAGCCATTGAATTAGAACAAGAACATCCAATCCAAGTTGAACCGCTTGAAATAGAACCAGATCAATTGGGGGCACCTATGCATATTGATCTAACAAAATCTTCACCTGAGAGTTCTAAGAAGTCAAAGGCTTCCAAAAGGTTAAAGTTTGAAGAACCAGGTAAAGAGTATGCCTTTAAACCTCGCAGACCAATGACTAGGAGGCAAATAAAGGAAGCAGAAAAGGCTCAAAAAGAGAAAGTCCCTTCAGACAAGCCTAGGACAGAGGCACTTGAAATCTTCTCTGGAATAGTCCAAGCAGTTAAAAACAAGAATAAGGACAATAAGGTGGTTATCAGTCAAAGTGGAAATGTGGTTGCCATTACAAAACAAACTGGAGCAAGTAAGGAGATACCTCAGGTTCATAATATCTTTAAAGAGAAGGCAGTGAGATATACTAGTTATAAGAAAGCTGTGATGAAAGGTAAAACAAGTTTGATCAGTCAAGCTAGTTCGGTATCTGACGCCTATGTATGGACAATACCAGCTCTAAAACAGGCAAAAACTATGAAACAAATGAATGCAAGTCTAAGAGCACAGAACAAGAAGTTGAAGGAGGAAATCATCAGCCTAAAAGAAAAGCTAGACAAGCCAGCTAAATGATTCAAGGAGGAATGTGTTTTCTCAAATTTTGATATATGTTAGGCCATTGTCTTTTTAAAAGTTTTTGAGACTTTTTTGTGTCTTCACACCTGTATGGAAAGACTAAAGGAATCATAGATTTGAAATATTGCTGTTTTAAGGTTCATATATTTAATTTTGATGACCTACAGCAGTTTCGTAGCGCGCTACGAAACTGCTGTAGATGACTGGTTAGTTTTAAAGCTTGAGTTGGAATGCTGAGATCAGCATATATTCAAAGAGATGGTTTAATGTCAGCATGTAGACTATAGAAGATCAGTCAGAAATTTTGAAAAGGAGGTCAGGTGTAAATGTTCAAAGAAAAAGTCGAAGTTTTGTCTTTTGCCTAAAAGTCACTTTATCTCCGAAATTTTAGGGTTTGGATAGAGCTGCTGAGGTGTTAAATGATACACTTGTCCAGTTGTGGGATGGCTGGGTTATGAGTTTTCTTCAGTCACACGGGACTATCCAAGGTTTAAATGGCTTAAAGATGGATCATTAATATATGAACACCGAGGGGAGGCAGCAACCAAGAATATAGGCTTCATTTTCTTTTCGGTTGTTGAAGTCATCTATGCATCAAGTATCCGGAGCTGTATGTACATTGAATCTGTTTTAAGCTTGGATATGGTTATTATTGCAGTACTACAGGTGGCAAGCTCAAAGGACACATCAGGGTATACAAGGAAGAAGACTTAAAGTGCCAATATGATGGAATCCTCTGTTTTCGTAGCATCATATCTCTTGTAATAAATTAGTTCGTTTATGTTATTGTTAAGGTCATTTATGTCAAAAGCCCGAGCTCCCTTCATGCTTGATGAGGAGTCTCGTACAGCAGTGTTTTGATAGGCTATATATAGGAATAACTTAGATGTAAAAAAGGTTGGATACTTAATAGAAAAAGTGTGTTGTTTTGGGCCACTGTAAGATCTTTTTTGACAGTAATAGTAAAACAGAGTTATACTCTTCTCAAGATTCTCGAAGGATTGCCATGGTCAAATGAAGTGATGATGTGTTATACCTTATGTTATTTTATGGTTTTGTTGTATGCAATCACTCAGAATTCATACTTATATGCTCTGACTTCCTGTGTATACAGCAAGCTATGTGTGGTGGAATATGTTTGACTTGTAATGCTAAGAGCCTTGATTTCTATGAGTTCACTGTGTTTTCTTGTTTGCTTGATATTATAGACTCCATAGCCCAATGAGATATCTTTTGGTGTGTTTCCAACCAGTTATGCTTACATTAAATTTATTGTACAAGAGTTAGCCCTCTTATCAACATTCAAAATCAATAACCTTTTCTTGAGAGAGCCCTCTCAGGCTAGGGAGGCTAATCCTTAGTTAAAAGCTTGGTCTGAAATAGTTACACAGAGTCTGCCTGATCAGCAGCCCTTCAGTTGTGATTTTGTGATAACAGTTGCATTGCACAATCTAGGAAAGGAAGGCTTGCCCTCCTCTCGAGATTTATGCATTCTTGCTGGGCCAAAAAATTGCGCAAATCTATCCTTGGGCTAGCAGTCCTTCCCAGTTGGAATTGCGCATTGTGAAATCCCGTCAGTTAGCAGCTAGACTAGATTATGCATTATGTAGTTCCAATAGTCATCCAGTCTCCCAGTAGCCCAGATTGTGCCTTGAGCAATCTTGGTAGTCGGTCTCCCAACCTCCCGGACAAAATTGTGCAACCTTCATGATCATTCACCCAGGTATGTTGCAAGTCAGTTCTCATGTTCATTTTGGTTTTGGACTGACAGATTTCTTGCTATGAGTGTTACCATGTCTCCAGGTATCACAGGTGTTCATCTGCCTCTCAATAGTACATGTACAATGGTTTCCAGGAGAGCAGAGGCGAGGACATCGTTCATAGCATGCCTCAGGATGAAATCGATCAAGTGTCTATGAGCTTTCCTAATCATGAAGACATCAAGCTATTCATATATAAGGACATCAAGTGGTAACATCACAATGAGAAGCATCATGAACAACAGTTGAAGACAGCATACCAAATCCAATGAATGCAAGAGGAGGGTTATTGACAACACGGAGGCGGAACAAGGTTGCAAGCTCAAGCATGTCCATTAATGATGAAAGAAACTTTGGAGACTCTGGCTATGGAGTGATGGGGTGACATGAAGATCACATGAAGGCAAAAGATGTAACAAAGAAGAAGTTGCATGTGTTGAAGCAACAACTCAGGAAGAACATGAAGCTGGGTAGATAGATGAATGAGTTGCAGCAGGATCAAGAATAGAAGTGGGCGCAACCTGTGCTCATGGATGAAACTACGCTTAGACAAGTTAAAGATCCATCCCAGCAGCTAACACAAAGCAGACATGGTGAGCAGTGTGGTTGATCACATGAAAGGGATTTAGCAGCATGCATGTCATTGTGCACACGCATGCAATCCAACCTATTCAACACACTTACCAAGGTGAAGACAAGAAGCAAGTCCAACTAGAGAAAAATGGGTACTTAGGCAAGTTGATGTGCATGACCACCAACACACACTTGAAGATCATCACTGACACTATGCATCAGTGTGCTACCATTTTATCCGCACCCAAGAAGACCATGTGCATGTTACGAGATGAATTATATGAAGGGGTTGAACCAATGCACCGGTTCCAATGAAAGCAAGAATTAGCTTCAACAAGATGTCACCATGAGGTGCATGCACACCATCACAAATGACCAAGCTTGGCATCAAATCACTAGCTTCACCATCACAAGCATGTCAAAGAGTTGGTCTCGCCACAGTAGACCGGGTGTTAGTGATGTCTTGCAAGGCTTGCTCAAGCCATGTTGTCTCACATGAGTATATGTGCATTGTAATGTTGAGTCATGTCAAGTGTAAGCCAAGCGTCAACAGTTGGATGTAACAGTCATAGAGTAGGTGAAGAGTCATGAGGGTAGTTGGACCTTCACAAAGAGGAATGTCAAGGGTCACCCCACCCTTTGCTATAAATAGTCCCTCATAACTCATTGTATAGGTTTTTGGTCAGCCAAGCTTCTACTAAGATTATTTTGAATAAGGCTTGGACAATATTGTAATGCACCTTGGCTTCTCCACTACATGGAGCTAGTACATCTCTTTGGAGGAGCAGGCAGATGTGGCTATAACAATCCACTATTGGGGCTAGCATGTTTACATGTTGTATTGTATGATTGCAACTTACACTTCTTTATATAATAAGAGCCAGCACATTTTCATGCATATTTTTTTATTGTAGTTGGACTGCTCGAGTTTCCTTAATGATATATGTTTTTTAAATTACTTAATTGTGTATGAACTGATTCACATGCAATTATATGAATCTTGCTGTTAATGTGTTGCATATTTTGTTAATGTTGTCATCGTCCATGTCGATTTCTCTACCAGACATCAGACAGACCTTTCACTTGAAACTTGCTATAACGACCATCAAACTCGTCTTGGAATGATTCGTGAGTGTTGTATGTGTTATCTTACCTCATATGATGTGACTGCCGCATCTGAGCAGACTGGCCCGCCAGATGCTGTGCATGTCCTTTGTGTTGTCTGTTCCTAGCCGAGTTGGGACTGATCCCTTTCAACCTAGAACTCACCTTCAACTCCTTCCCCTTTTGAAGTGTTGGAACCTCTCACACACCTTCCTTGACTCACTCCATCAGCCACACCATTGCCGCTGACAGAGTTATCCTACTTGCCTCTACGCGACATCGCGGTCAAGGCATTACCTTATGACCCACTGCTGGGACTCCTACACCAAATAGTCAGAGGTCTAATTGGGACTTCTTACTGGGGATATCCCGTTGACATGTTGGTAGGTCCAGCACTGTCAACAAGTGGGTAATTTTCATCTCTTAAGAATCTAAGAAAATTTCGAATATGATCACCACATTTTATTTAGAAGTGCGCCATAAACGATAGTTTGGGCCATTATCAAATACTGCAATGTCATGGATGAAAGATTTATTTCAAAGTATGGAGAGTGTATGCCAAATAGAGAGACAATACATATTCTAGATAATTTATGTAGATGATAAATCTATAACTTATTCAAAGAATATGTAGAAGGTGCTATGGGACATGGTTGATTTATTACATATCAATATTTTGTGAAGGTATGGAAGAAAGAATTCAACAATGTCCATATGCCTAAGAAGACAAGGATGGGGATTTACAGTACATGTGCTTCTCTTAAATAAAAAAGGGATAACTGTGAAGGGTCAGAAAGAGGTAAGCATTCATAACTTTAACTTTTAAAATTGTATTGTCATCAACTATGAAAATGCATTTCTTAATGACTTTCTCTTATGTTGTGTAGATTCCATTGTCGAAGATCTTAAGGAACATCATGAACAACAAACAAGTGAAAGGAAAAATTTGTACAAGCATCAAAAGAAGTGTTATGATAATTCAAATAGATATTTGGGTTTTGATAATTGATGGTATGGACCAGAAGAAAACACTTTTACCACATTTTGTTCGCACACCCAAAAATTTAGAGGAGACAAATTTTATTCAGTATCACTTGGTCAGTTGTATGGCCTTCAATGGGAAAATGTTGCCAAGGGTGTACTTCATAGCTCCAAATATTCATAATGATGCAAATTTGACAATAACCATAATTCATGATGTGCTTTATCATTGGTTTGGTAATCTTCTTGAATTTTTGTATCTACAATTGGACAACACTTTCCATGAAAACAAAAATCAGATTGTTTTTGGATATCTAAACATGCTTCTTGAATTGAGAAATTTTCAGAAAGTAAAGGTTGGTTTCCTTCTTTTTGGGCACACTCATGACCATATTGATCAGATGTTCAGTTTTTTTTCAGTCACATTGAAGAGGAAGGAAGTTGGGAGCTTGATATAATTAATTGAATGTATTAAGAAATCATACATGCCAGAGCCTACTTTTGATGTGTTGGAAGAAACTTTTGACATGCGAAGGTTTATTCTCAGATCACATGGTGAGGAGAATTGCATTGAACAAATTAATGACATTAGCTTCCAACATAAATTTCGTATCAAAAAAATTGATGGAAAAACACTAATATGGGGCAAGAAGTATTCAAATACAGTAGAATGGGCACCGTCATTAGGTTTGGAATTCTTGAAGTTCATTCTAGATCATCCAATATTTGCATCAAATATATTGTTATTACAATCAGTTGCTAACGTTCATAATGCATGCAGACATAATAGAGATATAAATTATTCTGATTGCCTAGAAGAAATTAAAAATGTGTTAGATGTACATATGAGGACTTTGATATTGATGATTCAATTTGGTGGGAGTATTTTTTCAATAATCAAAGTGATATCATTTCAAGAACAACAAATGAAGATATACCTTCCAAAAATCCATTTATTTGGCCACAAAATGTGTCAAATGAACATGAGGAAAAAAACATTGTTGAACAACAACAATCTCAAGGTATTATTAATTCTTCACAGGTAGAGGAAAGAGAGATGCTTATTGGTTCCAGAAGATCTCGTGCACAATGTGAAGCCATGAAAAACCTTTACAGAGGTTCAATACAGGATATTAAGGAGGGTTGGATGATCACAGTGCTAGCATATGGAGATCCCAATGGCTATCCATTCTGGGTTGCTAAGGTTATAACGATCATTACAGAAAATGAAGATGTTACAGGTGTTGAAGTACATTGTATGCCACAAATACACACCCATTCAATGGTGTGTATAAGCCAGAGATGGTAGTTGATAAAAAAATTGGTGGAAAGAGAAAAAGAAAGGGTACAAATATAAATCGTCATTGCACAGACCTCTTAAAATTGGAGGATACTGACATACTTGTTTATGACTTCAATTTAACAAAGAGAGGAACTCTTCACTTCAAGACGATAGAGATTCTGGAAAGGTTGTTACCAGAAGGAACAATATTGAGATGGGAGTCTATTGAAACCAGTCGTAGATCCAAAATAATTTTGAAACCTGAAATGGTGGGCATGCATGTGGACTTAGATGGGGCACTAGTTGATGAAAGAGAAGAATATGAAACATCTTCATCTACATCCAATCATTCATCTAAAGTTGTGAATTCCGATGGTGTGTAAGAAAATATGAGTGATTTTGAATAATTTTCTATTACAGTTTATATATATGATGTTTTCCATATGGTGTTAAATCAGAAGTTATGAATCATTTTTATGAATTTCGATACCATGGACCGAAAACCATCGCGTCCAAAACCATGTACGAAATCCATTTACAAAACCATAGGTACATCCACCCACCTAATATAGGGTCCAAAAAAAATATTCCTGGTGTGCTACCCCGAACCCGATCGAGTGGCACTACCGCCCTGTGACCCCACTGTTGTGCCCGACGCAATAAATGGAGAGCTGACCATCCCTCCTCTAACCCCCAACTTAACTACTGGGGCTAGTCGTGGAAAGAATATAACACAGCCCAGCATTTGCAATCCTCTGTCAATTCAAACTTCTTACCTTTCATTTGGAATGATCTAATAGGATAAGCGATCTGCAGGAATTTCTTGATGAACCTTCAATAATAGCCTACCAAACCCATGAAATATTTCACCTCGTCCACATTCTTAGGAGCTACCCACTCCATGATATCTCTTATCTTCTCTCAATCTACTGCAATGCCCTCCGTGGCAAAATAATTCCCTATTTTATGTACCTTAGTTTCAAAGAAGCTACACTTGCTAAGCTTAGCATACAACTGATGCTCTCCCAACAACCTCAACACTGCTGCTAAAGGCTCAACATGCTCTTCCTCATTTTTAGAATATCCCAATATATCATTAATGAACACAATAAAAAACGTATCTAAATATGGACACAACACACTATTCATCAAACACATGAATGTAGCTAGAGCATTAGTTAAGCCAAATGGAACAACAACAAACTCATAATTCTAGTACTTGGTCTTGAACACAGTGTTGTAAATGTAGAATTTTCTTGTAGATTCACAAGCTCATGTAGTCTACTAAAACAAGAGACAAGAATCTATTTCTACTATCAACTAGCGAAAGCCAGTAGATCGATGAAAACAATAATAGACAAGTGGAAGAAAAATCAATGGCACATAACTCAATAAGTATCTAGGGAAAGCCACATCTCAAAACCCCACATTTGTATTGCATTAAATAAAAAATCCAAGACGATACAACAGTGCTTGTTCTCACAAGAACAATCCCAACACTTAATATAATCAATCTCCAACTCACAAGAAAACTCTTGGCCAACACATAGCCAATTCTCTTGCTCTCCAAGTCCCTATTTCCTTACACAATTCTTATTGATGATCAATCCATATTTATTGGAGTTCAATGCATCCAAAATTGTGCAATCCCTTCTAGGTTCAGTTCTTGATTGCATGCACCATTTGTACAACTATGAAAATTATACAATTGATCGTACATTATCCCTGCACTCTAGCCTCAACTGGGTATTTCTTAGAATCAACATGCATGAGTTTCTGATGAGGAAATCTTCAATTAACTGGAGTAGTAGAATTTAATGAATTAGTATGCCAATTGACTGTTAACTCAATATTAATTCTTCAAATAGTTTGGAACTAATTTAACTGGACTTAAGAAAGAATTCCAACTCGAAATTCTTAAGTTAACTAAGTCAAATCACTCTAGTTAAATATTACAAGTTTTTATGAGAATAGAATTCGATTTTAATTCTCAGTTTAATTCAAGGAAAAATTAAACTGGAATTTGTGGATTCTATTTTTATCATTTCTTGTTCCTGTTTTCAAAACTCCCTCTTAAGAATAAAGAAATTCAACTCAATCCCAATCCTAAACCTTTGGAATTTTTTTCATGCAACGCTTCTCTCTAGTGTTGTTGCTACAACAACTCCTGTTACACAACATTTTGTGACTGTCCTTGTACTCCCCATTCCACGATCCCAGAGGACCTCTACAATTACCCTCATGTGTTTTCCCATCATGAAGAAACTCCCATTATGTCCCTATTCACAAGAAGAAAATTTCCCTTTTGCATCATTTCCCAAGAATCTTCCTTTTACCCTAGTTTACAAGACTAATGCTAATGACTAGTTCACCCCCCATGCTGATTTGTAGAGTTTAACACTGAGACTAGTGTCGATAAGTGCTATTGATCCTTGTCTCAGTCGCGCCGATCCTCTTTTCAAAAGTTTTTTAAATATGGAGTCAAAGATTCCAGGTCTAGAAGCTTTGTAACGGAAGTATGGTAAATGGTTTTTTGGAGAATTTGGTGTCTACGGATAAATACTAATTCCCTAGATAAGTAGTTGTATCTAGAACAATAGTTTAAAGTTTTTTAGTCTTTTCCTATAAGCAATAAATAAGATGAGAAGATGAGAAGACCTACCTGTAGTTCCGATTTCCTCTCATCTCCCTTATATCGATCTTGTCGCTCCTTCCTATACTTAATGCACTTGAGAAGTACCTGTAAACACAATAGAAAACAAAGAATCGATCAGAGCACACAATCTATTGAATATAAGTGAAAGGAATCAGATACAATTCACACATATAAGCATTATGAAATAATACAAACATATGGGAGAAAGGTTCAAGCTCTTTATTGAATAAAAGAAGGAATTACAACCATTGGTGTCTGATTCAAAGCCATTCCTCCATCTTGGATCCCATCCACATCACATCAAAATTATGAAAAACTTTTAGCATTACAATACTTGCTTCAAAGCCAAATCTCATAGCAACATTATCTCCTTACAATTCAAGCTAATCTAGCCCCTAATCACTTAGATGAGTGGTCAATTTATAGGAAGATGAAGGAGGTTTTGTCATAAATGGTGGAATTGAATGGCCTTCCATACTTAGAATTAGTTCCATCGAGGATGGGATGAGAGGATAGGATGCACCTTAACTCATTCCTCATCCATTTTCGAGCTAATAGGAGTTGATAAGTGAGGGAACCTTCTAGATGGCTCCAAAAGATAAGAATATTCCCCAAACCTTATGTGAATTTCACTCAATCTCACCCAACGCAAGTGAAAGGAAGCCTAAGTGCTCTGCAGAGCACCCTGGCATGGACTCACTTGCTCTGCAATGCAACCTTACAAGAGCTTACATGCGCTGGTCCCTCTAGAGGCTATTTCTGGATGTATTTAAGTCATGAAACTGTCTGGGAAGGAGGCATCCATAAGGGTGACTTGTTTAGGGCATGTAGCAACTGAAATTAGGGTTTGATGAGCCCTAAAACAATGATATGGATGATGGGATTGATGTGCCCAAATGGATTTGTAACAACTTCCCCCTAAAGCATGAAGTCAAAAAAATGCCAATGTCGAATGAAATGCTTTACGATGTGATGAGGAGGTATCAAAGTGGAAGGTGACCTGCATCAATTACAATACATATATCATGATATTTTACTTTACATGAATTACTGAGGGAAGGCATACCCATGCTCAGCTTACAAACTTTCATTACATGTACATAAACAGTCGTCTACAAATATAGAACCATGATCAAAATGACCATCAATGTAAATCCATTGTACATATGATTTAGTACTCCTGAAATCGCAGCCTTGATGGATGAAACTAGATCCAGGGTCTTCTATCTCGTTCAATTGTTCTCTCAAGTATGAGTCTAACCATGTGAATATGTGATCTGAAGTCAAACATGGGAAGACACCATCTAATTACCAACCAATGATGTAAGCTGTTAATAGATGCGAGAGAAATAACTGATAATGATAATAATCCTCAAGGTATTGCAGTACATTCTGCATGGTGTGAATGGATGATTTGATGTCGAAAACCATAAAAAGTCTTTCGGTCAAAGGTCATTGACCTATTTCCGAAATCGAGAAACCTACCATTGATGCATACAAGCCTCAAGGTACTGGAAGGGTGTTTCTAAGTCAACTTATTGGATAATGTGTTGATGTCGGAAAGAAGAAACTCGTCGCAGGTGGGCCTTGATGTATCCCAAATCAATGACACAAAACGAGTGTAGTGAGTTTTGAGATGGAATTTGACTGATGACACAAGATTCAAGAATGGCGGTCATGAAAATGAAGGTTTATGGTGTTGCAAAGGATGAATTTTGACTAAATGACTTCTCTTGAACATGTCAGCGACACAAAAATGAATTGGTAGCATTGACCCAAAACAAAGTTATGGATGGTATGATAGACCAATGGTGTGATAACCATCAAGCTAATAACCCAACCCAGATAGGCACGATGATGGAGTGTAAGTGTCATGTTCAAGAGCGACCTGCTACCATAAAGTGGTTTTCCCTTTTTTCCCATTTTCCCCAGTCATTGCTAACTAGTACCTCTTTATTTTTATCAATGTTGAGGAGGATAACATATGCTTTTTGTATAATTCCACCCTTTGGGTGAATCCATCGCTATGTGATGCTTTAACAAGTCTAGTGAAGGTGAAACTCAGTCTTGTCTAAATGGACAAGTTTGTCGCTATTTGATGTCTTAACGAGTTTAACGACAAAGATAACTTGGTCCTTTTCATGTTTAGAGAGTTTGAAAAGGGAAAAAAAGAAAACTCCACAAGTTCTTTTTCATAAATTGATCTCTCAAGCTCGAAAATGTGTAAAATAATACAAGAGAGATATCGTTTCCAATCCGCTAACGAGATGGAAAGGACAAGCGCTTGGAAATCTTTTCATGTTTAGAGAGTCTGAAAAGATCTTAAAGAGGACTCAAGTTTGAGGAATGAATGGTGTCTAGGGTAGAAACTGGTTCTGGTGATGTTTGAACTTCTCAAAACATGTTGATTTATTTGAAGAGGCTGGCTAATAAGACCACTCATTGCAACTATTTCTCAAAAAGGGTAAAACAACCAAGTGAAAGCATATGATCAACCAAGCAGATAGTGACGATGGAAAGAGAAAAAACCAAGGGTCATTTGATGGAAAAGGCTAATAAAATGGCAATCGCGAGGGTTAAAATGGAGATGGGTTCATTTTTACACAAGCTTGAACCATAGGGAACTATGCTTGGAACTAGTTTCATTTTTACACAAGGTTGAAACAAGAAAAAGCTTTGCTTGAAACTGGTTTCATTTTTACACAAGCTTGAAATGAAAAACTATGCTTGGATCCAATTTCATTTTTAGACAAGCTTGAAACGAAGAACTATACTTGAGATTGGTTTACATGCCCCTAGCATGATGAAAGGGAGATTTTCCTATAATTAGATGGAAGTCACTGCGGTGAAGTAGGACGGTTATCCAACACCTATTTGGCTTCGTCTGGATAGGGACAAAGGTGAATGGGGTGATTCCCTTCACATAACCTACAGGGAAACTTAACTTTACCACTAGGTGCATGCCCCCCAAGCTTCATTACATTAACCTAAGTAGACTACTCGTGGCTATCAGGTGGATGGAATGAAGGTTCATTTACAAGGTCAAGTCAAAGACTCAAATGGGATTTTAAGAGATCTACTCAAAGACTCGTCTTGGAACTTTGCTCCAGAGGACCTTGTTTCATTTTTTTAATGAGCTTGATACAAGAAAAGGAACTCTACTCATATTCCTTGTTTCATTTTTTAACGAGCTTGACACAAGACAAGGAACTATGCCCGTAGGAGCTGTTTCATTTTTTAATGAGGTTGACACAGTAAAAGAACTATCCTCATATTTCGTGTTTAATTTTTTAATGAGCTTGACACAAGACAAGGAACTATGCTCATACTCCTTGTTTCATTTTTTAACGAGGTTGACACAAGACAAGGAACTATCCTCATATTCCCTGATCACGACCCATACGAGGTCATGACTTCCAACAGGTTCTCATATGATGGGAGAACAATGCTCTGGAAGAGATCTGTATCAAGGAAACCAAGATTTGGTTCCAATGCCCTTAGTACATAATTTACTACATCACGGAATTAATCGTCAATTGATGTAGGAATGGAATAGGTTGCCACATAATTAACTCATGGCAGGGATTATACCATTGGTACAAAAATACCATTTAGGGAAGATGGCTAACTAGAAGCCATATTTGGACCGGGAAATGAACGCTGGTCAACGGTGACAATTTTTCCTTCTTGGAGGAAACAAATCACTCGAAAGAGTGTTGAAACAATAGCTCCCATGTCATAAGCATAGTCATGCCCAAGAAGTAAATTGTAATCTAAAGGGCCTGGGACTACCATCACGTTCAAATAAACGATTTTTCCTCCCAAAGTAATAGGCAACTAAGGAAGGATCCCTAATGGTTGACTGGTTCCTTTATTAAAAGCCAATAGATTCTAGGTAACTGGCACAAGCAGTGGCGAATCGAGCGCTTGCCAAGTAGTTGAGGAAAGGATACTCATAGATGCACTTTCATCTATAATAGTGCCAAATATAATCATATGACAAACCTGTAATGTGATCTGGAAAGGCACATAAGAAAGAAGACGAAATCATGCCAGTCGATTCCAATCAAAGGAAGTGACTAGACTACTTGGAGGGGGTGCCATAAGAACGGGAGAATTATCCCCTTGAGTTACGAGAATGGGAGGATTTTCCTCCTATCTTAATGGAACAAGAGGATTTCCCCCAAGCTCATTGGAATCTGAAGAAACAAAAACAACCTGAGTGGTATCATATTCACTCTCTTCAGGAAAGGTATGATTAACTGAAGGTGAAATCGGGTCAACTGTTTCCTCGACCTATTGATTTGGGTCAGGTATAGACTCATAGGATTCACTTTCAGAGAGAGTGGGTTTGACTGATGGTTGATTTTGGTCAGTCAATTCATCAACTAGTGAAGGATTAACGGATAGTTTCTTGTAACCAGATGGAAGTCACTACGGTGAAGCAAGACGGTTATCTAACACTTTTTGGGCTTCATCTAGATAGGGACAAAGGTGAATGGGGTGATTCCCTTCACATAACCTCCAGGGAAACTTAACTTTACCCTTCTTTCCATGAACTTTACTACCACTAGTTGATGGTTTGTCACTAGCATGATCTCTAGAAGTTGATGACACAAGTTGATGTGAATGAGAAGACCATTCTTCTAAGATCTGAGGAATATCAGGATAATTTTGAAGAACATGGTCTCCCGCACAAAGTTTTCATGGATATCGAACTTTATGAGGCTTTATGGACTATTTCTCAATAGATTTTTCATTCAAATCAATGGCTGCTTGGTTGTCCCTCTGCTGAATTTGCTTCTTCTTCTTCTTAGCCACCTGGTTACTAGTACCAATACTTTCACCAAGCGAAGAGGAAGAAGGGGAGGAAGAAAAAATCGAGGAAGATGGCAAAGGGTCAACTTTAGGATCAACTGGAGGTTGATTTTGTCAAGTTGGAGGTGTAATTGATTGCAGAGAAATCACGACATTTTGAACCAAGGAGGTTGAAAACAACCATACTAGCAAGCCAATGGTAAATCCCAGAAGGGAAAATGTAGCCACATAAGGAGCACCAATATTTCTTAAAGGAGGAAAAGGAATAGGATTCCCATCAAAAGGAATTCCTTGATCGGTGGACTCTGTATTTGTCGCCATATGTTTCAACCTAAGATTAACTAAGGAGCAAGCGTGGAGGATGTTATCCACGGTCAATTAATTTTATTTTAATCAAAGTAACATAACAAAAAAAGGATAATCTAGGCAAAAGGTTTACCAAGCAACTGTGAACTTCAGAATACCTCCTGGCAAACTGAGAAGTACGGACAGGCAATCTCCCCGAATGTTGTGTTTAGTGTATCACAGTGTCCAAGGTGGCTGACTCAGTTACCTAAGGATGGATAGCAACCTAGTGTTGTCCTCCCATATATACCCAAAAGTACGTGGACTAGGCCCAATCCATATTAGCGTTGTCTAATGCAAAACCGCATAGTGAGAGCATTCCCATATACTTTACATACTGTAACATCACCCTATATACCTGAAGGTACATGGATGAGCTACAATATACTCATGTACGTGGACTGAGCTATCACACTTGGAATGTATTACAGACAAGTTAGCAACAACTGTTATGTTTTACGATGCCAGAACACATCTCTAGCCTAGACCTTTAAATGTTTTTTGTTAGCTAACAATGCTCCATTAGGTAAATTCAGATAAATTTTAAGTTCATCTTGCTTAGGAATTTTCCTTTCAAGTTCACCACGTGATGTATTATGAAATTCCTAGGAATGCAACTATCATGATTGATGAACCCCAAAAATGGGTAACTTATTGGGCTCATTTTGCCTATTATTCTCGATTAATCCACCATTCTTCATAGTTTTATGCATGCTTTTGAATATATTTATGTTAATTAAATGAATGAGAATAGTCCCTTGACCACAAAGTCTAATACGTGCTTATTGCAGATTTTTGGACATCTTTTGGACCAAGGTCAAGCATTTATGAGCAAGTTGACAACCAAATATGAAGGAACAAGGCTGAGGATTTGTAGGAAGGGTGTCTCCTGCACTAAATGACCCCTTCCTCGAGTTCTCCACCATCAGCTCGGAGTTCAACAGCCCACCAAAGATGATTTCAAGGGGCAGCCGAGCAGATTTTATGAAGTGGCTGATTAACTGCAGTTTTGAGTAGCCAAGCTCCTACAATTTAGGAGGGCTGCTGGGAGTCCTCGTGGTGCATAAGTAGGAAGGCTTCAAGCCTTGATAGTTTAGCTATTGAACAGTTGTTTTCTGCACTTTAGTGAAGCTCTGCATTTCAGCTCATTTTCGAGCTCTTGCTGTAAACAGTTTTGTGACATGGTTATTTTTTGAGTAATGGAGATAAATTTCCCTTTGCACCAGCTCTAAGCTTTCTCAGGAGGCTATAGCTCTTGGGGTTGGGCCAAACCCAAGTGCCAGTACCTCCTTTGTGTACTTTTATGTGTTTTCCTTGCATTCATAGAATAATTTCTTTCATTTAGGTTAAGATCTTGCTTTGTTACTTAGGTTGTTTTTGATGATTAAGATAGATTTTCATGCTTCAGGTCGATTTGAAAGTTTGGTAACAGAAAAAGATGTGCAAAAAGGCCATCAAGTAATCCTTGATCTCACCTCTCCCTCCTTGGGACCATGAGCTGAGACCAAGGCATACTTGCTGCCACAAAACACTGTTTTTTCCTTTCAATGCAATTGCTAGTGTTAGATTTTTAGTTGGAAGAGTTGCTACCAGTTGTACTTGCATGGTTAGATCTATTCTTGCTTATTTTTCATAGTTATCTTGCATGATTTCCTATCTATAAACTTCTGTTCATCATGTTTCTGGTTTTTAGGTCAGATTAGGTCAAAATAGATAGATCTCTGGTTTTTCTAGTCCTTGTTCGATTAGTTTTAGAAAATAGTGTACAGAGCACCTGTAATACATCCCTAACTATCCTTCCTCCATCATACAACCTGCTCCAGCCCCTAATCTAAGATACCTTCCCTTCATTTTCCACACTTTTTCAATTTTCCCTAATTTCTACATTCCTGTGTAGCATTGCTCCCTCCATCCTTGAACAAATCCAACCACATTCATCACTTCTTAGCTTCATTGACCAGGTCCTAGAGCCCTTCACATCCTCATCCATCCTCCATTTCCACTTTCCCACCATTTTTTGCACCATCAACCCTCTAAAATCCTCTTTCTGCTCTTCCTGTAGAACTTCCTGTAGAACATCCTGTAGAACCCCTGCAAACTTCCTGTAGAAGTTCACGTGAGGAGCTTTTCGAGATATGATCACTGTGAAACTCTCTGGAAGGATTCTAGGGACCCCTTAGGTTCCCTTCTCACCTTCCCAACCTCCTGCAAATGCCCACTCCATTTCCTTTTGCCAATCAATCTCTGCACAGTCAAAGATAGTTAAAACACATGCATAATAATTCTGCAAGATTACTCAAAAATAAAAAAGGATGATTTTTCCAGATTTTACTTCAGAAGTAGCTTAGTCACATGAATTTTACCTTTCCAAGAGTCAATGGCATCCATTTCCACAACTTTCATCTCTTTTCTTGCACCAGTAGGGTTAGTCGATAAAACTAGGGTTTGCTAGGGTTTGCATTTCTTTTCAACTTTTAGCTTCTTTCTGCAAGTAGACTAGCCTCTTTTGAGTTAGATTTCATCCATCACAGTTAAAAGATTCTTCTAAGAGCTCATAGAAGTTGGATTAAGCTCCTAGCAGACTTGTTCCAGCTGATCAAGTGACAGCTTGCGGCAAGAGCTAGTACTTGTGCATATAGCATCGTCACTTCCAAGTTTGTTATGAACAACCGATTGATAAAAGTAATGAAGGGAGTCCTAGGAGTTGCAGCATCATTGTTGCAATACTAGATCTGACCATATTTTTGGTGTCATTGCTGGGGAAGAGTCAGAGTATTTGTGATTATTTCTTTTCTTCTATTTTCTACTGCAACTTTCTGCTAAGTAGTTTATTTCAGCAAGAGTAGAATAGTTGTTTCATTTCTATTCTGCAATTTCATTTCTACAAAAGTAGATTAGACATTTCCTGCTTTCCTAGACTAGCATTTCAATTCTACAAGCGTAGATTCGCATTTCAATTCCACAATTTCAATTCTGCAAGCGTAGCTTAGCATTTCATTTCTGTAATTTCATTTCAGCAGCATAGATTAGTCATTTCCTGCTTTCCTTTCAATTCTACAATTTTCATTCCAGCAAGGTTTATTGTAGTTAGTTGCAATTTGTTGTTCAATCAATTTCAGTTTTGCAGGTACAAGTAGAGAAAAACACAAAAATCAACCAAAAATATTTCATTTCATGCCTCGTAGGAACAAAGACAATTAAGGAAAATTCCTACCCAACACCCCCACCACATCACTGAGTCACCCTTTGCTCTTCTTCGATGGCAGTGAAACTCGAGAGATATACGAAGATCCTCTAACAGAAGAAGAGCAAGAAAAGATTCCTCTTGAAACCATGGCTAAACACAGAAACAATACAGGAGATGAGGAGAGAATAGAAGGTGCCTTTCCCATCTGAGAGACCAATGGGGACACAAAAATGAAAAACATAAGTCCCTCAGCCTTACCTCACTTCCATGGATTGACCACTGAAGACCCCAATACATTCTTGTTTGAGTTTGTTGTCCTTTGTTGAACGTATGACTATGCAGAAGACGAGAAAAAGTTAAAACTCTTTCCCTCTACCCTCAAGGATGCAGCACTATGCTGGTTCATGGGGTTACCTGGAAACAATATCACAAATTTGGCTCAGATGCAACAAGCCTTTAACAACAAATACCAGGATTACTGTAGGTCAAAGGGAACAAAGGGAAAAATCTTTCGGATGACCATGGGAAGTGATAAATCTTTAAAAGACTATGAAGAAAGGTTCCAAGTCAGTTATAAAAGGGCCAGGTGCACACTTGACCTCGAATCTATGAAGCTGGTTCTGCTCCAAGGAGTCCCTGAAGACCTTCTAGATACTCTCCATTTACTGGCTGGGGGAGACATCTACCAACTACCTTATGATGACTTAAAGACTGTGTTTAGAAACCATTCTAGGGTAGCCCGGAAGAGAGGTAGGGGGAATCAACTTTCAGCCAGTGCCACCATCTCTAAACATGAGTTTTCAAATCAGATGGAAGACCTTAAAAGTGAGATGAGACAGACCAGTGCCATGTAATTGGATACTTTCCAAATCCAATACAAGAAAGAGGAAGCTAAGAGGGCTTTGGCCATCTTTTTTCCCAGATGTAGAAGGAGGCATCCTCAGAACGAGTGTCCATTGCACTCAGTAGAGATATGTTTCGTTTGTGAGGAAGACCACCCTACAAACCTGTACCAACCTTACCCTGACTTAAAGCTATGTACCAAGGGGCTGAAGGAGCCACTGAACCACTCTACTTCCTAAACCAGAGGAGGCCACATGGATCCAGACCTTACCAGTAGGGGATGCAAGGGACATCCCAGACTTATTACAACCCCAACCAATCCACTCACATACCTTCTTGGGGTCCCCCTGCTCATCCTTTCTGGTCCACCCCCGCTCCTTGGTCAAATCCATCTCAATACCATACTCAACCTGCTGCTCATTTGGTTCATTCTCATGTTCAACCACAACCTCAGTGGAATACACCTCAACAGGGGTGGAGGCCCCAATACAACTCTCCTCCCGCTATTTTTCCTCCACCGCTTGCTCAACCACAACCATTACCTCCTGCTCCTCTGAGACAACCCCAGATGCCTGCTCAACCGAACCAGAACCCCAATAACAAACAGGCCCAACAGGTATATACTCGAGAGAAAACATGCCCTACCTATGCTATGGAGATTTAGGAGATCAACCTACGATCTGGGAAGGTCCTCTGAGATAGAAAACCTCCTCCTCAGGAGGATGAAGAAGAGAAATAGGAAAGTGAACCCAAATCCATTCCACCCTTTCCTGAGAGACTAACTAGAACCACGCAACCAAACCCAGAAGAGACTGAACTTCTGGGTGAGCTTAAACAATGATGTGTGAAAATACCACTTCTCCAGCCATAAGAGATGTACCAATCTACAACAAATTGATCAAAGAGAAGTGTTTCAGGCACCCAAGCAGGCACAAGAGAGATGCCTCAACTATCAATGTCATAGGAAAACTGTCCGACCTAATGTTAGGACAAGTAATCTGTCCAAAATATCTAGACCCTGGGAGTCCTGTAGTTGATTTCCACATCAATGGCACCATAATCCCCCACACCCTGATTGATCTGGGGGCTGCCATTAATGTGATGACTAGGGACACTATGCTCAAACTCAACCTTCAGAGTTCCATAAGAAAGAGCTCGATAGTACTTCAGTTAGTAGACCACTCCACCGTGAGCCCCAAAGGGATTGTGGAAGATGTCATGGTCTCCGTTGATTCTTGGGAGTACCCTGTGGACTTCTCGGTCCTTCAGCCAAAGGAAAAACTCACTGGATACCCCCTCATTTTGGGAAGGCATTGGTTAGCTACTGCAGATGCTTACATCAGTGGTCGAGATGGGAGCATGACCATCAAGAATGGGCCTATATCCAAACAGCTAGTCCTATATCCTCCTGCCCAACCTCTACTAGAACATGACTTACCTCTCTGGTTGGAGGAGGAAGATGAGAATGAAGTCTACTCTGCACCATTGTGCACAGTGGAAGCCACCAGGGGAGGTCCTCAAACTGAGGATGAACTTATTGAGAATTTGATTCAGAATCCACCTTCTAGTGTGTTGCCATTAGAAGAGTTGGTAGAAGACACCCAATCCAGTGCTTTAGTGGATCTCTATGTGGCTGATCTGACCTCTCCCCGAGTTAAGAATGTGGAATTTGGCCCTGAAAGAACCTTGAAGATCAAGTCATCCCTATTCCCCTATTAGGAGAAGGAGCTGTGTAGCTTATTGAACTGCCATTTGGATGCTTTTGCTTGGAGCTATAAGGAAATGAAAGGAGTCCACCCTTCAGTTTGTACCCATCACATTTACATTAAAGAGGATTGTAAACAAGTCAGGCAGCCTCAGAGGAGAATGAATCCAGCCCTTAAGGACATTGTCAAAGAAGAACTACAAAAGTTGTTGGATGCAGGATTCATCTACCCCAACTTTGACAGCGAGTGGGTTTCTCCTCTGGTGCTTGTGCCCAAGAAAAATAGGAAGTGGAGAATCTGTGTCGATTATCGAGAACTTAACAAAGCCGCCAAGAAGGACCATTTCCCTTTACCTTTCATAGATCAAGTGTTAGATGGACTTGCATAGAAGAAGTTCTTTTCCTTCCTAGATGGGTTTAGCGGGTATAATCAGATCCAAATCAGCCTGGAAGACCAAGATAAGACCACTTTCACTTGTCCATGAGGTACCTTTGCCTACCAGATCCTTCCCTTTGGGTTATGCAACGCTCCTGCCACTTTCCAAAGAGTAGTACTGAGCATATTTACTGAGCTGGTTCATGATTCGGTGGAAATCTATTTGGATGACTTTACTCCTTATGGGTCCAACTTCCAAGAAGCATTGACTAACCTAGGAAAAGTTTTAACCAAGTGTATTGAAATGAACCCGTCCCTCAGTCCTGAAAAATGTGAATTCCTGATGACTGAAGGGACTGTGCTAGGTCATACAATTTCTCAGCAAGGATTACAGGTGGACCCCAAAAAGATTGCTATCATCCAAAGGGTTCCACCTCCTCAAAAGGTAAGAGATGTTTGGATCTTTTTAGGCTTAGCAGGATATTATAGAAGATTCATTAAAGATTTTAGTAAGCTAGCCTCTCCATTGTTTGGTCTTTTAGAGAAAGATGTTGAGTTTATATGGACTGACAACTATCAAGAGGCTCTGGATGCATTGAAAGGTAAGTTGGTAACTGCCCCAATCTTGAGAGGTCCAAACTGTGCCCTACCTTTCCATATTCACACAGATGCCTCGAACAAAGCCATAGGAGCAGCCTTAGGACAAGTTGAAGAGAAGCTACCTTGTGCCATATATTTTTTCAGTAAAAACCTGTCCAAGGCAAAGTTAAACTATACCATAACTGAGAAAGAGCTCCTAGCTATAGTCCATTCCCTAAACAAGTTCAGACACTACATCACTGGTTATCAAACATTCGTACACACTGATCATGCTGAAATTAGGTATTTGATGAATAAACATGATGTAAATGCTCGTATCATTAGATGGTTACTTTTATTGCAGCAATTTGATTTGACCATTGTTGATAAGCCCGGTAAGGAAAATGTTGTTGTTGGGATGGTGGACGATCAAATGCTAGATGAACACTTATTTGCTATTTCAGTACTCTCTCTATGGTTTGTTGATATAGCAAATTACTTGGTTTCAACACATTTTCCACCACACCTATCCTCAAAAGAGAAGAGCATGATCGTGAGGAAAAGTGCCCCATTCACATGGATTGGGGGAAACCTGTTTAAACTTGGCCTGGATCAGATTTTGAGGCGTTGTGTCAGGGAGGAGGAAGTTTTTGACATCCACCTAACCTATCATGATGGGCCCTGTGGAGGCCACTTTGCAGCACAAAGAACTGCTTTCAAAATTCTACAGGTAGGTTACTATTGGCCCACTCTTCATCAAGATGTTAGGAAATACATCAGCTAATGTGACCGATGTCAAAGGATGGGGAAACCGACTCCAAGGGATGAAATGCCCCTCCAACCTCAAGTGACTTTCGAGCCATTTGAGAAGTGGGGCATGGACTTTGTGGGTCCTATCAACCCTCCTTCAAAACAGAAGTCTTACATCATTGTGTGCACGGACTACCTGACAAAGTGGGTAGAAACAAAGGCAATAAAGGTAGCAACCAAAGAAAAAGTGGTTGAGTTTTTGAGGGAAAATATCTTCTACAAGTTTGGCTAACCAAGAGAATTAGTCACAGATCGAGGAAGTCAGTTTACCTCTAACCTGATTGAAGACCTGCTCGCTCATCACAAGATTAAGCACAGAACTTCCACCCCTTATCATCCACAAGAAAATGGATAGGTGGAAGTCACTAACAGAGCTTTGGAAGAGATTTTGACAAAAGTGGTGAGAAACAATAGAAAAGATTGGGCAGATCGCTTGGTTGAGACCACCTAGTCCTATAACACTACTTGGAAAACTACAACAGGTTTCACACCTTATGAGTTGGTCTACGGAAGAAGGCTTTGCTATACATCGAATTTGAATATAACACATTGAGGTTGACAGCTCAGCCGGACATGGATCTCAGCCGGACCTGGATCTCAGCCGGACCTGGATCTCAGCCATGCATAGTAGGAAAGATTACTTTAGCTGAATAGACTAGATGAACAGAGAATGTAAGCCCTTCTCCACTTAGAGGTGGTCCAACTTCAATGAAAGATATGGCATGACCAACACCTTAAAGAAAAGAAATTTCATCCAGGAGATTGGGCACTGTTATATGATTTAAGATACAAGGATTTCAAAGGAAAGCTGAGGATAAGATGGCTGGGACCATATATAGTGGAGAAATGCAACGACAATGGTTCAGTCCTTATCAGGACCATTGATGAAGAAGCCATCCCCATGCTGGTCAATGGGAATCGATTGAAAATCTACAGGAAGCCCCTTTTTAAGCAGGAGTTCATTGAAACTCTGGATAAATCAATGTTGGTAGTGGAGCAGGCCCCTGTCTCCACTCCACCCACACCTAGAGCACCCAAAAAAAAAAAAAAAACAGGAAAAAAGAAAAAGAATAAAAGATCCTTGGGTGAAAACCTCATGGAGGTGCCTAGGGCAGATAATGAGGGTGAAAACCTCCTGGAGGCACCCCAGCTATCTCAGACTAAAAAAAAGAAAAGAAAAAGGAAAAAAGAAAAAAGAAAAAGAAAATAAACCTAATTTCTATTGAATACTTGGAGGTTGCAGGAAGGACATTGCAGGTTAGGAGGATCACACAAGACAAAGACAAAGGTCAGCACCAGGCTGCAAGCAACCCTCACAATCTATTGCTCCATGACCACTACCCTTTCCTAAGATTTGGTCTCATTCAGGCTAAGATTTCACCTTCTACAGGAAGTTCTGTGTCTTCTACAGGAAGATCCTGTAGAACCGATAAACAAGACAAAATCAATCTCAAAAGAGGACCCGAAGGTTGGGAATCTATCTATGAGGCTTGTAAAACTCCCTGTTTCCATCCATCACCATATGTTACCTTTTTTCATCTGCATACACCTCCATTGCACTCATTTTTCTATTGTTCCTGCACAGTCACACACAGAAATCCTGTTTTCTTCATACTGCCAGCAAAAACGTTTTAATGACAAATCAAGCAATAATTTTTCGCTCACCATACCTATTACCCTCCATCTAGACTCCTCACCAGTTGTGACCCTTGTCAGCAGTATAGCCCTGCTCATTCTAGCTTTCATTCCAGGAGGAGAAGCAGCTGCAGGACATCCTATAGGAATCCTGTAGTAGCTGATCGCTCTGAAGAGAGATCCTTGGGCCAAGTTGCTAAGAAAACATTTTTTCTGCCCGAGGAATATCCTATAGAATACAAAAATAGAGTTAGAAGGACAAGCTTGCCTCCTCTCTGGAGTGAAGTTAGTTATCAAATTATGAAGTATATCACATGTGAAGGGAGGTTTAGCATCATCTATGGATATCATTTCAGGTTTTTGTGTGAATTAAGGCATGGGATTGACTTGCCTCCAGCCAAGAAACTGAGCATCCCATATTTCCTTCTTTAGTCCTTAATTGAATGTGGTACAAATCTAAATGAAGGGATCCTAGATCAGTTGGCCCATCATGGGCTCATCAAATTGTTGGTGGAGGATGCTTTACACACCTATATTGTCCCCATATCTTGGGAAACCTTCAGAAATATGTCCAGGGATGATAACATTAGAAATTTGGCTGAGAACATCACCCCATCTAGCAGTGAGGACGGGGAGCAAACTGAATAAATTGAGAAGGAAAATGATGAGGGAGCATAGTACATTCAAGAATAGGGAAAAATAGAGGAAGAACAGAAAGAAAAAGAAGAATTTCTCAAGACTGCTGAGCCTAAAACAGAGGAAGAAACAACAGCAAAAACAATAAGGGAAAAGAGGATGCAAAGTAGAAAGGAAAAGGCTGAGAATGCCCAAATGAAGGCTGCCACAACCAAAACAGGCACCCAGAAAGAAAAGGGAAAGACACAGCTTGAGATATCAACAACATAGACAAAAATAGTGGACACAGAGATTTCTATAGGAAGCAAAGAAAAAGGATAGAAGAAATAGAAGTCCCTTGAGACGTTGGCAAGGGAGGCAGAAGTTGTGCTTGCTACTTTAAGCAAACCTACAAAACAAAAAGGAAAGAGAAGGAGGCAAACCTCCATGTACTTTAAAGCCAAGAGAAGCACAAGGATCAAAGTGGGCAAGCCCCAGCCACAATCAAAGGAACCAATTGTCATAGAGGACAAGACCACTAAACCAAAAGAAGAGTCTCCTTCAAAGATATCTATCACCTATGAAAGAGGAAGCCCAAAAACCTCCACCTGGAGAGAGATAATTAGGATGATGCACTCAAAGGCAGCTCTACAGGAAGCTGAAACATCTCTATAGGAAACTCTAGCAAAGTTAAAAGAGACTGAGAAATTGGAGGAGAAGGTAGCTAAACAATCATAGGGAGAAGAAAAGACCGAGGAGATATTGGAACCAATCCCTCAGCCTAGCTTGGGCTCATATTACAACCTGTTAGAGGGTGGGAAGATCATCCCACAGAATTTTTTTGTGCCACTTTTCTTTGCATTGGAACAAGAACGGGTTAGGACTCACACTTGGATGAGGATTTCCAAATCCAAGGGTGTTGCAGACATAGGCCACCTAGAAGAACAACTAAAAGAATCAAGAAAAGAGTTGGCCATGGTGAGGCAAATGGAAAGCAGTCAAAGAGCCAAATTACAGGAAGAGAATGAGCTGCTGAAACAACAGTTGTAGCTATAGGAAGGTCATAAGGAAGATAAGCCATCAATTTTGGGAGGGTAGCAGCAGCAAGAATGACCTCCAGTAGACAAGGAAACAACTGAGGAACAATAGAGAGAGGAAAAGCTACAAGCTGATGTTGAGATGCTGACAAAACTGCTACAGGAAAAGGAGTCACAGGCAACAAAAGAAATATAGGCTTTAAAACAAGAAGTGCAAGGGAAAGAAGCCCAAATGGCCTGCATGGCCAGCTGGGCAGTGGAGGCCTTATAATGTAGGCAACCTGCTAAGTCATATGCATTATATCTTAAATATCAATGGTTGCAATTTCAAATTAACACATTGGCCCAAAGGGGCACCATTCCATTCCAGAATTACAATTAGTTTATGTATTTGTGTGACAGTAGCTCAGCTGAAGATAGGTCCAAGTTAGCAGAATTCTATTTACACAACTTGGCACTTCCAAACATGAATCTATGGGACCCCAATGCTGCATTGGGAGATGTGCAACTCATGGCCATGGCCTCTTGGTTAAATCGTGAGGAAAAGAGGGCAGCAGAAATTTGGAAAGTTATGGACAGAGAGCTAAGTGAGCCACTCATGATTAGGGCAGAGCCAAATGATCCCTCAGCTTTAATAAATGCCCATCAGCTCCTTGCCAACAACCCCCAGGTTCTCCCAAACTACATTGAAAGGCAAGCTCAGACCATTGCTCACTTTGAAGACATGGAAAGACTACCTGGGGATAACTGCATCCATGCTTGCACAAGGAGATGGAACACATTGTCCCACAGTCTGAAAATAAGAGAGTACCACTTCGGAACAAGGATGAGGGAGGCCTTGGCAAAAGTACCACTTTATAAACAGTCAATACAAAATCTGCAGGCCAACTGGATTGGCCTAAAGTTTAGTCCTCCATTGCTTTTAGGACTGCTGCAAGGGGTCAAAGAAGAAGAAGAACATAGGCAATGGGAGGAAGTAGAGAGAAAGGCAGGGCTTCATGACCAAGAAGAGGACCTCATCTCAGAAGCCTGGGATGTCAGAGAGGCAGTCAAATCAATCAAAGATGATGAGCTAGATTAGTTGCTCAGAGGATGAGCAACACATTCAGCACGGGGGTGATGCTGAGCCCCAAAAATGGGTTACTTATTGGGCTCATTTTGCCTATTATTCTCAATTAATCCATTATTCTTCATATTTTTATGCATGCTTTTGAATATATTTATGTTAATTGAATGAATGAGAATAGTCACTTGACCACAAAGTCTAATATGTGCTTATTGCAGATTTTTGGACATCTTTTGGACCAAGGTCAAGCATTTATGAGCAAGTTGACAGCCAAATATGAAGGAACAAGGCTGAGGATTTGTAGGAAGGGTGTCTCCTACACTAAATGACCTTTCTTCGTGTTCTCCGACATCATCTCGGAGTTCAACAGCCCACCAACGATGATTTCAAGGGGCAGCCGAGCAGATTTTGTGAAGTGGCTAATTAACTGCATTTTTGAGCAGCTAAGATTCTACAGTTAAGGAGGGTTGTTGGGAGTCCTCGTGGTGCATAATTATGAAGGCTTCAATCCTTGGTAGTTTAGCTATTGAACAATTTTTTTTCGCACTTTAGTGGAGCTCTACATTTCAACTCAATTTTGAGCTCTTGCTGTAAACAATTTTTTGACATGGTTATTTTTTGAGTAATGGAGATAAATTTCTCTTTGCACCAACTCTGAGCTTTCTCAGGAGGCTGTATCTCTTGGGGTTGGGCCCAACCAAAGTTCTAGTACCTCCTTTGTGTACTTTTATGTGTTTTCCTTGCATTCATAGAATAATTTTTGTCATTTAGGTTAAGATTTTTCTTGGTTACTTAGGTTTTTTTTTATGATTAAAGTAGCTTTTCATGCTTCAGGTTGATTTGACAGTTTGAAAAGAAAAATATCTACAAAAATTCCATCAAGCAATCCTTGATCTCACCTCTCCCTCCTTGGGACCATGAGCTAAGACCAAGGCATACTTGCTGCCACAAAAACATTGTTTTTGCCTTTCAATGCAATTACTAGTGTTAGATTTTTAGTTGGAAGAGTTGCTACCAGTTGTACTTGCATGGTTAGATCTATTATTTTTTAGTTTTCATAGTTATCTTGCATGATTTCCTGTCTATAAACTTTTGTTCATCATGTTTCTAGCTTTTAGGTCAGATTAGGTCAAAATAGATAGATCTCTGGCTTTTCTAGTCCTTGTTCAATCAGTTTTGGAAAATAGTGTGCAAAGCACCTGTAATACATCCCTGCCTATCCTTTCTCCATCATATAACCTGCTCCAACCCCTAATCTAAGATTCCTCCCCTTCATTTGCCACACTTTTTCAATTTGCCCTAATTTCTACATTCTTGTGTAGCATTGCTCCCTCCATCCTTGAACAAATCCAACCACCTTCATCACTCCTTAGCTTCATTGACCAGGTCCTAGACCCCTTCACATCCTCATCCATCCTTCGTTTCCACTTTCCCACCATTTTTTCCACCATCAACCCTTTAAAATCCTCTTTCAGCTCTTCCTATAGAACTTCCTGCAGAACCCCTACAGACTGCTTGTAGAAGTTCATGTGAGCAATTTTTCGAGATCTGACCACTGTGAAACTCTCTGGAAGGATGCTAGGGACCCCTTAGGTCCCCTTCTCACCTTCCCAACCTCTTGCAATCACCCACTCCATTTCCTTTCTCCAATCAACCTCTGCACAGTCAAAGATAGTTAAAACACATGCATAATAATTATGCAAGATTACTCAAAAATACAAAAAGATGCTTTTTCCATATTTTACTTCAGAAGTAGCTTAGTCACATGCATTTTACCTTTCCAATAGTCAATGGCATCAATTTCCACAACTTTAATCTCTTTTCTTGCACCAGTAGGGTTAGTTGGTAAAACTAGGGTTTGCTAGGGTTTGCATTTCTTTTCAGCTTTCAGCTTCTTTCTGCAAGTAGACTAGTCTCTTTTGAGTTAGCTTTCATCCATCATAGTTAAAAGCTTCTTCTAAGAGCTCATAGAAGTTTGCTTAAGCTCCTAGTGGACTTGTGCCAGCTGATCAAGTGACAGCCTGCAGCAAGAGCTAGTACTTGTGCATATAGCACCGTCGCTTCCAAGTTTGTTACGAACAACTGGGTTGATAAAAGTAAAGAAGTGAGTCCCAGGAGTTGCAGCATAATTGCTACAATACTGGAGCCCACCAATGATAAGAAATATTTCCCAATTTAACAATGAAAATCCTAGCTACTTAGGGATAGAACAATCATATTTCTTTTGATCAAAGAGCAAAGAGCACAATCTAATGCAACTTCCCTACACTATTCCTATGATCACACACAAACTTTTTCAATGCAACGTGCATGTATTTCTTTTCAATTTCTTTAATGTGAATATGAACAAAAGGAAATATGCACATACAATTAATCAATCTTTCATAAGAATGAAGAATTTTATGACAGTTCTAATTTGAAGGAAGAGAAGACTTTACGACACTTTCTTTCGAATGAAGATTAATAAAATATATTTTAAATTTGACTATATATTGATAATGACAAAGCAAACATTAAAGAAACATTAATCAATCAAATCAAAGTTGGGCTAGACAAAGAGATAGAAACTTGTTCTCTGAGACATAACATTCAATGATCGATCAACAAACAAACAAATAGAGAAAAGTTGGCAAAAACACTTTCCAAAGGTGGGAAATTGACCCTAGGAGGATCAACTTAGCCCTAAATGAGAGACAGTGTGCTTCAGAGCATTGTCCCTAAGCCAAGGGTGCTCTACAGTGCACTTTATCCCTCACAAGCCTGCGCTGGTGACTGTGAGCCATTTCAAGAGGCAATTTGACACCATTTTGACCAATTTTTCAATGAAAAGAGATGAATTGCAATCTATGAACACAAATTAGGTCTACAAGAATGTCTTAGGAGGTGGATAAGCTACTAGGAAAGAGGATATTCCCAAGTGGAGTCGCCATTTTTTTTGGAGAATTTGGTATCTACGGATAAATACTAATTCCCTAGATAAGTAGATGTATCTAGAACAACAGTTTAAAGTGTTTTAATCTTTTCCTATAAGCAATAGATAAGATGAGAAGACCTACTTGTAGCTTTGTTTTCCTCTCATCTCCCTTGTATCGATCCTATCACTCCTTCCCATACTTAATACGCTTGAGATGTACCTGTAAACACAACAGAAAACAAAGAATTGGTTAAAGCACACAATCTATTGAATATAAGTGGAAGGAATCAGATACAATTCACACATATAAGCATTATGAAACAATACAAACATATGGGAGAAAGGTTCAAACACTTTATTGAATAGAAGAAGGAAATACAACCATTGATGTCTGATTCAAAGCCCTTCCTCCAGCTTGGATCCCATCCACATCACATCAAAAGCATGACAAACTTGTAGCATTACAATACTTGCTTTAAAGCCAAATCTCATAACAACATTATCTCCTTACAATTCAACATAACCCAGCCCCTGATCACTTAGATGAGTGGTTAATTTATAGGAAGATAAAGGAGGTTTTGTCATAAATGGTGGCATTGAATGGCCTTCCATACTTAAAATTAGTTCCATGGAGGAAGGGATGATAGGATAGGATGCACCTTAACTCATTCCTCATCCATTTTAGAGCTCATAAGAATTGATAAGTGAGGTAACCTTCTAGATGACTCCAAACGCTAACAATATTCCCCAAACCCTATGTGAATTACACTCAATCTTGCCCAACGCAGGTGAAAGGATGCTTAAGTGCTCTGCAGAGCACCCTGGCATGGACTCAACTATTTTGCAGCGTACCCTTACAAGGGATTACTTGCGCTGGTCCCTCTAGAGGCTATTTCTAGATGCCTTCAAGTCATGAAACTCTTTGGGAAGGAGGCATTCAAATGGGTGACTTGTTTAGGCATGTAATAACTGAAATTAGGGTTTGATGAGCCCCAAAACATTGATCTAGATGATGGAATTGATGTGCCCAAATGGTTTTGTAACAATGGTTGGGATGGATGGAGCTGAAGAAGTCAATTTGAGTTTCTTTCCCATGTTAGGATGGAACAAACCCAAGAGATAAGTCCTCTCCCATGATAAGAGGAATCATCTCCCCTCCATCAAAGCTATATAAGCCCCTCCTTTCCAAAGATGAACTAGTTTTTTGGATGTAGTTTCAGTCTTAATATTTTTGGATCTTGAATAACCAGCAAGATGTTATAGGTTGTAGCTCATTTATGTTTGAGGGGGAATAGTGTGTTTGGTTTGGTTTGAGACTATAGGGAAGAATCCTTAAAAATTCCATTGTTGGGGTTGTCCATGCGATGCTAGCAAAAGTGTGGGAACTCGAATACGTCGGAGGAGACCAACAACGTCAGGGCATTGGTTGTAATATCTTTCTGAACTTATATGAATACAACTATTGATTGATTTCCTACATTAAAGTGTTATCTTACATTTGATGGCTTAATGTTCCTTGACGTGTAAAGTAGGTTGAATGCAATTTGTATGCTATCACGTTTGTTGTTGTTGTTTGTTTGTTTGTTTCAGGTATTCGAAGGAAGGAAACAGAAGGTAGTTGGGGTAAGGAAGAAGGATCATCACCAAGCGGAATAGCATTCCAAGAGATAGGCCCTCTTATTTGATTCTAGCTTAAGGAGATTTTCCGTAGATTGTTTGTTTGTGGCTAGACCCGCTCTCTTGGGCTAGAGAAATTGTTTCTGTCCACACTGAGAATTTATCTGCACCACAAATTGGTGACTCCACTAGGGAGACCAATCGTTTTGTTTGATTGATTGTCATTTTATGGTTTTGTGTGAACTTTTATAGTGTCACCATTTCCCTTTAGGTTTATCTACCTTGCTTGGATTACTGCTATGAGTTTGAAATTTACAGTGGAAAGTATGGTTTTAGCCTTTGAAATTTTTTATTTTTTTCCTTGAATCCTCGGTCAGCGCGTTTGTTTTTTTGACAGTCGCACTGATCAGTGCGAGTTTCTAAAAAATAGTTGCACTGACCCCCTTTTGGTTCTTGTTGTTAGTTAGGCAGTCGCATCGATTCCTGTAGGTGAAGATCGGGGTTTCCCCTAGATCATAACCAGTGTGTCTTGCCCTTCTGATTTCTCTCTCTTAGCTTGTTTTTGACTGTGTTCTCCCTGACTAGAAAGCTCCATTAGCTTGGTTTGTGTGCTTGTTTGGTTTACCTTCTCTTTATTTGATTTTTTAAGCCTTTGGATGGTTTGTGGCCCTAGGGCATCTAGGTCATCGTCCATTTAGCTTTTTGTGTGCTCAACAAGTCAAGTTGTTGGTGAGATTCTCCTTTGGATTTTAGTTTTTAGTCCTTTTATTGCTTTGATTTCAATTAAACAAGTTTGAAAAGTTTCGTTTGTTATTCTCTTGATTAAGCATCTCTTTTCAGGCATAGATCACATTTCTCGTCTTGTTCTTAATTGATTCATTGCATCATTGGTTTAGAAGGATTCCTCTTTTCGTGCTTTCCATTTGATTGATGATGATTGCTTTGAAAGTTTTTCATTAAAGTGTTTGTGAAAATTCATTTTATCATTCCAATGAAAATACATAATTCTAGTTTGCTGAATCAATATGTTATATTAGCTAGCATCATTGAAGACTAGAGTTGCATCATCATTTGCATTTGAAAAGAAATGAATTCTCTTTACTATTGAAAGGACTAGTTGAGGTGCATTCGATAGGAATATTTAGTGCATTTAGGAGGTTTATTAGTGAAATATTTCATTCTTTGATTGTTTCATTGATTGTGTGTTCTCTATCTGTCAATTAGTGTTAGCTTTCATCGAAGACAAAGATTTCTTTTTTCATATAGCTGCATGTAGGAGTTTTTTCATATGACAGCGGTAGGGCCTTGTAATTGAAACCAAATTCAATATCAACTATTAAAATCTATTGAATTAACCTAAGGAAGCATTGAAACTTAATGCTCATATTTAGAGGTCTAGGCTAAAGATGTTTTTTGACATCTTAAAACCTAGCAGTTGTCATTCACTTCGGCATTAGATAGCGCTAGTACGGACTTGTGTTCCCTGTACTACCATGTATATAAAGGGAGACCCCACTAGGTTGTCAATCCTTTATCTGTAGGAAGTCGAGTTTGCCACCTTTTAAACATGATACACCGAACACAACATTCAGGTAGATTTTCTGCCTGTACTTCCTGGTTCGCCAGGAGGTATTTTGTAGTTCACAGTTACCTGGTAATCTCTTTTGCCTAGATTATCATGAGTAGTCATTTTGATATTTTTGACTCCCCAAATATAAAATATCATTCGAGTGCTTGTCCTTTTGAGATCGTTTAAAACCGAAGGTGATAGAGTCACATTTTTCCCTTTTCTTGACTCTTAAAACATGAAAAGGCAAAGTTTTGTTTCAGTTTTTTAAAATTAACTTCCCACGAAATGTTCCTCATAAAGTTATCTTCCTTAGTGATTCCTTAGGGTCGATTCCAATGGAAACATTTCTGGAGACTACCGATCAAGGATTCCCCTCGGATGGGAATCTTGGTCCTTTTCCTTGTTTTGGAAGTTTTGGAGCACCTTATATGGCGACGTTGTCCCTTTTTGGGTTAACCATTGGTCTACTTGTGTCGTTGTTTTCGACCTCGGTGGTCCCGAGTGTCCCGACTCCTATCCAAACATATCCTTTGTTCAAATCCCATCACGATGATTCTAAGGTTGAACCCTCACCTTCTTCCCCTATTTACTCACCCTCCTCTCGTACTTTGCTTGGTGAAAGTCTAAAATCCAGTAACCAGGACGTTAAGAAGAAGAAGAAGAAGTCAAAGAAGAAGTCTGATAAGCGAGAGGCCAACCGTGTAGTTGTTTCTATAAATGCACTTCCTGTCGAATGTTGAGTTGTGTTATATTCTTTCCATGACTAGCCCACGTAGTTAACCGGGGGTTAGAGGGGGGGGGGGGGTCACAGGGGGTTTGAGGGCTACCTATAACCCCACTTTATGGGGTCCAGGCCAGTGCCTGGGAAAATTTTGGTTTTGGACCCTATGTTAGGTTGGGTGGACCCACCTATGGTTTTGTGCATGATTTTCGCACATGTTTTTGGACGCGATGGTTTTCGGTCCATGGTTTTGGACGCGATGATTTTTTGATCCATGGTATTCTATGCTTCGGCACATATAAATATGTATTATAACACTGAAAGGAACATAATGAAAAATCAAGCTAGTAGTCCCGGTTTTAGGATCCAGGGGAAAATCTCTATGTATATGTGTTATTCTCTCTCATTTTTTATTTTATGTGTTTTAGAATTCGTATGTAGGTAATTTCTGTACGGGGTTAAAACCTACATTTGGTATTAAAGCTATTTTGGCTTCAAGGGGATGCCTTTGTTGCTGAGGGGTTTTGCTCAGGCCTATGGTAAACCCTGTTCAGTGGGAGATCTACAAGATCTATTCTAGTGGTGAAAGAATATGGCGAGTAGTGGAAAGATAGAGATCGAGAAATTTAATGGTCAGAGTTTTGAGTTGTGGAAGCTCAAGATGGAGGATTTGCTGGTGGATAAATATGAGTGGATCGCGGTGGATCTGGGTACTAAACCAACGGGAGTGTCCGATGAAGAATGGAAGAAGTTGGATCAGAAGGAAAAAAGCACAATACAATTATGTGTCTTAGATTCAGTATTGCTGAATGTATTAGGGGAGGCTACAACGAAGGATTTGTGGGACAAGTTAGGGACTTTGTACCAATCTAAGTCTCTAGTGAATAAACTATTCTTGTGGAAAAAGCTATATAACGTGAGGATGAAAGATGGAAACTTAGTGACAGAGCATCTAAACGCATTTAATACTATGGTAAGTCAGTTAGCATCTATTGATATTAAAATTTTAGATGAAGATAAGTGCATCAATTTGTTGTGTTCTCTACCAGATTCGTGGGATAGTCTGGTTATTGCAATAGGTAGCAATGCAACTGCCTTGCATTTTGATGAAATAGTCTCATCCTTGCTGATGGAGGAGATGAGACAGAAAAATATGGAGAGCCAGAATGGTGATGCCTTATCTATATGAGGAGAGTCCCAAAACAGAAACAAAAATAAGTCATCGAGTGGGAGATCTAAATCTAGAGGGAGATCTAAATCTCCAGGAAAACCTGTAAAGGCGGTGTGCTGGAAATGCGGAAAGGAAGAGCACTACAAAAGGGATTGTAAATCTAAAGCTCCTAATAAAGGAAAGGGATCTGATGATGCTCCTTCTACAGAGGCAAAAACCACCTCAGATGAAGGTGGGGATGTGTACTTGGCTTCTCCAAGTACATATGTAGATCATGAGGCATGGTTGATTAACTCAGGTGCATCCTTTCACTTCACTCCCCATAGAGAGTGGTTCTACGGGTATGAGAAATATGATGGTGGTGATGTCTTCTTGGAAGATGACAGGAAGGATAGAATCATTGGGCATGGAAAATTAAAGTTGAAGATGCAAGGTGGAAGGGTTAGAACACAACCTGGTATTCTGCATATTCCTGCATTAGCCAGAATTATGATTTCTGTTAGCAAGCTGGATCATGCAGGTGTAAAAATAGTGTTCGAGAAGGATACTTGCAAGATGGTTTGGGGAGAATTGGTATTGATGTGGGGAGTTCGGATTAGAACTATGTACAAGCTGCAAGGTAGCACGGTTGTTGATGGGTGCAACAGTTCTGTGGTTCCTGAAAGTGGAGGAGAAAATCTAGTGGTCTCTGGTGAGAAGACCATGTTGTGGCATCAAAGGCTTGGACATATTGGAGAGAAGGACCTTTGAATACTTCATGGTAAAGGTATGAGTAATAACTCTCTGGATTTTGATTTCTATGAAAATTGTGTATATGGGAAGAAGAATCGGGTGAGTTTCACCTCTGGTAGTAAGAGGGCGAAACATATATTAGAGCTTGTGCATAGTGATGTGTTTAGACCTGTGAAGTTTCCATCACTAGGTAAGTCTGTGTACTATGTATTATTTATAGATGACTTCTCAATGAATACATGGATATATTTCCTTAAGAAGAAATCTAAAGTCTTTGATAGGTTTAAAAAATTTAAGGCTCTGGTGGAAAACTAGATAGAGAAGAAGATAACGGTTTTGAGGACAAATCATGGTGGATAGTTTTACTGTAAGGAATTTGAAGAATTGTGTAAGAAGTGTGGTATAGCATGGCAGAATAATACTCCATAGACACCTCAGCAAAATGGAGTTGCAAAAAGAATGAATAAGACGTTGATGGAAAGGGCAAGAAGCATGCTTAGTGGTGTTGGGCTAGGACAGGAATTCTGGGTAGAGGCGGTGGATACTACATGTTACCTGGTCAATAAGTCACCTTCGTCAGCATTGGAGGATGGGAATCCACAAGAGGTATGGACTAGTAAGAAACCCTCTCTTTCACATCTGAGGGAATTTGGATGTGATGCATATGTACATGTTCCAAAGGATAAACGAAGGAAGTTGGATAGTAAATCTGAAAAGTGCATCTTTATTGGGTATAAGGATGGTTTAAAGGGTTATAAGCTTTGGAACCCAGTCACACGGAAGGTTGTGTACAACCAAGATGTGGTGTCGAAAGAGGTAAAATATGTTATTAAATATGAAGTCCAACCAAAGGAACCTGAGAAGATAGAGTTTGAGCTTAAAGAGGAAGAATCAGACTCTATAGCAGAGGAGGAATCAGAAGATGAAGAGCCACAAACTCTGGGTGTGAGAAGATTAGTTCGGGAAAGAAGGTAGCCAGAAAGGTATATTCCATCTGCTTTCTATTCAAACTTTTCTTTATTTATTACTAACGATGATCCCAGAACTGTGAAGGAAGCAGTAGATTCAAAGGGTGGCAAACTCTGGAAAGAGGCCATGGTTGATGAAATGGCATCTTTGCACAAAAATGAGGCTTGGGATCTAGTGGATTTGCTGGCTGGAAGGAAACCCATTGTCAGCAAATGGGTGTTCAAGAAGAAGACAAATGCAGAAGGAAAGGTAGAGAAATACAAAGCTCGGTTGGTAGCAAAAGGTTATTCCCAAGTGCTGGGAATTGATTTTGGTGATATTTTTTCTCCTGTTGCCAAGGTAACTTCTATTAGATTACTTTTATTTGTTGCTGCTGCTTTTGATTTTGCGGTAAAACATATGGATGTGAAGATAGCATTTCTTCACGGGGATCTAGAAGAGGAAATATACATGAAGAAACCTGAAGGCTTTGCGGTGAAGGGTAAGAAAGAATTGGTATGCAAGTTAAAGAAGTCTCTGTATGGGTTAAAACAATCACCAAGGATGTGGTATCAGAAATTTGATACATTTATACATGGACTCGGCTTCACCAGAAGCAAAGAAGATCACTGTGTGTATTTTAAATTAATTGGTGACCATGTTATTTATCTGGTCTTTTATGTGGATGATATGCTACTGGTTGGAAATGACAAAGAAATTATCCAGGATTTGAAGACCCAGTTGTCCTCCAAATTCAACATGAAAGATCTTGGTGCTGCAAACTATATTTTTGGCATGGAAATTAAAAGAGCTTGGGCAAAGAGGAACCTCTGGTTAAGCTAGAGGAAGTATGTCAAGACAATACTGCAGAGGTTTAATATGCAGGATAGTAAACCGGTGAAGGTTCCTATTCCTGTGGGTGTGAGGTTATCTGCTGAACAGTGTCCCAAGACACAAGAAGAGGAAGAGGACATGTCCCATGTTCTATATGCAAGTGTAGTCAGTCACCTGATGTATGCAATGTTTTGTACTAGACCAGACATTGCACATGCAGTGGGAGTATTGAGCAGGTTTATGTCAAAACTAGGGAAGGAGCACTAGACATCAGTGAAGTGGGTTTTCAGGTATTTGCGTGGCACTTGTGATTATGGTTTGTGCTACAAAGGAAGATCAAGATTGGACAGAATGTTGGATATTCATGGCTTTTTGTTGATGCAGACTGGGCTAGAGATCTGGATCAGAGAAGGTCTACAAGTGGGCATGTGTTTAACCTATTTAGAGGTGGAGTCAGTTGGATGAGTAAGAAACAATCTATAGTGACACTATCAACTATAGAGGCATAATACATGGCAACCACTCATGCAAGCAAGGAAGCAGTCTAGTTGCAGAGATTGTGTTCAAGTATGGGGTTAGTACAGGGAGCTATAAGGATAGACTGTGACAGTCAAAGTGCAATTTTCTTGGCAAAGAACCCCACATATCATTCAAAGGCAAAGCACATTCATGTTCAGTATCACTTTGTGAGGGATATGATAGAAGACAAAAAGGTGTTTCTGGTAAATGTGAACACTTTGAAGAATACTCCAGATGCATTGAAAAAATCTGTGAGCTCTGAGAAGTTCTCTTGGTGTAGAGAAATAATGGGCATTGCAGGGCTAGATAAATGACTAACCTCTCTTGTGGCCCCCTGTGGAAGGAAAACAACAAGTGGGAGAATGTTGAGTTGTGTTATATTCTTTCCACGACTAGCCCACATAGTTAAGTGGGGGTTAGAGGGGGGGGGGGGGGTCACAAGGGGTTTGAGGGATACTCGCAACCCCACTTTATGGGGTCTAGGGCAGCACCCCAAAAAATTTTGGTTTTGGACCCTATGTTAGGTTGGGCAGACCCACCTATGGTTTTGTGCATGATTTTCGCACATGTTTTTGGACGCGATGGTTTTTGGTCCATGGTTTTGGACTCGATGGTTTTTCGGTCCATGGTATTCTATGCTTCGACATGTATAAATATGTATTATAACATTGAAAGGATCATAATGAAAAATCAAGCTTGTGGTCCCAGTTTTGGGAACCAGGGGAAATCTCTGTGTATATGTGTTTTATGTGTTATGCTCTCACATTGTTTATTTTATGTGTTTTAGAATTCGTATGCAGGTAATTTCTGTATGGGGTTAAAACCTACATCGAAAAGCCTTCCGATCCTCCACAGAAGGTCAGATTCCCTTGTAAGTTATGTAAGGGTGACCATCTCCTTCGAGACTCTCTTGGCATTCCTAGAGTCTTAGAGGTATTGTCTCAAAATTTGGATTGATGATCCCCATTAACCTTTAGAGATCATGTCGATGCTACACCCTCAACTAGTGATGGTAAGAAGAAGGGAACGATTATATTCCCCTATAGGTTATGTGAAGGAGAGAATCTTCTTCACCTTTGTCCTTTTATGGGTAAAGCTTCCAAATTTTTGGAAAACCTTACAACTCCTCAACCCCAAGTTCCTGTTGCTTATCAGAGGCTTTCTTCTAACACTCTCCTAGTTGATAGAGAGATTGAGTTGGATTCATCTCTTGCCCATCCTGCTCTTCCTGACCATGAATCTCTTATGTCTATTCTTGACCAGCCATTGGTTGAAAAGAGTGTTGACTTGGCTCTGCCTTCAGTTGTTCACTCTGTTCCCGAAGAGCGTAGTGATCATATTGCTCATGTTCTTCTCGTCTCCTCAGATTATCATGAAATGAAGAGTGACCGTTTCATCCCAGTTGTTTAGGAGAGTCCTTCTTCTTCTTCTAAAGGACACAGGGGTAATCATATGATACCCCCAAGTAGTTCTATCATTTCTTTTGATTGGATTCAATTGACTGCTTTCTGCCTCCCGTCTTATGTGCCTTTCCATATCATAGTACAAGCCTATAATATGGTAGTACATGGCACTATATTAGATGAAGGTGTGTCTCTTAGCATCATGTGTTTTACTACTTGGAAAAATTTGGGTTACCCACAGCTTGTGCCTATCACCCAGAATATGTTGGCATTCAACGGAGGAACTAGTCAACCCTTAGGGATCCTTCTAAAGTTCCCTATCACTTTGGGAGGAAAGACTATCCATATAGATGTATGTTAGTCCAAGGCCCCTTAGATTTAAATCCTCTCCTTGGACGTGACTATGTTTATGTGATGAGAGCTCTTATTTCTTCACTTTTCTATGTGGTTTCTTTTCCACACGATGGGAGAATTGTGACCATTGATAAACTTTCATTCATTGGTCACTAGGAGCCTCCTTTTCAACCATCGTCCCCTATCGACTTTTGTTTGCAATAAGTACCTTACTTACCATAGGTCAATTATTTGGCTACCTGTTCTGTCTCCACATCTACTGGTGATCACATAGATGGTATTGTACATTATGTTTTGGGGGCATTGGAACCCAATCTATCTTTAGTACCAAGTGACATGTATTCCTCCCAGAGTGTGGTTCTTCCATCTAGTGAAGACCTCTTGGGAGCCATGTTCTCTTATGGGTAATGAACAAACATTGTGAGGATAGTTCCTGGTCATGTGTCAACCTCATTAAAAAATAAAGCAAGGAGTCATGAGGATGGTTCCTTGTCTTGTGACAACATCATTAAAAAATGAATCAAGGAGTGCGAACATTGTTCCTTGTCTTGTGTCAAGCTCCTTAAAAAATGAAACAAGGGTCTTGAGGATAGTTCTTTTACTATGTAAACCTCATTAAAAAATGAAGCACCTCACTTTTCCAAATCGAGTCCTTGATTAAGATCTCATAAAATCCAATCGAGTCTTTCTTGGATCTCGAAAGTGAACCTTCATTCCATTCACCTAGTTGGATGAAATGAAGTTTAGGGGGCATGTACCTCGAATTGAGTCATTATGCTAAGGGCATCCAAACTTATCTCAAGCATATTTTTTCGTTTCAAGCTTGTGTAAACATGAAACTAAATCCAAGCAGAGTTCTCCATGGTTCAAGATTGTGTAAAAATGAACCCATGCTCGATTTACATCTCGTGATTGTCGTTTTAATCAACTGATTTCTACGAGATGAGCCTTGGTTGTTTTATTCCATCGCCACCATCTCTTTGGCCAATCATATGCTTTCACTTGGTTGTTTTTTCCTTTCCTAGGGAGCCACAGTAATGAGTGGTTTTATTAGCTAGCCTCTTTACCATTACATGTTTTGAGTAGTTCCTCCATTACCGAAACCAGTTGCTACCCTTTATAGCACTTGTTCCTCCAAGAGGAGTCACCTTTAAGCTCTTTTCTGACTCGTAAAATATGAAAAGATTGTCGAGTATATTTTCCCTTTCTTGACTCGTTAAAGAGAATAAAAACGGGGGTTCTTCTTTCAGCTCTTTTATGATTCTTAAAACACAAAAATATTGTCGAGGTCTTGTCATTTTTGAACTCGTTAAAGGATGTGAAACGTCATTTAACCATTATACATTTACCCCTTTTTTCAGGATGGGATGAACTATTTACGAGAAAGGTACTCCTTGACTAAAACGGTCAAGCGGTTCTCTCAAGTATCGTTTTCTACCTTTTCGGGCTCAAGAAACACAAATGTATGAAAAGGGACCATGTAGAGTTTTCTTTTCCATCTTTTTCAAACTCTCTAAACATGAAAAAGATACTGAGTTACACCTTTTTCAGAATCATTAAAACATTAAGCGACATCAGATTCATCACCATGATGGACATGAGATTCTCCTTCCTAGGGCTCATTAATCTTACTAGGTCAGATTCATCTGAAGGATGGACTTATATTACTATAATATGCTATCCCCATCAAGCTTGTGTAAAAATAATTGGGGTACTCACCAGAAATGGTGAGGGAAAATTGGAAGTATTTCATCAGTTGTATTCACTTGAGGCAGTCTATCGCTCTTGAACATTGACACTCATCTACTATTTGTGTCAGATTTTGGAACATTCTCAGTCTATCACTTTCCTCCCTGGGTTTTGGGTTATCCATTTTAAACCTCTCATATGATCTCTACCACTTCACCATGCCCTTTGATCCTATGATTTCAAATGCTGCCAAACTCCTGAGTCGTGTCATCCATATGTTCAAGAGAAGTCTTCCTATCTGTACATTTTCTAATCACCTTAGATTACTCTCATTCATTGTTTTCCTATTTCATGTCGATGATGAAGGATTCATTATGAACTTCCTTTGGTAGATCGCTTCCTATTGGCTTCAGCTTATTATCCAGGAAGTTGATCTAGAAAATCCTTTGTAGTACCTTAGAGCTTGCATGCCTCATGGCAAGTCCTTCGCACTCAATGATAGGTGCTCATCATTGGACTTCGGTCGAATGATTTCATGGGTGTTCAACTTTAGTTCCGTATTCACACCTCATGAATTGTGTTATTGGTACCTTGAGAACCATTATCATTATTGGTGGTTTCTCTCGTGCTTTTTAATGGTGCACATCATTGATCGGTAATCAAGCGACTTTCTAACATGTTCGACTTCAACACATTTATTCACATATTAGAATTTGTACTTTGAGAGGGTCATGTTGGAGTGCAAGACCCTAGGCTTAGATTACAAAAGTATAGGTTTTGAGGAGTAATGAGTCATTCATGATTGTTTAGAATGTATGGCTACACCCATGCCATGGATTTATTTCATATGATCCCTCTAGTCAGATGGCTACGTCCATGTCGAGGATCCATGTACATGACCTTTTTCTTGATGGACAGCTATGCCTATAACATGGATTCATGTATTGTTATATGCCTCTCATGTTTATCAAGCATGACTATTAGATTTCATATATGTACATGTATGCTTGCTTACAGGTTTTCCGACGACAGACTCCTGTTCTCCGCATCTACTTGTAAAGCATTTCACCCCTCACTCTAGTTCGGCCTTCACGCTTTAGGGGGCATTTGTTACACAACATTTTGTCATTTTCCCTGTACTCCCCATTCAAAAATCCCATAGGACCTCTATAGTGACCCTCATGTGTTTTCCCATCATGAAGAAACTCCTATTATGTCCCTCTTCATGAGCAAAACATTTCACTTTTGCATCATTTCCCAAGAATCTTACTTTTACCCTAGTTTACAAGACTAATGCTAATGACCAGTTCATCCCCCGCACCAATATGTAGATTTTAACACTGGGACTAGTGCTGATCAACTCTATTGAGCCTTGTCTCAGTCACGCCGATCCTCTTTTGCCAAGTTTTTTAAATATGGAGTCGAAGCTTCCAGGTCTAGGAGCTTCGTAATGGAAATCCGGTAAATGGTTGAGCTGGATGGAGCTAAGGAAGTCAGTTTGAGTTCCTTTCCCCTAGTAGGATGGAAAAAAACCCAAGAGATAAGGCCTATCCTATGATAAGAGGAACCATCTCCCATCCATCAAAGCTATATAAGCCCCTCCTTTCCCAAGCTGAACTAGTTTTTTGGATGTAGTTTCAGTCTTAATATTTTTGGAGCTTGAATAACCAAAAAGATATTATAGCTTGTAGCTCTCTAGTTTATGTTTGAGGGAGAATAATGTGTTTGGTTTGGTTTGAAACTAAAGGGAAGAAGCCTTAAAAATTCCATTGTTGGGGCTATCCATGAGATTCTAGTAGAAGTGTGGGAACCCATATATGTCGGAGGAGACCAAAAACGTCAAGGCATTGGTTGTAATCTCTTTCTGAACTTATATGAATACAACTATTGATTGATTTCCTACATTAAAGTGTTATCTTACATTTCATGGCTTAATGTTTCTTGACCTGTTAAGTAGGTTGAATGTAATTTTTATGCTATTACATTTGTTATTGTTGTTTGTTTGCTTGTTTCAGGTATTCGAAGGAAGGAAATAGAAAGTAGATGGGCTAAGGAAGCAGGATCATCACCAAGAGGAATAGAATTCTAAGAGGTAGTCCCTCTTATTTGATTCTAGCTTAAGGAGATATTCCATAGATTGTTTGTTTGGGGCTAGACCCGCTCTCTCGGGCTAGAGGAATTGTTTGTGTCCACACTAAAAATTTACCTGCACCACAACTCTAGAAACAGAAAACCATCCAACCTAAATCAGAATGCTACCTCTATCATCAAACTCTCTGACTGTTATTGCCTCTGTCGACCGACAATTACATGCTTCTATTGACTCTGCCTTTCTGTAGTTTTGACCCTTCTCTACGCTTCTTCTTTATCTGATTTCTCTAGCCTTTGTCACTTTGATCTTTGACTACGTCAATCCCATTGATTTCCCTTGCTACTATGTACTTTGGGATGCCATAGCAAGGTATGAACCATGAGATAAAATCTCTCAATGGACCCTTCCTAATTTTAGCCCCCTTGGGGCTATCACTTCACATCCCCCCACCTCACACTTGGAGGTATGGTTTCATGTGGTCCCTCTACCCACTTGGCTCAAAATTCCCCCTACTAGAGGTCTCTGCATGAGTGGATTTTTCCACTCGGTCTCCTATCAGTTTCTCCAATTGTTGCTACTCCACAATTACCTGAGAATGCTTCTTCTTTGCTTGAGTGGATCTCTCCACTTAGTCTCCTCTCAACTTCTCTAGTTGTGGCTGCTCCACAAATTATTGAGGTTGCTTCAAAGGCTTCTTTTGGGGTTACATGTTAAGAGGTAATTTACTCTCTCTTTCAACAACCAAATCTATAACCTTTTCCTTTCTCCTCAAGGATTTGCATGTATCTTGAACCTCAAGAGCATACAGGTTCTTGACCCGTGAACCTATCTGTTTCACCTATCCCATGGTTATGTGTATAAGGAAAAACTTTCCCTTGCTAGAAACCACATCATAGCCACAGTATTCCAATACTACGATTGAAACAAGATTCTTCTTTAGTCTTGTAACATACATCACATTTGTGATCTTGAGAGGGAAACTAGACTCCCTCTGAAAGGTAACTGTACCGATCCTGGTAGCTCTATACCTCTCGTCATCTCCAAAATCTATGCTCTGCTTGAGGTCTTTCTCCTCAAAATCACTAGAGAGATCTTTATTCCCCATCATATGGAATGAGGCACCATTGTCAAGGTACCACATGCCTCCCATGGAACTGCCCTCCATGCATGTAATGAGAGTGAAATCAAGTTCAAATTGTGAAGCTAGAGCTTCACCTGCTATTGCTACTATTGGCTCCTTCTTGCTTGGTTTCCTCTGTGGGCAGTTCTTGGCATAGTGCCCATGATCATGATAGTGAAAACACTTGAATTTTGTTAAGTCCATCTTAATTTTTCCCTCCTTTCCTTGGTAAATCTTTCCCTTTGCCATATTTTCCTTACTCGCTAAGGAAAAATCCTCTTCCACTTCCTTGGAAGAGCCATCTCTAATGTTCCTCCTGATCTCCTCCTGCATCAAATCTGGCCACAATCATTCCCAATCTGGTATCTTCTCCCGACCATTAACAAATTCCTGATAACTATGCCAACTCTTTGGGAGTCCGAGAAGAGAAAGACTCACCATATCATCCTCAACAACAATGATTCAAACACTTACAAGTTTATCACGACATTGAGTGAACTTGGTCAAGTAATTTTGAATTGAGTCACCTGCCTCCATCTTGATTTTTCGAAGTTTATCTTTCAGTGCCAACTTCTTTTGGTCATTATTGTTCTAGAAAAGGTCCTTCAATTCTTTCCACATAGCATGTAGAGTTTCCTTCCCTTGGAGACTCAAGACAATGTGGTCTCGAACTCCCTCAAGGATTATCCACCTCACCCTTTCAACACACTTCTTCCATTCGGCCAGATTCTAAGCATCTGATGCTGGTGTCTTAGGAATGTCCCAATGAATGAATTCCTTCAAGCCATTTCCTTCCAACACGACCTCCATCCTGTCCTTCTAGGATATATAATTCGAGCTACCATCCAAGGCATACTTGAGCCACAAATTGTAGAATGTCCTCTATCTATCCTGAAGTATGTATTGCAAATTTGAATTTCACCTGTAACCCAAAACTGCAAAATTTGAAATATCCTCTAGTATACTATTCTCAGCTCTGATATGGTGTAGAAAATTTCTACAAATCTATCTCATACCATGTACAATTTTCCTGTAGATTCACAAGCTCATGTAATCTACTAAAACAAGAGATAAGAATCTACTCTACTATCAACCAACGGAAGCCAATAGATCAAAGAAAACAATAATAAAAAAGAGGAAGACAAATCAATATCACATAACATAATAAGTATCTAGTGAAAGCCACAAATAAAAACCCCACTATATGTATTGCATTATTTTAGGTTCCTATACCAATAGGAGTCATAATTTTGAATGACTAAGGTGAAACCTTGTAATATTATACATACCTTTGCTTTCTGCAAATGTTTTCCATATTAAAAAAAAAACAAAGAAATGTAAAGAGGGTATGTCCTAGAAGAATCATAAAAGGACAAAAGAATAAGAAAATGTCAAAAAAGAAAGATAGATAAACCCCAAAAGACAAAAAGAGACCATGAAAGTGTGCAAGTCAAAATGCCACTGCTACTTACTTTTATGCATAACAATGATTGTGTGCATCTTGTTACTCGTGCCACAATCCATGGTAATCAAAATGTTTAATCTTGATTATACCATGCTTTGAATTTTATGTTTATAGTTAGTGAATAAAATATGACCAAACAGTGTAATCTTGGTAGATCATTAAATAGGTAGAGTAAATAAAAGGAGCTCATCAATTTAGTCTAAGCCCTTGGATGATATAAGTTTAGCATTAGATAGTTTACTTTGTAAAGAGAAGAAAAAGATTGATAAGGGTTTGCTAGCCTAAATGCACCCAAATAAAGTGAAGAAAAAATGGTAGGATGAGTAAATGGGTAAGTAGTAGAAAGGTTTTAGAAATACCATGTGATTACACAAAATTACTTATGTCATTGTTTCAAATGCATCTTTCAA